>FR989898.1:3750000-5000000 GCA_905404115.1 Pheosia gnoma
CTGAAGAATGTTTCATATGTACCTTCTTTGTTTGCACTTCGACATCATAAGCGGCCTTTTTCAATTCGAAGTCTCTCTGTGCCTTGGCTATCTCGGTGTCGTTCAGGAACCTGGAGGCCATGCGCTGCTCCTCCGCCATCGCCTCTTTGATCTTGGCTTCGGCCTGCGCTTCTGCCTCCCCGATGCGAGCGTCTCGTTTCACCTCCGCCGTACGAGCCATGCCGAGAGCTTTTAGATATCCCTATTTGTTAAACAAATTTAAAATTAGTCTTGTAAGGTTTCTTTTTTAACTTTAATTACTAACTAAGAAGCATGATCGATCACTAGCCCGCTCCTCCAAATATATACCACATTTGATATCAATGGAAAAGCTATAACAATTCGCATGATGAGGAAAATCTTGAGGATTCAACAGATTTACCAAAGCCATGTGACTGTCTATCTCATTCGTTCAGTGTTGTCCACATTTGTGCACCATGGTAAGTGACCTCAAAAGGCTGTCATTGACAGTTTTGGACCAGAAAGCGGCGAAGTTAGATTGGGCTAAAGCCAAGCTTATACAATTGAGATATTGGAAAGCAAAGTTACACATCGATTGATAGCAGTGTAAAATGTATGGCACCAATAACCCGAATATTAAATACCGACTTCAACTCGGCAACTATGTTCTGTAAAAAGCTAAATAACGAGTGGGGCACACGAATCGATAGATCCTATATAGACATAAGATGTAATCTTATTTCTTTATGAAATTCGATGTCCGTAGTAGGCATAATTGGGTAAGTTGATTCAATCAGTTCCATTATCTTATTGATCCATTTTATTCAATTACAAGGTCATTCAAAAGTTTTACTCTCTGTAAGCATGTAAATTGGAAATATGTGTATACTTTCTCTAGTATATGAAAATCCTTTACTAGACTACTTTACTCCTCCTTACTAGAAGAGGTTATTCTTATATGATCATATCGTAAACATTATGAATAAGCGTTTCTTAAATATTCTATCATAATGAGGTAATATAGCCATATTTTATCATTTAATTTCCTAGTAATATGCGAAGAACACACTATAATTAGTCTCGTAAGCCCAATAAATATTAAATAAGCTAAAGCTGGTGCTACGAGTGAGCTGACGTCAATAGTTTAATGGCCAGTGTCGGGAACGAAACTGTAACCGCTCCGGTACAAGGGCGACCCTTCTTACCACTAGGCTATTGACGCGTGTATCTATATAATATATTTAATACAGTTAAAGAATTTCACACGTGTATTTCATACAACATCATTCACAGATATTGTTCTACATACCTTAGCTCCCTGAAGCCATGAAAAAAATAATCTACTAAAATGTGTAGAGCACATGTTGCAACATTATATAGAAACCACCCCGGATACTTCCCATACACTTGTTACACTAATATCCCAAGTTTATCATAATACTATAGTTAAATCATAAACCCATTTTTTTTTAAATGATGACTTTCATTGACTTTATTGTAAGTGATACAAATATGAATGCTGATATACCTAAAAGGAAAATATACCCACCTCTTCGTCCCTGATGTCTTTTAGCGTGTACGAAACGACTGTTATTCCCATGTTGATGAGGTCACTCGACGCCACCTCAAATACCTGTGAACCGTGCCATTTAGTTAATTAAATTGGTCTGGTGGGTCAGGCATCGGATGTTGTCATTTACGAATAAACCGAAAGCCGTGGCACTGGCCCGCATTAAGAAAAACTTAATTACATAAATTATGTGTTTGTAAGCTGACTATCCAGCACAATTTTTTGTCAACGAATAGTCGGCTCATTTAAAAGTTAATAACAAACAGATAATTTACAAATTCCTAAAATAATATTAGTCTAAGCCCACCTCAGAAAGGCAAATAAAATAATACAAACGTAAAAAAAACAATTCACGACAAATTAGGCGTGGTATTTCAGACTAACATAATGGATCGGAGTGGAGTATAATAAATCGGCATCTTCAGAATCGAATTTGTTATGTGGACGGCAAATCTTTAGTCGGCCCATGTCTGATCTTTATAATGAAAGTAGTAATTTCATGCCAGTATGTACATGTCCAGATCTCTAGAAAGACATCTCCACAGTTCGTGACAAAACAATAAACCACTGTCCCGAATGATTTCACATAACTTAGTTAAGGAAAATGAGAGCCATCCTGAATATTCTTATACAGGAATCACATTTCTGACCACATTTTTAGCTCATCATCAAACTCTAACATGTTGTCAGGATAGAACCGCGAAGAATCTTGCTTAAGATTATGCAACTAACCTTTTTGGAGAAGATTTTTCTATCTTTGTAAATCTCTTCGACCGTCATGGAGCCCATGATAGCTCGCTGGTGGCCTTCAAGTGTCACCAGGGCTATATGCTGTATCTCCTGCTCGGATTTCCCCAGAAACTGCTCACACGCGGAGAGCAGCATCTCGGCGTTTTGACCTTGAATCTTTACCTGTTGAAATCCATAGCTTTTCATACATAGTGCCTCCAAAATTCAAATAAGAAATGTGGTAAAAACTATTATAGTAAAGGATAATCAATACCTAAACATCAAGAGAGAATCTGTATGTAACTACAAGGTCTTGTTGATTAGCTTTGAAGCAATTTGTTGATTGACCACATAAGTCAATAGAAAATGTAGACACAAAGTGAAAGAAAGAAATTGATCTGGTTAAAGTAGAAATAAATTCAACACTGGGTCCCATTCCTGAATCACAGGTGTGGGACTTCTTATAATCTATGTAGTAGTAAGCAAAGAGTACAAAAAAAGTTAAATATGTAATGCAGTATGTACCTGTGCAATACCAGTGACTGATATAGGTACACCTTGGCTGGTGTAGACTGTTGGGGATTCCACTTGCAGTGTCATGGTGTTCAGTGAAATACGTTTAACATTCTGTATGGCGGGCCAGACGAATGCTCGTCCGCCTGGTACCAACAGTGGTTTTGAATAACAGCATCCTGAAAAAGCATTTGATATATTTTAATAATATTATAACATGCAATCCATATACTTAAATTGACAAAATATATTGGAAATAGAAAACATAGCTTTTGCCTGCGCTTATATTGCTCTGAAGTCTAACTTATAATTTTCATTGGGTGATGAATCTCAAGACTATGTCAATTGGCAGTAGTGTAGCTTTATATTAATGAAATATTTTTTTTTCATTAAGATTAGTGGTTCTGAAGTAATCACCAGAATGTTTGTATGTATGTTTTTAAATGTCATGCCACCATCCCATTGTCATCGGAGACATATGAATTTTCTATACTAATGACTCTAACATGATGCCTATATTAAAATGACAATATTTATCTAATTAAGGTCCTTAATTTAGGGATTGTACATGTTACAGCTCAGCATATACAATTTATCGCATAGCAATATTTAGAGGTGTTGACATGATATACCTCTGCTTTTTAAGCTTTAACCAAACATGTTTTGCCAGCATAATAAGTACATGATATATAAAAATTCGCAATACTATATACCAGCAATGAATAATCGCTTTTATGAAATAGCTCATAGCACAAATTAACAAACAGATACATGAGAAGTTAATGCAGCAATTGTTTGCTAATCTAGACAATTGCCTGTTCTATCTATAGTGGGTTGAGTGTAGGCAATAGCTGACTCAACCAAGTTGTTGCTGAATTCATTTCCATAGAGGTCAATATCAGAAATAATACATTGGTCATTTGAATTAGTTTGGGTGTTGCTAGGATCACCCCTAGTTCATAATAGCGGTATATTAGCCCTGCCCAACACAAGTGATGCCTGGCTAGATTGAGACCAATGGTAGCATGTACCTATATCTGGTTGTTCCTCACAATCTCATCACAGAGTGAAACTTTTTATTAGTTTCTTATATTTATGCGAATACTACACATTGAAATAAAACTAATTATCCAGATTATATCACATTGATATTAAAAATTCAGATGTTTTGTCTGCTTTACAGCAACCATAGTCAGCGGAGGACTGTTGTGACCATGGTTGCTGTTGCACCAGCCAGCCCTTAACATAAGGGGGATTTAGGCCATATAGTGTACCAGTCCCGCCCAACGTGAATTGGCAAGCTTTGCATGTCTTTTGAGAACTGTTTATTTTCCCGCAGACATGGACCTCTATCTGTATGTTTACTGGTACTCGCTATCATGATGATGAGAATCAGATTCTATTATGAAATTCATTACAATGGGACCTAAGTTTTCAGTGAATGTATAGTAACAACTATCTACTACTACTACTACCTATTTATATTATTTTATCTGATGCATAGTGTGATGCATCACAGTCTGATGATCTACTGTTTATTGTATTATATACGTAGAATGAACGTATATCAAGAGCTTTTTTATATTAATGATAGGTACATATATTATTATATGTAGGTACTAAGAGCGCAAATACTTTGTTGGTTCTAGCAACATAGCGTAAATACGAGATTATATATTATACAATTCATGAATGAACACGTAACATTCGTAATAAATTACTGGAAAGCTAAAAAGACACTAATTTGCACATTATAAATAGATATTACTCACCGGATACTACAAGAGCTTCGTTAGGGCCACACGTTACGAATCCCCAAGTCATAGTTATCAGCTAAAAACAAAATCAATTATAATACGCGAATTATGCAAATACAACAAAAAAAATGCGTAAATAGTGATAAATATGTAGACGTTTATGCGTAGTTCTACTTATAGTAAGAGCCTATGGTATAAAGCTGTATAAGCGTAGATCGCAGCGTTATTTTCTCTATGCTAGTATATAATACAAGATACTCTGTGGCGTAGTCTAGCACAGGCCAGATGCTACACCTTCCGATTCAAATTTTTATTGGAAGAAATCGGATTATTTGAAGGGCTTTCAGACGTTCTACATCTTAAGCTTATTATTATGAAATCGGAAGCTTGGATAAATCCAACCAAGGATGGTTGGATTCAATCGAAAAATGTGTAGAGGGTTAGGAAGACATCGTCCGATTTTTGTACTGACTGAGGGTCCCGGGTTGGAATTCTGGTACTTTTTTTGGAGTGTTATAAAGAATGCAGATGCTAATGGTACATTACAGCAACTGATTACCTACTCAAATAAGGGCACTAGAAATAAGGCGTTTGAAAGGCGTATAAAAAAGTAAAACTATTTGCATAACGTACGTTGGAGTTTACCATATTTCTATGATAGCTCCAAGCTCAATTTCGGTTCCGTCATTGAGTCCAAAGCCAAACTAGCTGCTATGAAGTTGGGCATCGTGGGGAAGGTCAGACGGTATTTCACGCCGGGACAGCTTCTAAATTTATACCAAGCTCAAGTCCGATCGTGCATGGAATACTGCAGCAATCTCTGGGATGGTTCTGCTAAGTATCAGCTGGAGGCTTTGGACTCCATAGACAGGCGGGCTAGCAAGCTCATTGGCAACGAGACCCTAGTGCAGGCCAAGCTACAGAGCCTGGAACACCGACGTAGGGTTGCCAGCCTATCAGTCTTCTACAGAATACATTTCGGAGAGTGTGCGACGGAATTACACGAATCAATTCCCCCATCTCCATTCTATCGTCGGTCGACAAGACGCACGGACAAGTGTCATCCGTACACTGTGGACATTCCTGCGGTACGCACTAAGCGTTTTGCTTCTACTTTCATCGTGCGTACTGCCAAGGAATGGAACACGCTACGGCGTCTTTGTTCCCCGTTGACTACAATATGGGTGTTTTTAAGTCGAGAGTGAACAGGTACCTTCTAGGCAAGTATGCTACATCGTAGATCTCATCGTCACTTACCATCAGGTGAGATCGAGATCAAATACTTGCCTATATTGCAATAAAAAAAAAATTACTCAGCTAACAAATACTCTACACATTTTTCGGTTTAAGGTTTGCGTAATGCGACCCCCCTTTCGCATTCATCCAAACTTCCAATTTTGTAATAATAATAAAGTTAGGATGTAGAACATCCAACAGCCCTAGACATTATCCGATTTCATGCGATAATTAGGATGGGATTAGTTAAGATCGGAAGGTGTAGCGCCTGACATAGGATCTTCGTTACTGACTTGTACTACTACTGGACTGAAGATCTGGGAATATACAACCTTGTTTTTCACCATTTTGGTATGCGGCGACTTTCTTGACTGAATAAAATAATCTATACATATCATTAAAAAATACATATATTATAACTTAAAAATAATATACTATGTGAAATACACGTCCATATAGGGATGCCACTAACAACGCCACGGCCATTGCCATTTAAATTTAATTCCGTAGACCCTCAAGGAAGCGCTTCAAATTGGCACCAAAATATTAACCGTTTTGTAGTGTAAATCAAGTCTAGTAGTGGTACAAGTCAGTTGGGAAAATGCAAACATTATCTCACGTTATCCATCTAGCAGCAAATATATAATATACTAAGGGCAGTCTGTATAGATGGCATTAATGGCGCTATTACGCTAATACACTGATGCTCGTCAGCAAGAAGGAATGAGAAGGAGCGCAAAAAATTGATCTAACACACTAGGTTACACTCCTTTTCCATACTTAGACAAAAAGAGACAACCATAGGCATCGTTATTGCGATGAATTATTTGAGTGTCGCCACTTTGTATATAAACAGGGGTCAATATGGGAATCTAAAGGCGGGCAATTCCGGAATTTCATAATAGTAAAAATTTACGCTCGTGTCACATCTCCTCCCGTTGTTGTCTATTTTTTCTCATAATTTTCGTAATGTGGGGAAAAGGAATGAAACCTGCTGTGTTAGTTCATGCCATGAACTAACGGTTAGTTCAACCAGGATTCAAAGAGCTCAATGTTAAAACTTTTTACGCTTCCTCGAATATCTTTTTGCTCGGCTATTCTAGAGTAACATAATTAAAACATCGTTAACATAATGTTTTTGATTTCAATGCAAATGGGCACAAACAAAACTACAATATCTACACATCACTACAAATAGAGAAAAATAAATTATCTCTCTCTCTCTCTCTCTCTCTGCCTTCTTACGTTTTTTATTTCTTTTTTAGGTTGGCAATCGGATACACAGTAGAGCCATTATTGCCAGTGTCGTAGTAATTACAGTAGTAATTCTTGAAAATTGTTTTTTAGTTATAAGTGCATCTGACGATAATGATAATATTGATGACGATGATGATGAAATTAATCCCCTACCACTATCAATAAAGCTGTTGATACTTTACTGAAAAAATACCGGTCATCTTGGGAGAACTTGAAAAGTCAAGTTATATTATTTTATTTCAATTTGCTTCACTCCTGTACATTTCTGAACACGCAATGGTTAATATCCCACTATTATTACACAGAATTACACATTTATCAAAGAAACACATTGTTTGGAAAATAAAACAAAATTGACAACTTCGTGGTTCAACTTCCCGCCAAAAAGTCCCTCTCTCCCTTTTTATAAGATTCGCTTTGTTTGTTGATAGGATAGATGTTTTATGGTTCATAATTTTTTTTAAAGACAACTAGATATTTTTCTTACATATCGTATAAGATGCTGTATCCATATCTATTACCTTATTCAACGAGTGATACTAAATTGTTTTGAGCACTTTTTGGGCTTTTTTGACCTGATTTTTGTCGTTGGTATTATCATTTCAAATTCATACTGTTTGTTGTTTGCATCGTTTGTCATTGTCACATAAATAAGTTTGCGCTATTTGAACTACAAGTTGTTCCATCCATCCATTAACATTTCTGTGTTGTACAATTTACTACATAATATGATGTACGTGTCGATGTAAGTACTTGCTTTCATTAGTTTTTTAGGTTTTGTATCATACCATCTATCTACATATATAAAGAGGTTATTCACCCTGAAATTTTAGACGCACTTCCATGATTGTTCATGAAGAGTAGGAGCCGACTGCCTTATAGGTAAATACCACTATAGATCGCAATGGTGTCCTCAAATTTCAAGTTATCTGATAGACTTAGTTCAATGGCTTTGGCTCTTAAAAAATATACCTGATGTTGAAATAGCTAGAATAATTGAAAGATAGAGCTTGGAGATACTGCTTAAAACTAAATTATCTTCATAAAGGGCTATACAAGCCATTAGCAAACTGGCTCCTAGAGATAAGTTTATATTCTAAGAGATAAAACATTCTACCTAACTGGTTCTCAATTTATTCATAAATAACTAAGATGAAAAATATATTTAATAAAAAAGTAAAAAAGGAGCCTTGAAATAAAACTAATTATAAAGATTTTATTAAGATTAGAAGAAGAGAGCCTGTTGAGTTTCTTGCTGGACCTCAGATCTTAGTTGATGATTCTGATCCAGTTGTATTAAAAAAATAATGATTCACCTTTGACATTATTGTAAGTCAGGGCTACTACCTTTATTTAGGCCGAAGGTTAAAAATAATAGTTTCAAGCATAACAGTAAAAATATTGTGGACTTGAAAAATACAAAAAAATTGTTGAGTATTATTAGCTAGGTGCCTACCTTCTTCAAGTCTTTTTGTAGGTGGTGCATGTAAGACTCCAGATGCACAACCTACATTTTATTGGAATCTATATCCTAACCTTTTTCAATATTATATATTTTTTTCAAACCACTCCGAGTGAGAGGCAGAAGTAGAAGGTTAGCATGTAAATTGAAGAGTTTAGGAACATCAGGTCAGTGCCGGTTAGAGAAACATATTATTTTTTCAGTGGCTGATTGAACACATTCCTGATACCGCACTGATATTTGTGGAGTGACCTTAAATGTACATCAACATGGGTTTGTTTATCCAAAGCAAAAATATTTTAGATTTGTCCTAGTGTATTTATTTTATTTATATTAGTTTAAAGATATATAGTGGGATGTTATGTAACTAGTATCACATACTTGTAACTGATAGTTATTAATATTGTGCAGTTACTGTAAACAATTTGCCTCTATTCAATTAGGTACTTAATATGAAAAAGTGCTCATCATTTCCAAGTTTGCATCAATATCATTAGCTATAAAATACATACAAAAGGACTTAAAGGAGGTAACAAAATGAATAAGTAATGATAGCAATTAGCAATCATCATGCTCTATAATTCAGATATTCTATTTTTTTTGAGCTGTGTGTTTTTCTAGAAATTTTAGTTAAAGGTAATTCAACTTTTTGAGGATTACTTTCTTTTGTTGATAGTATGTGCTGTACCATTCAACCTACGGACCCGGATCACCCTCTTGTCCATCCCTAGGTATGTCCTCAATTTTATTATCCAAGTACTTTTAAACCTTCACAGGGGTTTGGTTTTGTCAATATAAAATTGTGTTAATTTCAAAGAATTTATATCTTTCTCTTTCAATATCGAATATCTCTATTCATGTGTTAATTTATAGCTGGTCCGATATTTTCTTTATTTACTTGAAATGTGTTTGTTTTTAGGTTTGACTGAGTATCGTGCAAAAACAGCTGAACGGATTTGAATGATGTTGGGTATAGAGGTAGCTTATCTGTATATGCAATAACACCTTATCTGATTACGTATCCGAAATGGGGTAAAATTAACTATTTTGATAAATATTAGAGGGAAGTATCTTATGGATCGCGCAGCCATTATGAATGTGATGAAAACATAAAATATTTCAAATGTATTTTTTCTATTGGGTGTTTGATGTAGGATGCATAATACTGTTATCTGTAAAACCCGTTATGTAACAGTTAATTTTTGGGATAGAACTGTATTCCACAATCACTTCAAATAATTGCGCGACCAACAATCAGGTAGGTATATAAAGTTTTCGCCAATAGTTTCAAATTAAACTTCGATTCAAAGTGTTGTACTGCGTAAGTGTTGACAACTGTGGTTTCGAATTGTAAGAAACGTTCGTAACCGCGGTGACAAAGGCACAGTGGCTTAGAACATTGATTTTTATGAAACCTTCACAGTGACTACGAAGCACTGTTTTTTTTACCCGAATAAAAGTGACATCGTTATTTTATTCATTGTTATCGTTATTTGTTTATCCCCAAAAAAGTGAAATGTTATTTTATTCATGAAATCTACTGAGCTTTGCATTTTGAATGCTAGAGTAGAACTCTCGGTCTATAATTCTATTTAGTTTATCGAGCGAGAAAAAAGTGATCGCTACTAGCTACGTCGAGCGAGTTATCAGATCTCATAGCATCACAATTTCACAAAGATTACGTAATTATTTCGCCTTTATGCAGGACAATGCGTTAGAGTGCCCTTATGCACTCTAACGAATCTCAACTCGACTCGAATGTATGTTGGGAACGAATACTGATCAAAACTTTATTATACTTATAACTTCATAGAATGCTTACACAGCAGAGCCAACTCTACTCGCTATTAAAAATAACAGCACTTATCACGTAAAAAATGGTTAAAAACGTAGTAAAAATTTTAATAAATTGCTAAAAACAGATTTTGTGTGGAAACAAAATAAACAACCTTTCAGTAAAACATTGGTTATGTTTACAGTTTCTGAAACAAAACTTCTGTTAACTTTTATAGGTATAACTAGCTTTTGCCCACGGCTCTGCACGCGCTGCGCGCTGTTAGACCCTCAATGGTCACTGCCAGATGGGACTCTTCTTTAATAGAAGTCTAACAAAAAGCTATCCAATAATGCAAGCCCTGTTGAAAACATTTCATTACTTTTTCATTAATGCTTGAACTAGCTGACAAAGATGCATAGACCAGAAAACTCTAAACATCTTGGTTTCAATGCAAAGACGTCTAAATATACATCCCAGATCAGGGCCGCCTGCGCAACTATCGATTTTGCTCAGCACCTCGACTCCACATGGTCGTTTCGTGAACGGACTTTAATCTTAGTCTCACCATGGGCTATCCAATTTTCGGTTCGATCTAACGAGTCTAAAATCAGTAGGTCTAATCCATGACAACCCCTCGACTTCATCATCAGAGTCTGGTCAACATGGATAAATAAAGTTCTCTTAAAATCCAATCAAACGAACGCAAACTCGAAGGGTCTACCGAGGACCCCCCTGATTTCTAGCAAACAGTTTTCAGTTTACTAGAAAAACAACTCGTCCAATGATTCATGTTTCGGAACACTTGTTCTGTAGCACTATGTTATAGGATTTCTCCATAAAAACTTTAGGACCTCATTACGAACCCGTGGGGTCTTCTTTTGGGATAATCGCACAAATAGGTTTTATTTAATTATCATATAGACAATTTTTACAAAGTTTCAAGCTAATCGACACACAGAATAAAAAAAATCATACATTCTTTGACTCCTTTTTGGACCTCGAAATGGTCGAATTTCCAAAAATGCCTTCTTAGTGGAAGCTTACGTCTAGGATTAAGCTACTGTCTAAATTTCACGTCTTCACGTGCATAGGCTGTGGGTAGTCTGTCAGTCAGGCAGGACAAAGCCTTTTATTCAAAAAGTCTTAGATCTGTATAATATTTAATAGTAAAAAGCCCACAATACCACTTTAATTGGACTACCAAGTTACCTTGCCTTAGTCATAATTAAACAATCTTCTTTAATTATCGATCGACTTGTTGGGTTTACACTTAGAAAAGTTGACAAGCCGAGGGTCAGTGGTGGTTTCCCCCGTGGTGGCTCTTCCCCCATTTCTTTAACAATGGATTTCCGCCAAGTATCGCCTAGTTCTATCAATTACATATGTAGCGATTACATAATAAACAGTTAATCATACCTATCAATTGCAATATTTATGTGTACAGGGTACAGGGGGGAGGGGGGTACATATCTTTGATATAGACACATCTTACTGATGTAAGATATTTTTTTTAGCGAGTTCTTAATAATAATTATCAAGCGCGCGAATCGATGTGAATCGCCGCGGAGGGGCTAGAACACGAGAGGGGCCGCGTTTGCGGCGCGGGGTGCCGAGGGACGCCACGATACCGCGCAAGTCGCCGCCCGTATCGACCGGCCCGGATGTGCATTGCAATGGCGGCGGAGAGATCAGGCGACCCACCTACTCGCGGAACACTAACACACCGTTTGGATCGAACGAGCCTGTCGTGCTGCATCGCATCGGTATGCCGTCAAGCGTTCTAACCGTCACCATCTCCGCCGCTGTCTGCCGTGCGGCGTCCGCTCGCCTCCGTTCCGCGTCTAAATTGCTCCTTTTAACCTTTGACACCTATTTGCCTCTATCGCAGAGTTAGCACCGCTTAAACATGTAAGTATGTATATGGATATTGTAGTCACTTAACCCTTTCATTTATTTCGGAGTTATTTTAAAATTGAAAATAGGTGGCCACTATACCATATTGTTGACGTCGAAAGCTTATTAGCGTCTATTGTTTTACTTCCAAGCCTTCTGTCAAGTATGTCATTATATTAAAGGAAGAAACATTTTTGAGCTTTCTTTAATAAAAACTAAGATGCTGCGATAAGGACCGGGGCGTAGGTCCTACTTGAATCGCAGTTAAGTCTTAAATTATGTACTTATATAAGTATTACATTGCATAGTTACTATGTAGTTACAGTTAAACACTTAATTTAACTTTATTTGTGATATTACTTATTTAAATTTATTCATGGAGGATACAACCGGAACTGTACGAGGGAGTATCTATTTCCGATGGCGGTCGGTCATTGACACCGATCTGAAACCATAGTTGAGCGATGAGGTAGGGTGCAGCCTTTGACAATTGGCACTTATCGTCTTGTGTAAACAAGTCGCGTGCGCGCATGTGTGAGTAAAACGTTCTCCTTTAAAAACGTTACACTATTCCTGAATCATAATTTCCATTTTTAAGGGATTGCTTGCTAGTAGTAGCAGTGTGTGTTTGACAAATTACCAGTAGTCCAAGCCAAAGCTTGTGCTAGGTGTGTGCTCAGGTCAATAGTGTAATAGCCAAGGTGGAGATTGAAGCCGAAACCTCTAAGCACCTCTAAAGCCATGAAAGCGAAACTCGTATTGATTTTTTTTCTTGCGCCATCTTCTATATCTATGTGGATGTCGTACGAGTATTCACAATTGGCACACTCATTATCCTCCGCTTGACTTGACCGATCTGACCAATCTGGCCGCTCATCTGATCATAAATCAACCAACCACACTCCCAAAATTTTAGCGATTGGGATTTTTGTAATGCTGGGGTTCGTTGCATATTTCAATTCAATATACAACTAGTTTGGACATTATTTGTCATAATGGCGCCGCCAACGACATCTATATTGATGCCTACTTCTGGAATTGATCCAAACAATTAAATTTGACCCCATTTGGGATTTATTTTTGAGGTTAAAATCTAGCCTATGTTGTTATTCTAGATTATATTCTGAGGGGAGGTCGTAAATCTGGAATTACCTTAAGGGCATATCATTCAAATCGTTAACAAAAAAATATCAAAACAGTTTGACATTTATAGATGTAAGGATATGTTCATTGGCACCGTGGCGTAGCATGTACCTAATAAAGATTGCACAAGGATGCACATCGAAGCGTCCGACCATTCGGAGTGCACAGAAACATTTTGTGCATCATTGTAATAACAATTTGGCGCCAAAAAAACCGCCCACAATTCTGAGAAAACGGGCAAGGAAATATTTCGCAGAAAAGGTCGAACGGCGCATGATGGTGAATTAGCGTTCGAAAGTTTTTGTGTGTGTTTAATTTAGAATAAGTTTGTGGTTACGCTTACAATTAACACTTTTCGATGTTCTTTTTAAAAATAGACTCCAATGATGCGGAAAGGAATTTTATTTTTGCCCTACGCAATCTCATCTAATGGTAGTTAGGTATTTCAATCGAATTAACGAATTCAACTAGTTACTTTTGCTAGCAACTATATATATCCCGCTAAAGTTAAAAGTCAAGTTTGTAATAAAAATGTGCTTTTTACTGTCCGGTTAGAGATACACATATGTACAGTATCGTTTACGAAGCCTACACGCGGCTAGCGTGGTTCGTGTTAGACATGGCTCATGGCTGGCCATTATGCCGTTGTTTAGTAGTCGAGAAACGCGCGGCTGGCGGGGCGCGGGCGCGTTTCTTTTTTGTCCCCCGCGGATTCCATTGCCCCATGTCCAACCTGTAAGTCCGGCAGTTTGCCGTGCGTTGACCGCGCGTCTTGCCACGAAGCGCAAAGCCGTTGAACAACCTACGGGGGACGCTTTCAATAGCTCTCGTCAACTTTTAAAATGTTGAAAATGCACCTCTCGTTTCTCACATCACGAATACTCGTATGACTTTTTAAAAACTCGTATTTAGTAGAAACAGTTATTTATACTCCGATATTCTCCTGTTATGAATTCTTATTTTATTTTAACGTTACGAATTGTTTTTTTTATGGGTAGATAGATAGGTACGTATATTTCTTCATTGTACACCCTATACTATACAAGTACCTATAGTGTTTCAAAAGTTGTAAGTGCCTTATTGTAGTAGTGTACTGATTGTGTCCAGTAGTGTCCAGTAGTTTTCGCCATACCAGTTGCATTATCTAACATACCAATCAAGACAAGGCAGTGTGTCAGCCAAGTTCAGAGAACCGGCGGCGGCGAGCGCACTGACCGAGTGTATATTTACACGAACCATTTCGAGGCACTGCTTAGTTTTCAGAAGAGAGAGAAAATATATTTGCTTTTGGTAAATTAACTGCATACAAATGAATAAGCAAAATCGAAATGAAAAAAAAAAGTTTGTACACCATCATCACGTAGGCAGAGGTGCACTGCAGTGTATCGACATTTCGCCGACGGTATTTCGTCCTAATGTAATAGGGTATTTCCGATGGTATTCGTCCTATTGCCATTATACTGAGTACGCTCCTCAATATGTGGTGGATTTAGGCCAAGGTCCACCACGCTGGCCTAGTGCTGTTTGGTGAACTTCATAGGACTCGGCAGACATTCAGGTTTCCTCACGATGTTTCTTTTCACCGTACAGCAAGTGATAACCATTATCATCATCATGAATGAGTTTACCATATGAAACTCCGAGAATTTCAGAGAAACGAGCCGGGGTTTGAACTTGAATATATTTTTCCAAGGCGAGCGTTCTATCAACTTGGCTATCACTGTTTTTGAGTGCTAAAATGTTTTTTTATATGATATTATCTTTTTGGAATTCTATAATTTTCTAGTTATACTTAATACATTTTTTTTCGTTAATATGTAAATATTCCGTTATATTGTTTTGCGTATTAGCAGAACCATAATATGAACATTTTCTCATTTGTGGTGCCTGGCTACGTGGATCAAGTATAACATCGTTCAACATTTTTTTTATGTTACTTGACGATCGTTATAAATATAAATTATAATTTGTTTGATTATAACATCGTCTTAAATTTATTGAACTTATGTTGTTTAACCATTTGAAAGTATATGAAAAGAATGCCATATCAATAAAAAAAGTGTGTCTTGCAACTCATTCTTTGAGTGTCACTTGAATGAAGGACTCCTCTGGAAGATACTGATGTTTCAGAAAAGCTATTTTGCAGATTTCGCAAATAAAATGTACATATAAAAGTCTTATTGATTTTGCCTTGATGCCGTTTCTCTTTTTTTACTGCACGAGCAGATAGGTACTTTTACACGGCTATAATATTTTTGCTGGAACTGCTGCTATATGGCTGATCCTGTAAAATCTTATGATTTGTTTTCATAGTAAGAACGTAGTAAAAACGTTCTAAGTAGAGGTATCGCTCTGTTTCCACACCCTGCCCATCCCATCAGTTGTATGTATGTTATATATAATAAATACGTAAATAAAACATATAATAACGCTCTTTTCGGACATACATATTTTTATCTATATACATTTATTTTTTCACTGAACTTGAACTTGGTAATGGACACTTTCCAATCCGATCATAGTCCTCGTTTTACAAGTACGTCTCGTATCTTTGTTTGTAGGTAGTAGAAGCTAACCATATAAATAAAGGCTAACGTGGATCAAGGCTGTCAGTGTTGTCATTGGATGTATTGTTAAGTATATATCTACTTTGTAAGATTAAAGGCAATAAAGTGAAAACTGAACAGCAGCAGGAACGAGATGAAGAGACTTGACTTTGCAGTAGCGCGCGAGTGGTTCATTGATGCGCAGGCGCCGCGGAGGTGGGGGGCGGGGGAGAGGAATGCGGTCGCGGCGAGCAATGACCGCGCCAGGGTCGCTTCCTTTACGAGAAGCGCGGGCCGTCGTACTACAGCCGGTCCCCCCACCTGCCCCGATCGGCCCGTACTACATGGTCCTCTCGGTTGCGACGACGCGCGCTTTTCGACCCGTTGTCCGTTACAAAAATTAAGTGCGCCGCATTCCGCAACCGTTTAGCTGTCTCTGTCACACTTCGGTTCCGATGCTATTTCTGTTACCTTTGTTGGTAGTCTCGTCCTCCTGGCGTTTAAAGTAAGGCGCAAATATTAGGCCTGACTGAACTTTACTGCCTCTTTATCAAGTTCTCTCTTTATCAAGAAATAAGTTACACAGGGGATCCGTAGAACAATTATACTTTGTTTATTCTACAGCTACCCCATGAATGAAGTTTAAGGACTTAAGATTCATGGTAACAAATAAAGATATAATGAGTTACTTATACCTTTCTACACTTAGATAAATTGAGCCCCAAAAACATACTACTAAGGTTCTATACTTTTGATAAAAGTATCTATGTAATTACAAGTTTGTCACGAGGAACAAATATGTTAAGTACCTAACTAGGGTAATCTCTTTTGAACAAGACTTGAATTAAAATTGAATATTCACCATATGAAATGAAAATAATGTCCATAAAAGCTTAAAATATGCACTGTCTTTATTATGATAAAACTCATGAGATCTCAAGTTTACGAAATCGTTACCACCTCAAAACAGTGATTGCGCGTTGTGTTGGTGATTGGTGAGACAATTCACAATCCTTTTGTCTGAAACGTGCAGTTGGTTCGTATGTACCAAAGACAGTACTCAGTTGTGCGTGTGGCCCTCTCGCTACTGTCTATGTCATCTTATTCTGACCGCAATGTCTGAAACACGTTAGAGCTACAAAATAAAAATTGATTTCCTTATGCCGTCTTGCTCGTATAGAAAGTGTAAGAACGATGCTTGTAATAAGTACTAACAAAGCAATAGGTGTAACATTTCATAGGTTAAGTATAAAGTTAGCATTCGTTTAACCATTCTGTCGGCTTGAAAACATGACGCGTGCTTAGAAGAGAATGAAAGTGTTTGAAATATAGTAGGAGATGCTACACGATTTCGCTGTCGGCTGACGCAGTATACCGATGTACTGCGTCAGTTGATCAGACAGCGGTGCTCTCGCGTAGCCATTATAATTAGACACGCCTTTGCACTGAGAATTTTATCCACTGGTGATAACACGTAAGCTGGACGTATCGTGTATATAAATAGACACTGATACAAGAACTACAACGCATTTTATATTTAAAAAAAAATTGCTGCGATTTTGTGCATCAGTATTTAATTTGACGGTTTGTTATTAAAGTAAGCTGACAGTGTTTTATTTCTTTGTATAGGTCTGTCCCTCTTCAGATCAGACCGTCGGTTGTAGATTTTATTCAAATCACCTTACGACCCATCATTAAAATTAAAAAAAAACTTGAGAGGTGTCAAGGGACACCCGGATGGAACGAAGTTCCTTTATTATTATTTATTATGTACAAAAAATCAATAATTTTGGGAAACAAAAATATATCGCCCCCGGGCGGGCTCGAACCACCAACATTTCGGTTGACTTATTTATTATGTACAAAAAATCAATAATTTTGGGAAACAAAAATAGGTCGCCCCCGGTTGGGCTCGAACCACCAACATTTCGGTTAACAGCCGAACGCGCTAGCCAATTGCGCCACGGATGCACTTGTGCAATGTCTCGAAAATACTGACCATTATGTAAATGCAAACGACAAAGATAGCAAACTGGCATGTTTTTGAACTAGGTATCGTTATGTTTTTGGGTTTTATATAGTAAACTATACTTTCGTTTATTTATGTTTGTTTTTGTCAGCGATAGATGTCGCTAGCATGTTTTTGAACGAGGTATCGTTTTGTTTTTGGGTTTTATATAGTAAACTATACTTTCGTTTATTTATGTTTATTTTTGTCAGCGATAGATGTCGCTAGCATGTTTTTGAACAAGGTATCGTTATGTTTTTGGGGTTTTATATAGTAAACTATACTTTCGATTGTTAAAGTACTTACAATTGGTCGTTTCGTTATAACTTTTCTGCTTAATTTTTCTGCTTAATTTTTCGTCTTAATTTTTCGTATGAATTTTTTCCGTCTAGCCCCCTTTCGTAACGCGCGATAAGGAACTTCGTTCCAAAACTAGATTTTTTTTATTCCCTTTTTATCATATCATGACCAAAAGAGATTTATAGTGTTCTTAGAACTTAACCGCAATGGAAAAAATACTTTTAATATATTTTGGTTGGTGAATAAATTATAAATTATCATTGTTACCAGGTTGGTACCATGAAGATAAAATTACGGTGCAGGCTAGGATTGAAAAGAAAAAAAGCACCTCTTACAACAACGCGCAACATCACAAATGACAATCAGGTATCTATAGCATTAGCTATAATTTTCGTATTTAATTATTTTGCTCAAGAGTTTGCCTGTGCTCATTTCGGTGATATTTATCGATCTATTTATTGACTTATTAGCAACATACACACACACGCAAACAAAAATCAATATAATATCAATCAATCGTATTTGTGTTGTAAATTAAACCCTCCACATGTAGCAAAGCAGGATAATATAGACAAGTCATGTAGTTGGAGACATCATCCTTGTTATAGATCAGAACATTGGTACATCAACATAAACAAACAAAATAAGATCAGGCATACTCTTCTAATGTAAATCTTGACTCCCTTGTTATATGGTTTAACTCTTCCTCTTCTGTCTCTGGTTATCCTCTATATCCGGTTATTGGATATTTAAAATGTATCCTTCCTGTTGATGACGTATATGGTCCGCTGCAACTCGCGAGGTTTCCGTACTGCGTCAGTTCGGAGATTTTTCCGCATCAAATAATAATAAAAAGAGTAGTACCATTCATTTTGATACTAAGCTAACTTGTGCCTCAATGACGCGCTTTTCTTTTGTTTTGCCTGCGATCGCAAAATATTACAAAATAAAATATTAATAGTCAGCTTTTGTGACCGACAGAAGATTCCAAGCAAACACAGTATGGGGTATGAATGCGGGTGTGGCTATAGAATTGTGGTCGAGTAAAATGATTTTTAAGATATTGAAGCCAAGTTGTGGCATCTCACTGCCGAATTCGGTATTGTAAGTTTTTATTTCTTTCATGAGTGGGAACACGACGCTAGCCGGGCTCGGCCGGGCAGCGTTCTGCATTCTTGAACCACTACGTAGATAAAACAACATTAGCATGTAGGTATCGATGTGTAGGTTGTTTGTGTCCCAGCCCAGCACGGTACAACGCGCGGCCCTGACCGATGAGCGCCGATGTAAACACTCGGCAAGGTCAACTGTCTTGCGATAATTTATTCTAGGTCTTTACTTTTTATTTTTCACGCCAAAGCTCAAGTACGTACTGAATTATTTTTGCACTACGCATTAAAATTTCTGCATTTCGCTGGACTGGTCAGCGCTTAAGCACATTTTCAAAGAAATAACATTATATGAATAAAATATAATGATAATATTGTATGTGATGTATTGAACATTTACAGCCTTGTGTATATGTTAGACCTAGTAACGACCCGTTCCGGGCACATTCACTATTTCAACAATGTCAATATGTTATTCAAAGTAAGAAACTCATTAAGTTTATTAATCCAAATGTTTGACTATTTCATAATTCATTACACACAATACCACCTATAATTATCAATTACGTATATGATCTATCTTAGTGCCATATAGTATTAGGGAAATTTAGTGCAGTGGGAAAACTAGTAACAAGAGAATATATGGCAATAGGTATAAGTGATATGACTGCCGCCATGGGTTTTGCGGCGATAAACTGATTAATCAGCAGATAGACTCAAAAAGCAGATAACATCAATGCTTATGAAGTTTCACGAACAAACTGGAAGGAAAAATATCTTAATTTGTTTATATTTTATAAAAGATAGAGTACAGTTATTTTACACTTACGTGGGCGATGCAGGTAATAGCTACGTTTTTTTCTTAACCTGTGAAAACTGACTAGACATCTTATTTATACCGTTATAGTAGCAAGTTGATTCAAAATTTAAACTACTGATACACATACGAGTATACAGGTGAATTTTTTAAGTGTTCGTGGATGACCAAATCCGAAACTATAGGAAATATCTAAAAATGCTTATAGGACTCTTGAGACCTATTTGGATATAAACTAATACTGCATAATTATTTTTTTTAAGATAATTTCCGTAGCCAGGAGTTGAACCTGTAGATTTTGCAGAAAAATCAACATATACAGTAGTAGATAGTGTCGCTAAAAAGGATCAAGTTCTGGGATGTATGCCACAGTTTCGGATTTGGCCGTCCACGCCCACTTGAAAAATTCACCTGTATAGCTATTAAGCGTCCGTTCGTTCGAGTCTTTTGAAAGCCATGACTTACCAACATGGACATTTTTTTTCCGGCATCTTGTCTGAATCGCCTCAGGCTCAAATGCAGTCATCATACCTCGTATGTTAAGAATTGTTCCCACGCTCGACTTGTCTGGCCTTCTCTCTCTGCCATACATGATCTTACTCACTCTCACATATCGTTCGATGATATGCACATACACGGCGGTAGATGCTGACATAGGCCTACGTGACGATGAGCTATTGAAATATATATTCGTATCAATACCACAGCTTTAACGAAAACTTCGTACTGGTTATTTGCCGATTCTGATGATATAATATGTAAATTATTTAATTTTAATATATCCTATTTGTATACCTCCTAAAGGCGATACGATTTCATGTTGTTTCAATATTTTGGTTGCATTCTATATTTGGAAGGAACGTTTAATAAAAATGTAGAATAGGTGGTTATTGCTGTTTTTGCGGTCGAGAATGCCGTTGGACAAGTGGGACTCTTGCTCCGTGCAAAAATATTGTCGACTCATCCCTGCAACTACTTGGCCGCATTCGAATTCGCACTATCTAGATTTTATATTGTTGTGTTAGTCAATGCACAACCACTCGTTTTCATATCATGCACAGATTTTTGATATTATATGGAATGTAAAGGTTGGCATGACAAACACTGACAGTCCGAAAGGCACTAGTTATTACTCATGTCCAGTTTTTTAATTATATACGTTTGCAATCGACCTAAATGTAAGTACCTACCGCAAATAATGTAAATATTTGAGGGCACATAATTCGCGTCTGCGGATACTTATGAAACTAGGCATGGTGTTAGCTAATAACGAAATGCTATAGTTCCAAAAAGTATCAATGAACTCTAACAAAATATTTAGTTACCTACGCTTAAGAAACTTGAGATTGTATGTGTATTTTTTGATGCGAAGGCATAAAACTTTACACTGTTGGTAACAAAGACACAAACAAGTGAAAAGAGGCCATTTGTTGGTACCTTATTAAGCAATGCAAGCCTCCGCCTCGGGGCAAGTAGGCCCGCTACGTTGCCGTTGGCTTCCTTTCGCTGAAGTGAAGACCTAGACCGTTACTGATTGGTGGTTTTTGTCGCTTGTCGCGCGGTCAAATCGCCGCCGCCATCGTGCTAAAGTGCCGTATTGAAATTAATATGTGTCCGGCGTAGTGATTAGCATCTCATTAGTATGTGCCACTAGGTATGTTTGCCTAGCACTCGACTCGAGAAATATTTGAGTTCCCCCCATTGATTTAATGTAAAGATGAGGCCTGAACATTTGCCTTAAGCGTGTGTGCCATCAAATAGCACTAGCGACATCTGCTAGATCTGCACCTGCTTATTTTCGTGACTTGACTGTGATCTTTGCATTTAGTGTTCTAGGACCAATATGAATTAGTGCCATTTTCTTACATCTATAGACCAGTCTTATCTATGATAGCCGCACTTTGGGAAATTGAAATGGCGGTTAAATACGCCATCATTGGCATAGAAGAAAATCGTTTGTAAATTCCTAGGTATTTCTTCGATTTATCATTATATTGTTTTTGTAGCGCTTTGCGAAGCTTTTTAACAAGAAGTAATAGTAAGTACTTAGTAGTTCTTTTGTAGAATTTACCCATTGCGTGAGAGTGTTTGTAGTCGAACTGGTCTGAATCACCTAGGCGAGTTAATACACTTTGGACAGCCGCACATTGCCATGTCTTCATATTTCCATACTAGCTGTTGCCCGCGACTTCGTCCGCGTGGTATTTAACAAAGACAACCGTTGACAACAGCCTGCTCGCCCATTCTGAGCCCGCGGGACGCATTGCAGGTTGTTGCTATCAAACTTAATCAGGCGCTGCGCTGCAACATTGGTTTTAATTTTTTTTCGTGAGATCCTATTTTTTTTTCTAAAATAAAAGTAGCCTAAGTTACTCCTTGTTACATCAGCTATCTGCCAGTGAAAGTCCCGTCAAAATCGGTCCAGCCATTTCAGAGATTAGCCGGAACAGACAGACAGACAGACATACACAGACAGACAGACAGACAAAAATTGTAAAAAATGTTGTTTCGGTATAGGTAACGTGTATACATCTAAATGCACTTAGTCAAAAGCGGTTATTTTAATATTACAAACAGACACTCCAATTTTATTTATATGTATAGATAAATGTGTTGGGTTGTCTTGGAATTTACTGACTTTTTAAAGTCGTTGAGTGTTCTATACTATAAGGGATTTGTCCGAGGCAGGCACTCCGCCTATTCAGCCTGCTGTTCGAGGCCACAAAATGAAAAAAAAAACCCTTTATCTATTATGAACTTTTATTTTTACGTTTGTAAAAATACATAAAATTCACTTATTTATGCATCAAATGCATTAGAACCTTGAGGAAATATGTTTTTTATCATAATGGTGTTATTCGTTAATATCGTTTCGCCGCATTCGCCTGTCTATCGTGATCATTATTGCTGATTGTGTTGTTCTGAAACGAACCATTCGTTGTTATCCGCTATTTTGGGATGGTCTTAATCGTTCAGCTTGCATAGCTTGCACTCACCGACAAGCGTATTAGTTTGCCTATGTTCGTGGTAGGTGCCTTGTAGGTAGCGAATACATTGACAGCGTAGTCAATATCTAGTTAGCAAGATGCTTCTTGTGAAACAGTTAGCGTGACGTATCGATGTTGGCGAAAGCTGTTGCTGGCGGGGACACCAGGTCCATTGTCTGCGCTGAGTCAGAGGCGGCGCGCGCGCTGCTATTTCTGTGAGCTGTGCGTAGGCAGTGTATGCGGTTCTTATTGCTTGCCTGTCAGACTGCCGAGAGACACTCTGCAATGTTGAAGTATTTATGTTTAATGTTATTCATTAACGCCATTTACCTAGTTGCTGTTGGATTTAGAGTGAGTTTCCATAACTTTTAGATACGCACTGATCTACAAAAGAATTAAATGACGTACTTCTCTAATCAAACGAATTCTTACAGCACTTATTTTCATAATGTATTCAGAATCGTTTAAAGAGCACCAATTTCGTTTAAACACCGCACAGACATGGCTTTATAATTTCGGCTAAAGATAATAGTCCAAACAAGGTTGAAAAAATACAAAAAAAACATTGTGCACTTTTGATTTCGTACAGATCCTAATGCACCAGCAATCTGTTCCAATTGACTACCCGTTAGTGCAGCCACAATCGCTCTTTTGAATTTATTCGGCGATGTACTAACCTACTCAAGCACTGGCGAGTAGAAAACAATTTAGTTCAATGTTGTAAGTACTAAAATCTCTAGTGTTATCTGATGGTAGGAGGTACGAGTCATCTTTTTAAAAGTTCGTAGCCAAGAATGGCGAAAACGGAACCGTTACATAGAATTTCTTCGTGCCTTTGCTTCAGATTATCTCGCTGCAGCTGACTATTAGCAACAACTAATTAGGGTCTTTACGAACGGCATATTTTGACTCACGATCGATGGGTCGCGCCGATAGGTGGGGACTCTACCAAATGGCCTGTCAATGTCTAGCCAACTTGCCTATTGACATGCCAATTGGTAGGGATCCTCCTTTGGCTCGTTTGGAACGTTTTGGCGTGACGTTAGTAGAGGTCTTTAGGTGATATTGGATACCTGGTACCTATGCAGGTGAAATCAAAGGTGAGTCTGTTAAAACTTATTTATTTGTTCTCACTTTTCAAAGTGTGTAATCTTCTTAATTTGCTTATCTTACATGCGATTTTGTTTGGACTTAGCTGGGACAACTCCAAATAATAGAGCATTATTTCTAAAATTGTAGTTCTTGTTCAATTTTGGGTTTTTAATGTTATTTTTTGCATTTGTGACGTGATAATTTGCGTCGCCTGAATTGGAGTTATATCGCTTGTTTTTATTAGAAAAATACGATGGGGCTTAATTTCCGCGTAAGTACATATGTAATAAGTTTGGCTTATACTAAATGACTATGTTTCAGAGTGATTTTACATTGGTACTTACTTACCTATTACCTAATTCATCTATCAATTAAACTATGTATGGATTGACTAAGGGTCATACAGTCCTGCGCGACTCTTATAAATAAAAAATACGCTTGAATCGTTGTAGGGTGGTCACAGTCTGACTATGTAGCCGTCAGTCGGCCGGTCGTCGACGTGACGACGTCGCTGCTGCTATGGGCTCCGGTTCCGTTTTTTTGACACCCTGTGAATCATGGCGAGTCATCAATGTAATGGAGCGCGGCGTCGCTGTCGCTGCGGTTATGCGACTCGTCGACCCGACACTGGCCCATCTCTTGTCTCCCAGTGGAGACGAGACGAGTGGCATGTCGGTTGGCATACGATCTTTTCTGCCGTTATTTTACGTTGTAGGTATCCGAAGATTGTTTGGATTTCATTCGTATAACTGTAAAATACTGTTTTACACGTGCAGTAAAGTAACATACATAATAGTATTAGTAGCGCGTGGGTTGGGAAGAGAGCTCTGTGATTTGAGACCGTCTTATTGTTCAGTTACCTGAGACGTAGGTAGTTCGCTTTCCGTAGTAAGTAGTGGATGGCAGTGTATCATGTCAGTGTTGGGGCATGAGCGGTGCGGGCTGTGTGTGTCCTGGTAGACGCGGACAAAACGCGTTGTGTTGCGGTACAGGGCCTGGCAGCAACACGGTGTCGCGGCGAGGGCGAGCGCGGTCGATGAGCCCGGCGCAGAGGGCAGCACGGAGCCGCTGCGGGGGGCGCTCCCGCGGCCCCCGCGCCCTTTTCACTGCCCCGTCTGCTTGCGCACTCTGTATAGCCGCGCCGCGCGCTCACTAATGCGTCATACCGCCGTCGAAGCTAACGCGCATCCCGCCGCTCCGGTACGACACTTCGCGCGCGCCATGTGAACTTATGTGTTGACTTGTATAGACTCAGCTCTCGCTACGATTGAGTAGCTGTCTGCATCGTGCATATTTTCGCTAACATGGACAGTGACTTTGGTGTCTGTGAGCCGAGAGACTACAGTGGTACACGAGGTTGACACACGTGCTCGCGTCTACTTCCAAAACTGAGTAAGTGTAAGATAGTTTATTTTAAAGTGTGACTGGGTGAGTGACGTCTTCGGCTCGTCGGTTAGTCGGCGGCGCGTTATTTTCGCAGCGCGCAACGGGCCGCGGCGCCGCCGGCCGCCCGGAATGCGGCCTCCGCCCCGCCGCGCGCTGCCGGGCGGCGCCGAGCGCGCCGCGCGTAGCGTAATAAATAAAGGCGGGGCGCGGCTGCGTGCGCGCGCACCCTCCCGCGCCCTTCTCGCCCTCAGGTCATTGACTCGCACCCGTCCGCCACTGCCGGCGCCGAAGACAACAATTTTCGGAACGGTAACGCGCTCTTGGCCCAGCATGGCACAGCGCAGCGGCCCGACGATGCATCTCCAATGTCAATGCCGACGACGGTTAAAAGTGGTTTGCACAGGCGAAGGCGATCAGCACGTGTTGATTGACATTTAAACCACAAGCTTAAGGTAACACTAAGTTTACATGACACAAGAACAGCTATTGACCCCGATTTATGCACCTGGTCATAGGATAAATATGTATATATCATCATGATTGAGAATATAGAGAAATCCTTTACTTTTCATGTCACCGGTTAAATGGGTAATATTATCTTAAACCCGGATACACTTTGGTGTGAAGTAACCTATAAGTACATACGCAGGTAGGTATTCTGCTAGTTAGCAGTGCTGATAAAAACTTCTTCGTCCATACTGAATCAAGTTGGCAAACTTTCAGGGCTACCTAGGTACTTATTGTTATAAAAAACATTTTACCGTTTTTGTATAATCCCTACTCTTATATAAAATTTATGGGCATTAAGAAATTCGAAAAGTATGTTGGTTTGCAGGACCCCGTTATTTTATCACTATTAGAAGTTTCGTGGAACGCTAAAAATAAATCGTGAACTTCCCGGTTGAATGGCGTCGTCGGCGCGGCAATGCGCGGGGAGTGGCAGGCAGCCATTGCCCTCGCCCGGTTTGTTTACAACTTAGGCTTGGAGATCGGCATGATCCTATGTGCACCCTCTGTAGGTCGCTGTAGGGTGCATATTCGCGTCGATGCGCAACTCAGCACCGACCCCTGCGCTCGAGCCATCTGCGCGCACACGATTAAAATAAACTGCCACCGACAGATAGCTAGCATAAAAACAAGCGTCAGCTAACGCCAGGTGCAATGCGACCCACGTTTGTGGCGAAGGTGTGCCTAGTGTTAGGTCAGTTATTGCCATTAGATGGTGCGGCCGAAGACCCCGCAGACCCGTGCCAATGACCAGCCCGCCTTGCTGGGCCTCTCGACCCAACGGCTTAGTTCGTTAGAATACACGTGTTATTCACGATTTGTTATATTCTACTATGTAACATTTTATATTTCATTCTATTTCGTGCTATTAGTTCACTGAAAACATAGATAACAGCCGTTTTCAATGTTATTTCATTGTAGAGAAATAAAACAGGAATCACGATAAAACAAAACGTCAAAAAACTTTTCAAACTGCGCATGCGTGTATTGTATGTATGTCGATTTTAGTATGCAGATAGTTTACAATTAACAGGATTGATACATCGAGACAGTGGTCATGATCATCAATTAACAGCAACAGCTCTCGTGAGAACATTCAAGATTAACTTGTTTTCCACAGCAAACTAACTTACTACATTTAAATCCCCTTATCTCCCTGATTGTTAATTTTAGCTCCTATATCAGATGATACCAAACGTCTCAAATAATCCCAATTCACATGTGCAAAACGAAAACCACACAACGTTCCTAGGGCGGGGCCTCAACAAGTTGTGGGAACGGGAAAGTTGCGCGCGCATTCTCAGGGGCAAGGAGGTGTTTGCCGTTGTTCAGACTTTTCAGTGAGCTATGCAGTGACGACGGGATGGTGGGGCAATTTGCCACTCTGTAAGGGCTGTATACGCGGAAGTTTTGTATCACGGTGTGAAAACATCTTATTCTGATAGGTTGTTGTGTATGTATTAGGTGTGTGTGTATATACACACACCTAATACATACACATATATCATATTACTATACAATTATCCAAGTCCAACCTGATCTAGATTTACATTTGGATTTTAAATAGCATGAGCTACTTCGCGGCAACAACACTCACTAAGCAAGCTGAGTTCCAAATGGTTGTATAGATTGGAGCCTATCTAATTTATACGTTTAACATCTTATCTATTTAAAAAAGGATCCAATACATATATTTCCGTAAAAATAATGCCTAACAGCTAAAACTATACAGCTGGCAAACTGCAAAATTTGGCATCTTATGTTTCTCTTGGCTTCGAGATGATATGATCTCTTATTAGACTGGTTATATTACCTTTTCTTAAGATTTAAATATCTAGTTTTGATTCAAGTCATCACTATTTTTTTTAGGAATACGCTTCCAAGGAGTTGTTTAAAATGTTATTCACTTTGTTACTCCCCCTGAAACTTCTTTCTTTATAGTCTTCTTAGCCCTTTCGACTAATCTGTCTTGTGAGTCATTTCTATTTTTTGAAAGTACGTATTGTGATCAGCAAAAAAATACATTTGTAAATGACTTTCCACATGATTTAAGGTAGCGCAACTAATCGAGCTGCATGGATAACATGCGTCATCGTGAACCGGTATGAACCAGTGTTCTCCGGGAAGGCACAAATAATATAATATGAGTATTTTGAGCAGGACGCTTTGGGCAAATCGTACAATGCACCCATTTATTGGTCGAATAAGACCAAAGTCAAGTAAATCCCACGGGAAGTTATTTGGCGAGGCCCGTGACCTAATATTTATTCTAGCCGATGGCGATAGTATATAAAGTTTTGAGGAAAATGGCGTTTAAAGGGCGTATCTTTAATCTATGAGTAAAAAAACTTTTCATAAAAGGTTTACCACAATTTTTGAGTAGTAAAAGTTAGACATATAGACTTATTTATACTTTTACCAACCATCTCGGGATTTACTGGCGAATCTTAGAATTTACAGTCATTCCGGTTTTTAAAGTAAGATGAATGAAGCCGTGTAAAATATATTTGTGAGCAGACTCATTAAGTTTGCGTACGCAGGCCTCGCGTGAAGTGGAGTGCAACGGAGCCGGCGGCGGCGCGAGCGCTGCCGCGTTGGGCACGCAACCGGTGCCGGTATGCGAAGAAAGCACGCATCTCAATTGCATCGGTAACCGATGTCGGATGCACCTAAATACACCATTTCAGCAATAGAAATCCGGCATTAGTGGGTGACAGATTGCGAAGTTGGCCGAAATGCCTACTTTGCAAACGAAGTACGAGATCTAGGAAATTAAATTATACTGTGCGGAATTACGGCGGACCGCAGTATAAACCTTTCATACCTATCCGAGAAGCAAAAAAACAAATATGTAAAAACACAATCCAGCTGATAATTTACTGTATTCGGATTTCATTTCCAAGGACCTTCATATTAAAGTATTGCCGAACGGTCTTCATGAATGTGCATGTTTATCAACGAATGGAACACATGCATGCTAATCGTTCCAAGTGCTTACCTACTCAGTTGCGCGCCACGTTTGGAAAGCTATTATCCGTGTCCACGCTTGATTGAGTAGCGAACCGTCACCAACCCCCCCCACAATGCTTTTCTCTTGTGTATTCAGCAGTCTGCCCGTAATGTTGAAGTTGGAACATTATTGCGTGGTACCGATGCTCGTCCGGCGACGGACGCCTCGTTGCTACACACTGCAGCTAGACAGTGTATGGAATCGGCGCATATTATATATAATGCTGTGTTGTCGTTTAAAAAGCTCATGAGGTTTATTTTAATTATATCAGACCAACCGCAACATTGTTGCCGCTAGTAATACCACTTCTGTCATAAGTTTTTTTTTTATTTTTCTGCTGGTTTAGTCATTTCACTTTCGAGACTGCTTCGGCTTTATTCTCATACCAGATACTTATACGTACAGTAGGGTAATCAGAAACTTGTAATGTAATTGTAACGTCATCGAAAAAACATGCCGTCACTATCATCGTTTTAATCTGTGGTGTGTGGGATGGACGACGTTACATTACCAAATGGTACGTACGTAAGGATTGTGCTTGAGGAACAGTTCTTGCACATGTAGCCTAACAATATTCAATTTAAAAATATATTACGTTATGTACGTTTTAGCTAGAAATGAGCGTAAACTATTGTTAGTTAAAATTTGAAACTTTAAAACGGTTACACCAGGCGCCAACCGGTAAATTGATGGAGGTGCATCCAACCGTGGACATGACGTTACGTTTTGACTAGAAGGTAGGGTAATTGCGCTTGTTAGCAATGAGATATTCTGACCTGAAAATGTTTTAACCTATTTCTAATAATTTATCTCTGAATAAAAATCCGTAAGCACCTTATTTTCGATAAAGGGTACGAAGCCGACATATTTGAAATTTCTGTCTGTCTGTCTGTTTGTGTATCGCGGGGAATCTATCTGGCTAATTTAGATGACACCTCGCACACATTTTTCCAAAGAATATTGTCGTACTTATATTCGAACCTTTTAAATAATTGCTGCCTACCCTTATTTATCATCATCATTCATCATAATCATCATGAGATTGATATTTAGCCTTACAGAAAGATCAAATTGATCTATTATCTTCATATATAACTACAAAACGCTTTTTCTGGAATCGAAATTGCCAATTGAATGAAAACAGGAACTGGACATAAACAGGCGCAATGACCCTACTAACCATACATCAAGCAACACTGGCGTTAGTTGGAATACTTCAAGTGTGAAGTTACGTGACTTGGAAATATATGATCGGATTTGAATTAACTTTGCATGCGTAACCTATCATCCGGTGGATCATTGTGGCTTCTAATTTGCAGCTCTTTAGGAGGCGAACGCTGTATTCGTCATTCAGAATATTTACTAAGCAAGTGAAGTAGCGTTGATATATCTAAAGTCTTGAAATAAACCTATTTTTAAGGATTTTATCGCGTTTATTTTTCGTTTCTACGTTCCCGACGTTTCGGCTGCTTTACAGCAACCATGGTCATATATATCAGATTTGATAAACCACAGATCCTCGCAAAAGAACACCGATTCCGACCAAGGATGATACGCGAGGCCATTGAAATTAAGAAACATCCTAATTTCAATAGGGAAGATGGCTGGGTGCTACCACCGACTTGGGATCCAGTGATTAATATTATTAAATCGAAAACCAAGCGTACCATTGCAAGACCTCAAGATACTGTGAGCACTTTCTGCGTAGATCGGATCACAATCAACAATTAAATATGAGGGTAGCCCGTTTCTAACTATGACACCTGGACGTCCACCACCTCAGTCCTCCCGTGACCATGGTTGCTGTAAAGCAGCCGAAACGTCGGGAACGTAAAAACGAAAAATAAACGCGATAAAATCCTTAAAAATAGTTTTATTTCAATGTGTAGTATTCGCGTAAATATAAGAAATCAATATATCTAAAGTCTTCCTACGCACGATGTTAATAATTACATGTTTCTTACTGATGTTATCTACTGCTAAGATGACCCTTTTTCCTTTAAAGTACGCTTATTCATATTGGAATAAAATAATATCTGCTTACTCGAGAAACCAACATAGTTTATTTATAATAATTTAAATTGGTGAATAATGCACTGCAGAGGGGGGGGGGGGGGGGAGTGTCTTAAGTATTTATTGCATTTAGCTCACTCGCATTGCTTTTTTAAAGTTTGTGTACCTATGTAGGTGCCTTGTTGTCAGCTTACATGAGCTAATTTTATCAATTAATGCGAATGTGTCGAGGTCGGCTACATCCGCTTTGTTAACTGTTTAATTGCCTAAAGTATAATAGCCGTTTGACACTTGATGTGTTATGTACTGTGTCAATTCTGTAGCCATGGATCATACTACAGATGTGATAAGTACGTAGTGTATGTAGCTTACCACAATGCATTTGTGAAAACTGCACCCAAATCGGTTAAGCCGTTTCCGAGATTAGCGCGCACAAACGCACAGGCTAACGGACAAAAAATCTAACAATCATTGTTTTGGGTTCTATTGCGTTGATAAAGGCCGCCAATAAAATAGATTTTCTCATATATCTTCCATGTACAGATAGTTACCAGTTTCATTTTTATTATATGTATAGATAAGCAAGCTTTCATTGTAAGCTTAGAGAAACTGTAAGTGTAGGAAAGTTAATAGCTTCGCTCCGTTCGTCGGTCAGTTCTGTATGTTACAGCTATTTTATTCAGATACCAAGGCGACCCGAAATTTGGCATCGTTATAGATATTTTCATTAGCTCACAAGCTATATCCCGCGTTAACTTTGAAACTTCTTCTTTTAATTCGTGTTTAGTTTGTTATGACATGGCCAGGGAAAGCTACTCTATGCGCGACATGAACTTGGCCAGCTAAATTAAAAAAAAATGTATAAATAAAAGTAATTAAAATGTATACTTACCAGGCATACATACATAGCTAGCATAATTTCCCTTAAAGAAATATGAAATTAGCTGAATGTTTAAATTTTAACGGACCCCATGTAAAGTTTTCCATCGTTGCATGCAGGCAGGGTGAACGTGACTGTTTTAGTTCGACGACCAGCAAGCGCAGGTAGTCGATGGGCTGGTATTTAACAAAAGCCGCCCTTAACCACTGGTCACAAAAAACGGGTTTAAATTTTGAAATTGTGCAATACACTCTTCATAGATTCGAACAGCAGATAGTTTATTTTTTTTCATCCAAGGTAAGGTGTAAAACAATAACATTTATAAGCAGTAAGTAGGTACTTGCTTTAAATTTCAAAACATTAAGCCGTGTAGTTTAAGAAGTTTTGAATGTTTATATAATGGTGTTGCATTCCATTTATTGTTTATTATGGCATGGTAGAAAACATCTTATTACATACAAGCGGAGTGCCGGTAAAGTAATAGATAATTGAAAGTTCGTTGGTGAATTAGTGACGCCCGGTGCTACGCGTCGCCGGGTTCTCCTTCCAGAAAGCTATGCGCTCGGCGCGGCGGGACGTATTGGCTGGTTTGTGAAACATATGGCTGACTTAAACGCACACAATCCTACTCCCATGTTGGACACATCCTGTTTCGAATATTATAAAGTTAAAATAACAACGTTTTTTCTTTGTGTTCACAGGTACGATAAATAACTATTGAAGAAAACATGGGTCGAAGAGGTTATGTTTAAAAATGACGGCAGAAGACCTACCAAATGTATTCCAGTTAGACGCAGGTAAGTTTATCCTGATATCGTTAGGTTTGACAACACTGGCGTCGTAGGAAATGTTTTATAGATTATGATTTACCACTTAACAGGTAACCACGGCGATTCACGTTTTGATTCGCGGTCAGAAATGTCTGGATAACGGGCGAGGTTTCCATCCGAGGACGTCGGTTGCTGAATATTTGGCCTTTCGCCAACCATTACTACGATGTAGAGTTACTCGCATTAAGATCCGGATTATGTTTCTTGAAATATTAATATACATTTTGTTATAAGCCCCCATAACAGAATGTCGTAGACTAGTAAAATATTTTTAAATGGTCATTCATAGTTGCAAGTCTAAGAGTTTCAAATAACCATATGAGCTATCTAATTCTATTTGCAATACATACAGTACAAATTGATATGCTATTACGGCTTGCAAGGATACGGAGTTAAAAGCATAGTCTCTATAAGAATGAAATTATACATTGACATTCGAAACCATACTCTTATTATTATATATAGTACTTATTTACTTTTCCGCACTGTCTATTGCATTAATTATCATGCACTGTTTAGTGCATCATTAGCTGTCGGCTATGCTGGGGTCTGGGGAATTGTCAACATTCCAATCGGCTATCGCTGCGATGACGTAATGCGTCCCGCCGCGCCCCGCGCCGCGTCCCGCGCCTGCTTAAATAATTGTTCTGTGGCCGGCAATCATTATCGCCTTCTGATATCACAGAAATAATATTTTTGTATTCATATCAATGGTAATAACAATGTAGATCACTGTCAAACGTTCCCGCGCCTGCTTAAATAATTGTTCTGTGGCCGGCAATCATTATCGCCTTCTGATATCACAGAAATAATATTTTTGTATTCATATCAATGGTAATAACAATGTAGATCACTGTCAAACGTTCTGATTTAACTGCTACATAGAGTAAGCTTTTTAGGGTTCCGTACCAACAAAGTGAAAACGGAACCATTGTTTTGAGACTAAAGACGACCCGGAATCATGATGTTTTTATTAAAAGTCAATAGCGCAGTAGAAACGAGTTTAAAGTTTAACCGGATCAACTACAGACAGATCAATTAAATTGAAAGGAATATTTTCCTGTTATGCATATTAACTTGTTACTACAGGAATCAATTTATATTATAAGCTTTGATTTAAAGTTGTAGTAGCTGTCGTCTGCCGGTGGTATCTGGTGACCCGGGCTAAAAATAGGCTGATTTGTTTACCTATAAAAACAGACTGACTTTGACACATTTAACGCTGTTTCTGAAGCAATAAAGTAATCGGCTTGAAATAAATATTCCATAGCGCATAATATTTATAATGTGTGCCTAATATTGTTATAATGTTGTTTTTCCGATCATTGATCTACTGGCATTCAATCTTTCGTCGCTGCGATATTTATATTTACATAAAAAAAATATATATTTGCCTAGATTACGTGGCGATGACCCTTGAGTATGTTGTTCGATAATTGTTTCACGTGGACAAAGAACACTAAGGCCAAGATAAAGTCAGTACTTAGCCATAGTAAATGCTTAGCTACGTTTTAAATAGACAGTGCTTAGCGTGTTACTTTCGATGGAAGCCAACCTAATAATTAACATATTCTTGTCTAAGTTATAGCATAGAGTTTTACCGACCGAGTACGTTCTTAGTATGACTTTTACATAAAAGCATATAAAATTATTCACTTCTTTTAATGTTTTTAAACTCGTCACAATGGACTCTTGGTTGGATCATAAGGTTAATATAATTATTACTTTAACAGTCGGCAATGTATTTTCGGATATCGATGATACGTACGAAATTTGACAAAAATATAGGATTTTAAATACCGTGTGAATTCCATCGTATAAAGTCGTATTTAAATTGTATTACTATGCATATATTTGCCGTTTAATGTCAATCTTTAATTCTGATAGGTAAATTTTAAAACATGTGCTTTATAAAATGATTGATTGTAGTAAATAATTGTAAACTTATTTTCTAATAGATGATCTCGACTCGATACTAGATGACTCACGACAATCGTTTGTTTGATGAACCCTAAAAAACTACTGGCATTTTTCGCCATTTATTAACAGAAAATGATAAAAATAAACGTTTGACAACCTCGACTGAAAAATATAATATAGTAGGTAATGAAAGTAATACTTTCACTTGAACTATACCTAAGCTAGTACTTATCTGAGCATGTCCATAGACACGTTATTTATTTCACTTTATGAACTTACGCTTAGCCAAGTCATAGCTAAGCTTATGGAAGATATACTTTTGACTGATGCTTAGCAACGACGTACTTACTCCGTGATATGGTGCTCTGCCTGGTCTGAGGACTATTTTTTTTTCCTTGCCTTATGGGTATTTTAATCGTCTTTATTATATTGTACGAACAGTGCGGATTCGTACGCGGCACCTTAGTTTTTTTTACTTTCCTGGGGATAAAGTGTATTCTACATCAACTCTGGCTATAATTTATTATCACCATACCAAGATGCTATTCATATAGTTGTAATATAACTGAGATTTAGTTAATACACAGTCAGATATTATAGGAAACAGAAAAACAAATAACCTCAGCCATCTACTTTTATATTATTTGAATAGGTAAACACCTTATTAACTCCACTGTTATTACGGTGATACTTAATACAACGTGTTGTTTTAAGATTAAACCGAGGTTAAAGATGAACACAAATCTTCAGCCTTAACTATCGAAATGGAGAGGTCATTATTATCAGAAGACCCTCGTATATTGTTGGTTCATCGCTTAACTGATAACAATATCCAATGGAGTAGGTCCTACTCCTACTCAGTAGGAGAGTAATAATAATAAAGATGAGGGGGGTAATGAGTTGAAGCATTTTTCGGCTGCATTTCCTACCTCAATAGATAATAACACTAGAGAAATCCGTACCTTATGCACAGGCAATAAATATTGTAGACTTTTTTTTTCAAAATGATTTTATAGCGAGCCTTTTCGTCGTATAGAGTGAACAATATTTTTAATTATGTTGTGGTCCTCTCCTTTATGGATGCGACACAGCAATTGCATATTGGTTTCACTAACAGCTATTTATGATTATTTAGCATTTTGTGTACAGCTTTCGAGTGATAGCTGTTGCGATAAGATAATCTACTCGGAGGCCAATAATCAGGCGGGAAAATAGGGCCCAAAATACCAGCGCTGCAGCTCCGTGTTGCAGCCAGATATGAAGTGGAGCATGGCCTTTTATGGCCGCACGCAATCCTAACTATTTCAATTTCATAAGACCTGTTTGTTTTTTTGTGTTCTTTTGATGTAATTTTTCAATTGTTCTGACTGTTTTGGTTTGAGTTCAGTAGGGTAAGCAGGAACTCCTAATGTAATCGTAAAAGTCATCGAGAAAACGTGCTGTTACTGTCATATTTAGTTATGAAATCTGTAGTGTGAGAGAGATGGACGACGTTTCCGGACCGAAACGGTACATAAAAAGTATTGAGCTTGAGGTACAGGTCCTTGAAGGCATTCTTTTTGTTTCTTAATAACATCATTGTTTAACTTTTCATAACATTATTCAGATTTGTAAGAAATTCCTACAATTAAAAAACACAAAAAGAAACAAAAAGCAATATTTGCGGACAAATACTACAAGTAGGTAGCTTAACTAGATATAAGATTAAGAATAAAACTAAGGTACCTACATAATTGATTCGATCTGTGCGAAATTGTTCGTACACGGAGGCTATCCAATCTAGCTGCGGTAAAGCGGCGTTTCTTATAACGTGTTGTACCTAGGTACAAACAGTGCACACAGACTGAGCGCTTGAATAACGTTGTCGGTTGTAAAAATTGGCGAAAAAAACGAGTGGCGTTGAACCCACTACGGCGAATGCACCGGGGCCGTTAGCTTTATCCGAGGTCAGGTAGGTAGGTATCGGCGGCGTATTGTCGTATCGTGCACCTGTGTTAAAAATATATGCATAACTGCTTAGCTAATTTTTGTAGGGTGGACGAACTTAGTCAGGTATCACACCGCTTACGCAATTATTTTCAAAGTCAAAATAATTTGTTTTTTATGAATGTAGGCCAAAAAGCACTTATGAATTGTCGAAAGTTAAGTTAAGGATCGTAATCTGGCCTTTTTTTTTAATTCTTTGTGTTTTTGTCGTTGCAGTCAAAATCATTTTTTTTTCATTTTTCCGGACTGGATTTTTTTCGAAGGACAGCAAAGAATTTTTTTTTATCGATTTCGTAAGTTAAGGTAATTTTCGAAAAGAGAAATAGGTATGTTATAAATAAATAATTTGTAATAGTAGTCATTGTTAGTATTTTACCTATTAGGTATAAGAGCGATATTACACCATTTACTTTTATTAAAGCTACTTTTTGTATGAAAACAAACTGACCAGTTATCACTGACGATATAGCTACACCAAGAATTCCTAAGTATTCAATTAAAAATATCAAATAAAGTTTGTTAAAAATGGACTTGAATTACTCACTATCAAGGTGCTAATTCAGTTACCTATATCTGCCACATGAGACATGAGAAACATAACTGATAAGCCGGCAGCGGCGCCACCTTACCAACAAGGAGTAAACACGCATGCGCTGTAAAATCGATTTGAAATACACCAAGCTTTTCCAATATTCGTTAACACTCGCGTAAATTTTAACTTTATGGCAATTACAGAAGGTCTCCTGTCGCACTACTTGTTCCACGCTTTATACCTAAAAGCATTTCGATAAGCGATGTAGTGATAAAGTAGGTATTCAAATTTGCCAAATATGTGCGGCATGCATGGGGTGAACATGCTGGCATTAGGTTAAATATTTCCGTTTAGTCAGTGATTGTGCTTTAGCAATATATTCCGTAAATGTAGAAAGCTTTTTACAAATATGGTTACAAATAGGTGTAGACACTAATATGTAGACTACAAGGTGCTTACATTATATTTTGGTCAATGTATAAACATATTATGAAAGCAAGTTGCTTAAAAAAATATTTCTTACCCATTTAAGTAGGTATGTGATTAATATTTATCACGATCATAAAAGTTTTCTAAGTTAATTACTAATATTGAATTCAACAAGGCACTGTGCCACATGAAATCATATTAAAAGTATAAGACGGAGGAGTTGACCCTACTCCTATTTCGCTATCAGTGACGTTGGCTGAGAGAGCGAATTTGCTAGCATTACATTAATTTTATGTTGATTGACGCCTAAAGCCGTAACTGGCGATTTTTCGTGACCGTGGGATTTAAGGTCACCGTTTATTTACGAATGAACATTAAAATGAATCAGATACAGGTATCAACATAAAATAGGCATCGGCGGTGCAGGCACGGCATGCACGCCATGCACGCTTGTCGTATACCACAGGTATGTTCGTCGTCTCAGATCGCGCGATCTCTTCAAGCGAGCAGCCCACGCGTCTACAGCGCGCCGCGCCCCGATCGGCGTCGGTCGTGGAGACAGCTCGCAGTCAACTCTCCGACGACTACCCACGCTAGTGTTTCCGGTGCGGATCTTTCGATTGTGATTGTTAGTGACCAATTTAAAAAAAAATCACACTTATCAAAAATCAGCAGGTTCAAATGGTAGTATACCCTTTCAGAATCACGCTGTATAGATATTAAACATTCATGACTCAGAAACGATCCAATAAACAAAGTTCGGATCTTTTCACGTTCAGTTTGGGAACGTTTCGTGTTTGATTGCCGACAACAATGGCGCGCGGTACTCACCCGCTGCCACTCCAGCGAGATTACTTAGTTCATCACTATCACTTAGTCGGCTGCGGCCGCCCGCCCCGAGCCGATGCCTCGTTGAAGGTCACCTGGTAATGAGAGCTCTCCTCTCATACAGCGCGCGTTGGTGACTTATCGTTCGCCTTCATGCAAAGTGGTTATTATAATAATAATAATAATTGCTATAATTTGTTTAGTGCACGGATACATCACCTACGACGGCAGAGGTAACTGCATTCGTTGCCAATAGGTTATTGCCGTATATCTGCGTCGGTGGTTGACGCCCACACGTTCATGCGGTCCGAGTCAGAATTATATGAACCCTTACTGTTTAATATCATATTTCAGTGAAAATTGTGCCTGTAACCATATTCTAACACTAGCACATAGGTTCCACTACTAATCATAAAAATAATCTAGTCAAAACGGAATTTTGTTACGCGTCTTTCGAAATTAAATTGAGAGCTCGATAAATAATGAAAGTGCTATTTTTATATAAGAAAATGTTTAAATTAGTATCTTTTTTCATTTGCAGGTTGAATGGGCGACGGCGCAGGTACAAATCCCTTGAAGCACTTTTTTCAACATTGTGCGGTAAGTTGTAATGATATAATTACTATGAATGGTTGTCTTAATTGTGCTGAAGCTGCTTAATGCGATTTTTTATACTGATGTACTACTTTATATTTCTGTCAAAACTGTTTTCATTGTTGTATATGTGTGTCTTAAAAAATTATGCTGCGCGTGTGCTGTGCAATTATATATCTTGTCATTATCAATGTTAGTATTATAGTTAATCGTTTTTTGAAACAGATATCAACAATTTCCTTCTCTGTTGTTACAGATATTATGTGACATCTTTTGGATGAACGAAATGTCAGGCAGTTAATAAAGTCACCGAAGTCACCACTGAATAACCACAGCCAGATTACAATAACAGGTAATTTTCATTTTTTTAATAAACTTTTAATTTGTGCATTTAAATATATTTTTACAATGTTCATGTTTGTTAAATGCTCTGCGAATAACGGTACTCCGACGCGAATTCCTAAATTGCGATCGCTGTTTAGTAAGCTCCAGTGCGACTGTTATGAAGGGTGTCGTACGGTCTTGGGAAGATTGCGATTAGTTAGCATATATATAAATCTCCTTTGTACATTTGTATCTGTCGATTATAATATTATGATTTATCTAAAATGTGTATTGTTTCGATTCTATGAGCAATCTTCCTGGAACGTCCTTTAATTAAAAACATAGCTGCCAAGTAAATTTGTAATAAATGGATCATTTGAATAGATTTTCTGGTGCTTTTTGACAGCTTGCAATACGAAAACGGGGCCGCAGACTGAAGCTGACCACGTAAAGCGGTTGCCGATTTTAACAGGTAGGTCAAGCGTAAATCTGTGAAGGAGAAAATGTCGACTAACGGAGACTTTCATATTCTCGGCCTGAGCATGTAAGATTCGGCCCAAAATAAGTTGACCGAAGCATATGTCGGACCTTTTTTCTTCCACTAGTTATTTTTATTTGTTGCTCATGTTAATCTTATTTGCCTTCATTATTTCATAGTTTCATTTACGCTCAAAATGAGCCATGTTATTAGCTAGCGATATAAAAAGCGCGTGCGAACTAATATTTTTATGTCACTATCATGCAAACAAAACTGTTGAAGGTGTGCCCCATGTGTGTGGTGTGGTGAACAGAAAATGTGTTGTAGTATTGACATTATTGAGGGCTTCTCTTTCATTCATAAACAAAATTATGTATATTCTGTGTGTAATATTACGACATAATACCTATCATGAAACATTATCAACTCATTCATTGTTAGACGCTATCTTTGTTTATGTTATAATAGCCAATAATTTTATTTCATTCGAAATCTTCATTCATCAAAACAATGAATTTATGTTCAATCATCAAACTTGTTAAATATGTTAAATTATAAAATTATTGTTATCAACAAAACAAGTTATTAGGGTAATGCTTTGAGGTAATTTTAACCTTCAACTGACCTTTCCATTGAGAATGACAGCTTTCCAAACGATCGGAGACAAATAATTCCTGACTGATTGTTTATCGGAAACATTTCGATTTACTTTAAAAGTTGATCCATTTCCCGTCAATTATTGCATACGTGGTTGATTGCAAAATGCGGCAGTATATAAAGCCGATGTCAGGCATTTTAAATTTTAGCTGCGCTCGAATTAAGCTTTAGTCGCGAACCGTTTTGGGTGAAATTCAATTCGTTATTTCCGAATACAATAAAGATTTCCGCTTCGTTTGTAATGTGATAACCGTTCAGTTCATTTCCATTTTATTTGTTATCTCATTTAGGTAGGTATATATGTAGTCGCCTTGACCGTTTACTATGTATAAATCATATTTATATAAAATTATTATTGTGATTTTGTTGCTTTACTTGTCCCTCAGTTTTTGTTTCACTTTATTCATTACTATATTATGAAATAGCCCTATGCTCACTGCTGGGCTCCCACAATGGCACACACATACACCCCAGCACGTCATGTTAATACATCTTATATAATTCTATTTATACCTTATGTATGCAAAATAATTAATAATAATTATAAAATTGTTCAATGGTGGTGACATAAAAAATATTGATGTAAATACCTCTATTCATCTATATATTATTTAACGACAACTTTTTACTTTTGCTTATATTTTAGATTGTTGTACATAGTTATATGTATTTATGTGTTTTATTTCTATTAACATTAAAAGCGGTATCAGTGTAACTATACATTATCGCGATTGTACTGGATAAAAATCGTATATTCTTTGTTTCTTCTTTCTCATTAACAATACATGTTTGCAGTGGCGTCTTTTGAGTTCTTCGTTAACGATATAATTTTTACAAAAAGTACTTACATAATTTTGTACAGTGTGTAACAATAATATTGTAAATATTTTAAGAGGTCCATCGGTAGGTGATAAAGATTACATTCCCGAAAAAAAATTAGAATCTTTAAAAAAACACCACGTAATTTCGAAGTGCAATGTAAAATATTGCTGGTATACTTGCTCGAAAAAATACAAACGCCTTTTACACATTTATTTCATACTTAACCATGATCGGTCTATTCTACACGTCTTAAAATATATTATACTATTTTTGTTACATCTTTATAATAAGGTAAAATTTCAAGTAAACAGTTTAACCATCTCATATTAAAAATAGGATGATATTAAAAATAAAATAAAAATGAGGTGACGTCACTACATCCATGCCGCTAATTACAAAATGTAAAACAATCTGAATGCAAAGTTACACTAGTTCCCAGTTATCTCCCATAATAGGAATACAGCGAGACCACTGTTTCGACGATTGCTCTTTGCCTAATGAAAGACTTGGGTAGTGAGATGTCCCGTACATCACAAATTCTCACTACCTTGTCTTTCATGTGGATCGAGCATAACTCTTCTTACTCCGTGCCGGCTTCTAAGAAGAAATCTCCGGCAGCTTCTCACTCTGCATCCGGGTATAATCTTGACATTTATAAGCACTGGATCTTTTTTAAGGAAATGTACTTTACGCCCTCGCTCGATACAAGTTTTATCATCCTTATTTACCAAGGTTCTATAATTAAATATGACCTATCGACCCAACTTTGACCCACGCAATGTAATTAACTCATATTGTTAAATTAAATTCGTATAAGCAAGTCAAGTTTTCGAATAAATTTCACGATTTCAAAACACTGACGTAAACGAAACAATATCGCAGCGAGTATCAACAAATAGTAAAATACAAATGAATGAATGAAAAACTCAAGCGTTACATCATTACGAAGCTAGTGTTAATGACATGTAGTTTTGAGCTGTAATCAACAGTTATAGACAGGACTTACATGGATTGGGTGGTTTAATTAGGTGGCATAGCGGAATATAAAGAAGTCAATAGTCTATAATAAGCCGCCAGCTGGAGCTAGTCGATAATAAACGAATGTAATGTAATAATGTTCGTTAGTTAATGAGATATTGCGTTACTATAGCAACGAGACTTATTGGGTATTTTTCCATGGATATATTTAACAAGAAAGGAAGTCTATAAATACAAGTGGTCTATAATAGAGAGTCTATAAATACAACTCGATAAGGCTAACTATTCGCAGAACACAAGAAGGTTGTTTATAAGATTCGGGTCGCTATTTACGGGGACCGCGGTCGCTGTTAACAAATTTTATTTATTTTTCTTTATTGGACTTGGACCTTCTGACCTCTTGCAATATAAGCGAAAAGTAAAATATTTTGCTAGGACCATTATAAGCCGTGATGCGAGTAAAGACTCACAGAATTTGACTCATCATAAAACTGATATAATTCCCACCGGCTAGCAAGTATCGGACAATACTAACCTACCACATACTTCGAGCGCTAAGGTTATGTCCAACTCTCACCCGAGAATCATGTTTTAGTTTTTAATTTTTCTTAAAAGGCCGTGATTTTGCTCTTGGAACTTTATTCTATAGGGGGTGTGACGTTTAAAATGCATTACTTATTATGTATACTCGATTAATGCTTACAATGCATACGTCGCAGTTGAATTGTAGAATCAGCCGCAATAGAAAACAACTAGCCGCTTAACAACACTGCTCATAAATTACACGTTTTTTTAAGAAAATATTTAGTAAACAAGTACAAAGTATTTCCTGGATAAATCTATATTAATATTATAAATGTAAAAGTTTGGATGGATGGATGTTTGTTTCTCTTTCACGCCAGAACGGCTGAACGGATCTGGATGAAATTTGGCACAGAGATAGATTATGGTCTGGAATAGCATTTAGGCTACTTTTTATCCCGGTAAAATGTATGGTTCCCGTGGGATAGATTTGTTAAAATTTTCATAGAATACCAATAAATTCATTTTCTCATACATTTGATTCTGAGGCGGTACGAAGTTCGCCGGGACAGCTAGTATTTTATATTTTAAAAAAAACAAGTATAAAATCCGTCCTCTTGCGCCACCAGAGGTCCTCGCAAAAAATATCTTACCCACGTCAAATATTGATCTTGCCCCGCCACTGGTCAGGCACATTCCCTCTTTAAGTTGACTTTAGGTACAATCTACTCCGTCTCCTATAAAAAGTATGGGCTGAACGTCGATATAATATTGAATAATAACGTAAACAGCGAAGCTCTTTCAATATTTGTGACCGTAATTTGTGTCCCTAATATAAAGTAGCTATAACTAGGTTATTTCATTATACTAAATATTTTATCAATTCAAATCAATGCTCGCATGGCGGGGGCACTACCTACCCCATATTTTATATACTTGTACATTGTTTAATAACACGTGCATCTTCTAAGAATGTAATCCCCTCAGCATTTCGGATCATATTTGACATATTTGCAGAAGTGTTGGCGAATGTTCGATGGTCGTTAGTTAAAAGGTATGCCCCGTCCCGTACACCAATAGAGAGCTTTTAAATTAGTTCGGTACATTGCGCCACTGTAGCTATTACAGTAAGTATACCTAAAATACACACATTTGAACCGACTTTAAAAAGGCGGAGCTTATCAATACGCGTATATTTTCTATTCTGTGTATGTTATGTTAATTGATTTTACTAAGAAATAAAATTGATTTAGCTAGCAAATGGATCCATTTATTTATAAGGGGTTCAAATGAAAATAAAAGATACACAATATATATTTTATAACAAGCGTTAGCTAGCGCGAAGATTCGCGATGTCGCGACACGTCTGGCCAGGCAATTGGTCATATCACGAATCATTCAGGCTAACACGAATGCCCTTGGCGCCGCTGTCAGTAAATTGCCCCATATCAAAGGGTTTTATCTCGTCAAAGTTCTTGCGTTTGGCTACACTTCGCGCGCATTGTTAACAGCGAGACGTCGAGCGGTTTGCACGTATTCGTGTGCTGCATTTAATATTTTGATTTTGTCGTACCTATAGCTAAAATATGGACTGACTAGAGCAAACGAAAAAAAATGTAATTAATAGTAAATTATGAATAAGAATCAGTTTTGTGGAATCCCCAAGAGTCAAATCACAAGAAAAACATTAAAATTACGACGCACGGGTGAGGATGGAAATCGACATTATTTGTGTTCGTTACCCGTTTATTTATTTTATTCTAATGATAAAAATGCAATTAATAGTTATTTGCCAGCATATAGTATAGCGCAGCCACCTCTTCCATTCTCAGCGTCTAGTTCGCTCGTAGAGTTTTTTTGTCCCAACGTTTTAAATCGCGTTTTTTTGAGATAATAAAAAATAATAATAATAAAGAACTAAATATTTATTGAAATAAAAACAATATTAAGTATTTTATCGCGTCGACAGTAGGACGTTTAACACCTCAATCCTCCCGTGACCATCCATGGTTGCTATAAAGCAGCCGAAACGTGAACGTAAAAACATAAAATAAACGCAATAAAATCATTCATATTAGTTTTATTTTAATGTGTAGTATTCGCGTAAATATAAGAAATCAATAACAAAATTATCAATTAAAGTCGTCGACGACGACACCGATACTTGACGACTAAATTAGGTTGTATAGTTTTCGAACCCCATCAAAGGCGATGTTCAAAATCATTGATCATAAGAAATTACATAAATCATATGATGGCTTTACTCAATTTACTACATAATCCAAAATAACATAGACTCCGGCCGCGTTGTTCAGATTTTTTTATATCCCGTGGAATATTAAAGGATTTATAAAATGTTAACCCGGTATACATATAAGCTATCACCATGCCGAATTTTAATATAATACTTACGCCTTGTTTCAGTTATAACAGATAAATATTCATAATTAGGCAATTTCGGCACATCCCTTTTGGGTCAATGTCATGGTTTCTGCCTTATCTTATCTTGAAAGCGCTACACCAAACCAATTATTCTCCAAATAAACCATGGTATTTTATAGCTTACTGTAAATGGGTGTATTCGTGCACACCTCAATAAGCGCTGGCTTTAAGTGTAAACGAATCTGAGCGAGTAGTTTTGATTTAAAGAGTCAACTTGTGTATTTTTATCTAGTATCGTCACAATGGCATTGCCTTCTCACATTGCGTTGATTTTCTGGGAATGTATGTGGAATTCTATAGTATGGGCTCAACGTTTCGAATTGGTAGTAGATTCTGATTATTCATGAGGCTCTCATGGTCTAATGAATATAAAAATATATGTTTTGGTTTTGATTTTTGTTGTTTTTTCTGCGGTTGACCATATCTGTCTCGATTATAATGTCTCAAATTTGTTTTGTGCCAATCTCATTTTCAACTATGATGATCATTTTTGAATCATCGAACAGAATATATTTACACAAGTATGCGATATTCATTGTATTATTAAACTTATTTACTTAACTTAACTATTGAACTTATTAACTTAACTTACTTACTATTGTATACAGAAAAAGTTTATTTCTATAACTAACAGTGCCCGCGATTAGGTTTTCGACGGTCTCGGAACAATCTGTATATCCCGAGATAAAAGATCATATGCTAAGTTTAATTAAAATCTTCCTAGTACATTTCAAGATACAGTTTTCTCGTGAATATTGTGTCGACAGTTGATTCAATAATTTTAGACACCACCACATAATAAATAAATTACGTTTTTATATATGTTTAACCAAGTACTCACATGTAATGTGGTATATGTCTAATGATAACATCCTGATATAATACTTACTTACGGATTAGTCATGATTACTGACATAGAGTGTCTAGACAAACCTGAATGTGAATATTTTGATAGACACTGTTTTAATAAACGATACTTTGTTCTTGGCATTTTTCAATTTATATACAAAGTTACCTTCAATACTAGTTAAAGCCTTTCAATATTTGTAATCAAAGTATTAATATTGGCAGTTTCGATATTGAACTCAAAGCTACGTAGTTTTTCATTAGCACCGTCAAAGCACCCACACATGCAGTGAATACCTGGCTCAAAGAAATCAAAGGCAGGGAGATAGCACTGTAATAGTATCGCCTTTTTATTATTTGTTTAGTAGGGACGAACGCTCAGATATTAGATAAGGCTTCACAAAGGAAAATTGTATTGTATTGTTGTTAAAAATATTTTTGCGGAACTAATCATGCCACTGTAATTATTTATCAAAACGAAGGCCTTTAGGAGATAATAATAATATTGCCAGACCAACACGCTGGCTGTATGGTCCCCAACTAAGCTACGCTTGTATTATGGAAAGCTACCGTACAATGGAGTTGGGGTGATCCCAATAGGTATATTAATACTTATCCTGTGAACACCCGGCGTTTAAACATAATCCGGCTTACGTAGTTAGTAAAAATACTTCTACTTCATCGGGGAAATGCCCAAGTTTCGCCATTTTAATGCGAACGCTAGCCAAACCAAATTAAAACCTCTTCTGCTCTTTTGCTTATTAATCAACTTTTGTAGCTTTAATGAAATTCCCTATTTAAAATACATATTCATTTAGAGAATGGGCGTAAAAAATTAACATAGAAATACCAAATCATTTTTGGCTTTGTCAATTTAGAAAAGTTTTCGTCCATTTACAGTGGCGTCACAAAAAACATTTTATGAGAAGTGCGTTTTAATGTCATTGTAAGTTGATTAAATCTATGGGTAAGTTTATATATAACACGCACTAATCGCGCATTCATAATCAATAATCACTGGCAAAGTAATTGCATTACGAATTTCTTTTTTGGTGAAATATATTTTGGAATGATTTTGAAAATGGTTTAACAATTTTATTATGTTGGGGATTAGTGCTAAAGCGTTTCAATGATATTGATGTTACTACGGTCGGCAGATCCAGATTTGGTAGATTTACTTAGAATTTTGGTCACCTTAGCACCGCTTTAGATGCGTCGTCTTGGTAACGAGTTACATAACATTGCAGTTTTAAAAATCTTGTTACGAGTCAATTTCATAGTTAAATATTTTATTTTAATTGTAAACTTACAAAACTGCTTTTATTAAAAGCTCGTTCGTTTGTGTTAATCTTGTTTATCACATAGCTGAATTGACTTGTAAGTGTAATACTTAATTGTGAGTGAGATGAGCAACAGAGTTGATCTAAGACGATTTAGTTGGGCCCGCTAAGGTTGATTACACACTAGCGATGACCATAAGCCAATACATGTTTTTTTTCTCTTAGCGTTTTTCAACTGCATATAAATTTTAACACTTCATTTCACTCTTAAGTATTTTTCCGACCGTCCAGACCATCGAAATTGATCAGAGATATTGTCTGGCGGATGTAACGGATTTCCAGTAGACAGTATTCTGGTGTCGTTTTATAGTCTATGTCATATACCTACTTACTGTCTATAAAAATGAAGGGTCTCTAAATTATAAATTTAGTGAAAAGTACTCATTGTAGTGCACCAAAACAAAGTAACAGATAATATTTTTTTTAGGATTTTTAAAGTCGCTTTTTGTTTGTTTGCGAAAGGAATTTTCCTTTAGTTAAGTGTCGTTTGCGGTAAAACAAGAATATTGTTCTGGACAAAGGTAGGCATGTTTGTGGTGTGATATTTTTTAGAAAGGGGACTTGGTACTTCTATTGTGCCTACATGTGACTTTCTTGCTTTGCAAAAGCATTAAAGTAAGTAGATTGCCTGCCTGCTAGCACAGAATTGAAAAGTTAGGACGTCTCTCAGTGTTGCTAGCTTGAGTTGGACATACGCTTATTACAATTCAACGCATAACAAGTGATTCTGGCGAGAATTATGTATTGAATGATGATTTATATTCCTTTTGCGATGAGAGTTATTTTTAGAACTGGTTACTAGAACTGAATGTTGTATAATTACTATGATAGGTAGGTGCTTTAGCTTCTGCTAAGTAAGCTAAAAGTTTCGATATGGTTATTTGATACCAGTGTTTCAAGCTATATTTCTGGAATGGTGGATCCGAGATCTATTTTCAACTGGGCCATCTGGGCCACGCTCTTGTTCACATAAATCCAAATTTTCTATTATGTTTTAAGCTTCAACCTAAAATAGAGCTTTTTGCTCTGCCTTATACCTGATTGGTACTAATGCCCTACTTTTACCTCACAGATAAATAATTAAAATTGATCGATGGTGGACTAATTAATGTCAACTTTTTCTTGCCTTGAGTATATATGACGAAAACGAAATTATAATTTTGGAATGTTGTGGTTGTTACTTTATGACGCCGTTTCAGTTGATAGATTTTGCTCCTGGATTGGCAGAAATGAAATCTGTTTTCACATGGGTTAGCCGAGTCACGCTCTATACTCAATTAAAGACAATGTCCATTTAGTTCAAAACAATTGTAGACCTTTTTCTTTGACATCAGTGATTACTTGTGTCCGACCAAAGGTCAAAATTTTTGACCCGAGCCGAAGCAGATAATATAGCTGTTGCGACAACTGAAGGCGAAGGTTTGAACTTCAGAATCTTAGTTCAATACTGATTCTGTGTTGAATTACAAACAATATTGATGACAATTGTTTTTGTTTAAATAACCAATTATTGGGTGAAGTCAAACGTCGTGAGGCAGCCTGCACGTTTGTCGAAAGTCGTGTGAAGTTCACCAAACCGCACTGGCATGGCGTGGTGGATTATGGCCTAAAACCTTCTCATATTGAAGAGGACTGTGCCTGGTATAATGGTATGAGCGCCCTCTATATTACCCTGGTCAAATACCTATGGTAATATATGCCTACCTCTTCGGGTATTCCAGACGTGATGGTGGTGGTATTTATACCAATTTTTATTAATTATTTAGCCATTTGTGTTCCATTGTTCGGCAAAGGCTGTTGTGTTCCACCCTCTACGCTCCTGCCTGTTGTGAGCTATGGAAATCCAGTCCTTTGTAAAGATGACCTGAGGGGGCTTATCATGAGCTCTTATTTCCAGACTATTCACTTCCAGACCTAATACTTGTCATCTGTATCACGTAAACGAAATAAGTTCCTGCTGGATAGTACTTTGTCGCCGTTTGTAATTGTAATTTTGATCGACACCGTGTAATAATAAAATTGTTCAATTTTAAATTGCCAGGCAATTCAGTATACTTAATGCCTGGCAATAAGAGTTCGTGGTAGGCCCTTAAGCCTATCCCGCGGACGTCTCGGTACCCAGTTGTACCTAGAGTTATTAGCCCTCACGATATGTTAGCCATGCGCCGCAAGCGTCGTGAGCTCAGTCCCATTAGAGCATGCTTGCCAGGCAGCGCAATACTACGATATTTTTGCGTGGTCTGTAAGTTTTAGATCTGGAATACTGCGCTCCATAGCGCGCTGGCAAAACGTAGTGTACCGTATGTTGGAATAGGGGATCCGGTATGATAGCTGGCCTGGAAAGAGAATATTCGGCCCCAGTGGATATAGACATAAATTGAGATATATCCCTTATCTGTGTATTCTTTACATGTGGCTAAAATATATAGAACCAATAAAATGATTTAATTTAAGCTTTGTAAATTTTATAAATACGGATATAAATTCATTCGTTTACGGCACTAACTGAACCGTCGGATTCGTACTACGTAACGTATGACTTAAGGTGCTAGGTATTTTTGGCTGAATGTGGCCGAACCCGAAGGTCCGGTCAGACACAATTAATTACTATACAGTTGCCATTTATAACATTTGATTCGTGCCTTGAGTAGGTATATTCAAGAACATAAATTAAGGTTTATCGAGGACCTAAAAGCATTGGCGACTAGTTTTAACAAAACTAGGTCGTGCTTTTTTATTATTTTGGTAAAGTACCGTTTGTTTCTCAATAAAGTAAATATGTAAATAAATAACAGAAAATTATTAAAATTATCACCCAGGAAATTAGGGCACTACATTAACTTTAGTTTTAGTTAAGTTTAGTGCGTGTGGGGTAGGGCCCAGGGAATGCTCGTGCAATGCTGATATTAATTACCAACGTCCGGTGTGCAAGATTAGTTTTGTGCGCGGATCATATTACAATAATGTTCACACAGCCACTGAATAATTTGTTGACATCAAAGTTCTTATCTAAGCTTATGAACTGGGATTTATTTCGCTATATTATATTTTACGGCCTATAGCGGTGACAAAGAAACTTAATGATATATTGTGGTGCCGCCGATAGAATTATTGTCTTCATTACTATCAGGGATATTACTACATGCTAACCACAGACTTGTTAGCATATTCAGACAACACACGGCCCGTACTACAAGTAAAGTCTAGAAAAACCGGTCGAGCATGTAAGCACGTTCTCATGCACTCATATAATAAAACTATGTCCAGAATGTCTTAGTCTAGCTCGAGCCATTTACCACCATTGACCACTATAAATGCATTGAAAAAGTGACTTCACTTTGCTAGTGGCAACGTTTCGTCTGAACTTCTAAACAAATCTGTGCTGCTAACAAGAAAATAAAACTATGTCCAGAATGTCTTAGTCTAGCTCGAGCCATTTACCACCATTGACCACTATAAATGCATTGAAAAAGTGACTTCACTTTGCTAGTGGCAACGTTTCGTCTGAACTTCTAAACAAGTCTGTGCTGCTAACAAGAAAATTTCGCTTGAATGGTACAGGCATATCGCCATACCAACCGTTGCGCTAGAAATGACCGAAAATGACCTTATAGTGGACGCGCAGTAATATCCCTGATGGAACCTAGTTATGATTCTTAGTCCGTATTGTTTTATAAGAAGAACTAGGACTGCGTAAAATAGCCGTCTTAAAGGATTTCCATACATATCTATGTTTTTTGAAATATGTTAGCCTATAAACTTGAATATAATAGGTACTTATTTCAACTATGGGTAGTCTAGGAACTTTTTGCAGTGCTTTGTAGTCTAGGATCTTTTTGCAGTGCTTTTGCACAAGTCTATTTAACTATTTCCTATGCTTAACTGATTAAAAGAATATTGAGGATGTATCTAAATCTCTTCAAATGATCTATTGTGTTCACTGTTCATACATTTTGTACAATGGAACATTCTGGACATTATTTTTTTTAATTATTTTCTATTTAATCCTTAGTCCATACGATTATTATAAATATGGAAGTGTGTTTGTTAGTTTGGAAGTTTAACTTGGCAGCCATTATCAAAGACAGTCAAACTGATAAAATTTTGTAGGTATAATCTGTGATCCCAAATAGGTTAAAATTATCAAAATTGGGTATTGATAAATTTTGGAGGAAAACTCTAGTAGTGTATATAAAAGTATACAGTTATACATATTTATACAATACCCGTTTTCCTCCAAAAAAATTCTCTAGAGCAGTCCATGAAATTAATTTTGATATGTTTTAATCAATATACAATAAAAATATATATTATGCGTGGGTATAAAGCTCGTAGTATGGACACTAGGCGAGCGCAATTGAAGCGCATCAGTTGTGCTAGGGATAAGCGTGTGTGTGGTCATCCGAAACCGCTAAGTAGCAGTGTAAGCTGCTTGTTTCGCGTCGTGACCGGCAGGCCGTGCTTATTGCTAACGGTGACATCTCGTACCTGTTCGGTTTTTTATCCCCGTGCGTACTAACTGTCCCTTACTTATACATTCTTTGTTCGTAATAACTCGTGTTTTTGTCGATCTACCCAATATTTGATTATAATTTTCTTCGTGCTATTTTTGCGAGGCGTTGGCGGTGTTGGAAGTGGGTTGTCCTATTAAATGATTTAGTAGTGTTTCCACGTGTCGGTGATAACTTGCCGTGGAGTCAGTTAGCTTCTTATATGTTGTAGTATTATCTGAAAATGAAATAACTAGTGACTGGTTATTTTTTGCAAAGCAGTAAATGTAGATTACCAAGAATAAGCTACATGAGTCAGATACAATAGGTCAGTGTCACGTCGTATAAGAAGGTGAAATAGGCTGCTCTTCTCTATCTATGTGCACAGGTGATTTAGCAAGGGCATACTTAGCCTTAAACCTGCGCTCCTGAACGCATTTGTAATCAGTATGTGATGTCAGAACATCGATGTGTGTATGTGATGGATTCTATGAAGTATATTTTTTTCCCGACAAAATGTCATTTGTGATTTTTTCATTCATGATTACAATTAAGCTAAAAAGCGCACGTTAGTATGCCTTTTCTCAATCAACCTGTAAATAAAAGTAGAAATAGCGTCATCATCTACACCGACAGTACCTAACTAGGCTACCCTTAAATTAGAATGACTAAATTTAGTAGAGATTTGTTAGTGGCAGCAGCGAGGGGATATTTATTCGTAGGTGGGTGGCCACTTGCTATTCGCTGACAAAAAGGCCGATTCCACCATTATTGTGTATATATGTTTGTTTGCGCGTCTCTGATAATCTACCGGACAGATTTGCATGAATCTTGGCGTGATGATAGCTTATAACAGGGGTATATATATCTTGGATAATTTTTATCCCAGTTAATTAAAGGGTATCCCTGGTAAGGTGACAAAAACTTAAGTTTACGCGTACGACGTCGCCGGCACTGGTATTATGTGATAAACATGCAATAAATACAAAATTAATTAACTACCTACTATTTGCACAACAAAATATGTGCTTGAATTTTCGGCTAGCATTTTTAAAAAATCTTTATAGATATATCTTTTTTGTTCCAAAATCATGAAGGACAGACTTAGGTACGTACATAGTAAATATGCTCCTAATAGTTTGTACTTTTGCACATGCCAATAAACTCATGCCATAAGGTTTGTAAAAACCACTCTTTATGGTATTGTATCGGATTAGGTATTTTTTTAAGCAAATTTAATATATCGAGACATCCAATGCAGAATACTAATATCGCAAAAAACTAAATTACATCGTAAAGATGTCCTCATTTTTCGTAATAAAATAAAAACCATTGAAATTTTGAATTTCGCGCCCTGACCTGAGCTTCCACCTTAAAACGAAGTTTCTTATCTTTTCAAACAACGTGACCTTCAATGTGACGCATCCAGAAACTTCTCTGTTTGTCTTGCTTTTAAGTAAACTCATTTAAGTGTACTTCCTTTAGCAATGTATTTTATTTTTAACTTTCATTACGCAGGCAAGTTGCATCTCCTGCGACCCAACTACCTACTACTATTTTATGTAATTATGGTGAAATTTAACATTGTATGTAAAATAATTATGGTTGAATTATTGATCCATAAACTGTATTATTATGTGTTGCTGCACCATTGTTTTATATTATACCTAATAGAGTAAATACCAGCAGAATTCCAGCTTATCGATTCGATGTAGCTGCGCCATCAAAGTCGGTTTGTTATAGATCACGACGCACCTATCACAGCCAGCTTTGATGAGCACAGCTTCATTAGTACCAACATTTGTTTGTCGATATCCGCGCGTTCACTGACGTTGTCGTTGTAGCGTTTCTCGGGCCTAGCCTGTCAAAGCGGCGGTGAAATGTACTGTTCCTCATATCACAGCCACTTTGATGTGGTCGGTTTACGGAGACACCACTTCGTGTTTGAGGGCGGCGGCGGGCGGCTCGGGTCCGTGGCCCGTTCGTAAAAATGGTTGTGCCATGTTGTGTCAGTTCATATCACAGCCATTTTTGACGAGTTGGGCTGTGGACGAAGGTGGGAAGATACATTGCAGCAGGTGCGACAGGATCGAATGTTTTGTCGCTCACAAAGTGGCTGTTGTGTGCGTGCGATAGCCATATCACAGCCAGCTTTGATGAGCGACGAACATCCGAGCGACTTCATTACAGAAAACACTGGACACTGAGAAAAGGAAATGTGGGAGGCATGCGGTAGGAGTCGGCGAAGTGGCTGTGAGTATGAAACCCGCTACAGACATATCACAGCCAGCTTTGTTGACTTCTACGGTGCAAATACCGCGTGGAAAACTTACATGATTGATTACATATGTACTTATCTTATTTCCTTCTAAAATGTCTACTTTAAATATTTCGTGAAAGTGTGCCGCCACAGGTTCGATATTTGTTAATACTATCCTAAGAGTACTTACTTCTTGTTTTCATTGAACATGTTTGGCGGATGTGGGGTTTAAATGACCATGTAAAGTGTTCTCAATTGAGCCATTATTTCTTTTCTTGTATTTGCATTGTGTCTTATTGAGTTGTTTCAAATAAATGTTTTATTATTCTTCTTCATTTCCTTCCATCTGAATGAACATAAAGCTCTTATTATGTACTTAATCAAATGTGTATTGGTGGAACAGTCCGTTCCCATGACAGGCGTTGAACGCGCAATTTGAAAACGCGTGTTTGAAACTACCTACTTACATATAACGCGAGATGGCGTGAATGATCGGAGATAGTAAAAGTAGTTAACGACGTTTTCGAAACGCTCGTTCAACCACGGGAACCGTGTTCGGCTTCCTTCTTTGACATCCTCTGTCATAAACTATTTGGTAAATCATTACCGTTTTGAAACATAATGTGCCTATGCTCATAATACATTTTATGTTTTGGACCCTTAGGGTGAGGCGAGAACAACGTAATTTACGCTCCGCGAAATATGTTGCGTAATTTATGTTATGGACAGTATTAACGAATGTTTTGGTACTGCGCTACATAGCGGAGTATTTTTTTTTAACTTTTAACGTAAATTAGGCGACTCATTCATAATTACGCTAAATGCCGTACCGCCTAGAGTCGTGGCAGGGTGTCAGGCGCGTACATGCTCGCTGACGAACCAATCGTGTGAAGCAGCACACCTCCCGCCGAACAGAGCCTAAACGTTATATAACTACGTATAAGCTTGTGTCATGAGTCAAGACCCGTGTCAAAATAAATAAGTAAATGCTTATTATTTAAATATGTTTTCTGCTTTCAGATTGGAATAATACACTTACATCAAACGATTATTGCAAGAGGGGTGTGAGTGCGTTATTCAGACCATCACTTCAACTACAACAAAATATTTTTGGGTACTTATTTACTTAAAATAAATTATAATTCCATATTTACATAATCGGTAAATTTGTTTTCATTTCACCCCTATACCTATTAGTAGACATAATACAGTTAAAAACAATGTATGTGAGCGGGCAGTCTTAAATATTGATCGCACTGTGATGTTAGCTACCTGTTATCTTATGCCGGCTACACACGATCATTTAAAACTGACAGTTTTGACTTGAAACTGACATTCCTAGAGGTCCAGTTCAAATCAGCTCAGGGAGGCTCAGTACGAGAAATGACAGCATCGAATAACGATCGAGGAGGATTTTCATACATATCGCATCGGCACCCCCAGCGGAAACGTGCAGCTTTACTGGAAAATGTATGTAAATAATCGACCACTTAATCGATATTTGATTAACTATTTGGAAATTCATACTTTGGGCTCTGAATGTAGGCGGATCTCTGTTTACGTAATGGCTTCCAAAGTGCTGACCATATTCTTAGCAAAAGTAGAGGGCTATTGGTCGCCTAGGAGCAGGCGCTGGCGTTCGATTCGCCGAATTTAGGCTGTTATAATAACAAATTTAGTTGGCGCAACTAAGATTAAACCAAGTAGTAGAAGTGACCCTTCCGATATTAAACAGACGCCTGTAATATACTTTACTGAGTGCTACAGTAGCGTAAGTAGCGATCGACGGAGTGGCGACCAAGTCACTAATTCGAACACAATTGAAACTCAAATTATCAACTTATACAATTTCAACTGTACGTCAAAGAGAGTGAAGTTAACATTCAATTATTTTAAAATACTTCAGCGCAATATTACACTGGTCATACCGTCCACCCATTGGCCGCACATTCAGTCATTCTACCGTAAGAGTTAATAAAATAGTAACCTTAGGAAGGTTGTACCTACAGAAAGTAAATTAATAGACCACAGAACTATTATTGACTCGACATCAATATTTTTGTTGCGATTCGATTCTAAAAAGCCTGACTAGAATAATTAATAAAAAGCTTTGCCATATTACGGAATACATGTAACTGTCTTACTTTAACGCATTCCTTGATGGGCACACTGGGCGTTGCAGCAGTGGGACCACGAGGACCACCTTATGACATACTTGTATCTACCTACTTACTTAGAAAGTAAAACATCATCTCTGCCGGGGTTATACCTATTACGAAGGAATAGTGTGTCCTTCATGGAATGAGTATCTAACAGTTTGCTACCGCTAGTCGTAGACTAGGAGCGGCCTTATCTACCAAAGGATTATTTTTTCTGATCGGGTTAGCACATTATGCTAGCGGTCTAGCTTAGTCTCCATTGGCCATAGAGCCTGCCTAGTATAAACAATGTAGATATCTAAGCGGTGCGCTGTTAGTACCTACCTTCGTACATTCCATGAGTCCATACCTCAAACTTTACAGACTGATTTATTCCACTCGGGTGAACAAGTGGAGAATAGTGTCCTGTTGTTTATCTCGGGAGACTTAGCTGTGGGTTAAACCTGGATATGTCTACAAATGGGATGATTTGCATTGCGATAAAAGTGGATGTTTCTAAAGAAGTGATTTTACAGCTCGCATTCCACAAGTATCGCCTCTTATTTATGCTAACAATATTCGCATGATAGGTATCTATTTAGTGAACGGGAATGCGAATATTCGTAGTATCACTATTATCTAACTAGGTACACGTTTAAGAGGTGCTTTCAGCCACACACACAAGGAGAAAAGAAGCTTAGTAAATATGTCTTTATCGTGTCGATGTAAAAACATGAGGTTGTGTGCGTTGCTACCTTGAAACCTTGTCAGAATTGGTGGGTCGGTTAGGAAACTGCGAAGACAGACAGACAAAGACCTTCAATATAGAATTTACCTAGGTCGTGATAATTATTTAATTATAATAGCCGTTCCTAAATTGTCAAAATCTTCAATTCGTCTTTCATGCCAGCGTCTACCCGCTAAGGATTAGTGTTGCTTATCAACTGATAGGTACCATACCATACTGCTCACCATAATACTAATTATAAAATGAAATGATCATCAGGGTATAATTTAATATATAAAATCATAGATATTTATTTGTTTTGCATTTTACAATATGTAAGGAATAGATGGAATTACATGTTTTGATAACAAATCAATAATTATGGACTTGACTGACCGCAGCAAAATATAAGCAAGGTGAGGATATGTATGTGTAATCGGTTAGCACACTAAAGTTATATTATGTCAGTTTACTGTTTTTATAATTATTTGATATTAGTATAAGTAGGTATGCAGGTATGTCTGTGTAGAATCTTTATTACAAGAGCAAAGAAATGATTGCCTTCAGCAACTTTGTTTTTCTTTCAACTATATTTACAGTAGGTAATTGAAGTAACTACTACTATTTGTCATTTAATATTGTGGTCGATAGCTTGGGGTCAAAAGTAGGTAACAGAAGCGTCTTAATTTTTAACTCCCATATGACGACGAGGCCACAACAGATTTTATAGATATCGATGTACTTTACCTAAATAATAAATAAACATAAGTACAATGTTTAATTCGTTCCTGTTACTACGTCAGTCAATCAGTCTTATAATTATTCCTTACAAGTGCTTATTCCAAATTTCAACACTCAAATAATATATTTTCGTATATCGTTTTGAATTCAGATTAGACTAACTTATTAACATCATGTTCTAATAATATCTTTCAATAATTTCAACATAGTAAATTTGATTAGAGGTGCGTTATTCGTTGTAGTCTCACAAACAAAAAATATTCCTAAATACGTATAATAAACACATATCTCCAATTTGTGAATCCGTCTTATAAATTGATGTTGAGTTCATTTATTAATATTTCATAGTGGTTGCCGTATTTGTGCTAAATATATGTCTTCAGATTCAGCAAAAGCAAGCAAAATATTAAATTGGTATAATATTACTGAGCTATTTATACAAACAAGTCCAACTCCTTAGGTCAAGTCTCATGTGGGGTAGGCAATTTTATAACACTAATAGTGTTTAAAGTTGATTCTAAGCACGCTCAGGCGAATGAGCCGCTTAGCGAAGCGAGTCGATATCAAGCGCGGTCGAATGCCTGCCTACACACAAGGCCTGTATATTAATTCAAATAGAAAAAGACATAGCATCTCCCCAACAAAGTTGTTGCAATAGTAATCGACCTGATTAATTACATTATAAAATATGTCAGACTTTATTAGATGAGAAAATAATACAAAAGCGTCACTCAACTATCCCAATAGCGACTATTGACGCTAGTGCTACGCGTCCGAATAAAGAATGGGATTAAACTTGCACTGTTAGCATAGTACAGAGGTATATAGAGTAGTCTGGTAACAATAGGTACAGGGGTCGTACTGCGAACTCTTAGTTCCGGGCATTATACTGAATTGCCTCGAAATTTGGCATAAAAAACTTACTCATAAAAATATTGTATGTATTAGTCCAACCCATATTCGAAATAAATTAATTTGAATCTTGTTTCCAAATCTTGTCGGTTAAAATTACAATAACATGCTGTCTGACAAAGCACTGTTTTAGAACGGGAAGTGAATTGCCTGGAAATAGGAGTTCGTAGTTCGCCCCCAGTTTCGATGAGACGTTATTTATAATCCCAGTCTTAATATGGACGGGTTATAACATTTTTTTTAATTTAAATTATTCAGAACAAACGGTAGGAATATATTCTTCATACATAATTAGAAACTTCTCAAAAAAAATCTATGTGCTGCAAATAATCACTACGGCTGAGGCGATTACAAACGAGAATTCACAATTAAATGCTCCTATAATTTACAGTCAAAAGACCTAACTATCCTAAATACTATCCTAGTGTTACATAACAGTCAACAATGGGGCTTCTCACTTGATCAGTCGCTGAACGTTTACTATGCACTATGGAGTCACTATAAATATAATATTCACCAGCCGTTTGGCATGAAAGTGTAATATACCGCAAGGCTAATCGTGGGGAATGTATAAAGTGAGGATAATAAATCACAAGAGGAAACACTGAATGTGGAAGCGCGAGAAAACGGACAGGAGGAGCTCTAGAAACGTCTCATCAATTTACAATGGCATTTCTAAACACTTTTAATCTAAACATGCTTCGTGACACTATTGTAAATTAATTAAACTTCAATAAATTTGCAAGTAGATATACAAGCGTTTTTACAAATGGATGTTATAAAGAAATCACAGATCAGGTGGCCTATGAAATGTGAGACATTTTAGCCATGGTTATTATTTTATTAGCATAAGGATTTGTAGCAATTGTTGACAGTGTTGTTTTTTCGTATATACGTAGGCATATTATAGTCTTTGGTGTTTTCTAGGAGCCCCTTCCAGATTTTGAGTATTTTCACCATCTTTTAAAAATAATACAGTGACGACATCTTAGGAAATTTGCCAGCGACGAGTATAAGGTATAGTAATTTCATAATTAAACAACACTAATAATTATTTAACAAGAAAGACATAATTTTAGTCAAATGTTCGTTCAATAAAGAATATTAATACTACAAGCTAATATATATTTTAACATACAGTGGATATAATAATTATTCTATAAGGTTTGGTAGTAAAAACAATATTTTGATTGGAGTCAATTTGTAATAAAAAATAAAACATGAGTAAAATATATAAAATTGATTATGTACATTACCGTTAGAATTGTTATATATTACAAGACCAGTCGCAGTATTTGACTATTCTACTTTTGGATATAGAGAGCTCAGTTCGATCGAGGAAATGTGAACAGTTGCGTTTGTTCGACTTGATACCAATACATCACACCAAAGCAATTATTTTCTAAATCTACCATATTTTTAATACCATTTTAGTAATAGTAGTAGGCATGCACACCTTACTAAATTGGCTTCCTAGTTTAAATGATTCTATGTGTGGTTTAATTTAATGGGTTTGCTTGAGTATTATTTATTTTGACGATGGGGATTCCTTCTCGCATAAGAGTTGAGATCCTGGCAATGTATACCAACCTCTTTCTATTAACAAAAGAGGTTAATGAGTTGCTTGCCGGTTTAAATGGGACCAACCTTTGTTCCGAATTAGTGGCAGATTCCAACTTTGCATTTCTGGTTCACACTAAGAATTCTTTTTTGGTTTTTCACTTCCGTGACATTGTAACCGTGTGTTAATACAATAGTCCCGTGAGATAATAGCTTCCTACATAAAATCTAATAAATTATTAAGAGATGAATATAATAAAAATCACACGCATTTTTTTTCTGGTTGTTTTTTTTTCGAGTTCAGCTATGCGGTTAAAACGTGGCCACAACACGCCTTAGACAGCAACACGTGGAGTCGTAATACCTTTGCCCTGCTGTGGGACATTAATTAGGCTAGAATTTCATTTTTGGTAACACACATCATGGTCTAGCTCATCTAATATCTGGCGCAGGCAGTGAGGCATGGTGGCGTGGAGGCCGGTCAGGGCGGCCGGCGCTGCGCGGGCGCGGCAGCGGGGCTGGCGCTGGCACTGCGGGCCTCCTGTCATGTGTCCTCGCGCCGCACGTTCATGATAGCTGCGCGGCACATTGGACACTCCTTCAGTTGCGCCGTGCACAGCGAACAGAAACCCCTGGAACCATTCAGATTTCATCAAATAAAAAATGATAATAAGATCGTATCATTCAAATACTGGCACACGTGGTTAAGACCCGTGTGTCAGTAATTTTACCCGCTAAACAGGGAGAAGAAAAAAAAATACGTCAAAAATTTGCAACTTTTCCTGAGTTGGAGCGTTAAATTCTTGGTAAGAGTGAACTTTTTGTGATTAGCACGAATATTTGTTTCCGAGCCATGAGGTTTCCTGGAAGTTCTTGCATTTATTATTTTATTTTATATTATAACTATGAAGAAACCAAAAACTTTTCATCTCGTAACGACAGATTGGTCACTCAGGTTTTAGTAAGCATATTACTTCAAAATGCAAATAATTCTAATCCGTATTATAATATAATTACCTGTGCAAACAAGGTTCTAACACGTAAGCAGCCTTGTCGTCATAGCACAGTGTGCACGAGTCTTCGCCCAGACTGGAACACCGCAGTTGCTCCAAGTATATCCTTCTTGGCACCACCTGTAACCAAAACATAATAGAAAACCTTCAAGCTACCATTATGCACGGCAGCGTGATGGAGATAGCACGATTTACTTCCACGTGTAATAAACAGGACGGAGTGTTTGCGCGCTTAGATTGATGCGCGAAATCAAATTATTATTGAAATAAAACTTATTTTACGTTCCCGACGTTTCGCTGCTTTACAGCAACCATGGTCACGGGAGGAATGAGGTGTTTGACGTCCTAGTGTAAAAGTGTTATTTCAATGTGTAGTATTCGCGTAAATATAAGAAATCATTACAAATTATTATTGTTTACAAAAAGAAAAATACAGCATCCATAAAAAGCATTTCAAACATCGAGAATGTATTTATGATTTATTTTAATAATTATAAAAGGAATGAGTAACTTCTTCAGTTTTGTTGATATTTAAATTGAAGCCATCGTCATAATCTTTCATTTATAGAGACCAAAACGAAACAAATAATAATTTACCTTTTTCTCTTCGTCAGTAAGATATCCGTAATCGTTGAACGCGCGGAAGTCGCGATCTTCGGGCGGATGTCGGAACGGCTCGCTGCCGAAGTTGAACCGACATTGCTGGAACGCCATGAAGCTAGCCGCCGCGAAAAAACCTTGCCTACAATCATCGAATTTATCTATAAGTTAAGTAAGTAAAGATTGATTTGTACAGCTGAACAACACAGGCCAGTCTCCTCACGTGCTGGCGCTAACTCTTGCTGTTCAATGGTCACAGTTTGATAATATTGATTTTAGAAAGATTGCTGGTCATGTGATAAACGTATTACTAGTAGTAGCTCTCGATCAAGAGGATTGGCTGCTATTAAATCCCATTGAAATTGGTCCAGTAGTTTTTCATTGATGCTTGAACGAACACACATTTAAAAAAGCTACAGTCATTTGTTTTGTATTTAGAGACGTTCAAATACCTTATTGGACCAATACCAACTGGCCTGATGATACCTAGTTAAAAAAACAATTTAAACTAAGTTTCATCAGGCCAGTTAGAATTATTATAGGATAGATCAGGGATGGTAGTTTGGATATTCAATTATTGAAGTAATTTTTGGGAAAAAAGTGTTGGAGTTATTTGGAATGTTGTCAAAAATCTTTGATTTTTTGAATTTGTCTCCGCCCCGAATAGGACAATAATTATTACACATAGGGAAAAAATCACAAAAAAATTATAGCGGCGGTACGAAATTCGCCGGGCAGCTAGTTATAAATAAACATATTTTTATCTACCTAAATCCATTTCTTCTATTTCCCATTTTACGGATACGGAGAATTATCTTGCAAATCATAACATTTTAGGTAATAAAAACCTAATTATTAATATATGGTGTAAATTCAACATGGGGTAACAACCCTGATGCATACGTAGTACCAACCTGGTAGTTTGAAAGAGTTGCGTGCACGGCGTGAGCCTGTGTCCGTTGAGCGAGAATATCGCCTCGCCCTCGTCCATGTCGATGAGGCAGCCGACCACGTCGCCGGGCCGCCACGCCGGCACCTCGGTCACCGGCGCGGGCTTCGCCTCGTGCCAGATCAACTTGCGACAGCCGTCGTACGACAGCGAGTATAAATCGTCGCCAATACCATATCCCTCCTGGAATTCGATAATCTTATCTATATAGATAGCAGATGTTATACAGGGACTTAGAAAGGGTATACTAACCATTGATACTACGCTTGTTTAGCGCATTTGTAATCATTATTCAAATGCAGAATTTCGAAATGCCAATTTAAAAATTATTGCTCACAAGAATTTACTTTTTCATTTTGTTGGTAAAAATATAATAAAATTGAAATTCTGGGTAATTCAGGAGCACAGGTTCAAGGATTAGTATACCCTTTCTGATTCATTCTGTATAAGGCGTACCAAAAATAGTATAAATCAATATTCTGTGTAAAAGGTTTTTTTTTAAGAAATGTATAGACTTTTACTGAGCTCATAGTATGTGGTGGCCGGTACATTGTATGCCGAGATTCGATTACCTACACTTATGTTACTCCGGAACTAATTTTACTAGAATCACATAAGTGTCATATTGCATTGTATAGTGTTATTAGTGCCCTCATTCGTGCTCAATATAGATTGTGATTAGTTTAAAGAAATTCGCCGTAAAATCTGTCTCATTGCTCATTGACCATCCCAAATACGTACGTGGTTCAAGAAGTGGCTGCTCTTCGTCGCCCAGCCGATCTGCATCACTCCCGGGGTCACTATCAAACACTCGTAGTACCAGCAACCGTTGTTTATCTGCCGGCAATGGAAATATTATCAACAAATATTCGGTTTGGTAAATAAAACCGAATAAAAATAAAATAAAACAGTGTTCGGTTGTTCGTTACAACTGGTATGAAACGCATCTCTATTATTTGGCAGACACTTTATGGAAGCTTTAATCAATTTATAATGGCATTTATGATGTCGACCAAATCAGTTTGAAAGATGAAAGGGAAGCTGAAAATAAAGAAACATTATTTATATATATATGAATCAAAACAGTTTAGAAGTTTTCAGATTAACCCAACCAGGACGAAAGAAAGACGCTTGGACCTATTTTAAAAAAAATATATTTAACTAGCAGTCCCGGCGAACTTCGTACCGCCTCAAATTGAATGTATGAGAAAATTAATTATCTTTATTATATTTATTCAGCTATTAGGAGCAGAGCAAATTAAAAAAATCATTGATCATAATCGATAGTTCTTAAGTTATAAACGGTGTAACTAACACGACTTTGTTTTATACATAGAAGAAAGTGAGATTAATTTGATGCATCGGAAGTAAACTACCTGGAAGGTGCACCGCACGCTCTCGAATGAGTACGAGTCGCATCGCGCCTCGAGTCCGTCGCACGATATCTTGAGGTACTCGCTGACGTCATGCGAGTTAAGGATCGCATTGATCTGGGACATGTCGACCGTCTCGTATGACAGCTTCCGACCTTCCACGATGACTGCCGAATTACAAACATTTGAATTTAAAAACCCATCGCGGTTGATGCCTATGGATACAAAATTACGAATGATAAAAATCATCAGTGTTCTTTAGGGGACATTGCATTATCCTAGATCTATGGCATATATCAAGAGTATTTTATATTTTCTTCATGATATATGGTCATGAACAAAATATAAAATACTATTGGAATCTATGATCATAGACCGAATCATGTCTCTATACTACGTTACTATATAAATATCCTAAATCTATGCCATAGATATATGACAAACTAATATACCCTTAGGGTCCTATATCTGGCATGACGATGTTAACCACTTATTTCTATTCAATCACCCACAGTTCAAAACTATTTTTTTTCAATAAAAGTCAAATTCAAATCTTTTGGGGGCTTTTTGGGGACTTACAAATTGTTTTTTTTTACATTTTCCATGAACTCTACAGCTGGATTGAACCGCGATCACAGCTGAGAACATCCGGAAGAAATTTAGAGAGCGATCAAAAAATACTGGTTATAAAGATATTTATAATCAGTATTTTTTAGATCGCCAATTTACATTGTCAACAGTTTAAAAAATAATTTGCTCTAGTCTGTTGCCGTTCAAAGCGACCAAGTAATAAAGTATTAATGTAAAGTAGGACATACTACGCTACATCGAGTAGTTACTTACATAAGTTATCCAATGCCCACTTCGCACAGAAGCCAACCTGTCTCCACTCGTAGTCGTCAGTATTGGCGAGATTCTCCAACCTGAGCAATGGATTCGGTGGCTTCTCCAACTTCTTCTTTATCGTGAGTTTGTTCTCCGTCGTGTGAGCAAATTTCTCCAGAGCAATAAGAGCGAAGAGAACTACGCAGGGTTCTCGGCGTTTCATCTGCAAATCACGTTTATCAAGTCTAAAAAGAGGGGAGGTTAATGTCAAGCAGAAGACATCTTTCGCAAAGAATGGTAAGAAACCCGTATTTTTTTGTGGAGATTTCAAAAAACTATTTGGATAAAACTACGGTATTTAGACACACGGGCGTTTTACTCTGGCGTTTAAAACTGATGCATCTATCGATTTGTTTTTATCAAAGAGACACGTCTGAAATTGAGGTCTCTTAACACACTGTTTTTCGGTAGATCATTTATTTTGTGGTCCTACAAACACTAGCGAAACAAGAATTTGGGCAGGAAAGCCTTCTACCTTACCGACGATGAAAAAAGGTAATGATAAAAAATAATGAACGTAGTGAAGGCCTGAAAGTGATGAAACATGCGACACAGCGGTTATGCAATGTCATTTTAATGTTCTCATTTCGATCGAGAGAAATCATGATTTATGTAGTTAAAAAGGAAAAAATAGATATTTACGTAAACACCAAACGAGCGATTAGTTACGATGCCCGTTTAAATTAGAATTTATATCACTTCATAAAACGAGGTTATGATATGATTATATCATATGTTACGATATGGTTGTTGTATGATAATAGAGAACTTACAAGGAAAGTGAGCATATATTCAAGGGTGTCGGTCGTAAGCACCGCGATGCTGTTGGGCCCCGCCAGCTTGTCTGCGATGCAGCCGAGCACCACGCAGATGTTGCGCTCGACGCGGACGTTCAAGTCGCCGGTCATCGCACGCAGCGTCGACAGCCCGAGCAGCTCGGACAGCTGGTACCGGCACAACATTACAATATTTCAAGCTAGCGATATTTCTACAGGTATGGCTATGAAGCTATTGACGTGAATCCACTTTTAGTACAAACTTTGATTCGGTTTATTTATTTGTGAAAAGAAAAACAGTTGATTTGTCATACTACTTACCCGAATAACTGATTCTTTGGAAGGTAGTGGGCAGTCGTCAAACACAATGGTAATTGCAGACGGTCCCAGCGGGTCCTCCAAGGGTATGACATGTACCATTGACGACACCACTTGGAACCAGCCTTCCTCTTTGTCAGCTATCATGTGTAGTTTCACCAATGAAACTGGTGATTCTTCATCACTAGGAAATCATTGCATATGTCAATAATGTGGCAGTCGGATAAGCAGGGGCAAAGTTAAATACATTTTTTTAGAACAACTATGTTTTATAACATTAAGACATTCTGATGATTAAACCCCATTATTTGAGTGATACAGTTTTTGGGCAATACTTTTCTGCAGAAACCCATCCTTTTCATGTACCCACTTACTTATCAACAAATGAGGCTATAAGTTTCAGCAGTTCTAGCACCAGCTGGTCAACAAGGACTGAATCAACTACTCTTGGAATATTCCTGAAGTCAGTGGCTGTGATTGCAGCAGTGGGCCTGGAAGGCTGCTCGTATGTGTCCTCTGGTGCCATGTCTGTGCACCAACACGCACCCATTACCTGCACATATAAAGAGCTTATGTATTACATTATACCTCTTGTAAAGAAAAAAAACACACAAGTTTTTATATAATCTGACTTTATGACTAGTTTATTGCCCTTTCTGACATTAAGTTAAATGGTCATTATTTTATTACTAGCTTCGGCCTGCAACTCCGCCTGCACTACCTCAATTAAACATAGGCTTTAGATCTCAGGGACAATGCATGTAGTTTCTTAGTCAAAGAATTTTTACAATCAGATCAGTACACATCCATACTCACAAGCTAACAAACTTTACCTCTTAATAATATTGGTAGCGACAAGGACATAATATACATCAAATCACAAAATTTATTGACATATTGTGATGTTGTTGTTAGAACTTTTGGGAGAACTTCTAATGTCAACTCTAAGCATTTTTCTTTATTTCTTACACTCATGCATGTTCATGAATAGGCTTCAAACTACTAATAATATACCAACATTATAAATGATTATCCAAAAACACTTTCTTGTAAAATAAAATTAAGCTTGTTTAGTTTAGGATTGCATACATACAGCACATGTGATAAGGAGTGCTCTATACACAAAGTTAAATCATGACAAGCATTTAGATTAAAATTAGAGTAAATTTCACAAACATTATGTAAATCAACAAAACATAGTAATGCACAAACTAAGCAAGGCATTCAGTATGAGGTTTGAGAGTATCAAATAGAATCTTTCCATACATTTCACAACAACACCCCTAGTGGAAACATGCAGTATTATTGGTAAAATCTATGGAAACATTCAAGCACTTATCAATATTTGAATACATTCAAAACTCAGACCCCAGGTACTGTATGTATCACATTGTTATTCCATATTATACCAATTGATATCTTGGTGTAATTTACACAATATTGTTACTTACGCAATAATGTTAAAACTGATTATTGCATACTTAATAAAGCAAAGAAATTGACTGAAATATGTATGCACTTGACTCATAATGTGGTTGTATGCATATGCTCACTCATTGATTTAGCAGGTATAGGATTATCACTGTGGGAATGTATGAAGTAAGATTTGTTGGCCATCTGCAAAGAGCCACAAATGCTCACTCAAGCTGCGCTGGCCACTCGCCTACGCTCTAACACAAAAGAAATAATCAATTCATAAACAACACAGCAACGCGAAATTTTTAGATATTTATTACAAGTATCGTTTATACCATCTCTTGCTGAGCACAATAATAATATTTTTAAAATAACTCACCGTAGCTTTATTTCCATTTGATTTCAATAAAGGATAACGAACGTCTTAGCTGCTAAATAAGCCGATAAGGATTAAGCAAGGACTGCGTAGACACAACGGGAAGATAATATAACACTGTGTTAGAGATTTATGTGTTAAAATAAGCTGGTAAGTATGATAAATAAAAAAATGAAGGCAGTTTTACAACTTTTGTAAACAACTCAATTGACTACTTTTGCTTCATCCACCAAACTAGAGGTGGGAAAATAATATTATCACTGAAAAAATAACTGCTGTTATGTCAAAGCATAGACTTCATAGATATTATATTACTAGGGTTGAGACGTATTTACGCTACAAGGTTTTAATACTAGGGCTTCACTTCGAAGTAGGGCGCTCTGGTGCTGCCAGGAAATACGTGCAAGTGTGCAAGTACTTTCAAGCACAATCGTATTAAGGAAAATAATATTTGGAGGGTCAAGGGACACCCGGATGGAACTAAGTTCCTTTATTATTTATTATGTACAAAAAACCTGTATACACTCAACAAAAATAATCGTCGCGACACCACACTGTTCAATGCGAAATAGAGAGACGAAACGAAAATATCTGGCTTGCTTTCTATAAGAGAGAGAGAGAGACAGACAGAGAAACATGCGCACGCCGCACGGCTTACAAATAATCATGTTTATAACCGGCCTTTACATAGAAAATGGAGTTGGGTTGAGAAAAAAGGGTCGTACGAGAATTGTTTCATTATCATCCATGAGTGCATTTTATTCGTCGAAATTGAACCCACTGACTCGAAGTGCACCGGCTCTAGAAGTAATCTTATAGTATAGTTTACAATATAAAAACCAAAAACATTACGATACCTAGTTCAAAAACATGCCAGCGACATCTATCGCTGTCTTACAAACTAAACATAAATTTTATATTTAGTTTGTAAGTCAGCGATAGATGTCGCTGGCATGTTTTTGAACTAGGTATCGTTATGTTTTTGGTTTTTATATTGTAAACTATACTTTCATTTATAAAAAAGCTTACTATATAGCTCGTTACAACTTTTCGTCTTAATTTTTCGTCTTATTTTTTTCCGTCTAGCCCCCTTTTGCAACGCGCGATAAGGAACTTCGTTCCAATAATATTTTTTTAGAAATGAAGATAATGTGGATTTCCAATGCAAGTATTCTCAGCTATGGAAGCCCGGGCTCGCGCGCAGCGTCATCAACGCGGGCAGCCAAGCAAATACTTAAAATATTTTAAAGCATAGTTTTCGACCCTGGTATTTTTACATACTAGTATTTGGAAGTCCTAGTATTTAATTTTGCAAGTTATATCGCATCCCTATATTATGACTCACGTTACAACTAAACTTGATTTCACGGACTAGTACAGACTATACACTATACTGACGACTACAGACTACACTGTACTCACAGAAGAAATAGAGATGCTGCTTGATTTACAGTCAGAGGGCCAGGACAAGTCGTTGCGGGAGCCGCAGTCGTTTAAGGGATTTACTTGACACTGGCAAAATACCCGCTAAGTTGCGGGTGAGGCCATATTCATATCCATTTTATTTTATCGCATTTCATTTCGTAAAGAAAGAAGAAGAATTACGACCGGATCACAACACGATACAAAAATAGGGCCACAAATCACAATACCCTGGTATTTAAAGGTATACCCATGAAACTAGTAGACGTGCGATTAGAGATTGTTCTCCCATACCGATAGCAATGTACTGCTCAAAAATGTAAAAGTACTTTTTAAGAAGAGCAATCATGGAGTTTCTTCCCGTTCTTCTCCATCGCAACGGTATTCCAAACGTGTGGTAAAAGTTGTAGCTTAGCAATTTGTTAACTATTATAACGATTCATAAGTATTATACTTAATGGTTTACATGAATAAAAAAATATTCTGATTCTGCTTTTGTACCCGATACCGCACTATACCGCATATACCGTCATTAGTTTCTGAGGATTTGAATATTACAGATATTTTTTATGTCTATGCGTTATACTGATCGTGTGAATGGTGCCTCTGAGGGTAGACTAGATAGATGGCCAGTTTTTGGCGGGGAATTTTAAGTGGAGGATGGTTCGCCATTTTCATTTCTTCATGTCACATCCATTATTTTATTTATTATGTGTATTTATTGAATTTATTGCTATTAATTGCTTGACACTGGCAAAATACCCGCTAAGTTGCGGTGAGGCCATATTCATATCCATTTTATTTCATCGCATTTCATTTCGTAAAGAAAGAAGAAGTGGAGGTGGGACTTTTTGGCGGGAAACTGAAAAGTCATGGCGTCAGTTATGTTTTAATTTCTAAAACTAGTGTTCCTGCGAGTTATAGTGAGTGATATAAGTGGAATATTAACCATTATGGGTTCGGTAAAGTGCACAAGTGTAGGTAATTGAAACAGAGTGACGAAACATGGCTTTTCAGTTTCTCGCAAAAATCCTTGAAAAATCTTTCGGTAAAGTATCCATCACTTTACTGATTGAGGGATGGGGGGGTATTTTACTTGGGCCTAGCCGTTGGGCTTGTGCATATATTCAAAAACAGAAATAATTTATATTACTTGACACTGGCAAAATACCTATGGTGATGCCAAATTAAAAAAAAAAAAAAAAAAAAAAAAAAAAGAAGTGGAGGACTTTTTGGCGGAAAACTGAAAAGTCATGGCGTCAGTTATGTTTTTATTTCTAAAATTAGTGTTCCTGCGAGTTATAGTGAGTGATATAAGTGGGATATTAACCATTATGGGTTCGGTAAAGTGCACGAGTGTAGGTAATTGAAACAGAGTGACGAAAGTTGGCTTTTCAGTTTCTAAAAAAAATGCATAAAAAATCTTTCAGTAAAGTATCCATCACTTTACTGATTGAAGGATGGGGGGGGGGAGTAGTTTACTTGGGCCTAGCCTTTGGGCCAGTGCATAATAATATGCTCGAAAACTGAAATAATTTATATTATAAATATGCACGAGTATAGAAAAATTTAATAGTGAAAGGTCACTTCCACTCTCAAGTACTCAATCTCAAGGATGTCTATAACATCTTCGTCAGCAATAAGTGATAGCATGATTTCTCTTCCGTACCAAAATTGTAAAAACGGAAATCCTTCTCATGGTACTTAATACACGTACCTCGTGTATACATTTAAGTACGTAACACCATTGATAAGCTAGTAGACTCTGTTAGATACTTATTTCAGTACCTATATTATAATTATTTATGCAGGTTCAAAGCTGAGACGAAATAAGCCGGCACTGATAGGTACCTACCAAGGTCACATTGTTTTATCAAACGATTTCGGAAAGAGTGAAATACTGAACGCACCTATTGAAAAAGAGATCATCAAAGAGCCGCAACTATTTCTTAGCTACCTATTTATACAAGAAAATACGGATTTATTTTCTTACATTAATTGAGTACACCTTATCCTAATCAATTATTCATAAAAAGCATAAAATAAAAATGAAATTAAGAATCAAAAGACCCCCGAATCTAACACAGAAACAAACGTTTAAAAAGTAAAAAATAATATCTGTTATTTCGTTTTCGACCGCTAAGTTAGTCACTCTATTTGTTCTACAGCGCGGTCTCGAACGCCATTCAAAATCAATTTCAATTCCTGGCTGGAGTAATTTTTTTTTTTTAAATCTGATGGTGCAGTTTTAGTTTTCATCAAAATCGGTCTCGTCTCGAGATCCCTATTTACTATATAACTAGTTTCGAATTGGCCATCCACGCCACTTGAAAAAAACTTTCTGTATATAAGTAGGTAAGGGGTCCAATCCAATCTATACTAATATTATAAATGTGAAAGTTTGGATGGATGGATGGATGTTTGTTAATTGTTACTCTTTCACGCCAGAACGGCTTAACGGATCTGGATGAAATTTGGCACAGAGATATATTATAGTCTGGAATAGCACATAGGCTACTTTTTATCCCGGTAAAATGGTTCCCGTGGGATAGATTTGTTTAAATTTTTCATAGAATACCAGTAAATTCATTTTCTCATACATTTATTTGATTCTGAGGCGGTACGAAGTTCGCCGGGACAGCTAGTTATACATATATTATAGGTATACAATATCTAAAAATAATGGGTATAGTTGGTATTAATTTTGATTCTTGTGCTTTTGTTAAGTAATAAATAACGAATAACTTTTTAAAACTGAAACAATTTTTCGAATAATAATTTCGTAGTAATTTGGATGTGGCGCATTATTAAAATATTAAAATAAAACAACACAAAAATTTATGAATGCTAAAATGTATACGAGTAAGTAGGTATTTAACTTTGAAGCCGTTTAATGTACGCATAGGTACCTACCTACCATCTTATTATACGCAGGATAATAATATCACGTGTATCTACCTACCTACCTCACTGTAGATTAGCAAGTAAGATAGCTTACTGTAATATCCACAATGTATGGTCTAAGAATAAATCCCAATTTAGTAAAATGCTTAATAATCCATTAAAAACAATTGACTGACCAGCACTGCTGGTAGCTAGGTGTTTAGATGCACCGTTGATATTGGTGCCGAGAAAGGCTTACTGGTGTATTTATTTTGGGTCCAATTAATATGCTTGCGCGGTGCTCAATGTTTATGGCATGGCAAGTGGGAAATCGTCGTCGGTGTTGTGTGCCGAGGGTCGGCGTACCGCTGGGCGCCGAGGCGGGCGGCGGCGATCGATAGCGGGCGCGGCGCTGCAGTCGGCGATCCGCCCGTCGCCTAACGCCTCCATCCGCGCCTTCCGACACTTTGGCGATCGCTCGCGCCGCGACAACTCGCGACGATGCGCGGCGACCGCGCCGCACGCGACACGCGCCACAATAAGAATCACGAAAACTTAAAGTCATCACTAAAAAAAGGGGGCAAGAGCAAGAAGCACAGGGTCATCTTCGATGAGAGCGCCAATGAATTTTTCGAGGCCGATTATATTATTGTGGTGCGCGATGAGTGCGGCTACTCCGACGAGGGCGAAGGCGACGAGTGCTCGGGATGCGGTGCGTGCGAACGCTACCAGGAGCCGGAGCCAGGCGCGCTCAGCCCACCCGAGGGGTACAAGGACATGGGGCTGTTCAACCGCGACGGCACCCTACGCGAGCAGGCGTGGTGGGAAGCCGGCGACGTGCTGCTGGTGGGCGAGCGCTCGGGCACCGTGTTCACGCCGCAGCACCTGCAGCTCCTGCGGCGCCTGCAGCGCGAGCGGATGTTGCGCTCAACAATCTGTGCGGACTGCGACGCGCACGCCGCGCTCCACCAGCCCATCGGTGAGTCACCTTCCCCGTCCTTGCGCCAAGGACGAGCGCCGTCCGGTCGGCCTTGTGCCACTCGTCTCATGTTTCGCATTTGACGAGGCTGTGCGTCATTTCCCTAGGATCATCAGCACCGCGGAACGCTCGCGTTCGGCGTGCCCCTGTGACTGATAAACATCTGAAACCTTACGACTATCGACATACCATCGCTCGATAGCTACTTTATCCATAAAACATGTGTAAAAATATATTTCCAAGGTATTTTAACGGCTGACAATTTTCCTTTACCTATGTCTATACATCAACGAATGCGACTGTATTCTTTACATATTTATGGCATTGCGAAATAAATGTGGTTGTCACTCGTCGTAGTAACGTTAATTATCTATTTTTGTAATGAACACAATTTATTTAGCTGGAGCGAAATCGTTCTTGTTTTAATTTAAAATGAAGCCACAACACCATAAACTGTCTTAAATGGATGGTTATTGAACGAGTGACGCCACTTAGGCGTCATGTTTCTAACCAACCGGACACCTATTTATTCTCAGCTAAAGTGAGAGCAATCGATTGCTTTGGCATTCACGGTCGACCAAAGATGCTTGGAAGCATCTATCTGCTAACACGTATTAAGTACCTACTTATTCGAAAATTGCCTTTTGTGTCGTATAACGATTAGTAACTTTCGGGCATTTCAATTAGGTTCACACAAAGCTATATAAGCTTATGTTTCACTGCGGTTCATTTATTGCACAATAAAGGAAACATCAGTGAAAGATTGAAATTTAATTAAATTTTTCTAGGTTTTGGTTTCGTTGTATGAACCAAGTCACAGTTTATGTATAGATTTTATTTCGCAAATTAACGCTCTTGGAATATTTATTTACCATTTTACAAATAAATAATAAACATCTGTTATCTCATGAATTTCCTAAAACAATTGAAAATTATTTTTTTGATCATTATTAAGCTGATTAATGTCAGGTAGGTATTGCGCTATTGTCTAAATGGAGGTTCTTTTAAACAACATTATGAAGCCTAGTAGTTTTGAAGTACTAAAGTTATTCAAGGCCCTAATTCAGAGCTGCACTGTTTCCACTCAAAAACGTGTCGCTCTTGTCCGGTGGCCGCTCTGAAAACACACATCTCTATTGGCTCGAACAAAGCCGAGATATACCTAGCAGAATTACTATATTAGCGTATAATCAACATACGTACCTACTACCTATCTACAGATTACTTACTTTAAAGCGGCCTATAGAAGTATACTTACGAGTATATGTAGTATGCAAAAGTTTTGTCAAAGGTGCTTTGTGTCTATCGACTAAGCACATAGCTGTGGGGGGCGCGAATTAATAAAAAGGTGATTTCTATAAGATATTTGGAGTCGTTTCCTTGTAAAAAACGAATGACATACTTTTTATCAATGTCTCCTATCCCGAGAATTTAATAATCACCGTTTGTTTGATTGCGAAATATGAAAATGTCTTCAGTATTTATTTGTTTCATGATAGAAAATCCCTAAATTATCCCGGTTGCAAATTTAACAATAAGTAATCAACGGCCAAAAATAAAATAATATACCTATTTGACTTTGAAGCAGTCGACGCAGTTCATGTTTAGAAAATAATTTATATTACCACTTTTTTATAGACCATCTGTAAAACAAGTTGTAGATAGGTTATATCAGCACACTGTAAGACTGGCCCTTAATTTCCATCTTGCGTGATGTTAAATCAAACCAATAAACATACCTAGTCGTACAATTGTAGATTAGGAAGGACAAGGATTACTGAGAAGGGCGGGTTTGGAAGCATATTAGTACCTAACATAGCAAAAAAAATGACGCGGCAAGGCTATCAGACGACCTTACAACTAAAATACCGCGCCACACAATGATCTGATATCTTAAGCTCGAATACACGCAAAAGCCTGGGCAAAAATAAATTAGGGATGATTGATTACCGGTGTTCACGCTTTGTGAGGACCCGACACGCTTTTCCATGAAAACATAGCCGGCGCGTAGCTGTCGTATGAATGTAAAAACTTGCCGCCATTATCATACATCAAGTCTATTGATGATAAAAAATACAATTCTCACGTTATTAGATGAGAATTCTGTATAGGTACCAAGGGTCCGGATTCGAATCCCAGTAAGGGCAATCTTTGTGTGATGAGCACGAATTTTTTTATCCAAGTCACGGACGTTTAATAAATATACTTAAGTAATTATCAGTACTGGGATCGCCTCAGTCCATTGTTCGGTACCCATAATAAAAGTGTCGCTTGGTTTGTTATTTATTTTAGATTTCAGATTCAGGTGAAAAATTTCAATGATAGAATTTTTTGTTGCCAAAAGTACCGAGAACAGAAACGTTTGAGCTATTTATTTTTCGATATTTTTTAAGCCCCGAAGTCGTGCTGCTGAAGTTTCGCCAGAATATTTTTTGCTTTTAAATTTTAGGACGTTAATCGTAGAACAGTTAAAATATCCTTTCTTCTTCTTCTTTTTTACGAAATGAGATGCGATGAAATAAAATGGATATGAATATGGCCTCACCCACAACTTAGCGGGTATTTTGCACAATGTCAAGTAATTAATAGCAATAACAAATTCAATAAATACACATTATAAATAAAATAATGGATGTGACATGATGAAATGAAAATGGCGTCCAAAAGCAGTTATCAAAAATATCCTTTAAAAGCAACTCACACACGAAAAGCTAAGTTGACCAATTGTCGACTTGTCAACTTTTCACTTGACACTGACAATTATGTAAGTCGTGAAATAGGGCATTTTTCAAAAACAGGTCACGTTTAGAATGTATTAAACTCCAAAGTAGCCTTTTTACGTGAGTTGCACGATTCATCCTCTAACTCATTGAACTGCATTTCAATAAAATCTATAAGTTTCTAGGATACTAGCACATAGCAATACATTTCAATGAAAATTATCACGACAGTCAAGGATCAAATGAATCATGATTTATAGTCGGCCACGTTAATGCAAAGTTAATTCCAAATCATTGCTCAATTAATTCAATAGAGAGAACAAATTCAACTGCAAATATAACTATTTCTTGTCATTTATGACTTTGGTTTACTGCGGTACCTACGGTAAATTTTTGTTGTTAACGTGGCTACGGAAGCCCACATTTTGCGTGTACCGACACAAACTTGGCCAGTTTTTAACTTTCGATATGTTTATTCTAATTTTGAATCTTGTCCTGGCTGGATCTCAACCATTTAAACCCCTGACTCAAAGGCTGGATCCGCCCTTGCTACCATAATCTTGTTGTGATCTTGAAAGCATGCAGTCTCCGTCAGTCATTGTTATTTATCAGTTCTGTTGACCGTCAATACAATTTACACCTGATTTTTTTAGGAAAAATTCGAGTGCTACGGGCCATCATTGCTACGGGCAAACGGGCTACGAGGAATGATAAGATTTTGGTACTGGCTTTTTACGATAAGTTTCTACACCCACTTATTTAAACTAAAGAACCAAGAGAGGCTCATTATGATTGATTATGACATTCAGTTAATTGTCGGGAATAGAAAAACGAAAACCGATATATGGATATTAATTCAGTTTTCAATAATACATTCGGTGACTTAAAGTCTGAAAGAAGCTGAATGTTAAAAGAACAAAGGTCGGGGAACCACAATTGTTAAGTTAACAGCGTGCTCGTCGTTCGTTGACTCCGATGCGTCTGGCGTCGCTGTACTGCGGCCGTGCTGGTAAGGTGACCGACGAACGACGACGGGGAACGCTCTCTAAGAACGGTAATATATCGCAAGGCGAGAAAAATTTGAAATAATCACAAGTACGTTTACACTATAAATAAAATACAATATTTCCCCCATTATGAAATACGATGGGTCAGAAAATGAAAAAGACCTCTATCAAGTTCATGCTGATGCAAAAGGAGAACACTTTGATTTTAATCTATTTCAGTGCATTATGCAGAATAAAAGCGTTTATCATGCCGTTGTAAATGCACTCATATTTTCTATAAATTTAACGGTATTTAAAATATGAATGTGTAACATAATAGTCTTGATATTTCCGTTTCGCAAGGTACTTAAACTAAGCTTAGCTTTTCAATAGCTCAGCCATTAAAATGCTTCTAATATAATGATTTCTGATATTTATAAACACCTACTTTGCAATTCGAAAATTGCGAGACGGGAACTTTAATAACTTAAGCATGGAACTGACATGAAGCGGATCATTTAGGACGAGAGGTACCTAGTTTGCGAGAACTTATCAAATATATTAAACTACGTCTTGTTACTTTTAGCGTGTTAGTGACATTACGACAGACGTTTAAGATGTATACCTAATTCAATTAGTAAAAGGGTACAGAAAGCATCGGTGGGTAGGTGGTCTGGGTATTATAGTATCACAAAAGCAAGCTTATAATTTAGGCTTCGAGCAGCGATCTTGAAAAGACGTTATTAAACAGGCTCTAGGCGACTATGAATTAAACGACTATGAATTAAAACCTTTGAGTGTACCACGTGAGTTCGTGACATAATAGTTGGGTACAAAATCGCTTCTTCACAGCTGTGATACTCTCGGCAGAGCAGTCGTGGCCATTGTCTTTAAATTGTATTTTCACTGTTCGCTTCCATTGTTCTCGAGCCGTCCGTTGGCGAACTCTCGCCTTTAGTGGGACCCTAGAGATTGTGTTCATTCAAACCAGCGCTAGGAGTACGCCCTCTAAATTTACTCCTAATGGTTCTACCTTGGACATCAAGTCTTGAAATGTCATCTATTGGCCGCCGGGGCACAGGTAGCATAGGTCGACAATATCGGAGGATCCTATAGATTACATTAGGAGTAGTGCTAGTGTAATCTAGGATCCTCCGATATTTTGGACCTGTACTGTTTGTAGTACATAGAAGCACTAAAGGTTGTTTTTATCTTGACAAGTCTCCACAATACTGCAATGTTTGCAAGTAATTAATGCATCTGTGTGAGACTTGCGTGCGTCAAGCACCTATTCAATGCAGCTGAAACGGAATGGAATGCTATGAATAAACATCTTTTACATGTATTTTTATGCTCATTCACATTATCCGCATGAAAGAAACGTATAAATGCAGAAGAATGGTCAGTGTTAGACAAAAGATTCAATCCTACATCTGATATTATAGGATATTATGTCAAACATACCTACCATAAAAAAATATTAAATTAAAGGTACTTGTGATGTATAATTACAGATGTTCTACAACACAGATTTTCCTAGGATTCAACTAATAATAATTATTATCTCTCAGCGTCGTATTATATGTGGGTAGATTAGATACCCAACCTACGTTTTTAAATAACATCGAAACTGTTTATTTGCAACTACCTATTTGTATGCTAATTAATTACAGTTTTATTCTAGTTCGTATGTACTTATGTACAAACTATGGATCATTGTCCCAAGCGTAGATACTTAAACAACTTGCATACTGAGTTTCGTTTGAGTATTCAACATTATTACTACTTACATTAACATTCATATATTATCTTAATATAAGAATGCGTAGTTCAATGCACTCCTTGTCCTCTCCATTGTCAAATATTTTCAATTTTACCTAAATTAATCGCCCGCACATTTAAGACGTTTTACGTTAATTGTGATTATTATCAACCCGAAAGAATTTGTTAGATGATTACATTCAAAATGTAATTAACATTTTGAATGTAATCATCTTGATTCATAAGGGAAGCCAACCGAGAAGATATGCAGAACAGCCTTAATATAGTTATAAAATCTTTGCAGAAGTTGCATTTCATGAGTTTTAAAGGATTAAATGACACTAAAAACAATATAAACTTGGTATAAAGTCTTAACTTATGTAGTACTAACTACCAAAATGACGCAATATTATGTACCTACTGTCAACTGTTTTAATAAAACAGATAGGCAATGCGCTGCGGGGCCGCTGTACGTTTAACCTTCAGACGAATTTAGGGCTAATCGTTCCACTTTAGAATAGGGTTGGCAATTGGCATCAATCTATACTTCTATACTAATATTATAAATACTATAAATACTAATATTATAAATGTGAAAGTTTGGATGGATGGATGGATAGATGGATGGATGTTTGTTACTCTTTCACGCCCGAACGGCTGAACGGATCTGGATGAAATTTGGCACAGAGATAGATTATAGTCTGGAATAACACATATGCTACTTTTTATCCCGGTAAAATCTATGGTTCCCGTGGGATAGATGTTTAATTTTTCATACTTTTTATCGCGGGTAACACCGCCGGGCGCATCTAGTGATAAATAAAAATGTTGACACCGAGTATTTACTCACTCTTTAGAGAAAATATTCTATTAATTTTATGATATATAATTTAACCTAAATTTTCTGCTACATAAGTCCCGCGTGTTTGGCGTACCTAAGTGAAATGTAAAATGTAGTCTTGAAATTAATTTAGTATGTACAGTTTTTCAGCGTAAGGTCGGAGACATATTTTTGTAGCGGCATAACGTATTTTATGTTAGGGAAAAATGCTCGTCAGCGCATAAATATACCAGCTTTTACGTAATCTAGAAATATCATCTTATGCTTGCCTTGATTAGTAAAATATAACTGTGGCGAGTAAAGACAACCGATTAAAAATTTCAAGACTTGATTAGCTCAGTGGGTGGTGAGCACAGATCACGAGAGATATGCCGTGCGGTTCAAAATGTATGGGAACTCGCTGTCTCCGTTTTGTCCCCACCACTCGCCACAAAACACATGCAATTACATAAAACCAACCAATACGAAGTCTCACACACACACGCGTGCCAATAATTCGGTGCGTGCTGCGTCGTCGCCGCATGGGTGTGCTCATCTGGCGATATTTATTTATTTAAATTACATGACCTCTGGAAATTCGTTCGCTTCAATCAACCCTGGGTATCGCATGACGGAGTGATCAGCCGGGGACTAGGTATGTATTCACTTTATGTTTTCGAATACCATACACGATACACGTAATAGTTAGAATATACAAAAATTACGTTACGTGCCAGCAAAACTGCAATGAAGTCCTAAAGATGTATGAGAAATATATTTCAATGTAATAAGTACTTATTTCTATTTTTCTATTATAACCTTACCAATTAAACGAGCAAGTAGGTTTATGAATTAACCTTGGCCCATTTCGTTGGTAGTATCTACACATTAAAATTGTACATTATTTACATGTCCTTCATCAGCGGGTTTTGTGTACATTGATAAATGGTTCGTAAGAGCAATTAATTTGCATTAAAGTGTAATTTTGCCGTGACACTTGTGCAATTACCTAACAAATACGTATAGGTGTTTTAAACAACGTTTTTTTTCTCGAAAGATAAGACATAATAAATTAAGATTAAAATTAGGTAGGTATCAAAATGCACTCAGCAAATCCCTTCTACCACCGGCCGGCAGGGTGCCCAAAACGCTGGCAGCATTGCCACGTTGAATGGCAATGCTGATGTGTTGGCCAAAATATGTGCCAGCGTTCTGGTCACCAGATGTCTCCACCAGACGTTTTGAGAGCTCCCTGTAAATCCTATGGGCACCCGGTCTCCACGGACCCAATGTCTATACCCCAATCGCCTCAAATATGTACTGCACCGAGGGAATCATATTTGCGGCGTTTAAGGCCTTCTGCAGAGAAAGCAGCCCCGCCAGCTCCATATACATTTTTTAAACATGTATTCAACTTCGCTAAGCTTAGTTTTGCCACATGAAATTATCTGGTGAACCATAAATAAAATTAGCTTAGCTTATTAAAACATGGTCTTACTGTTTTTGTTTTAAGTCGCGGTAAAAATGTTAACTCGCGGTTATTACCTAGATATGGCTCCAGTTTGTATAGCTACTACTTACCTACTTATGTATTTCGTTACACTGTAGTATATTTTACCGCGTCTATCTTCATAAATTCGTTAAGTTATATATGAGAATTTTATAGTATCATAGGTAATTGATAACATTATTTGTTATCAATTTGGAATAAAAGTTGATAATTAACGTCAGCCATCGGAAACACGACGTTGTCACGAGAAACATATTGATCTACAGCAAGTTGAACTAGGTAAAACAATTGACAAGCCCAATTGACAAGTAATTCGACTACTGTCTCAGTTTTGCTAGTGCAACTCTGATGAATACGACTCATTGCATACAACCGTTATCCCACAACAGAGTTAATACCGACTTAGTTGGTACCTAGGTACTCTTTGTTTGAATATGAAATGGAATTACATTTGCATGGATTTCCTGAAAGCATCGCGTTCGTATTATTTGATTAATTGCCGGCGGCGATTCCGGCTCTCTATAATCCTATTCTGTAAGCAACGCAAATTTAGCTTTTGTTGTAAGTGTAGGTATATGTTTAAACGCCGGGTGAAAATAGTAGTACGTTAAAAAATAGTCGAACGGGCGTATTTGAGTCTTAGATTTCAAGTTTTATTAAAATTATATAATACACTAGAAATTTTATTTGATTTACTTCAATTCTGTCAAATGTGGAAATGTCTGTTGTTCGTAAATCATGAAAGTGCCAAATTTAAAGCCTGAATTCAAGATATCCTTGCGATTTCAAACAGAGCACACAAAATAAGACTGATAAGACTCAAATGAATACATTGTTCTTGTTTCAGGCAGTATGTTTGTTTTATCGCTTCGCTCTATTATACAAAACAAGAACATGATCATGTTTTTATTCATTATGCACATGATGTTTTATGTAGATACGTAGCGAGATATAGGCAACCATTTTATAAAATATTTAAATATTCTTTCAGTATCTAGGTACTAAGGTTTATTAAGGGTTCGATGATTAATTAAATACTCGAGGGAAACGATTCGTAGCATTTTCGGGGAAAAATTATTATACCTATTTGTAGTAATTCTCTTATACCAAGTTTCTCAGCGTAAGCTATTTTTAAAATGAAGCGAAGGCGTATTTTTTTTGTAGTAAGGCTTCGCTGCCTGACCCACATTTTCTGTTACACTTTGGAGTTCGACTTCGCTTTTGACATTTATTGTTAGCCTTCTTCCGCTTACTCTGGCTGGCAAGGACGTTAAGCAAGGCCGTGGACAAGGAGAGGGTGAGGGGGGGTTCAATCCGCCCCCTAATACTTGCTTACTTATGACTGGCCAGAGACAAGGATAGAGCTCCCCGCCTCTTCACCCTCCTGAAGTGAATCCCTGGCTACGGCCTTGACTTTAAGAAAGAAAAGATTACAGAAGTTCCAGAGTATACTTTGCAGTAGGTACCAAAAGAGATTATTTTCATTCACTAGAGTTCGGGAATGTTGCTCTTCACCACCAGAAGAACTCAGCTATATGAGGTAGCAGTTACTATACTGCTACCAACAACACAGTCTCTACAATATTTAGAAATTTCTGTACGGTATAATTATCCATTCTGACCTGGGTCATAAATTTGGTCAAGGACAAGTCTAATTATGTATTATATTGTTAACGTAATAAATCCCAAATACTGACCTCAACCTTTTTCACAAAAAAAGGTCCGGAAAGTAGGTAAGTTTTAGCAGCTTATGTTGATTCATGGTATTTCGATTATATATATATATATCACTAGTATTATTGTAAATGACCGATATATTGCCAATATTCTATTGTGATTGAACAATCTGAGGTGGTGTTTATTTTTTTGAAGTTGCCTAATCCTATTATCGGTATTCCCACGATATACCTACATATTTGATTCTCCAACAATTTCGTAATACATTTACATTGTTGTAGTAACGCGTCCTTATTGAATTTACGCACATGAAAGTTGTCTTTATAATGTAGGTAACTAGGGAAGGTAGGTAAACTCCCAAAAATATAATTCGAGACATGTACGATATACTTCTTCCAAGTTTTCTTGGCTATTATTAGCTTAAAGTATACAGCATTACAAAAAAATATTACATTGTGCAAAACTATCTACGGAAGCATCAATGCTCTCGCCTCTGACAACTTCTGACACAGCAGGAAACATATTAAATGGTTTGCTGTCTCCGTTGCTCAAGCTGTTGATCGAGTTTCTTTAATTAGAATGTTGACAGAATGTTTGAAGTTTTGCGTGAAAGATGCATGCCTTGTTGTATATATTTATTGGTTAGAATAATTGGGTGGCACCTGTTTTAATAAAACTAACTAACATAAATAAATAATTATGAATTAGAAAAGAAAATATGTGTTTGAATAAGAAATTGGTGATATCCAAGAGATTATATCCAAACTAGGCAGAAAAAAATGACGGGGAAAAAAGCTAAACGTCTGGAAAGCCAGTAGAGTTTGTAAAACTATGGCTGCCCTAGTGTCAGTAGATCACCGCAAAATAACTATGGTAACTCTAGCTTCGATGTTGCTCATCACTCGGCAAGTAAGTATTATGTCTGAGTCACAAAGTGATGGCGTGTAGGCCCTGAAAATAACCGGAGGTTCGTAAATCGTCATCGATTTTCGGCCATTCTACCGATGCCACCTGCCTTCCCCTCCTCCCATCTTGCGAATAATATTAAGTCGGATTCATACAACGGGTATCGTGAATAACTTCATGACATAAGGGCGCACGTTTTTGATAACATCGTACGAAAAAAAGTGAATAAACGTAGAATTTTGATGTTACATACAATCATACAACATATTATAGAGCTTATGGTTGTGATACTTGTGACGTTTCATCCGATCCGATTTTCAGTGAACAAAGGTTCTAACCGCAACCGAAACAAATGCTGTACACGTATCGGAGCAAGCACGAGCATAATACGCTTAAATCTTTGTCTAAATATTTTGAATTATGTGCACGAAATAGTGCGAAACAATTAAGTTGTCTTCTCTAATAACTACCTTAGTATCTATTTCATCTTATTTATGCGAGCAAATTATTTTAACTAAGCAGTATTTATTACGATTCGCTGTAATACCATATACATTTTAAACTAGCTTATTCACCAACTGTGGGCTTTCCTAGAATACGTAATTTTCTTATTAACTTTCACAAACCCATTTAATTTGTAAATATTTTGTGAGAGTAATACATAAGAGTAATAAATAAAGACATTGGGTACGTAGTACGTACACTTTTGATATAAAATAGTTTCTCCAGCTTCATAATTTAAAAATATATCGAGTAAATGCCTCGTATAAACGCGTCGGGCAAGCTTGGTAACAAACTTGCTCCTCGGTGCGGCGGATGAAAATGTTTTTTTTTCTATGGACTTTGGCTGAATAATTGTTAAGCTATGAAAGAAAGCATGGATTTTCGTGAAATTCCGCTGATCTTAACACAAATAACGTTCTCGACAGGCGAGTAGGAGAAAAGGTCTTATCCATTAATCAAAACGCATTCTCTGTTGCATTAAGTTTTAAAATATTGGTCTTATTCACTACGAATGACTGCTGTGAAATTCTGAAAGGAGGAGATGTATTCAGTAGGTACTTATTACCTATTAATATTTTTGAGATTTAATACAGTTCATTTTTCAGCCAAGTACTTTGTAAATTACAGACAGGTATTGAATATATCACGAATACAATGTTTACTGAGAGCATGTTCTCTTTACTCTTAGTAGATCGGTCCTATAAATATTATGAAGGAAATTGAAAACACAAAAATGTGACACGTTCAGTAAGCGGAATGCTGACTGAATACAATTAGGTATGTTGCTGTTACGGAGAGGATGGATACAATCAACTTCATTGGCGCATAATCTTCAGACGGGATTCTGCACCTGAAGGCCTCGTCTGCCTCATTACAAAACCAAACAGTTTTATAGAACGTCTCGAAAACGTGGCCGTATTTTCCGGACTGAATGGCAAACCTTTTCTCGTAATGTTAAGCAAAGCTTAATTATAATATGGACTGGCGCGGCGCTGTGCATTATATTAACTTAGTAGTAATCTGTTGCATAATTCATCTATTGCACGACAATAAGATGAATACATATAAAACTGCGTCTCAATTTCCGAAAGCAAACCTTAAAAGAATCGCTCGAATGCAGCCCGCTTTCAGTTTGTATTCCTACATTTTTGAAAAAATATTTATTTAGTCTCTGACCTTATTCACAACTCTAATCCGGCAAGCAATATGGGCGGGCCACTCTTGTTGAATAAATACAACAGAGCTTCACAGAGGTATAATTCCGAGCGATGGTCGATCTGTGCGGGATTACATTATAAATTCATTATCCAGAATTTATAGCTATCGACACGGCTTGTTATTAACGATATTTACTATAGGGAATGGAAAGGGGTAAAACAGGCAGATATTGAAGGAAAATTGTAGGTATAGGTGGACTTTACCTACTTATTTAATGAGTAAACTACCTAGGTACCTAACCTATCAGAAGATTAATGTTATGAAGAAAGTTTGGAAATGTTCGAATAATAATGGCTAGCCATTCAATGTCTTACTGTTGGACTCGGGACTCACATCGATGCAAGAGGTATTTAGACACCAAGCATACTCCACCAAGCTGCCCCTGTGCGGGTTGGCAAGGCAAAATTCTTGGTAAGGAAGAGTCATAGAAAATTATGCAATTAAGCGAAAACATTGTTAATTACCTATTCACCAATATGTACTCGTATAAGTCTAAATCCTAGTGAATAAATTCTCACAATGTTAGAGGTTTTGGGTTACTGCTATGTATGGACTAATATCCTCTTCTATTGCAGAAATGGAGTATAGTTACGAGGAAGAAGAGAGCAGCGACGTTGAGCATGACCTGCTGCCGGTGGTGCGGCGGACCGCCAAGCACATCGCCGCTGGGGAGGAGCGGCCGAGGACCAACTCCAGCCAGCAGACCACACCCACTGATGGTATGTATTGTTTTATTAGGATGATTTGGATCACACATCACTCTTAGTTTTAACCTGAATAAATAATGAATTGATCGATCTGTACGCTTGTTACACGACGCCATGATAGAGTTAACTCACTCTGTTAGGCTGATTGAACGTTTACAGAGAGTAGTGGACGGTTCGTCAGTGGAATGGAATCAAATTGACGTTGAAGTTCGCTCACAAAATAGTTCAGCTGCATGACCAGGTTTATTTAATCTGCCTACATTTATCAAAATTGAATCACTCAGCGTATTATATAGATAAATTGGTGCACGATCGTGAAGGAAATAAGGCATATCTATTATGTAGGTACTGAAAGAGTATGAAACGTCTGAACAATTATCACATATCCCACTATTCCCTCACGGGTAATACCCAAAGTGACGTCTCTGTGCATACTTCCTTTATGCTACAGGCATTGAACTCACCGACATAAGTCAGCGTGTGAGCGACAGAGAAAGAGCGAACTCACTGCTTGCTCTTGGCACACTTTATAACCAAACAAACATAGCGAATATCATAGGAATTGCAGCTTCAAACATTAAGTATTTATTAGCAAACCTTTAGCTCTCCTGTACATGCTTTAATAACGGTAAAAGCTTAGTTAATATTTTAACGTCTCTTGCGGGGATTAATAAATCACCACCCACGTACTTCACACGTCTGCAGTCTTATTTAGAAGACTTATGCGCATTAATTGACTTAGAACCCACGGTTTTGCATTGGCAGAGTGCATTTATTCATACATGCTTGCCAGTATATGATAACACATACCATTTAGAACATATTTTACAGATTTTATCGCGTTTATTTTATGTTTTTACGTTCCTGACGTTTCGGCTGCTTTACAGGAACCATGGTCACGGGAGGACTTAGGTGTTTCGTCACGGTAGTGTTCTCGTAGAGCGATCCCGTGGCACCCCACAATAGGCAGAGAGGGGGGCGTTGGGTTTTAGTGGGTAGTCTGGACTTGTCCAGGAGCCCCACATAACCGCTCGAGTTCCCCCGGGCTCGGGCGGTATGCGTAAATGCATTTCCCAACGGAAACAAAAAAGAAGGACTTAGGTGTTTGACGTCCCAGTGTTATAGTTACTGGGGTACCCTCATATTTAGTTGTTGCTTGCGATCCGATCTAAAAACGTGCTCAGGGTGTCTTGAGGTCTTGCAATGGTGAGTTTGGTTTTGGATTTAATTATATTAATTACTGGATTCCAAGTCGATGGTAGCACCCAGCCATCTTCCCTATTTAAATTAGGATGTTTTTTAATTTCGTATCATCTTTGATAGGAATCTGTGTTGTTTTGCGAGGATAAAAAACGCGTTAAAATCGTTAAAGTTTTATTCCAATGAGTAGTAATCGCGTAAATATAAGAAATCAATACATACCATGTATTTCAAACCTGTGTGTTCGAAACCTATATTACCTTAAGCTCGTTGATATTACCTATTAAACTTTCCACAGATATTGATCGCTAGGGAGCCGTACACATAGAGATTCCCTAGAATTCCAATCTCCAAGGGCAAGTTGGCAACTTCAGGGTTTCCATGGACGAATATTATGAGATCTAGGTCGGTTGAAGCTTGGAATATTGTTTTGGGAAACATTGAGCCCACCTCCATTTTATTATCGACGGGTTTCTCCAATTGTATCGTACTTACATCGTTTTTTAAATCCAACGGTTAAAGTTCACCGTTACACAAAAAAAAGTGAACACCACATTAAAATTTGATCAGTAGATTTTGCGTGACATGCAGCGATTATAAGTCATCGTTTTAGATTTACAAATAGCCTATTGCGCTATTGTTACATAATTACCTAGATTAAATATTATAGCAATATTACTATATAGTAAGCAAATAAATAAAAGCAGGGTAGTAAGGACCTACTCAATCATTAGTTGTATGACGTTCACTGCCGAAGGTCTCCCCGATGACTTCCATATATTAGGGTCCTTCGCCACTAGTATTCACACGCCGAGTCGCCACCTATAGATGTACTTACCTACATATGAACGTGTAAAATAACAAAACGTATTTTTTTATCATTCCCGTACCTTGAATAAAATATAACGAATCTCAAATAAAAGCGGTGTATACGGGGACATAGAAAACCGCTGTGATATATCAAATCAAATATAGGTGTACGTTTTTATAAAACACGTGTTGTTATTTAACGTTATTTACCCAACTGATATAATGAGCTGAATTGTGTAATCAAATGATTAGTCGTCTTACTATTCTCAATATTAGTGTTATTAATTATTAGTGGAAGAGCCCTCCAACCCTCTTTGTCAAAATTACGGTGTTGCCTGGTCTAAAAATACGGTAGATGGTGGAAAATTACGGCAGACCAGTGTTGCTTATTTTTTTCCAAAATGATACAATAAAAATACCTCTAGCAGCAGAATGACCTTTTTTTTTACGTTACGCATCCCCAATGCAATGCTGCCGTTATAAACTAGTAATATTTTGCTAAATCAAGTGTTGTCATTATAGAAATAAGGACATGGACGAAATTACGGTAGAATGTGTCACCGTAATAACATGTCTACGGTAGGTGGTAGACCTAGAAAAATTACGGTAGATCTACCGTAATTACGGCATGCTTGGAGACACTGAGCCCTACATCCATTTATTGAACTAATGGTTTTATGGAACTGGTGATGTTCACTAATAAGTCATACCTATAGCAGTATTCTTTAGTCCATGATCATAGTTTTATTCAAACAATGCCATGGACTTATTCCTAATCCAGTGTAGGATCTTAAAACTCATTAATTATTCAGATTTTACTAACATTAGGTATGTGCCCTAGTACTTATGTATTCGGTGGCATGGAGCTGAGATGACATAGATATTATCTTCTAGAGATCGTTGCACGTTACACGTCACTACATTACTTTTGCAACAAACTAATGGCCTTCGATAGGTAAAGATCTATTGTTATACGTCTACATTAGAACTTACTTCGTGTCATAGAAAAGCTTCAACGCCCTAGAGTTTCGTGATTGCTATTTCTATAAATGTAACTATAGTTTTTTTTTATTTATGTTATGAATGTTTGTATAAATCAATATTTTACTTTTTGGACTAGATTTAATGCAATACCTATCTAATTAAAAATATGTTTTTACCTATTACCTATATAATATACATTATAATAATTTTAATTCAATTAAATAAGTTGTTGCGTACACATACGTAAGCCGATATGTACAGGATTGTATAGATTCTACAACAAAGAGGATGGAAAAATGTGAATGTCTACTAAGCTCAGCTTGTAGAAACGCCAACAAAATAATAAGTATGAAAAACGAGGACAACGCGCGATGAAGTTTCTTGACTAAAGTTAATACAGATTTTTCCGCAATGTACTTATTAGACTACTTTTTTAGGAATTTGAAGACATTGTTTAATCAGAACGTGTAGCAATAGGGTTTATATTCACAGTACACACAGTAATATTGTTATTAATAATTTAACGTCGTATATGACATAAATTGGAGTTGTGTTACTGGAATTAGACAGCTATTGTCACATTATCGCGTCACAAGCAGCTTTCAACGATCAACAATATGTTGATCGAAGCATACAGCTTACACATAATAGATTCTGCTAAACGTGGAGCTTTCAGTAGGTACAATACGCGCATGCGTGAAACAACGCCCCGCACGCTGCATGCTTCGCTCGGTTCTGCATTTTCACCCTTCACTGATGTGAGTGATAATTTGAGTTAACTAATTTATCGGATCAAATTCTACAACTAAACTAAACTAGGAACTAAACTAAAATTTAATTAACTACAGTTTCAGTGTCGATATTCCAGTGAAGCATTTATCGGTGAATGATTAAAGTTTTGTTCAGTAAGAGGATAACTGCAACGCCGATGGCCTTGTTTACGAGTAGAGTGGTTCGTAGCGATTCAGAGCGAAACCTGATTCTGGAGTCGGCTTAGTCGACTTTTACTGAAATATTTGTATCTGTCCGCCCGATATCAAATAATTTACTTGATTAGTTAAAATGTAGACGTAAAGTTAATATTTTTTTTCAAAGATGGAACATGATTTACACTAATTGAACTAACCTACACAAAATTTGTCTGACTGGTGACCTTTTTTTACGTGGGACAATGCTCTTGGATACCCGCAAGGCTTCCGAGAGGCAAGCGGGCTATGTCTGACTCTTACTGATTAAACCCACGGTGTGGTTACCCACGACTTGTGGTGGGAGGCCACGGAACGCTTTCGCACTCGTCCGCGACGTCTGACTGGTGACCTAACTTCACCAATACACAACTTCAGGTCGTTGCGTTGGTGTTTTAATATATATTTTCGAAAAAGTAAAGGTTATATAGCATAATCAAATAATTACAGACTAGGTACCTACTAGGTAAGTATGACTCATCAACGTAGAAAGTTGGGAACTGATACTGACTTTATTATTAAATATAACACAATATTCACAACTTATTACAATGTTCTCGATCTGCACAACAATTCCAATAACTGTAGTTACTGTTTGCCGTTTTAAGCTGCAACTAACGATATTATTTGCTAGCCAACCTATTGGAAATACTGCTCAATTAATTTATAGTTAACGTTAATTGAGCATGCCGGGAGATAGAGCTTCGTTGGGCGGTGTTGGAATATTATGAGGATTTCATTGCACCAATATTGCGATTATTTTTTATTTCCGTTATTGACTCTGTTTTCTGATTCGATGGCGGTAGACAGATTAATTTTACTGCTTCTTTTTCGCATGGTTGACGCGATCAGAAAATACTGCTGAACAGCCATAACTCATAATATAGTACTTGTATGGTTTCATTAAACATAAATTAAATTCAAATGAGCAACTACACGAAACATATTTTCAATAAACTGCATTTTCTATGAAAGATGAAAAACATTGGATTATTAAAGAATATTGAATATTATTAATATCTTGTAACTAAAACAGACACAGTAACTACAAACATTTGTTGTGGTTTAGATATATCCAAAGAGCCTATTGCACCATTATTTTATTATTTATTGTACAGATATTGTATAGCCTAATTATAGTTTATTAATATGTATAGTCATTAATTAAGTTTTTAAGCTATCACTTACACTTACAGGACACCCCGTCGTCGCGATTTGCTTCTCTATGGTCTGAGAGATATGTTCAAAGTTTCTAGTATGTTTTGTAGAATAAATTATGTTCAGTGCTGTTTAACGCAATTTCAAATATTAAAAATTGAAAAGTTTTCACGAAATAAAATGAATTGAACAACTTATGTGCAAGTAACAAGATAGGTATCAAGGGACCTAAAACTTTTTTAGGTAAAATTATGTTCGTTTCTACTTTGAGCGCTATTTTTTATTACGCGAATATTTATTCACTATACTAGGTTGCAAAGTTGTTATTTGATGTGGCCACGTTTCCGAACCAGTAAGATGAAAACAATATTGCATGAAGGAATTGAAAAAAAAAGTGATTTATCAAAGATTATCTCGTTCACTGATACAAACGCGTTCAGGAAGACATATTATACCTAATTGTCGAATACTTCTAAAATGAAACTGCGAAAGAGTTTAGTTTGACAGACAATGTCTACTTATTTTGGGCCTACTCGCTCGCAAAATATATACTTTGGAAGAGTCTATTCTACAGCTCCAAATAGCCCAGAACCGCAACCTCATCGTTCAGGAGTCCGCGAATAAGGGTGTAAAAATGATTGTGTTAATCTTCAGACGAGCGTGAAAACCAAAGGAAATCAAAAATCATTCTAGCTCGAGTGCGGCTTAAATGCAAACTATAACGGGTTATACCTATTGAATCTAACCGGACTTCTGCTAAACATTGCAGTGATATGATAAAAATAAAACATTTTGCAGAGATAAACGATAATATAATAATTGTCTCTTTGATTTGCCCAATTTTACAAACCTTTCAATGAGATTGGGGCAATTGTATCTTTAGATCGCCCCCTCCCCCGATATTCGCGCTTTAACGTTCTGTTATATCAATTTTCCTTTAGGCAACCAGAACACTTGCTGTTCCTCGTTTAAAATTTTACCTAAATTACACGGGATGAACCTTGAGAATTTTAGTCCCAATTCGCGGCTAATTGCGGTCGGCCTTTTGTGTTCCATCAACCAAGTCGTTAGCTTACAAATAAGAAATAGTTGGCAAGGCAGGTTTGAAAGGCTCGGCTTTAACGAGCTACAGGCTAGGGCTCAGATGCCTTCCTGTTTTGAAACTGTCTGGCATTCTCTGGTCTGTTTATTTTGATTAGGGCCTGAATTTGCCTTTTACGCTGATTATTTATTTCGAATCAATCATTGCGCGTGCACGCAAGCATTGCTTAACATGAGGATATAGGTACAAAAAAAACAAGACAAAATGTAAATAACACAAGTGACATTTATCGGAAAATCTTTTATCCACGCTGCGTAAAATATCATGTTGCATTCATCCCGCGTCTGGCTTAAGCAACAAGAGGATTTACGAGGTCAAAAGTGATACTTGAAAAGAGTTCAATCTTTTGTGTCGATCGAGTGGCGTTTAATGCGATAAGCGTGTATTGCAACAAAATAAATAAAATAGACCGTCTTTACTTTTAAATATAAGAATACTACGGCTTACTATGGCCCTGTACTTATTCTACTCAAAGGAAAACATTCTTATCTTAACCAGGTAGCGAGTAAAGTCCCCGATTGTACTTAAATCCTCTCATCCTCTGGTATGTACCGTGGATCTGCTTCTAAATATGATGCTAACACAATTCCAGTTTCCTCACATAAAAATATTCCGGCGATATTTTACGCTCTATTTAAAGGTCTGGCAGCCTGTCGTGGGTAGGAGCAATGTAAGCCAGGCATGGCCTTGACCCGGGTTTATCTGGGACGCAAATGCCGTCACTTGTTCAACGCGTCCATTTTATATGTTATTAGCTCCGCATAGAAATTCTGAATACCAGAATTTCTATTATAAATTCTTGTATTTATTGTCTAGGTTTGTTAAACAATTTACTTTACGCAAAATAATATAACTATACCTAGTTAAGATTCGAGGTCCTTATTTATTTGTAACTTTCTTTTTATTTATTGTTATTATGTATATTTGACGATCCTATTAGCACACTTGAGGTGCTCGTGTGGCGACATTGATTTATTTATATCAAAAGCAATTTAACTATGATGTTATTCCAAGTTATTAACCGACTTCAAAAAAAAGGAGGAGGTTCTCAATTCGGTTGTATTTTTTTGTATATATGTATTTTGGGTAGTTTAATAGTGACTCATAATTAGCGCTTTAAATGTAAGCTCATAATGTATCCACCCATTACATAATTTATTAATTGTTACAAAATTAAATTAAGCAACTGACGTGGAAATCAAATTAAAACTTCTCTCGTTAGGTTTTGTTCTCTGTATAACAATAAACTCCTTCCGAACAAATTTATGTATAATGTTAACAGCATCGAGTTTATATATATAAAGGGATTGTTGTTAAAGACTCCCCTATTTACTAGTTACAGACTTTGAATTGCATTGAATTCAACAATTATCCATTTGAGAGCTCTTTACGCTATAAATGATCCATGTGTTCGTAAATTCAACATCGGTAAAGATTTAACTATACATATATAAGGCTTAACAATTATAGTGTAAAATATTTTAAGGGGTCTATTGGTAGACTATAAAGAACAAATTCTCCAAAAAAAAGAGTTATTTGAAATTTTAAACATAACACTACGTACTAGTGCGCGGTGGAAATGTACTAGCATGCTTACTCACAGAAAAAATAAAAACTGTATACACATATATTTTATACATAAACGTGATCGTTATCACCTATTTGTTAACATCTTAAAACAATTATCACGATTTGTGTAAAGTCTTATATAAATTAGAAATAATTCGGGCTGTAATCGGTTTAAAAGCAATCAGTAGCCAGTGTAGTAAGTGACTCTTCAATCAGTTACCAGCCACTTAAGAATGTTTTAGGATTACTCTAGGTTTCGTGAAAATTACATTGTAGGAAGCTGACAACTTGTCAGATAGCTGTTTAAGTCGAACTCAAGTGCCTGTGGCTAATTTTAAACGTACAAAATCGTCTGATACCCGCAAGCTATCTAGGTAATAACATTTTGTTAAGTTTCCATTACTAAAACACACCATCTCACCTATAAAAGGATCATTTTGGGAGGGACTAGCGATAGATATTGCATGATAAGCACAGTTATTTACACTGCATTTTACTCTGTGACATTTGTTTATCTTAATACAAATTCTTTGTCATGACTTGATATTACTTATTTTTTAATCACAACTTCTCAGTAAGATTCCTCTTCGCGCACAGAAACAGACGTGGCAAGGAGGTTGGCTGGCACAGAGCCAGCGCCTCTATCTCACATTTGAAGCCGCCAGCTTATCCAGACATTCAGCCACCCCCTCAAACGTATGTGAATGGTAGGAATGCGGGGGATATTAATACGGAACCTACAGATCTCATAAGGTTGGATGAGCATTGCTTGATTCAGGTTGTTGTTTTCTTCATTAGAACGGTGGTATTAAGCCCGTTGTCACCGTTTTTTCGGATTATCTCTGTGACAGTGGTCTCACATAAATGTTTTCTTATTGTTTGTTTACGACTTAAGTACATTTTGTAGTTATAATTATGTGATATCTGTAAAAGTGAGTTATTACAAGTGTAGTAGCAACATTTATATTTATAATTTATCATTTTTTATTTATTTTAATTGTATGGACCATTGATCTGCGTCTATTAGTTAACTTATGTCTGAACACCGATACAGGTGCATTAAGTATGATTAATCAGCATCAGCTGTTATTTGCCACTTTTAATTAATAACGTGCTGATTTAACCTATCATTATGGACATGAAAATTAATTACCTATACAATAGCTAAGCTGCCCTAGAATGTTTTGATTAGGCAATTTACTCTGGGCCAGTTGTCCGGCCAACCGTGAGGACAATATCTAATGGGTTTACAAATTTACAAATCTACTAAAATAATCATTGCATTTACTTTAAACGTACAAAAAAACGCGTCAATTTGATAACCTCTTTCAGTTTTTCGTCAGATAAAAAAAATGTTACATCTATTAATATGAAGGTACCTTTCGACCTGCGAGATTAGTCGAAAGCTAACTGTATAGTTTATAGCTTACGTATTTAGACACATTGCATGGCAAACTGAACAGCGCCTCTAGCGGACAGCATTTAAAACTTTCAATTCTCCGTACAATGTGTTTAAATACGTAGACTATGAAGTACACGGTTAGCTTACGTATAATCTCGAACTCGACGTCCTGACGTTGGTAATACGCACGGCACAAAAAAATACTTAGTTAAAACTGCGTATATTATTGGCCACGTAGGTTACGTGCTGCCTGTCGGCTGTTTTAAGCAAAGAACAAATTGTGACATCCAACATGTATACGATAAGCGAGCATTGAGAAGTCTAATCTGTTCCATAACCAAGAATTAGCACTTGACATCTAAAATATTTGGCGTTTATAACAACCTGTACAATTAACAATGCACACAAAAACACAGATATTACATTGGTAATGTAAGGCTGAATATCCTGGCGGCGTGCCAAGCCAACCCACCTAGTGGCCGACGATGGGCCACAACGCGGCGGTAAAATTTTCCCTGTTTGAAAATTTTCCGCTTAGCAGATATGCCGCTGTCGCCTTGTGGCGTATGCCGGTGAAATAAACTCAATATGACTTGTTACCTGTTGAAATGAACTTTCTATGCTCATTTCGTTTGCGTTTTGTATTCTCCTCCAATTCTATATTTGTTTTACAGTTAAACTAAATAGGAAAATAAAATAAACTTAAAAATAGTTTGACAACAAACTATGTATCAAAAAGACCTTGTCCGCGTGGAATGGTGGCAAGAATGCTGGCTGCATTTGCTCGCTGTATAATTAAACTGATTTTTTGGAGACACGTTAGGCCCATGGAGCCATGCGCTAAAGAATTGATAGACAAAATATCACCTAGTGACAGGAGGGCTGGCTCTTTCCTCATCGGTTCTGTATTTTCTGTAATAAACATCTCATCAATTATAACTTAAAATGTTATGTATATCACGATGTTGTATGTAATGGTATATTTGGAATAATGTAATCGTAGGAATAGGTTATGATAATTTATTTTCGATACAAAAGCCTAACTCACAATTTTTTAAAGTTGTGTCTATCTGTCTGTTTGTGATTTTGGTATAGTCATAGCTTATTCCCCTGGATAGTTATAAAAAAAACTACAGTCCACGCTTACGTAGTCGCGCGCGCCGCTACCTAGTTACTATTAAACACCTATGCGGAAGATCAACGAACGCCGCCAATCAGGCATAAGTAATGCATTGTCAATAGCTGTGAATGCGAGCATCGCCGAGCCGCTCCCGAAGCTTGTTAGCCTTTTGACTGGCGAACCCTTGATAACTCGTTTGGACGTTTATTTTTTTTCCACGCCCCGCGACCGAAATTTTTGTTCCGGGGACATCGCAAACATTTCGGGCGGTGTATGCGAATGTTTTGGCAGGAGGTGTAATGTCGCCCTTATACATACCAAAAACGTAAAACACTTAATTTTTATGATGTGTGCCATTCCATTTAATGCTTAACCCAAGTGCCTGAATAACAGCGTAGGTAGTTTCATCTAAAAATATCTTCAAGAATTTTAGCCAATAGCCAAATCAGTAATTTAACTAAAGCTTTGTGTTTAATTATATGTATTATGAAATCAATACAATATTTAGCTTATTATACAGCGTGATTCTGACAGGGTTTATTACCCAATAAACCTGAGATTCTTTAGCGCATTTGTAATCAGTAGAAATTTGCTCACAGCTATAGCTTGACTGATTACTATATATATCTATATGAACCATCGCTTTAACGCATTTATAAACTTGTCAACCCTTCCACAAATTGGTAGGCCCCGAGATTAAATACGGGCGCGTCAAATTGAATTTTACGAGACGCTCCAGGTATCTGCGTCTGTCTGATACTATAACATATTTTTATAGCCACGATTAAGTGAAGGCTGGATTACGAAACATGCAATACTAAATTTAGTTGTAGGCAGGTATATAACTATTGGTGTTTCTACGTTTTAAAGGTGCGTATTATAGCTTAATCCACTTTTTTCATGTTTTAATTTAAGCCATATCGGTCTCGCGATTACCCAGGTACATTAAACTGAACACCCATTCATTTCAGAGGTTGCCAAGGTGAGTGGTGGGGCTAAATTGTTCATCAGCCAATATCTCACATTCAATAATCCCACATGTTTGGTCTAACATTTCCACCGTAACCGCAGTACATTGTGGTGAACGGCTATCTGCTTCATAATTCCTCAGTTAAGTTGATTGAGTCGATGGAATCAATTAATAGCCCGTATGACAGTCACAGGTATCTTGACCGATCATCTTCGACTAATAATCTGAGAAACTACGTCATCTATACATATAAATAAAATTGGAGTGTCTGTTTGTAATATTAAAATAACAGCTTTTTACTAATTGCATTTGGATGTATACACGTTACCTATACCGAAACAACATTTTTTACAATTTTTGTCTGTCTGTCCGTCTGTCTGTCTGTCTGTCTGTCCGTCTGTCTGTCTGTCTGTCTGTCTGTCTGGCTGGCTGTCTGTCTGTCTGTCTGTCTGTTTGTTCCGGCTAATCTCTGAAATGGCTGGACCGATTTTGACGGGACTTTCACTGGCAGATAGCTGATGTAACAAGGAGTAACTTAGGCTACTTTTATTTTAGAAAAAAAAAAGGATCTCACGAAAAAAAATTAAAACCAATGTTGCAGCGCAGCGCCTGATTAAGTTTGATAGCAACCTGCAATGCGTCCCGCGGGCTCAGAATGGGTGAGCAGGCTGTTGTCAACGGTTGTTTTTGTTAAATACCACGCGGACGAAGTCGCGGGCAACAGCTAGTTTGGTATAAAATTCTAGGTGAAATCGAATACCTATGGCTCGGACGAAGTTTAGATGAAACTTCTAGTGTAAAAACTATATTTATTATAGTGTAAAATATTTGAAGAGGCTAACGAGTAGGTCATACCAAACTCGTCTTTATTATCTATACGATAGACCGCTTAAAATATTGTACACTATTGATATTTGATGTTACACCTTATATAATTGAGTTAGTAGTAACAAGTTCATTTATTGAAATATCTCCCCAAGATGCAGTGAAGCAAACTAGTATATACACGACCTTAAAATAGAGTTTAATTTAACAAGTGTCACCTCGATCGCAGGGTCTCCGCCGCCGCCGCCGCCCGGGCGCTATGCAATTCATGCAATGCAAATTCCACTTGCGTTAAACGATGTGAGTCGGTGCGACGTGTGTCACGACTTCACTACGACGCGACGCCAGTCGGCTCCCTTTGTGCTCACCTCATGAGTCATTTCTTACTTATAACCGTACCCCATCGTACTAGGATAGGTTGTATGCTTTTTTGATGTAACAGCGAACTCTAGAATATTTATGACCCGAACTACGAGTATAAGCTATCACAATGCTAAAAGCTTTTCAATAGCTTAAAATTGCGAGTCTCTTATCTAAAGCTTCTATATCGAAAAAAGCCAAGTACGGTAAGTACTTAGCTAAATTAATTGTGCAGGCACGATCAAATCTACAGTATTTTTTTATAAAATGGATGCGCTGACTGAGCATTATGCAGTTTCTCGACTATGGATAAGTCAGTTTATCATACTAGATAGGAGGTTTAAAGACTAAGAAAAGAAAATAAACATCTATTCGTATATTTTAAGACAACGAATGTATATTCTCCTGCTACACCTGCGCCTAATCGCGTCAATTAACTCATTATTTGGTGTTTTATGTCGATCAATGCGTTAATTAACGACATTGGGCGCAGTTGTGGCCCGGCAATACAGCACTAATAAGGTACTTGCGTACTTAATAAATCGTCGTATAGTCTTTGCACGTTCTCTCCCAACGCTTAGATGCCATTGTAATAACTCCAACGTATCAATGACAAACATTGTCACTCTTGTTTCAGAATGCCCAACAAATGTACGCATAGAAGAAAAACGAAATGAAATTCTTGCGGCACCGTTGACTAGTGAGTACACATTATGTTCTTAAAATAAAAGCATAACGCAATCGAAAAAATATTAAGAATGCTCCGTGCGGGTGTGTGCCTTAAAAATAGGAATAAATAATTAATTCGTTGGATATTCAATCGGCCGCTGCCTTTGAGAAAAAACAATATTCGCTCCTTATTTGGTATAGTATTGACTGAGACACAATAAAAGGAATTTAAAATACCTGAGGGAAATCGAAGTAAAGATCCGAGTAAAATATGTTCCGGCATTTGGGACGCTTTTGCCTGTTCGAAGGAAGGCCCTAACAAAGTGTCAAACGTTCTTTCCTTATTCGAATAAACTTGGTCACGAAATGATTGCCGCAGCGGCCACAGCAAAAAAGTACAATATTTTTATTTTTATTATTCGTTATTAAAAATATGACCTAGAAAGCTATTAGGTAATTCCGTACTAAATAACATTGTTTTCCTTTCAAGTCTACTAAGTTCGCCAACTATACTTAAAATCCTCCGAAATCTACTCTTTTCTATTGATTTCTTATATTTACGCGAATACTACACATTGAAATAAAACTAATTTTACGGGTACTTAAAAACATAAAATAAACGCGATGAAATACTTAAAATTAGTTTCATTTCACTACTCTCTTCTTTTATTTTTATAATTAATTATGTAAACAGCATTTATAAATAAAGTGTTTTGTAATACCATTTCAAATAGAAACATATCTTTCTAGAAATTTGGGTGTAAGTCTATAATAAAACGAAATTGACTAAATTCACCAGAATGCATTGTTTATCGTTATCCTAACTCTTGAACTCTACACATTTGAGTGTTATTTTAACTATTATATAGAGAATACGATCAATCTGTCAGCATATGTTGTCGTAATTGAGGAGTAAATAAGAAAAACGCTCCGTCTTCTCGATCCGGACGCGAAGTTATCGGACTCGTATTGAAATTGAATCAAATCCGGGATATTGATTCAATTTCCAGAGCTAGCAACGTCAAGTTCACTGAAACTAATCGTTCATTTTTTGATTACCGGCCTTCGACTATTCTTCCAACAACATTTAGGTAACTCATTGTTTTATGGGGTAAATCTTGCAAGTCAATATAGAACCACTTAGTGACATCAATTAAAATAAGTAAATAATCTATTAAAATAACAATACTGTGTGGTATCATTCAACAGGTCTTATGATGAGGCCGTAAGGTAGTGATGAGAACCCAACAATTAAATGATGAATCTCTCTTGGGATAAGGCTTATTTTATTTAGCTTGATGAGTCCTCTGACACTAGGTGTGATCTTAGAATTGAAAGGTAGTTTGCTACGGGAACCCAACACTAATGACATAAAAAATTGTGTAAATTAAAATTGATGTAGAAAAAACATACATATACATACATACATACATACATAAACATACATACAATTTAGATTTTTACTCTAATTAGTTCCTTACCCGATGCTTTCGCGCATAAATGCGTGCACCACGACAACAGCATAATATAATAATAGAGCATCGATAACTTATTTAGTAAATATTAGAGAGACAAGTTAATTGGGTTTTGTTCCGAGAAAACAATAATTTCCCTTGCCGCAGGCGAAGAGAGTGACACCGCTGAAACTGAAGGCAGGGTATCCTCCGAGAACTCCCCTCTGCGTCAACGGCGGGGAGGGATACTGAAAGGGGGGAGACTATGGAAATCATTAGATACTGACAAGGACGCCAATGAACAGGTGATCAAAAGAAAAACCTTCATTAATTATAAATATATTTTTAACATGCGTTGGTTTTTCCGGCAGCATTTCATTTCTATTACCTTATGATAACTTAATGAAATAAAATAATTATAGGTATAAAGTAAAACGGCAGTGAATTATGTCTATTAATAATATCCACCGAGTAAATATCATTTATTTATAGCTGAAGCTTATTTAAACCTGAAACCTCTTCAAGGTAAATTGAAGTATAAGTAATAAAAATGCTACGTTTTCCCTGAATACGGTATAAGCTTGTAAAAGATATTTATTACTATTGGAAAAGTTGTTCATTGAAACTTCTAAATACGCATGGTATTTTTTTTTTAAATTTAAACCTTTACTAGAATGATGACCAGAGGTCGACGACCGCTAGCGATGAGGACGGATCCATCACACCCCGCTCAGTGCGGTTTTTGGACAGGCCTAAGGACCCTGAGGAAGAGGTACCACAGAAGAGTGAACCCGCGCCGTCGCCAAATCCGAACAGCGAACCCACTTTACAAAAGGAATACAACGCAAATACATCGCACAGGTAATAAAGATATTTTGATCGTTTCGCTTTGCGCAGTCTATAAATCGGAGAGAATTAACAATAATTGAAAGGGAAAATGAATAGTTGTTACCTTTGGTACTTTTTTGTCATTCCTGTGCTCGTCCACCTAATGTTTTATTTAAATTGTCGTATTCCTGTATGGCACCTACCACGAACATTGTGTCTTACAGGGCGCCATATCTAGTTGTGGATACTGCTAGTGTATTGCCCTTGTTCATCGAACAGGGGTATAGCAATAGCGCGTTTCATGGCCCGCCCGCACACACTATATTTTATTATAAACTAGCTGTTGCCCGCGACTTCGTCCGCGTGGGATTTAACAAAGACAACCGTTGACAACAGCCTGCCCGCCCATTCTGAGCCCGCGGGACGCATTGCAGGTTGTTGCTATCAAACAATCAGGCGCTGCGCTGCAACATTGGTTTTTTTTTTTTTCGTGAGATCCTATTTTTTTTTCTAAAATAAAAGTAGCCTAAGTTACTCCTTGTTACATCAGCTATCTGCCAGTGAAAGTCCCGTCAAAATCGGTTCAGCCATTTCAGAGATTAGCCGGAACAAACAGACAGACAGACAGACGGACAGACAGACAGACAAAAATTGTAAAAAATGTTGTTTCGGTATAGGTAACGTGTATACATCCATGAGCTTCTTTTATGAGAAGCAGCTTAGCCTGATATATTTTAGTAAGTCTGAGTGAGTATAATCACACTGATGTGACCATTCACTAGAGGCGTGTGTCCGAACCTCGTGTGAGACATGATTCATGGATAAAAATATAATTAACAGTGCATTCAATTTATTTCATCGGTTATAGTTGCTGTAGCGCGGGGAATTTGTCGCTCTATTTATTATTTGGTCGCAGTTCAATCTGTGAGATGTTTTAATACCTGCGATATCGTCGGGCTCTATTCATCATTTAACTTTGTTGCACTCTGTAACTACTATTCGATCCTGAATTTTCGTATACCATACCCATATGTCAATAAAGCTTATAAAAACTAAAAATAAGAATATGTACAATTATTTTTATTTTACCGTCTTTATAAGCTTTACTTAAATATGGATTCGTAGTGTTTTGTAATTATAGATCAATGTTAAAATAGATCGCTATAATCTTCCAATCCGACTTTATCACATAGTATTCAATTGTCATTTGACCGAGTAATCATTTCAGTAAAAAAAACTGACTGACCGGTCTATAGCAATATCTTAGCGCTAATTTATTCTTACTTAAACTTAAGGTCACTATCGTCTTTTCACTGCTCAGCTATTCTGTGCAGCAAAATCAGTAAATAACACTCTGTCACAGACGCAAGCGTGTAAAGTGGATAACATGATATACAATAGAATTAATATATTGTTTTATCAGACTGGAAACGCCGCTCATCCTAACGATTCATGCGCCGAAAGCGAATTCCGCGGTGCAGCAGTTGTTTAACAGCGGTCGACCGCCGCCACCTGCCATCGAACCGCAACTAGTCACTTCTGAAACGCTCAGGTATTATTCTAGTTTACACTTTACAATCCATTTGACTTTTTCATTCGCAGAAGGATAGCGATCGGAAAAATGTATTTTCGAAATTTTAAACAGAATAGTCGTAATATCACAACTTTTCAGGATTACAAAACAGAGTCCATCGAAACGAACGCGATGTCAATAGAAGCTATTTTCATGACTTACCTGTTTTATATTATGATCAATACAAAGGATTTATGAAATATTTATTATGTAAAATTATGCACATATTTGAATAAGCATTACATACGAACATTAAAACAGCTATAACGGCTTTATATCAGCATTATCAGCTAGCTAGGGAGCTGCATACAGGGATGCCCACAACCTGTTGGAGGCCTACGTGTTGGACAGTGGCCTGTATCCTGTTTACATTAAGGTTTCTATTTGTCCCTTCTCTATTTTACTGGTGCATCGTATTATAAGAACTGTGTATTGTGTTCCTGTAGAATTAAGAAGCGCAGCAAGCTTTGTACAAATGGTACTAGGCAGGCTATATTCGCCTATTAGGCTTGACTTGACACATAATAGAGGTCATTAGAGGTCGTGTTCATTCTAATGCTTAAGACAGGTAAGTGACCTGTAATTAATCTAGAAATATACAAGTAAACACGACCTAGTTATGCGTTATTTACGCGGTAAATGTACGTGATATTTCTGCGCAATTTGGGTAATGACTAACTTAATATGCTCCTTTGTATAACTACCTACCTAATGGCAGGATATATCGTAGCCCTAGAGGTAACTTTCGGTTAAAAGGTTCAAACATTTCCAAATGTTGAGAATGTTTAAAAAATATATAATTATCACTTTTATCTATTGTTTGGACTATATCTCTCTCTCTATTCGCATATATTTTACAGATATAATTAAACTAGGTATAGACCTGTAAGTGAAGATAAAACAGACACTCGGGTCAAGTTGTGATGTTCTCGTATTCCATTTGAATCAGCTCTATCTGCGGTGAGAGAACAATATTAATACGAGGCTTTCGTTTTCTGACTAGGGCTTGGGACGCGGGCGTCAGGCCCAAGTCAGAGGAAGCTGCGGTTCGGCGGGTAGCTGAGAGGAATGCACTCAGATGTTCGTTACTGCGCAGCGAAGCCAGGAAGAAACAACAACCTAAGGTGAGTCTACGTAAAGTTCACGACTTTGGAATGTTGACAATGTTTAGTATTTATGGGACTTTAACGTTCAATGATTATATTTTCGGCGTATGTTGCGGCTCAATGTGCGTTGACGTCAAAGCTGGTATATTATGAGTTTTACCTATTCGAGTCTGTGTGTGTGGGTCGCTAGCTATGCGATCAAGCTTGGTTTCGAGCGCTCGCTAACAAGAGAAATGGCATTAAGGCGACTCATCAACTACCTCAAACTTTTCTTGTAGGGCGCGTGGTTCAGTATGTCGCTCTCGCATCGATTTATTTAGCCCCAAAAACATTGGCTCTCAGATACTACGCCATGAATCGTGTGTAAAAGACGCAAATGCGTCTGTAATAAATGACGATGATTTATTCGAATGAATTAAAACAATATTGTACTAAATAACATTCGATTTTGTAATTGGTACTTATCATATTTCAGCAAAGAGTTATTCACGCTTCAGTAATTCACTGATTTTATAGTGAATTTTATAGAATTCCGCTGAAAAGTAATTGAATACCTGTGCGTAGTAGGTATTTCCAAAAATTTAGTTCTGACATAAAATCTGATTTCAGGTTTTTAAATTATAGTTTAACAAAACGTAACGTCGCGTCGCAAGGCTGAATTTATAAAAAAACATAACACGTATTTTTTTATGATTGTCGAGTTGTGTTGGATTTCTTTTATTGCTATTCTTTTGTACTATCATCACACACGCAAGCGGTGTTAACTCAGTATTTTCTTAATAAATGCGGCTATTCGATAATTCATTACCACGTCGCGTTGAAAACCGGAGCCTGTACCTGACCTGGTTCCATTTGCGATGCTTTCATAACGTCAGCGTTTAATTCCAATTATTTACATACGTTGAAACTAACACAAAATATTCAGGACGCAGATACTCAATCTAAAGTACATTTAATAACACTTTATCATTGTCGTGATTATTTTTGGGAAACAAAAATGGTAATTGACATATTGTTGATATAGAGCCGACTCCGCTATAGGTATTTGGAATTGTTGTCATTCTGTCACGCATCACGACACAACTATTGGGCGGATATTAATGAACCACAGCGTGGTAATAGCTTCTTTTAAGATAAAATAAAATAAATTTTCCAGAAAAGTGAAGGGCTCCCCAGGATTGCTAAAATACTAAAATTCACGCGTATGAAGTCTCGAGTATCCTCTGTTAGGTAGGTACCTCATCTAGTAGGTAAGTATCTTTTAAAAATGGTCCTATTTTAGTTTGAACTTCTTCTTAAGTACCTCACGAACGAAAAAGTTTTATTTGTAATGCTCTCGGTAATATAATTCACAAACAACTTCCGACCCAGAGAATTCTGATTTCCGAAACCATGATGGTATCCGTAAATTTTGAAACCCAGAAAACGGTTTAAGTACGCCCGTCAGATAGTATCATTAAACTGCTAGTTTGTCAATTATATTGGCGGAGTTTGCTGCATGGCTGCATCCAATTAACGAAAATTAAACAACGATGGGCTTTGCTTGCCTGGGGCCACAAAACATTGTAAGCTGGACAAATATTTTAAATTATATAGGTGTTTAATAGATGTATACGGTCTGATTATGCGTAGTATATTAAAGTTCTTTCCACAAGTAAACTTAATAATGTAAACTATACTTATTAGGTAACTACTATAGTTGTAGGTTTATTTATTGTAAGCCTCGCAGCCTCAAATCTGTAACAGTTTTAATTAATCGTTCAGGCGGTTATTGGTGGTCTTGGAAGCCAGTAAATCTAGCCACAATAGATTTACCTATTCGCAATCCCGCAGTGGCCGGTTCTGATCCAATTATGAGACTATTCCATCCTTTTACATGCGAGTTTGTTTTAAACATGACTTTTGCCGGTCTCTAGGCATTTTATTTACTGTATATTTGACAGGTTATTTCTCCCAAATTTATAGAAGTTTTATATCTTTATAATACCAGCCCTTTTAATGTCCCACGGTTGGGCACGGGCCTCCCCTCAATGCGATGGGGGATTAGGCCATAGTCCACCACGCTGGCCCAGTGCGGGTTGACGGACTTCACACGTCTTTCGAGGGGTACTCTCAGACATGCAGGTTTCCTCGCGATGTTTTCCTTCACCGTTTAGCAAGTGATAATCATGGTTGAAAATGAGATTCGCACATGAAAATCCCTTTATATCTTTATCAAATGTTATATAGTACTGCGTACAAGGATTTTGCTTGGCGCAGTACTATATGACGTTTGATAAAGTACAATGGACTGGGAGTGATTCCGGTATTTCAATATTTTATAGAAATTAAACAATCTATCACATTCGTGCTCAGTCCACGAGTTTTGCCCTTACTAAGATTCGCATCTGGGACCCTTAATACAGACTGAAGGAGCACTACCAACTGTGCCAGTTGGGTCGTCGCGTTGGATCTATCTGATCATTTTTATGTCTAATAGTTTTATTTATTATACCGGGACAATGTTTACACATATATCAGATACCTAGTGATGTTGTTATCATGATATGAAGACAACCTTGAGAAGCTAAAAATATATTATTATTTTTATTAATTTAGACCTTTCCCGCAACTCTACCCGCTTGGACTGTCCATTAAATGCTTTTATGTGTTATACCAAAGGACATCTAAACGCTGCCGTTTTTTTACTTTATTCCGAGTTAAGGTTACAAACAACCAATCTCGTAGATATTTATATAGTAGTAAGGATAAGGATTATTATTTTAGACAATGAATAGTAAAAATCTATCTCATTCACTCAAACTTGTCTACGAGACGGAGGGCATATTATCTATTCAACAATGTCAACGATTCTTCGAAGAGCAGTCAAGTGGAAAGTCTGAAATTTCGGCCTTCACCTGGGAATAATAAAATACCACTAAGTAGGTACTTAAACACGTTTTATTACCAATAAAAATCTTATTTTATAAGGCAGAAAAGAAGGTTATGGTGTTGGATAACATTTTATTTAGAAAACAATATAATGTTTTTCGATTTCTATAGGTATTCGAATATTTCTTCGATCAGTGCTAGTCAAATAACATCGAGTGTTTGTTGTCCGAAGATACATATTGTAGACACGAAAATTCAGAGATATTTTACTTACTTTAGTTTTGTTCAATTATTTTGCTCTCTCAGCATTTGATGTTAAACATTTTCGTTTCAATACCGTGGTCGGTCAGCCGTACACAATACAAATGAATTTGAATGAAAACAAATGTGTGATTGTGTTAAGTTTAATATTTACATATTAGAATGTAAACTGTCTACTGATGGGAGAGATTGACTTTATAAAAGGATTGTATTGTAGTTATGTGATTAATACGTACAATTTCAATACTAATCTACCAATAAAAAATATATTTCACCGCAGAATACATAATAACATAACATAGTACCTACTTAATATAATAGATAAATCTAAGATGAAATATTATTTTATTTAGTTCGTACATTGATCCATTACAATAGATAGAGTTTGTATCTCATAATTCTATACATAGGTAGAACATCTCTTGTCAAACTCTCAATCTTCTATTGTTACGTGTTAATGTCTCTATAGAATTACACTGCCACTTACGTTTCTTTGTTCCTATAACTCTACGTCTCAACAGACTGCACTCCTCGTTAAAATAATTTTTCATTTTCTAGTCCTCAATAACATCTTTTCATCGAGGATGCTGCACTTCTATTGTGTCCATTATCTATTGTAGCTACTTGTCTTATTACTTTACAGGCTATGGCCCTATAAAGGCTCATTGTTATGAGCTCGTTGCGTGCTAATATGTTGTATTCTTTCATATTACTATGCGTAAATGCCATATTGAAACGTCGCTAGGTATACATTTTAACTCTATCAAGCCCATCGATTTCTATTAAGTTCTTATTTTCCAATAATACCTAGTTATGTTACGGGGTGGGAATAAATAGGCCGTCGGAAAATTTCTTCGGTATTATGGAGCGACCTATTTTATAATAATTTACGTTAAAAACTACAATTCATTTTTGGAGATATTATTCTAGAGGAAAAGGGGTCAATACATCTTCAGAATCAGCAAAGTTAAATTGTTAACTCTGTATAAGCCTACGGGGACAATATAAAATTGTTATGTTACATAACCGCCCCCTGATTACGTATCTTTTCAAGCTTAGCAAAAGAAAAGCGACAGCAATAATCTCGCAATAATTGCTTTAAAATCGCTGATTTGTATGACGCGCAATGCTACGTAATACGAATTAGCAATTTAAAAGCAATAATTGCGCGATTACTGCTATCGCTAGGCTATTGCAAGTTACGTAATCAGGGGGCCGGTTTTGGTACGCGACTTCAATCAATTTTCTACTTTTGCTGCTTGCAGCCTTTCAAAGCGCACATTCGTTACAGTTTGACATTTTTATTGACGTTAGATATTTGACAAAAGTAAACAGGCTACTGACTGTTCTTAATGACTGGCAGAAATTTTAAAACTACCACCATTAGTCATCGTACTTGCCTCCTAATAGGATGCCAACCAATTCAATGTTAATAATTATATTGGTACTTTAAAAATATAATCTCAACAGGAAACGACCTCATTAGCGGAGCGCATTCGGCTATTGACATGCGACGTGGAAGACGAACCAGAGGAGCAGCGCTCATCGCCCGCGGGGGCCAGCGCCGACAAGATATCGAGTAGCAGCGACAAATCCAGCGATAAATCGTACAACAGCATCGATAAGAACAGCGAGAAGGCTTTTGGCAGTGCGTCCTCTAGTTCGTCCTCCTCCACCATATCAGCGCCCGTGCCCGTGCCCTCGAGGCAGCAGCCGCCAGATCTGGGCGATGTTCATCAGGAACCACACAAAGTATGTTAACGTCATTAACAATATCAGTTGATTAGGATCATTTATCCAAATTGGGATAAAAATTCGTTTATTATTTTGTTTTTACAACTTTATTTTATAGGTACCTATATAAGTATCTGTTTCTATAGTCTTATGCACGAACGTAAGTGGATGAATTATTATTATAAGTAGGATGTACTGCTGAAATTCGTACATTAGCTTTTCTGCGATACGCGCTAATATACTTAGGACGCACTGAAAACCAACTCAGTGAGAAATAAATAAACCATCCAATAAGCATTACTTGTAGAACTGGCAGTGGTAATCCATAAACTCGGAATAGTAAGCAGGTTGTTTCAAAGGGATTTAATAGCGATTAGCTAATGCATGTTCGTAACTTGTTATTGGCTAAGTAATATTGTGAACAATATATAGCGCACCTATATGGGTACTTCTTGTTAGTTAGCTGGTAACTAGTTACCTAATTATTAGAAGGTAACAAAGAAAAATTGTTATAATTTTCTTGTTTTTGTTTGCTATTCCTTATTTGCTCTCTGGTTTACGACGTAATAGAGTAAGGTGAATCATTTTAAGGTATTTTTGTTTTCCATGACTAACTAACATCAGACTTTATCTCATGACAACATAACAGACGGGAGAGGTAAAGCGAGTCGCGTAACGCGTAAAACTGAAGGTCTTCGTAAATACTCATCAATAAGTCTAATCTAATCTACAAATACCCCAATATTTTTACGAAAGGAACTAAAAGATCGGGTTGGCGGACTTCACATGTCAAGGGGTTCTTTCAGACGGGCTTCCTCACGTTGTCGTTCACCGTTTAGTAAGTCATAATCATGGTTGAAAATGAGATATACACATGAAATCCGGAAATCTCAGAGTTACGAGCCGGGTGTAGACTTGCGATCCTTGTGGAAAACTTTCTACCGACTTCATTATCACGGCTGCTTCAATAAAATATATATGTATAATTAATTTGAAAACATTGTCATTAAGGTTCTCACCATATTGGGTGGTATTTCGGTCTGGCGAAGACATGCAAATGCATTAAGTATTTATTTCATCTAGCTATACCTTATACTTGTAAATAACAAAATATCTAAGATAGTGACACCATATATTCGTTACCAATTGACCAACGTCATATTATACAGCCAAGACCGGAGCCCCGCAGGCAGTTCCTATCCACGCTGGCACCGCTAACAGCCTGTGTCGGCAGCGCCGCGCACCACGAAGGCTTCTATTACGTGCCCCCCGGAGACAGACAGTCCGCATCGTCGGCCACGAACCAAGACCTACAGGAACATGGCGACGCCCCAGCACCCGACGTCTTAGCCGGAACACCGGGTCAGTTACTTCAAGAAATAACTACAAAGCTCCTTTTAAAAAAGAGAGCCGTCACAGTTGTATTCCCCAAAGGCAATTATTACTACACGTACCTACCTGCGCTAAGAAATAGGTAATGTTGTACATCAAACACTTATCGTTAGGTCCCAATGGAATGGAGGGTGACCCTCTAGCCCAGCCTTTCCTAAAGTGGACGATAATGCCCCCTTGTGGGCGCTGCAGGCCTAAAGGGGGGCGGTAAGAGACCCAGAAAAAAATGGGGGCGTTGTGTAGAGGCTTACAATAATTAATTTAATTTGAAGTTATAGTGGTTTTTAAGTAGGTGAAACAATGGGGGCGCAAAAAAAAACTTCATTCTCAAAGTGGGCAGTAGACAAAATAAGTGTGGGAACCTCTGCTCTAGCCATTTATCGTATCGTATACCGGACTGTGGGCCGTTATGTAACTAAAACCCTCCTTTCAAGGATAGGAGTCTCAGATCATAGATCGGCGACCAGAATTGTATCTGTATTACTTATGCACTGATCTATTAGGAGCTGGCGAAGGTGATGATGGTCTAGCGGCGTTTGCGAGGGCCACCGCGCCGCGGACCGAGCGACTGCGTCAGCGCTACAGCCAGGAGTCGCAGCAGGTCAGCAGCGACGATGAGCACGATGACTATGGTAAGTATGTAGGCTCATACTGTAACAACCAACAACCGCATGATTCTTATAACTAGTGCTGTATCGTGCCGGAATCGGATTGGAGGTAATCATTTAATTTGGAAATAATCGTAAACTAATCTGTGTGTTTATAATTTTCTTTTTTTAATTTCTACATCGTTTACAATAAATATAACGCATATATATTAATGTTCTTGTCCCCAGGCTTCCACCGTCGGCCAACCGTACGCGGTATAGCAATATCGCGACAGCTAGGAACTTCAGACGAAACACTGCTGCAGATGCAGAATGAGCTGCAACCGTCTCCAGGCACCACACCCACACAGATACCCTCGCAAACGCGCCAGCGCACTAGCTCCAACTACTCCTGGCCTTATTACTCCGAGGCCAATCTCAATTCCAGGCCGCAGAGTAGAGCCAGCGCTAATTCTACTTGGTGAGACCATCAACTACATATTATTTTGGGCACTGTCTCTTTCCCCAATTAGAGCTAGGACTATTACTTATTACTATTAATTATTATTATAATTTCGCCAGACGAACACACCAATTATACAATCCTAAACTACGTAGCGCTTGTATTATGGGCACTGTACAATAGGCTGGGGTTGATTCCAGTATATAATTACTTCTATATGACATGTCTTGAATAAAAACATTGGTTTACGGTACCGTTACGAACCAGCGATCATCGGAACATAATAGAGGGTGCTATCGACCATGCCAATTATAGATATTGTTCAAGTTATAACATGTACCTACGAGTATTTTTTAAATTGCCAGGTCTAACAAGTCTTCGGACTACGTGACAGCCCGCCAATGCAGCAGCACCCCAGTGCCGCAGCAGCACACGGACGCGTGCTATGCGCACGCGCAGAGCATGGCCACTTACGCTCATTACCAACAGAGGCAGCAGGAGAATATGTACCGCAATTGCTCGCTGTACGCTAATATCGGGTAAATAAAGAGGACTTAGTCATTTTTATATACCTACTACTAAAAGCCAGATAAAGCCCACTTATTGTTTGTGTTGTATAATCACAAAATAAATTTGTTTGATATCTAATTTCCCTGCAACAAAAGAGGTGTATCTTCACGTAATATTCTGTTTTACGTTCTACTCCCATCGTAAACCTCCTACAGAAAGGGACATTGTTATTTGTTGCCTATTTAAAAAGCATTGTTTATGCTGATTCTGTTTGGTGTCATACAGTTGTTCGGACAGCAGCCAGGAGCTGTACAGTTCTCAGACGAGCTCGGAACAAACGTCGCCAGTTCGTTCCGCGCCGCGGTGCCGCAGACCGGAGTCTCCGCCGCCGATCAGGAATCACCATCAGCTCCTGTACGTGCCGTACAGCACGCACTACCACTACCAGCATCAAGACTATGGGGCTCAATGGCAGGCTAATGAGTGTAAGTGTACCTTTAAGGCCACAAGTTATGACGTTTGTCCCTACAAACTTTTTAGGGCTGACCGTTTAAGGATATTCCATTATTTAACAGAAAGAAGTGATGCTATAATTTTGTTACTTTTATTCAAAAAGCAGTGATAGTCAAGTTCATAAAACTCAATTCGGCACGTATTTTTTTTTTTATTACTTACCTCGCATATCTTTTTATTGGACGATTCGATTTGAAAAAAAATATTTGATTATTGAATAGGATATACCTTAAATGGGGTCACTAAGTTAATGAGTGTTTGGTTTGTACCTAATATTTGTATTTATTGGTCCTTGGCAGACAACCGCGTGCAACAATATTATCAGCAGCAGACGCGCAGCGGCGCGAGCACGCCGCAGCCGGCCGCCGCGCAGCCGCAGCGGGCTCACTACGCGCATGCGCTACAGATACAGGTACCCACCTACCTTCCATATATAACACACTCTCAACATTATTGGATACTAGCTGCGCCCCGCGGTGTTACCCGCAATTAAAGAGTATGTCCCTATGTCATTTTGTGACCACTAAACTACCACTACCTATGCAAAAAATTATGTCGATCCTTTGTTCTATGAAAAACTAAAACAAATCTATCCCACGGGAACCATACATTTTACCGGGATAAAAAGCCTATGTGCTATTCCAGACTATAATCTATCTCTGTGCCAAATTTCATCCAGATCCGTGCAGCCTTTCTGGCGTAATTGAGTAACAAACATCCATCCATACATCCAAACTTTCGCATTTATAATATTATAGATAAAGTGGGATTTTCTCGCAAAGTTATACAAAATTTTAGTTCTTCAACAAATCGCTTTTATTTTAATTAAATGATGTTCTGTAATAAGTACCGTAAATTGAATTAACATTTATAATTTATTTTTTGTTACGGAACAATTATTTATTTAAAAACTTTTTATATACAGTATTTGTTTAAGTAGCTGGCAAGCATTATCCGTTTATTTAACAAAATCACACCTGATGGTTTTTAACTTGTTAACTGACAAAAAAGAAAGAGGTTCTGAATTTGACACACTGGTATAATATTATACTGATTTATAGCCAAGAAAAAGGGCCTGGGTAGAGAAAAATCCGTATGAGTGCTATAAACTTTTACTTTAAACCTTTATTCCGACTGAAACTTGCTACGAGGGAAATCAATGAGTCTCGCTTGGGGAAGGAAGGATAAGTTTGCAAAGCGAATATTACTTGCCTAGGGTAGGGTACCTACGTAATATAGCTTTCCTCACACATTCTGATCTCCCCTTATTATCCCGCTTGGTAAATAGATTATAGAATACTCTTTGATTGACCTGGGGCTGAAATGATCAATGTTAAAATTGCAATATTCTCAGTCGCTGTGCCCAGCGCCCGCGCGGTACAGGCCCGTGCCGGCCCCTCCGCCCGGCGGCGGGAAGCAAATGATTTGCTACTCTGAAAAGGTATGTATATTTTCTGATTGTGAATTTGATATCCAATTAAAACGGCAATATGTGTAATTTAATTTTGAAGTTTATTTTCTCGCTGGGCTCGGCGTCCAGTGTATTCGATTTGACTGATGACCGATATTTAGGCGAAGTGGTGCTATCAGTCCTCCGAAACACAACTAGTGGGACTACCACAACTAGTGGGAGCCTAAGAGTAAAATCATTTGACAATATTTTTCAGGCTTCTAACTGTGCCATTAACTTCGAATGTCCAAATCCATGTAGTTCACATAATTAACCAATGTCCATCAATGTATTGTTTAAAGATAATCGACCAATCGATTAAAACGGAATGTAATCGACTACAATTAGAAACCCACTCCTTCGATTACTCTAGGAACTATATCAGCTGTGAAAGAACCGGTTGGGATTATTTTTTCTGAATTTGAATGGCTACATATGATGGCTATATGTAATATAATCGGTACCGGAACTAAATAAAGAATTGCATCTTTACTTGTTAATAATAAATTACAAGAATCTAATACCTACAGAGCTCTTTTCTATTTTATGAAGCCGTCGTCAGACAATAGAAATCAGTTGTTTCAAACGAACGTGCTTGGTAATAACAGGTGGCAGCCCCGCTGTATCAGCCCGCGCCGGGCTCCCCGTCGAGGGCCGCCAGGGGAGCCCCCGAAGGAGCCCCTTCGGGGGTGTCGGCCCCGGCCGCTACCTCTCCCATGGCCCCACCTCCAAACCCTGTCTACTACGCTATGAACGTCTGACGGGGGGACTAGGTAAAGCATCCTTAAATTCTTAAGTGATAGTGATGGGTACATTTTGGGATACATTCAATATTTCAATTGTGTCTCGCTTCTTTAAGGTGAAAATCGTGGTGGGCCCCACAGGCGAGGTCCGAATCAGCGTTAAGCCGCCACCGAACTCCTCCGAGTACACAAATTAACCACAGTAAACATGTACTTAGCTGTAGCCATGTTGAACCTCTGCCGTAGGTGAGGAGGATCGTTGAGAAGGTCCCTGTTTGGTCTCTTGTTTCCGCTTGCTTGTCGAACTCGATCGTATGATATGCTTTTAAATAGCAGGCACCATTTAAATATCAGCAACGATTGTGCTTTGAGTGGGATTTATCGAGAGCTATGTGGAGCTTGGGCCATGTTTTGGGACCGATGCAACAAAATCACTACAAAGTCTTCGTTGTAGATAAGAATCATATTTGTGAGCATCATTTATGAATTGAAGTACGTTATGAAAAATGATAATTTTCAGCGATCGATTATAGACTTGAATTTGCCAAGCAAATGTTTTTTTTCTCGTGAGTAAATACCAAAGATTCCAACCAAAGTTATCAGGTCAATAACGAAGTGGATATTATTTTTATTAATTAATTTTAAATTCGGTTTAAGTATTTCATATTTTTTGAAGAGAAACCGCGATGACATAATTACTTATTATTTCATGTACTAAGTGGGTACTTGATATAAATTAATTCGTGAATTTGGTAATAATACCTATTATTTATTATGTTTGACTCTGTGTTAGCTAATTAGTAAATTAAACGCTGATGGAACAAATAAATTGGTTCTCAGTAAGATGTAACTATTTGGCAATGAGCATACTGCCCAGAAACATGTTCGTAATATAATAGGTAGATAGATACTTTATGGTAATCAAGGTTTTGCGAATCGTAATGCTCAGATAATGGAGGCACGGTTGTTGATGTAGCGGCCTAGATGAGTCAGATATTATTTAGTTGTACGTATTAACTGTAAAATATAAAGATATTATTGTTCTAATTATACGCTAACTTATATGTCTTAGTGCGCTTCGGATCGAAATAAACAAGAGTTAAGAGTTGTAATATTCATTGTTATTTCATATATGCGACGGGGCAAATACGATGAAACTGGCGTTTAATGTTTTGAATTCACCTTATTTATATATGTTGCTGTTTATATGTAGTTCGTTTGTAGTTTGTAGTCCTTGTTGGGGACCTGAGCTATATGTTACGCGATCATTGCGATTTAATAAGAAGCAGCTCGTATAGGTCTGACAATGAATAGACGACCAATTGTCATCCAGCAAATATCCAAAGAAATCTGTGCCAAAAATTTTAAACAATAGATACATAGGTAATGATAAAATAGCTGGATCAGTTACAAGTGATTAAGTATGTATAGGTAACTATTACAGTAATGTCTTACATATGGTTATGTAGATATTCGATTGTATTTTTCTACAGCCGGCCTATCTAGTTAAATCTTATCAGCGTGCATCATTTTGATACATATTTTCTAATTCGTAAGCTAACCGTGTACTTTTAAGTCTTTTGGTCTTTATTTAGACATTTTGTATGTAGAATTGAAAAGTTCCTCTAGCGGACAGTATTTAAAACTTTCGATTCTCCATACAAAATGTCTAAATACGGTAGATTATAAAGTATACAGTTAGCTCGCACTTGACGTCCTGGTGTATTGGGAGAACTCAATTTAAAAAAAACAACACGATAAGTTTATTTATATGGCAGGTTGCTTTTGCTTATAACCAGTTAGAATGTAGACGTGGTTTTATAAGAATTACCTTACGTGTGTTTTAAAATTGTGTACTTATATGTACTTAACTTCCTAAATGTAACATTGGTATAAGAATTTTAAACATAGAGTATTGATCGATAGTGCTGAATATTGCAAAATAGAGACAAAATGAAACCAAGCCGCACAACTGATAGACCAAAAGAGAGGCGACCAAAGATCATGGAAGACCAATGGTATGAACATTGGACTAAATAGATAGACATATTTATTTTGAGTAAATGGAAATTAGTTGGATACACTAATTATCAAACTCACTTCATTATAAGTAATATTATAATAAGATACAAAGGTATCTTGTAGGTATGGATATATTTAACTAGTTAGGTAGGTACGTTATGGGGATGGTACAAAATTGCAATACGCGGCATATAGTCAATGTCAAAGTGTGGTCAAAGTCAAATCATTTATTTCGTATAGGCCTACGGGGGCACTTACAAATTGTCATTACATTTTTTTTTGAAATTCATTATTTTTACAAAATAAAATATAAAAGTAAGCTCCAGTGTGTTGCCATGCGGGGCGCACACACGCTACACGTTAACATTATATATATTGATATATATTATACTTTTGAACCTGCCCCCGGATTCACAACCCAACAACAAGCCTTATATCAACCGATTCGGTCATTAACGCAACAAGTGGTTGAATCGTACGGTTCTGTTGAGTAGTTGAATCTAATAATCTTCGGCTATTAAAAGGGGCTCTTAAAGATATTTTACATGAGCAAATTTCTAATCGAATCGATTGGGTTACTAATCGCGAATATCTGAATTGATCCGCTGGACGCACAGCTAACCTGACAGGGACTGTAAATAAGAAGCAGTGCCAGCTGCCCTGTTTCTTGATAAAGCCCTGACCCTCTTGCTGTGCATCTAGGGTCAACAGTCTATGCCGCTTTTAACATGTTAGCTTGTGCCTGCTTATATCATCATACTTAAGTAGGTAGGTAATTGAATAAAAAAATCTATTCCAATATATAATATATAACTAGGTACCTATTTAAGAATATGGCTACCCGCCAAAATCCAGGATTTGTAATAAATTATTTTTATATTTAATAAAATCACCACTATTATTTACCAGCCTATACAGAGTGTAGGTAAGTGGCTTCGTAACAGAAACAGATGAGAATCATGAGTTAAATCCACCATGGCTTAGGCCCCCAGATTTGGAAATCAATCTTTATATGAATTATACGCATTGAGAGCAATGAGTCTATATGAACGTAATTTTAAGTAAATAAAACAACATCAAACGTCGGGTATCGCGTGGAACGTGTTGTTATCGCGTGTTTACGATACATTGCGCGTCTAAAAGTTACCCCATTTGTAACTCATGACTTTCGACACAAATGATTTCTATAATTTTATTATAGGCATCAAGTGTCCTTTACCCAATTCATCGTTACCATGGCCCCCTTACACCCTGTAGGTATAGAAAAATAAATAGTTATAAACAAAAAATATATTTCCAGGCAAACATTAATGAGATGGCTGAGCTCATTGATATAAATAAAATTGTGTATCAAAGCTAGAATTTGGTATATTGAAACTTACCTTCTACGTAGTTCTGAGGCGCTGATTATCTAAGGTGTAACAAAAATAATGTAAAATATTGTAACAGGCATAACGACAGGTTATAAAGATAACATTCCCAAAGAAATTAATCAAATTATTAGACATTTGAAAAATGACAACCCGTACCGAGCACATTCCCTATCGCCACTGGTTTGCCTTGTTTATGAAAAAATCATAAAAAATTTCCACAATTATTTTATACATTGGCATGATCCATATGTAACTTATTGGTTCATCTGTTAAAATATTTTGCACTACGTTTGTTACACCTTATATAAGCATTTCAGCTCAATTTTGCCACAGTTTTTTTAATCCATTAATAGATTATAAAACTGTGGTAGTTACAACAATGATTTTCTTTTGTACAAAAAAAGATGATTTAATTTGTAGATACGTATGTTATTTGTAAGTTTATGGGATAGAATCAACATCTCTAGTGTATGGTAGTCCTTACACTCATTTTGGTAAAGGAGATGTTCCACATCCTGGTATGACTGACAGTGCACGCATTCGGGGGCTACAGCCGATATTTCATGTATAGTTATATACAATTTTATATTTTATTTTAGTAATTAAATTAAAATTAGTTACTGTGTTACCAATACGTGAAAGTAACGTTTTGTTGTAATTAAACAATGTTAACAAGTCAAGATAGAGGCGTAGCATAGCGAGTATGATGTGATTACTTTGAATTGCTATAAATATGTGCAGGTTGCCATAGTGCTACTATGGTTACGTAATACCTAATAGTAATTGTGAATCTTACTTATATTGTTGATTGTTTTGTGCCAGCTTTTAGTTATGAGAATTCTCTGAAGGAGAGAATGTGTTTTGTATTACAAGGTCAGAGGTGCCTGCGACCTTTTTTATACTAACCTCTGACAAGAACCATTGGGTACCAATAATTTCTTATCGTCGATTTTAATATGCACAAATTATATACAGATATGAATTAATCAAATTTACTGTTAATAATTGTCAGAGGTCATAGTTTATACAAATTAAAGCGATTTCAAATCGCGGTGTGCCTAATATATAAGTTCTAACAATAATAGTGTAAAATATTATCCATCAGTCAATTATAAAGATAATATTTCCAAAGAAACAATACATTTTTTAAATATAAAATGACACCCCATTCTGAGAGCACGGTCATATACTAGCGGTTGGCCTTGTTCCAAAAAATAACATCTTTTACACAATTATTTTATACATCAACGTGGTCCATGTAATTTACTGACTCACCTGTTAAAATCTTTTACACTATTTTTGTTACACCTCATATAATTTACAATTATCTATCGAAATGTTAACTATTTTTATTACATTACGTTTCCTTGTAATCACGAGGTTGTTATAATTTGATTACATTCCTTTATAAGTGTGTTGATATTCCCGAATATCTATTAAGAGGTACTTGATTGGAATGCTTACAATTGTGTCCTCTTTCCATTATATGGCTGAGGTAGCTTATAATTGGCTGTTGGAAATAAGCATGTACCTATTGATCTTGAGTTCAGACATGACTAATTGGTGCGCTTGAAGGTCTAGGGAAATAAAGCATTCTCCTCAAACACCATTTACTTACAATTTTGTAAGTAGATAGGTACTTACAATAATCCAAGACTTTTATAAATAAACAAGAAATCGTTTTCAGTATTGTGATATAATAGGTATTACTGTTTCTGCCGCTTGGCAGTTTCTTCGAAACTTTGATAACAATGAGAATATAATTCGAATAATATTTTATGTATAGATATTAGATGTCTGCCAAGTAGGTACCTATGATGTAAGCACAACTCACTAAGGTACCTACAATTAACAAAAGGGGATGTTGTGAGTAGTAAATAACGTTGTAAAAAAAAACTAAGGGAATTATCTTCGTCCCCGTTTAACTTATGTGGAAACCGAATGTTTGTAATTTGCAAAATGTTAATATTCATATTTATCTACAAACGTAGGTACATAGCGTCTATTTGTGTAGATAATATTATTATAATAAAGAGCTTTAGTGATGTTAAACGTTACTACGACTACAAGTGTATTAAATGGACGTTATCCATTTAAAAAATGTAACTTTCAAAAAGTTTAGTCCTTTTTATGAAATCACAACTTTTAAACTCTTCAAGGTACTTTATAAGATACGTGATACGTGAGGTCGGCCATGAAAGTGGTTTATCAGTTTTGACAAAAGCTCCTAGTTTAATAAAAATCTACTAAGGCTCATATTCGATACGTTCTATGTTCAAATAAATAACAAATGACTAAAATAGGCCTTGCTTCTACGATGTGCAAATGATATTCAACCTTAAGGTGATAAAGGAGTTTCTTGGTCGACTTTACATGCTGCATTTTATTTAACTTACCGCATCGAATACTTGAATAAGTGGACAAGTAGGATTTACCTAAATAAATAGATTATTTAAGTAAGTCACAATTAGTGAAATAATTTATTATTCTTTGATTGCAAACTTAGGACTCCAATAATGTAGCAAAATTAATAGATAGGTAGTAGGTACTTGCCTAGGTAGGTATCTAACATGGTGTTTGAAGTTAAATTCTCATTAAAGTTTAACCTACTCATAAGTCTGGGATATAAACAGCATTAAATTTATTGCAATGCCCATCATACGCAGATAAAACTTTATAAATTAATGAGTTGGTATTTGTAATGAGTGCTAGATCAAAATATTTACTATTCATACGGTAGATATCTACCTACTTAAAAATTTGAAAAAAAATAACATAGCACAGGGATTGTTGCAGCGTTCGATCTAGACGTACCTAATGCATGATATTGTTATGAGTGTTATCGATGCCTACTTGAACAAAACGTGTTGTGTAGGTACCTAAGTAACCTCATAATACAATGACAGTGATATGATCACAGATATATTAGAGGAGATATGTTATGAAAGCGGTGGGCTTGCGCTCACCTTTAGCCAAAATTACGCTAACATAGAGTTTTCGCCGTCAGTCGACTGCAACTGCACGTCGGTATCGGAGCTCTAACTTTTTTTTTAAATTCCGTGTTATTCCGTGGTTGTGTGCAAAAATACTAGCAGCAAAGTGAAAGTACGCGAAAGATGGAATCTCATTTCACCAGCCAGTATTCAGTATTTTATTTATTCGTCTTTAAAATCATTAAAAACAACAAATCAAAAAATATTTAATGCCTTTATTATGTTATTTTAGTTTTCATGTAGCACAACGACTTTTTTATTTTTGTACAAAATACATGGCTCTTTAAGTACCACCTATGTTCGCTACTGAGTGAATGTACGAGGCAATGGATAGATCGTCTAACGATACTTTGAATAAACTGGTGCGTCGCGTGGTACGGCCGCTGTATGCGGCGACGACGCAGCACGCACCGAATTATTGGCACGCGTGTGTGTGTGAGACTTCGTATTGGTTGGTTTTATGTAATTGCATGTGTTTTGTGGCGAGTGGTGGGGACAAAACGGAGACAGCGAGTTCCCATACATTTTGAACCGCACGGCATATCTCTCGTGATCTGTGGATATGATAATGAATACTCACTCGTAAAGCCGAGTAAATGCAATAACATACGTTGTCTCTCGTTCGTTGGGTCGTGTCAGTTTCAGCGATGCTGCTTATATGTCTTGTACAAGTAGCTAGTCCTGAAATATTGTAGGTACCTACTCTGTGATATTTGGTTTTACGGTATGTATGTGGACATGCTACTGATTTATGAAAATAAATTATATTATGTAAATAGACAGTGACTGAAATGGGACTAAATTGTTATTTTAATTTAGATTTCTAAATTCTTAAGATTGCCTATCTACTTACGTACTCAACTACTTAGTTGATGACCACGAGTTAGGTAGTTGAATAAGTGTTGTCACAGAATTCCTTGCCATATTTTATTTTAAATACAATTTTATCACTTGTCTATAGGTAGCGACTACCAGCTGTTATGTTTATCTAAGTACATGTGTATTTTATTTCAAAATATAGGTATTCGTATTCAATCCAATTTAACGATAATTAAGGTAGGTACCTACTACCCATAATATTATAATAAGAGAAGCATAGGTACTTATATAGTAAGAATTTGTAGGTACCTAATGTAGGTACCTATTAAATAGCTTTTTTAGATGCCGGTAAGTATGAGGTCAGTAGTTATAAAATAAGTAAATCGAAAAGTATAATGAGTGTTAGGGCAAAAATTCGCCATAAAATAAAATGTTTCAAATTACCCGTGTACAAATAAATTATGTACTTACATACTTATTTTAGATTGATAAACGAATAAAAAAATTAGCCTCTATATTTTTTTGTTATAAAGATAAGTCGGTACCTAGACCCATCCTATTCCCACCTTCCAACAATTAATAAGCTCCTTTATTATAAATTGTACCTCTTTATAATAAATGTGTTTTCCCGTGGCTCCACCCGCCAGCCATTGATTTGCTCGGCTTGTCGATTCCCGATTCTCTTTTATTTCTCGGTAGGTATATTCAGATGTTTTATGAGAAAACACACGTGGATTAATCCATAACATCCATGAAACAAAGTTGCAATCGGCAACAAAATTGAGCCACTTACCAGAGTCGAGTAAAATTCGTTAGTAGACACTGTACCCCTTGCCTTCTGATAATGATGACGTCAATGAAGATGAATGTTGAAATTTTATTGAAATAAATGTTACATTTATATCCTTGTAAAATTCTATTTCCTCCTAATTAAGCAGTGAATATGTCGCGAGCATGATTTAAAACTCAAGTTTCATATTAATAGCATATGTACTTGCTGATTTTATACTTACATTGCTTCATGCGCGTACGTTATGTAACATAAATAGTAACTATGTTATTTCTCAGGTAACTGAATATAGCTTAGTAGTAGGTAGTGAGACTGCCTTCTGCGTTGAGCGTCCCGGGTTCGAATCCTGGTAGGGACAAACATTGCGTGATGAGCACGAATGTTTGTAACCGAGTCATGGATGTTTTTACTTATGCAGGTTTCCTCACTATGTTTTTCTTCACCGTTTAGCAAGTGATAAATATGGTTTAAAAATTTGATTCGCTCATGAAATCCCGAAAACCCAGGGGGTACGAGGCAGGTTTTGAACCTGCGATCCTCGATACGAAGGCAAGCGTTCTATCACTGTTTCTTTTATCTATATTATTATTATTATAACATACTACGTTCGCCCCCTGTCCATTGTACGGTACCCATAATACAAGCGTTGCTTAGTTTGCGACCGTACAGTTGGTGTGTTTGTCTGACGATATTAGTATTGTTATATGTAACTCTTACTGGAAAATAATACAAAAACATTAACTTTTCACTTTCACGCCAAAAAGTCTGAATATTTCCTACCACTTATAAAACCATAAACAACGCAGACGCAGCCGGATGTTAATAATTTCATAAATAATTACGTTGCCATTAGAAATATTCCCACGGGAAGGTAGACCATTGACTATATAAATAAAGAGGTAAACCCATTGAAACCAGGCACACCCACTTTTTGTGGAAAAAGTCAGCTGCTTGCCTCCAAGCTCCAAGTACTATTACTCCGAGTACCTATGTCTCCATGTCTACGATCTAAGTTTTCATTCTTCTTCTTTCTTAACGAAATTAAATGTTATGAAATAAAATAGATTGAGATGAAATATGACCCTACCCACAAATTTATGGGTATTTTGCCAATGAAGGTAATTAATAGCGATAACAAATGTTACAAATTCAATACTCAGTGGAAAAAGGCCATTAGGGAAAATACGAGTGGAGGCCTTCATGGCCCCCCTATTTTGTAATATTGTCCGGCTCTACCTACAACGCAACGGCAGGCTCTTGGAAAATTACCGAATGCCCGATCCGAACGCTTTGTATGGCAAGCATGTGGAGCTGTCATTAGATTTGAGTTTTGACACATTTGCTTGATTGACGTGTCGCTCGATGCCTATGGTACGACTACTCGCCGTCGTCGTACGTAAGTTGGTCATCGAAATTTATTATCCCCGGCAGAAAGGTCTATTTTGATTGATTTCGTGATCAAAAATGAGTCGCCGTGATAAAAAAGAAGATGAGGATAGCAGCAGCATATTCCAAAACCTAGATAAAACAACACTCCTGCAAGAGGCGAGGTATTTTAACTCTTCCCCTGTATATCCGAAGAAATGTATTCACATACTGACTAAAATCGTGTATATGTTGAATCAAGGAGAGAAGTTAACTGTACAAGAGGCCACTGATATATTTTTTGCGACCACGAAGCTGTTTCAGTCGAAGGATGTCGTATTACGTCGCCTTGTTTACTTATGCATTAAGGAGCTGAGTGGTATGGCCCAGGATGTGATAATAGTGACATCTTCGTTGACAAAAGACATGACGGGCAAAGAGGATCTGTACAGAGCTGCCGCCATCCGAGCCCTGTGCAGCATAACAGACAGTTCAATGTTGCAAGCCATTGAGCGGTACATGAAACAAGCGATAGTCGACAAGAATCCTGCAGTCAGTTCAGCTGCCCTGGTGTCTGCACTACACCTGTTAGCAACGGTGCCCGACTTAGTTCGCCGCTGGGTACTGGAGGCTCAGGTATTAGTTGTCCATGTGACTGTTTCTATCCTTAATCCTACTTTCATCAACAAAACACTAAATTTGCCTCCAGTTTTTAGTTTTTGATGTTAGATTGTGGCTAGCATATTACTAAATGTGCTCTATGTGTATATTGGTGATAAAGAGTCTCCATAGGTTTATAAATGTAAAACTATGCTGTGTGATAGAAATTTATGCTGTGCATACAAGTCAATATTTTGTTTAGTACTCTTGAAGTGAAGAATAAATAACTTATAAAGTATTTACAAAGCAACAATGAGATGTAGGTCCTTAAAGTGACAGTACTAAGCTACCGCGGTTCACTGTTGGAGCCTGAAAGGGTTTATATAACATAAAAAAACTTGCAGCAATATCTCAATCAGAATAACAATACATTCCCACACTAAGCAACTCTTGTATTATGGGTAGTGTACAATGGACTGAGGGCGAAGTCAATACATAATACTCATATATTAAACATCTATGGCACGGGTACAAACATTCATGCTAATCACACAAAGCATGCCCCTACCAGGATTCAAACTCGGGACCCTTGGCCCAGAAGGCAGGGTCACTACCAACTACACTAAGCAGGTTATCAACTGCTTCATAATGCTGATGGACTCTATTCACAATTTTTTTGACAGAATATGTATGGTCCATCTGTGTAAGCCCCAATATACCTAGTAATATATTGTTAAACCTGCTGTGCGAACTTCTGTGTTGTGGTCTATTTAGTGTGTTTCTACTTGTACAAATGAGGAGCGCACCTAGTAAAGTGGCAATAGACTATTCCTCTATAAATTATGACCTTATACCATAAACAATATATTATGTTGATGTGTACACCTCTGCTTTGATATGCGTCTTCCTCTGCCAAGCGAGATTGTTATTTTTTATTATAATTTTGTTTTATTACTGTATATTATAAAGATGGGGATTGAATATGCCATCACTGAATTAATAATCACCCTCATGCCTCAATTGAGCCATTCAAACATCATTACCTATATGTTTACCCAAAAATGTTGTGTGGATGGTTTACTTAGGAAGTTACTTCATTTCTATTATAACAATGTGCACATTATTATATACGTCCATTTTTTAAAATAATTGTATGAATATACAAGAAATAAACTATTATATTTTATTTAAATATACTCTGCACAAAGACTATTAACAATGCGCATTTAATAACTCTTGTTTGTTTTTCCTATTCCAGGGAGCAATAACCTCCGATAATGTGATGGTATCGTACCACGCCCTGGCAGTGGTTGACGGTGCTAGACGCAATGACCGCCTTTCGACCGTGAAGCTAGTTACAAAATTGGCTCGCTCTCCATTGCGATCTCCATATGCTCTTTGCCTCCTTATTCGCTATGCTGCGAAATTAGCCGAAGAAGAGCAGGGAGAAGCCGCGGAACAATATCTGGAATTGATCGAGTCATACCTACGCCATAAATCTGAAATGGTGGTTTATGAAGCTGCTCATGCTATTGTTAATTTAAGAAAATCTGCGCGTGACCTCGCTCAAGCTGTTTCTGTACTGCAGATCTTCTGTGGCTCTTCCAAGGCTACCCTACGTCTCGCCGGAGCCCGTACTTTAGCAAAACTGACGGCAAAACACCCTAATGCAGTTGCTGCATGCGCTGTAGACTTGGAAAATCTAATTTCCGATCCTAACCGGTCTGTAGCTACATTAGCTGTAACCACACTACTTGCTACGGGAGCTGAAAGTTCCATAGATCGTTTGATGAAACAAATTTCAAGCTTCATGTCTGAAATATCAGATGAATTTAAAATTGTTGTCGTGAGAGCTATTAGGCGCCTCTGCTCTAAGTATCCACGTAAACATCAATCGCTAGCTTCCTTTTTAGCTGGTATGCTGCGTGATGAGGGCGGACTGCAGTATAAAACGGCTATTGCTGATGCGATAATCGCTCTTGTTGAGGAAAATCCAGATGCAAAAGAAACTGGCTTAGCGCATCTTTGCGAATTTATTGAAGACTGTGAACACACTTCCCTTGCGGTGCGTATTTTGTATATCCTGGGACGTGAAGGTCCGAAAGCTCGGCAACCATCACGCTATATAAGATACATTTATAACAGAGTTATTTTGGAGTCCGGACCTGTGCGCGCTGCAGCCGTTTCTGCTGTAGCACGATTTGGAGCTGCACGTCCAGAGCTGTTGCCAAATATTAGAGTTCTCTTAGCTCGCTGCCAATTAGATGATGACGATGAAGTTCGCGATAGGGCTATTTATTATAGTGCGCTTTTGGACTCGGATGACCGTCAACTCATCAACGATTTCATCATCAACGTGGCGATACCAAATCCTGTCCTTTTGGAAAAAGCATTAAGTGACCATTTGTCCCAGGAAGAAACAGCCAACGAGCCATTCGAAATTGCTTCCGTACCAACTATTGTTGACGAATCACTGGAACCTAAAGAAGCACCAGTAGAGATTGAAACCCGGAGAGTGAACACTGTTTCCCGTGAGGAACAATATACAGATCAGTTGAAAGTGGTACCTGGAATTGAAAAACTAGGCCCAATATTTAAAACTTGTGAGCCTATCGACTTGACTGAGCCGGAGACAGAGTATCGGGTACAATGCGTTAAGCATATCTTTGCTCGCCATTTGGTTTTGCAATTCGAATGTTTGAATACTCTAAGTGACCAACTTTTGGAGAAAGTTCATATTCGTTTGGAAGATGCCTCTGGCTACAAAGTCCTTGCTGAAGTCCCGTGTGAACAGTTGGTATACGATAAAAAGGGGAGTGTGTTTTGTCTGATAGAATTTCCTGACAATGCTATTGAAACATTAGGAACATTTGGAGCTACGCTGGAATTTGTTGTCCGCGATTGTGACCCGAACACAGGTTTGCCTGATTCTGGAGAGGGTTACGCCGACACCTATCCTTTAGAGGAGATAGAAATCACCTGCGCTGATCAATTGAGAAGCCGCCCCGCGGGAGACGAATGGGAAGCGTCTTGGGATATGGCTGCTTCTGCTACAGAGGCTTGTGACACGTTTGCATTATCACAAAGCGATGTTGGAGAGGCAGCTAAAGCAGTTTGTGCACATTTGGGATTACCAAAATCATCTATATCAGGTGATGCTGTAAAAGATATTCGCGGTGGAGGACTTTGGCGGGGTGGTACGCCTGTTCTGATTAGGGCCAGATTGGTGGCCGCTCAAGGAGCCGTCACCATGCAGCTCGTGGCGAGATCACCACGGGAGGACATCGCTACGCTATTGCTAGCCGCGGTAGGCTGAATATTTTAAAAAATATATTTCTCTAAAACTATGTGCCTTTCTTATAGGAATTTAACATACAAATCATAGATTAATGAATACATTTTTGTCGAAGCCTATAAATAAAATAAATACTTTTGTTAAATTTTCTGTGTGTTTGCGTTGAACAGCTCGCCATAGTGTTGTGCGGTCACCATAGTGTTTTCCCATAGTTGAATAATCTTATCGCTAGTACCATCCATATTGTCCATCGTTAACAGGGAATATGCCTATTTTTTAAATTTAAATATATAAATATTAAATATGTATATCGACCACTTTGGGAATCCCTGGCCAATATCTTTGATAGGTATTGTAGATAATTTTGAAGGTATAGGTCAGCTTTAAGTATGTGGGCATGGTTATGTAATACTGATACCGCACCCTCATGTATACAGACTGACCAACTCGCAATACATATATACTTATCATTTAACATTATACATCTCAATACCACTGATTGTTTTTGGTTTCACCATCTGTCCGAGGTCAGTCAGTTTTGACCAACTTCAAAAAAATTAAGAGGTTCTCAATTCGATTGTATTTGTATGTTTGTTACCTCAGAACTCCGTCGTTTGTGAACTGATTTGGTTTTTTTTTCAACGAAAGGATATACTTCCAGATTAGAACCTTTTTTTAAAATTTAGTTTGATGATTAGCTCCATGAGGAATTGAGAGAACTCCTCAAATATTATTGGCATACATATAGCGATTTTGGTATTTTCATCAACAATTCAAGCCGCTGCAGCCACTGCAGCAAATGATACTTAAAGTATCATTTGCTGCATATACGGTTAGCTTCGAGTAATCTCGCACTTGACGTACAGATATATAAACGTAAACGCTATAACGAAAATAAGACGTCACATGTACAGTTGGGAGGGTAGGTATAATTTCGTCAGGACCACGGTCTTGCTCATGAAAATTTCGCTGGCCGCGGGTGACCGTTTTATTGTGCAACTGCGAAAAGCATTAGGTAGGTACGAATATGACGTGGGACCGGGGGGTGGCGCAGTAGTGACGTCACGGTACGATCACGCGTGCCGTCCGTAACGCACGTAGAACAGAATTAGGACATCCAATTATCCATCTCATTTTACGATCCAGATAATTCGGGCACGACTGTAAAAAAGGGAAATCAAACTTATATGAGCTTCAAATCTACATAACATAATAATAGAGTAATTATCGAACTAATTGGGTGTTGATTCATATTTTTTTACACAAAAATGTTCATTAACTAATGAAAATCACAATTTTCGTCTGTCGACCAACACAGAACTGATGGTTATGTGTTGGTATACCTACCAGATACATACGTATGCTATGCTATGCTATCAGCCGAAAGACGTCCACTGCTGGACATAGGCCTCCCCCAATGATACATACCTACCTACCTCAAAATATGCCATTTTAAAATTGATTGTTTTGAAGTAGGTATGGCAACATAGAACAAAAATAACTCGTTGACTGATTAAAAAAGAAACTCCCCAGATCTATATTTTTTTGTCACTTTGCTATTTGTAACAAAAAATATATGCTTATAAAAATATTGCATAGGTAGGTAGACCTGTGGGTACCTAGCGGCGAGTTTTATATTCTCTCAAATTTCGATCGATTGTCACACGAGGAGGGCAAATGTAGCAAACTGTAGGCTTACTCGTGTATCTGCTCAGAGAGTGGATCTGAGCGTCTTCTACGACTTCATTTCTCAACTGACTCAGTTCTGGAATTTATATTAGATACCTACTCGGATTGGTCCTTAGTGCTACAAAATGCTTAGGTCCGTTTATATATATATAAAGGTACGTACTTAGTAGGTTTCTAGTTAGTGTAAGTTCCAATAAAGTAATAATGTTGGAAAATACCTACATTAGCATGATCGATAGGTACTACCTACTTATTTGTTATGTCTGTCCATGGCCAGCCATGAGACTAGAGTTCGATTTTTCGATTGTATATAGCCGTCTCTCTCAGTCGCCACGTGCTTTGATATTAATTCAATAATAATTCACAATAGAGATCGCTCGTCTCGCTCTGCCAGTGGGCACTCACGTGTTGTTGTGCGTGAACGGTAGTGGTGTAATACTTTATTTGTCGATATTAAAATAAATACCTAATAAATTAAAATATATTTATGTTATCCCAGGCATAAACTAAGCAATTAACTAAATCTATGGTAGTCCTTCTCAAGGCCATAGTTTATAAAGTAATATGTCAATGTTAAGTACTTATATCAAATTTAGTTTACTTAATAAAGAAGTTTACTAGTTGCTAATTACATAGTAACTCGGACAAGGAAATATTATTCGTCTGAGGATTCATAATATATGAGATATTTATTTCTAGACAATTACTACTTTTTACCTAATATATTTTTTTGTTATTTTTCTATTTCGTATAGACGCAATAATTAAAGCAATTATCGTTTTTTTGTTCCTACTTTGAAACAATTATAAACATACATGACATGGGTCTAAACGTTCGTGCTTATCACATAAAGAATGTCCCTACCAGAACCCGGGACCCTTAGCACAGAATGCAGGGTCACTAACCACACATCTAATTAGGTACCTAGTCAAATTGTGAGATGGATTGATTTGTGAGTAGAGTGCGGGCAATCTCGACTTCAACATATTGAATCAACTGACACTCGACACTAAAACACTGTTTTCACCTAATAAGATTTCGATCAAAGGCATTTTCTCAGCGGCAGACAGTCTAAAAAACAAAAAAGTGTGTTAGTGCCACATGCTCTTCTTAATCTTATGTAATACCTATTTATAACTGGAAGTATTAATTATATTAGGAGGCTTTAAATTAGCAAGGAATTATTTTTTTATTCATACGTTTTTGTTTTCATAATATTCAAATAAATAAATTATACGAAAATAAATTTATTACATAATGTATCGAATATCGAAATTTTCTATCGACTGTTGAAAGCCACGTTTTGAAGCATTTAAGTTTACTTAACGTGTGTTGTTTCTACGTCAGTGAAGTGATGTGACCTTAAAAGTTGAATCGATTATTGGCATAATTATAATCGATTATTATATATAATGGGAAAAATCATAGAATCGGATAGGCTAACGTGGGCATTTTTGTTGTTTTGAATTGTGTGTTATTTATGTGGTTGGTTTTATAATATTAATTTTATTTGATTATTTTATAGTTTTGAAAGGTTAATGTACTTAATATACGTACCTATCATCTGAATGTATCGATCTTTTATATTGCTTAGATTCCTACACCAGTTCTGTTAAGACATGGACTTATTAAGGAACCACTTAATTTTAATTCGCGCGGGCGAATTATTAGGTCAGGTTAGGATATCGAAAAATAGACTACAAAAAATCCAAGCTTTTTATCAACGAAACCATTTGACCCAAATATTCAGTTGAAATCGTCTACATGCTTACACGTTTCGTGTGTCTTACTTAACGTTTTGTCATACATACAATTAATACGTATTTTTTAAATATACTTATTTTTTATTGATTTAGCTATTTATCTACATAGTTATATAATAGTTTTACTATTCAGTTATTAAGTGAAATGGTATTTCAGTTCAATTATTTATAATATAGCTTATTTAAGGTAAGTACGTGGAGAATATAATATTATGTGTAACAAGTCCAAAAATGGCCAAGGCAGAGACTATCCCAAATTTGCCGAGAATGTGTAAACTAAGAACGCGATCTCAACTAAATCTTATATTTAGGAAGTTCATTTGGGATGACGGACTAATCGATTTTCTTCTCGATTCTATATTTAATTACGTAGATGTTCGGACCACACAGATGATTGCAACACTACTACCGCTAACTCGAATTATTCAAATTGAGAACGTCATTCGTTCGTGTATCATTTACAAAGTAGGTTCTATATTTGCTAATGGTCGTTTAATAAATTTAACGATACTTGAGGTGTAAAGAATACGTGCTAGTGAAGATAATCTATACAAGAACCGAGAAACCTAGTGAAAAAACTTTGTTCAGTGAATTGTGAAAATTTTATTATCAGTGAATTTTATGGATTTTTTATTAAACGTAAGTTATAAGAGTGTTCATTGTCTCCTATGTAATTTACTTACTGCATTACATTGACTGCAACCGCTTACGTAATTACCTATACCTACCTATCAGTCAAGTAATAAAATCATACTTTACCACATTATTTTGCCCGTAATTATGCAGAAGTACCTATGTAAAATGTTATAATAAAATTACCTGCCACGAGCTCTAATCCAACAGCATTTTGACATAATTTCAAGATTCCAAGGGTATAAGTTTTCCTGCGTCAGCCAATTGACAATGAGTTTTAAATGCTTTTTTCCACCTGGTGTAAAGAGGTCACACTTCATTGAAAAATGTTCCATCCAAGCCAGCTGCATTTGCAATTTTGCGAATGAGAGAAACTTATGCAGTTGGTATGTGGGATCCCACAATTGGTTATAATGATCTGTGAATTAATTTTAATGCACACAGCTGGTATATGAATTGATGTTTATGAGTAGTTGATTTAAAAATGGTGAAAATAATGTAATGCTCGACTCTAAGTTACAGTGGGGTCCTCATATCAGAGTCTTAGTGGGACGACTTAGTTCCGCTGCCTACGCTGTTAGGAAAATTCGGCAACTAACCGATGTGAACACCGCAAGAATAGTTTATTTCAGCTACTTCCATAGTGTTATGTCCTATGGAATACTATTGTGGGGGAGAGCAGCTGAGCATAGAATCGGTTTTCATTTTACAAAAGCGGGCTATTAGGGCCATCTATAATTTGGGCAGTCGCGAATCCCTAAGAGAATTATTTAAGGAAACTAATATTTTGACAGTACCATGCCAATATATTTATGAAAACATTATGTATGTTAGGAAAAATTTATTTCTCTTTAAAAGGCTCGGTGATCAACATCGTTATAATACAAGAAATAGAAACAAATTAGATCAACCACACTTTCGACTAGCAAGGATTCACACATCTTTCATGGTGTATTGTGTTAAATTTTATAATAAAATACACTCTGACATTACCGAACTTAGTGAAAATAAATTCAAAGCCTGCATAAAACGTACGCTATGTAAGAAGGCATACTATACACTGGATGCTTATCTTAAGGATAAAAATGCTTGGTTGGATGCTGGTCCGGCCGGCCGGTCCTCAGGAATATAAATGACCTTGTTTGAGCAGACTATTAAGATTTTGTATTTCTCTTCTTCCTTCTTATTTTCATTTACATAAGTAATTTGTAAATGTGGGAACCATGTAGCCATTAACTGTAATTTTATACTTAGTTAGTACTTTTTGTTTTTTTTTTTTTGACCTGCTGCTAAAGTTTGATTAGCCGTTCCTACATTGTTCTCACATACCTATAACAATGTATTGCTCAAAAATGTAAAAGATCTATTTTAAAAAAAGAGCAACCATGGAGTTTCTTGCCCGTTCTTCTCCATAGGAACGGCATTCCGAACAGGTGGTAAAGCAGTAGCATAATATTTTTGTAACTTGACGATTCATAAGTACTGTACAATAATGGTCTACGTGAATAAAAAATATTCTGATTCTGATTCTGATTCTGAATGAGAGAGCAGGAAGGTGGTCATAGGAGCCTTTATTAAACAAAGACCCATTGAGTTTTTACTCCTTGAATACCTTTCAAAAGAAGTTAGTCTACAATCACTTTAAAAAATATATATACAGATTTTCTAAAAATGTTAGAATCTGGTTGTAAATGCAAAAAAAACAAGTGAGGTAGGTATTAAAAAATTTCAATAACTTGGACACAAGTACAATATGTGTAAAATTATATTCAATCTAATTATATTTTGGGGACCGCCATAATAAATATACCCATTATAGCAGTCTCTAACATATTTTAGAAGTTAATTTATATCATAGTTTTTAATTTTTGTAATGCTGAGCTGAAATTCAGTTTTATCATGTACAATATGCAGATGCGAATATAAGTTTTCTGAAATGCAATAAGCGAAGGACTTACATATTTGAAAGCTGAGCTATTTCGAGTAAGCTGCACTGCTTGTAATTCTAGGATTGTGGGTGGTAGGTAATTTTAGTAATCCTCTGATAATATTAAAACAGCCCCATGTATGATTTGTTTTAATAATTATAAATTTAAGAGTCCTCAGGACTTGTGAATGGGGGGGGGGGGGGGGGGGGGGTTATTTTGACATGTGACCTTTCATACTGGAATTTGAAAATAAAAATGCTATAATAGTGTAAGTACCACTACAAATTGTATGACAACAGTAAAACATCCAATTAATTGTAAACTGTGTTTCCCAGTGTTGAAGACTTCATTATGGATAACATGGACGACACGGAGAACCCTGCAAAGATATCGGACTCGGCGTACTCCAACAGTTGCAGTAATAGCCAGTCTAGAAGAAGGTTGAGTAGCATTATATAAAATTATAGATATAGTTATCTAAGGTGAAGGAAAACATCGTGAGGAAACCTGCATGTCTGAGAGAACCCCTCGAAAGATGTGTGAAGTCCGCCAATCCGCACTGGGCCAGCGTGGTGGACTATGGCCTAATCCCCCCTCGCATTGAGGGGAGGCCCGTGCCCAGCAGTGGGACATTAAAAAAAGGGCTGTGTTAATAAATTAATAAAAAAAAAAATCTAAGTAGATTACATTTATAAACACTACAATAGTCTAACTTAAAAAATGGTTACAATTTATGTGAGTAATTTTTTTGTACACATTAGGAGATGCTTGAACGTAAATACTGGTTAATGATAGTTCAAATGATATAATGTATAATCACGTCTCATATCAAGTCAATTGAAAGTTACACACATGGCTACTGAACTGCCTTTACACAATGCTCAATGGATATAACACAAATTTTCAGTTGCAGATTGTCTGATGGTGATAGTATATACAATACTGCCCGCAGCAAGTCAGGCTTTTGCATTATCGTTTTATAATTACATGTGTATTAATCAGATTAATTTATATTATAGCCACAGTTCGAAGTCAACCCATTCTGGTAGCCACTCCAGTGGCAGCAGCGGCTATGGTGGCAAACCGTCCACTTCAGAGAGCAGGTAACTATGTAACCATTTTCTAAAATAAATTATCTAACTATACTTAAATAAGGAAAATGGAAGGAGCAAATTCAACATTGAAATGCGATTTTTAGAAAATGGAATCTTGTTTTGTTTATTTACATTGAACTAACTTTACCCAATTGGGCTTCATTTCCATCCAATTTGATGACTGACAACGTAGGCACAACAATAAGGAACTTGAACTCATTGTGTGCGGAACGGAGTTGCGGGAACGGCTAATAATAACAACATTGGTAGATGACATTTATTATTTGTATAAGCTCACTGCAAAGCTTACGAATTTCAACATATTTTATGGAAAATTTTATCGCCTCTAGCGAATATTCAAAACTTTCTATGCTCCATACAATGTGTCTAAATACGTAGACTATGAAGTACACGGTTAGCTTACGAATAATCTCGCACTTGCTCAAGGAACTTCGTCCCGTACTTAACACAACTTTTTACGGTTTCATGCGCACGTTTTATGATAGAACTTTACGTCAGCCCTAGGTAATAGTCACGAGTGGCGCTCAACTTTACTGGGGTGGGAGTCGAAAGCTTATATACTTGCAGAAAGATTTCTTAACACCCCGCAGAGGTAATGTTTTATGGACAGTTCTTGTCGTAAGCCACGGGTCGGCGGCCGCAGAACAAAAACGTGACTGCTTGAAACGGCGTTGCGAGCCGCCTTGCCACATCGCCGCCTTTTGTTTTGATGCCGGTTGCCTTTGCCAATAGCCGTGGAGCTATTTAAAACGCGTTTCTTTTAGGCCACACGTGCGCAAAATAGGCTTCATAAAGCTCTGATGAAAATATGTCATTGATTTAAATAGCTGAAATAGCTCTATTGCTCTTTTGTAAAAATAAAAACATATAAATTTATCCTGGAAATAAATCAAAGGATTTTTTTATGAAAACATCAAGTTTGATTCAAACCAATCCTAGCTTTGCCGAACGACATTATTGAATGGTGCAATAGTACAATGTGTTATTTGTCAACGTGTGCAATTCCAGGCTAGCGAAATATTTTTTTCAAAAAACGAATGATACCTACAGTTCTAGGTTTCATCGAAATCGGCCTTAAAAAACTCAAAGCAATCCACGCGCATTTAATATATTCACCCTATTTTTAGTAGTTCTTGTAAGATGGTACCACATGGAATAATTTTAAGTATTTAGGTACTTATACCCACCAACTATCCAAACTCATACATACTTTGAAAATTATTGCGCAGTTACTGAGATATATTTATTGATATTGCGGGTACTGCCTATTCCTTAGCATAGTTAATTTCATATAACTAGAAACTAGAAACATGTATGGTGTAAAAACTGTTTCATTAAAGTGTTTTTATTTATCCCTAGTAACAACTTGGGGCAGCTGCCAAAAAAAGAAAAAGAGCCAAAGAAAAATAAACTCGGAGCAGGGGCGGAGACGGTAACCCCCGATGTCAAGGTGGAAGTGGAGAACAGGCCTCCAGAACAGACTCAGGTCTTCCTCGCACCGATAGAGGAGCCTCGCGATGGTGGGTGACGCTTCTACTGGCTTTAAAATATTAATAATTAGTAAACTGATAACAAGTGAATTATCAGCATTATTGCTTAACCTATTTTATAAATTCATGAAGCAAGAATTAGATAATTTCCAGTAGGTATTACAAAAGATGCATTTAATAAAGTAAGTTTAATATTTTCCAAGAACGACATTCATATATATACCTTATTTCAATCAAAACTGAATACTTAAACAAACCATCAGTGAACATAAAATCGGCAATTATGCCAAATGCATTTTCGATTAGTTCGGTTAGGAGACATGAAGAATATTGATCAACTTTTTGGGTATTGCTGATACGTTTCCAAAATGAATTAAATTAAAAGAGACACTACATTATTGTGTTAGAAATACTTTTTCTAATTAACTCACCACAAAGTTTACTAAAATAAATAGTTTGAATTTTGGTTAGTGGGTGTTATTTCTTTTTCATCGATTTATAATAACATTGAAATTATTTTAAAAACAATGAAATAGCTCAGTTTAAAAAAAGTTTGAATAAAAAAAAATCAGTGTTCGAGATCTTTTTTCTTTCTTTGTTTACAAAGTTTCAGTTTTAATTGAAATATGTGGTTTGAATACTTATAACCAATGTTTTTAAACATGTTTCATCAAAATCATTGTGATGCTCATATTTTATACTAAATACTTGTGTTTTATATCTATTTCGATGTTATGCTTGTTTTGTTCAAGTAATTTATATTTCGTACCCGTGTGCTCCACAGAAAGCTAGATCCTCCTCTCCTGGTACAGATATTGCATATGAGTAGCTCTATGATTATAGGGCAGCAGACATTGTTGTGTTATAATAATTGTTTCGAAGGTTTCGGAACTCATGTCGCAGTCTACTCAGCGGTGCTTCTTTGAGTTTATTCTGATTTTATCGAAAGTAAGTTCTTTTTATATAGCAAATTATCTATGGCGACACGATTTCTGATATATGAAGCTATAATATATTTATTTCCACTTTATTTCGTTGCATCTTACGTCACTTCTACTGGTTCATTGCTTTGGATTCTCCTCAATTGGGCGTCGATGTCAGTACTGTTGGTTATTCTTTTCATGCTTATATCGATTGTCGGCGAAGTAGTAAATGTAAACAACCCTTAATATAATGACACTTTATTTATTTTTCAGCTATAAAATCATAATGATTCAGTGTCATGATTGTCGTGAAACTAAGCCTTATAAATAAAATAGTGCAATAAGTAATCGCTATTAAAACGTTTAACAGTGCCCAGGCATACATTTAACAAATAATTTGAATATAATTTAAATTAAAAATTTATGAACGTTTAATTATTTGAACAAACAAAAAAACAGGTTGTTACCGCAAACGCACCTCGCATATTTTGTAATTACACAGACGAGTAAAAATCTAATATCTACAAAGCAATATTATATACCTACGGGGTCGATTTGAATTGACTTAGTAAATATAAAACTGGTGGGGGCACACCACAGCTATCATATAATTATATTCAGGGCACATCGCTTAATCAATTGAAGCGTGTTGGAGTCGCACGTTCAATCCCCGGCTCGCACATCTGTGATTTCTGGATTGCCTAGAGAAATAATAGGAGAGCACATAAAGCCGTGGGTTCTGCGTCTGATCACTTTCCAGTCATGCCGGATTGCCGTACCATACCCTATTACACTGTGGCTAGTCTCTGTTGCGATTATCCGCCACTACCGCGCCGCCACCTTAATTCTGCCAGGATGACTTCTAATATTACGGAAGGTGTTAATACAGGAGTAATACTAAATACGTCGGAACCAAAACGCACTCAAAAAAGTTATCGTGCCAAATAATAATCTATACATCTATACATATAAATAAAATTGGAGTGTCTGTTTGTAATATTAAAATAACCGCTTTTTACTAAGTGCATTTGGATGTATACACGTTACCTATACCGAAACAACATTTTTTACAATTTTTGTCTGTCTGTCTGTCTGTCTGTCTGTCTGTCTGTCTGTCTGTCTGTCTGTCTGTCTGTCTGTCTGTTTGTTCCGGCTAATCTCTGAAATGGCTGGACCGATTTTGACGGGACTTTCACTGGCAGATAGCTGATGTAACAAGGAGTAACTCAGGCTACTTTTATTTTAGAAAAAAAACAGGATCTCACGAAAAAAAAATTAAAACCAATGTTGCAGCGCAGCGCCTGATTAAGTTTGATAGCAATACCTGCAATGCGTCCCGCGTCCAGAATGGGCGAGCAGGCTGTTGTCAACGGTTGTCTTTGTTAAATACCACGCGGACGAAGTCGCGGGCAACAGCTAGTATTATATAAATACATAATACCGATATCCATCTTAGTTTTAGCGGATTTAGAAAGGATTTAGTTAAAATATGTCGTACGGCAACACTAATCCTGAACCTTATCAGGTCTTAAGCAAAATAAATCAAAACAGTTGTGATTACATGACGATGTGTAGATTTGTACTTCAAAATGAGGGTGCACGATGTTGTTTGTAAGCCATATTATATCAGTAACAATTAGGTGGTATGTACTCGCGACGTTAAAGTATGACAATTTTATGATTAATGATAATTTTCGCTGCCAAATATTAGTGGCCCGGTAAAGCCGTCTTACCTGTCTCACCTGACAACGCTTGGAAATTTCTTCTCTTACCCCCCCATTTATAGACATTCTATAACTTTATCAAACGTCATATAGTACTGCGCATAGCAAAACTCTTGTGCGCACTACTATATGACGTTTGATAAAGTTATAAAACAGTCCAGGGTTATTTTGTGGCGGGAGTATTGATCTATGTGTCTAGACCTAAGTTGTACTAAATTAGAAATTTGTTTTTGTTGTTTCAAATACATTTTTGTATCCCCACGCGCAACTCATCTGTAAATGACACTAACTTGTGGGAAAGTAGATCAATGGGCTATGTAGCAATTGTGTGCGTGGATTGAATCCAATACCGTCTTCCAAACCCACTTCCACACACTTGGGGCTTAATCAAAAATCCTTAAGCAAAAAAAAACACCTTCCGATATAAACCTACATGGCAAAATTTTAGGTTTGGCAAATTTCATAATGAAATCCGCAATAAATTTTAAAATCCTTTTACTCCTTTAGACGTAAAGCTAAAGTATATTTAATAGCAAGTGTCTTAAATAAAAAAAAAAACAACAAATAAAATGTCTAGTTTGAAGGTATTTTATTACGTACTAAAGGCTTCGTGAAGAATGAGTGTGTGGTATATGGATTTTATATATATATAGATTCGTTATCGTTACAGATTAAGGCCAAGGCGATCGGCTATTCCAAACTTCACGTCAATTGTTTAATAAATATACTCTCTTATATATCCTATAACTATTACATCGCGGAATTCGCAGGTAAATATTGTTATTTTTGAGGTAAAGTATAGTCAGGTATTTCGATACTGCGAGTGCATGGTATGTATATGCAACTTTTCTTAATTATATCATTACATATTATCTATTGAGTCATCGTTGTGTTGGTATTGTCTTTTTTTCCAGATAGTATATTGATTCATATATATAAGGGCGTACGTGCATGATTATCATGCGTCTCTATTTTTTTTGTGTTCTGCAGTTGTGCAGACGGCCTTACCGGTGCTCGCGCTGTCCGAGAAGGGTCACGAAAAAATGGAAATTTCTTTTTCTGAAAGCTCTAAGAATGATGTGAGTAATCGTTTTAATTTATTCTCAACCTTAAAATAGCTTATAATAGTATCGATTCTGTGTAGTATTCTCTATACCTAAGTTGTACTTAATTAGAAATTATTGTGTCAAATGCTTTTTTGTATCCCCACGCGCAACTCGTCTGTAAATGTCACTATTTTACTAAAACTAGTGAAATTGATCAGATGAATTTAGTCCATGTCCAAAATGCTGGCATAGCATCGACTGACACCAATATCAATATGTATAAACATATATTTTTATTTATTGTACATAGATTGTTACCAGTACTATACCGCCGCTGGCGAGCACGTCAGGAAACTGTGCCATGGAACGCCCAACTTCCTCCTACAGTTCAGTAAGTTGCAAACCTTATTTCTTTTGAATCTGTGCAAAATTTATATTAATTTATTAATGTTATTAATGTTTCTTCATAGAAACTTTGACCGCCCATGAAGGGTATTTGGGGTAAATTATATGGCTCGAATAAGGAATTCCTGTGCAAAATGTCATGCTTCTAAAGCCACCGGTTTATGCCGTGCACTTTTGAAATTCATATTTTATTAAATACAAGGGTAACTGTATGTTAGAGTTCTAAGTATATGACGAATGATTTCGATTTGATTAATTTATCACACCTTTGTTGTACTCAGCAATGTACTATTGGTGTCTCTAGAAAGTTAAGTATGTAAAATTTTGTTAATTTTATTAATAATTACTAGTGTAAACATGATATTTACTAAAATATTTAGTAAGTAAACCGATTAGTAAGTACATTAATTAAATTGTCAACAAGTCCCCAGATGTCGGTCGTATGATGAGGTTTCTTCTCTGTGCTTCAGTCCTTATCAACAATTTTATTTTCAGGATGGTTTTTCATGTGTGATCTCCATGCACGATGGTGTCGTGATGTATACAACGTCGTCCGTCACTGCCACTCTCGGTTTTCCCAAGGATATGTGGATTGGCAGGTCTTTCATAGACTTCGTGCATCCCAAGGTATGACTTATTTTTGTATTTTGAACATATTATTTCAGTTGCCTTATATCCGTCTATACTCTGGTATAGACCGAATGTGTTTAATATTTCTTTCCTTATATTCAAAATATATCCTGTATATTTATTCAAGACTCACTATTAGTCTGTTAGAGATGTCTAACAAAAAGCTATCCAATTGTGGTAGCTCCGTTTAATTCAGTCAAGTAGTTTTTTATTGATACTTGAACAAACTGACAAACGGACTACATACCAGAATTCCGAATTTCAATTATGAGTTCCCAGCTTCATTTGGCTTCATGGGCTTCATTATCAGACCCGGCAACTGTGTGCAAATGTGTGACCAAAGTACTCTTCAAGACCGTTCGAATGAACCCACACTCGATGGGTCTACTCGATTTCCTTATCAAATTCCAATGACCATCTTTTGGCCTCTTCGTCAGACTATGGAAACTATGTGTGATGAAAGTACTCTACAAGACCGATAAAACAACCCCATACTAGGTGGATCTTTTCGACTCCCTCGTCGAATTCCAATGGCCACCATTCCTCACCAGACCCTGGTCACCATGGATAAATAAAGTCCTCATAAATACTAATATCACTGGAATATTAGAATACCAACTTTGGACCCCTTTCAGAATATTATTACCAGTTTTGATTTCTGTAGCACTAATAGTTTTTCTCCATACTAACTTTATGACCTCATTATAACCCGGTGTTCTTTTGGGAAAGATTCCGAAACTGGTTTTGATTCATTCTCATATAGCCTTACAAAGTTTGGAGTTTATCTACCCATGAAATAACATTTTCCATACAAACTTGAACCCCCCTTGTAGTCGCTTTTGGGTCGAATTTCCTAAAAAATCCTTTCTTAGCGTTAACCTTGGGGCACAGAGAAACCTGCGTGCCAAATTTCAAGTCCCTAGATCTCATGGTTTTGGAGATTTCGTGATGAGTGAGTCAGTCATTCAGTGGATTTGGCTTTTATATATATAGATAAATAATAATAATGTATTTTTTTAATTATGCAAATAACAATGTTTAGGAAAATTAAGATGGAATATAAATCCTCAGGACCGCAGCACATTTGCGTCGCAAATCACAAGCGGTGTGGCCGTCCCAAAAATTGTAAATGGTACGGAAACAAAAGGTAAATTTAATTTACTGAAAATCCATTGTGCCAATTATCTATTATTGATTCTCGATTATCTTTATGATCATCAGTTTAAATACATTTCGTAAAGATAATAATTATAAGTAAACAACAAATTTATTGTAACTTATGCGTTATTAATTATGTTGTCTCTTGAATATTCAAAGTAATGGTTGACTTGGCACATGGATGGTTGAAGTAAATTACGTTATTATAAACACCAAATTAGCTTTTTATATCGTCTATAATTATCGTTTTATTTAATATTTTTTAGTTTTTTTTTAATTTCGTTGCCTTCTTGTAATGCATGGTGTACTTATTAAAATACCGAATTTTACTTTTTATGGGTTATTAGATATGTTTAATTTAAAACTATAAATTAAATCATGATTGTTGGGTGTTGTATAAACAAACTCGTGACAATGGTAAACTATGCCTCGGACGTAAAAGTTCATTCGCTTGTAATATCGTACTTACCATCTCATTTCGAAAGTATTCTTTAGCTAGGTACATTGATTTAAGTGGACATTCATAGGCATATTTTTTTAAGATTTTAGTCCCATTGTAGGGCAAAGGTTGTATCAGGAAGACAGTTTAATGTTATTTCTCGTATAAAGTATCCTTTTCACCCTCAGCGCAATTGCCAGCTACTTCTGTTTCGACCATGGTGTGTCGCATACGGAGATACAGGGGGTTGACCACGGGATTTGGGATCAAGGACAGGGTGGTCACATTTATGCCATTCCTACTAAAACTCACCTTCAAAAACATTAGCGACGAAGAGGGGAAAGTGATCTATTTAGTGATACAGGCGACACCCTTTTTCTCAGCTTTTAAAAGTAAGTATTTTATTTAATAAAAGCCATTGTGTGCTTTGAATAATTAATTAAAACATATAAGATAGAAAGTGTGTCTATAATACACTACTGCCCTTTTTTTGTGAGTCGTCTTTTGTTCGCCTGGGAGCAAGTTTATTTTTAAATTTTGACGAATCTCACAATATGATATTTAAGATTTGTGCAATTAAAATAATATAAATATTGCCTGACAAACACCTACTATCCTAAAGTAAGCAACGCTTTTAGGATGGATGGATTTATACCGAACAATGAATGCGGAGCAATCACAGTATATCATTTATTAATTACTCTTACACTTAATTTTCTAGTACCAAACGAAATAGTTACAAAAGCAGTCCCGTTTATTCTGCGCCATGCTGCCAATGGAACTATCGAGTACATAGATCCCGAGTCGGTACCGTATCTGGGCTATCTGCCCCAAGACTTGACGGACAAAGATGCATTACAGCTCTACCACCCTGACGATCTCTGCTACCTGAGTCAGGTGTACGAGACCATTGTTAAAGAGGGCGGCTTGCCACGATGCAAACCTTACAGGTGGGTGTTGGAGAACTTTAACGATTCATGCTTGGTCCTATTAACCTTTACTCCCATTTAAGAAAATGTTCGTTTGAAAGGTATCTTTACATTGCCGAACCAAGCCGTAGCCGTATTGCCTAAAGGCGTCCGGGCATCATTGCCGCCTAAAGTGCCAACATGAGAAGGGAAACCAGAGTGGTTAATGTAACTTAATACTAATTTTCTTCGATTTTTTCTATAGAATGATCACTCAAAACGGGGGCTGCGTAAAATTAGAAAGTGAATGGTCGTCATTCATCAACCCTTGGTCGAAGAAGCTTGAATTCGTTATTGGAAAACACCACATAATTGAGGTAAAAATATTTGATCGTATAAGTATACTAACTATGTTGTTACCACTCAAAAGACTCCTATTATAGAAGATGTATATTTACAGGGTCCCTCAAATCCTGACGTGTTTTTTTCGTCTGACAACAAATATACTGCGCCCGATGAAGAAAATAGCCAAGCGAAAGTGCTCAGAGAAAGTATCATTAGGATCATGAATGAGGTAGGAAACCCTTTAATCGTATCGTTTATTCGTCATACAAACAAATAAACTCACCATTTAAAATATTTGGGACAATAATTATTTCTACTTACCTACTTTCGCATACCAATTTTTTTTCATTTCATCCATAATGGCGCATGTGATTTGATATTTGGGGATATTATTACGAATTGACACTTATTTTAGAGTTCAGTATGGGTGTTCGTAAAACGATTTCCATTACAACCCAAAGTAAAATATGGGTGTCAATCTCGGAATTTGCTGAATGAAATTTGAGGATCTAAAGTGGTCTACTAAAATTTATAACATTTTACTATACGCAAAAACGTCTGAATCGATTTTTATAACATGATTTACTTAAATAGTAGTAGGTACTCTGTTATAACAAAGGTTGCCTTTAGATCTCAAAGCCAACGCGAGCAGATTCTTGACTCTCTGACCATTTTCACTATAGTTTTGAATTTGGCCATCCACGCCCATCTAAAAAATTCACCCTGAATTAAAGGTTGGAGGGTACTTGGAGGGAACAATAAAACTCAGTTTAAATTTTCGTTTAGGTTCTCACAAAGCCAGCGGAAATGGCGAAACAGCAGATGAGTAAAAGGTGCCAGGAACTTGCCTCCTTCATGGAAAGCTTGATGGAGGAGCAGCCGAAGACAGATGAAGAGCTGCGTCTTGAAATACAGGACCCGGATCATAGTTATTACGTGAGTGACAAACATTTTTTTTTTCTTATGATATCTATATATTTTGTCACGGGCTTGCGATAGTATGGATTCAAGAACCAAAACTAGTTTCAATTTTAGTTGTTTTCATTAAAATTTTCATATCTATCTATGGTCTATGGGCTTGATTGACACAAAATATACTCAGAAAAATGTACACACAAATCGAATCATAAAAAAATTTACATACTTTCTTATAATAAAGTAAAACCTTGTAGTTACAATGTGAAATATGCAGGAGAAAACACCAATAACTTGCTAAATTCAAGGTAAATCCGGCCATTGGTACGCTTTTTCTTATGTTATGGATATCCTTCTAGACTTGGTTACATAGGTACGTGTAGTTATGTTCATCGGCATGTGAAACGCAGGGTAAAGAATATTGTTTTTATATCATAAATATGATAGTTAATTTATCCTTTTCCATAATAACTACGTATTACTTAAGGGCCGGGGATCGCTCGATTCGTCCTTACTTATGCACGTGTCTGCGTGCGCACTTATGTAGTGCATAGTGTATATAAGCTGGAGACTGGTATCATTTCTTCTAAGCTTGTGCCTTTTTTATCGATCGGTCCAGCTTTAGTAATGTTGTATATTGCCTTGGATTCAAAGTCGATAGTCAGATGTTTATCTTTAATTTCCCGATCTTTGATCGATATAAATTGATCGCAATAAAGTACTTCAGTCGCGATTCAGGGAGGTTATTGCACTCATGCCATGCCATGCCATGAGGCAATTATGTTAGCAGACTGGGGGCCACCTTTGTAATTCGAAACAATAATATTCCATATTGCCACTACGCGCACGTTAATCAGTCATATAACTTCCTTGAAGCTTCCGCACTAAACACGTGAGTTGTTTCTCATTTGTCCGTGCCCGAAGGTGAATGATTCACGTGTTTGTGTGGGGTGATCCAGCCAAGGGCACGTTTCTGTTGCAGGAGAGGGACTCGGTCATGCTCGGTGGCATATCACCGCACCATGATTACGTCGACAGCAAGTCTAGCAGCGAAACGCCATTGAGCTATAACCAGCTTAATTTTAATGAAACTTTACAAAGGTAAACAGGAAAACGAAGTATTTATTCAAGCCCATATTACATGATTAGTTTAAGTAGTTATAATACAGTGGGAAGACATTTTACTAGTAGGTTCCCATACGAAGCTTGCGTTGTTAATATGAGTTGCCATAGGTGGTATTGCTGTAAATTACAAAAGTTATTTATTCAGTTTTGATACTTAGTGCATATTTTAGTATTAAAAAAAATATTGACCAAATTGCAGAGATAACAGATAGATAGTGACTCAGAAAGGGTATACTAACCTTTAAGCCTGAGTTTCTTTAGCGCATTTGGATTTAAAAAAAAAATAAGATTGTTACAAAAAAAAATAACTTTGTAATTCTGACTTTTCATAATAATTACAAATGCGCTAAAGAGCTTCAGGTTCACAAATTAGTATACTCTTTCTTAAGCACCCTGTATATTTTATTATCACAGCTTATAGTAACTATAACATTTTAAAATGTTTTAAATTAAGACGATTCTATGAAGAAAAATATTCAGATCTGCGCTCACAGGAACGTCTAATTTTATCTTTTGGTATGCCCTCCATCAGCCAAAAGGCAACAGCGCCTGTGGATATTATATAATACTTATTTAATATCGTGCAGGTATTTCAATAGTCATCAGCCTTACTCATACGAAGACTACAACACCGCCACAGGCGAGAATATACTCGGACTGAAGGATCAGAGACCTACACCAAAGTAAGTTTAATGTGATATATAGAAGAATTTATAATCAATTACTTACAATAAAATGTTCTAAGTAAACCATACCGTAAAGTAACTACAATTGCTAACCACTTTGTTATATTAGTGTCGGTTCCAGTTGCCTGTCCCCAATGGCTCAGACCTCAGGTGACTCCGGTGAACTGACCAGCTCGTGCGATTCCAGCAGACGGACAGCTGGCTGTGGCAGCCCTAGAGTATCTTATGGGGAACAACACGCCCTAAGGCTCACTGAGACACTGATATACAAGTTAGTATCTATTATATATTCTATTATTATCAAGAGGTAGTATTTGTGAGTTTGGATGTAATCTCCGAATTTTCAATATTGGATCAGTAAGGTCCAATATTGAAAATTCGTTCTCTAATAGGAAGCTACGTTATCCCTGAGTTTTATATATAGCCTATGTTACCTTGAGGTCACGCAGACTCTTTCCTTTCCGATATACGGGGCCCAGAAAGGGCACGACGAGTATGTCCACCTGCGTACCAGACTACGTCAAATGGTCTTGAAATAAGGCTAATGGAGACACTCGTCATAAGTTTTTTTTCCACTAGGTCACTTTTTAAATACTAGACCATAGTGTCATTGTCAACTAACCGGACCACACATTTTATAAAGTGTGATTCATATAGGGTATACTACCATAGCTGCGCTTCTTTAGTTTATTTGTAATCAGTATATAAAGTCACTATTGCGATACGTTATTTGGGAAAGAAAAAAAAATACTGTTTATGATTGTAATTTTGTCGGGAGCAATTTTTTTGTTCTTTTATTTTTTATTTTTTTTTATCCAAATTCTGAGTTCACATAATGATTACATATACGCGCTCGCTCTATAAGTTTTATTATTACCAACAGGCATAACTCTGAAATGGAAAAGGAATTAGTAAAGCTGCACCGTGAGAACCGTTCTAATAGCAAGTGTGAACGGGAGATGGCGTCCAACGAGACGCGTAAGAAGAAGAAGGAACATTTGGCCCGATGCAATGCGTCTTTCCAGCCGACAAGCGCGTTCGTTACTCCTGCGGATAAGCCGGTATGATGCCATTCCCACGCCACCCGAGTACCTTAGACAATATTAAGACTATTTATTTTTTACCATTTACCATGAAGATCTGTAAATCATAAGTGCTGATTTTATATACGTAATAAATGATATTACTGTGATTTTATAGCAATAGTGGGAAATAATGTAGTGGGGGGGGGGGGGGGGGGGTCTTTTTTTGTGGCACCCGTGATCACTTGAGGTGTCGCCACTGCCTAGTACTGCAATGAATCCTTTAGTTTTTTTGCAGTATTGAAAAAATGATTTCACCTTTAGTAATCATAACACATCTATACTTATTTTATAAGGTGGTATAGTTTGTGTTGTAGGATGTAGGAGGTAATCTGTAAAAAAATATACCCTGTTCTGAGCGCATGGCCAAACGCTACTGGTACGCCTTGTTTAAAAGAAAATCAAACATCACTTACACATATTTCTTTAACTGATTCATCTGTGTAAATATTTTATACTATTTTCGTTACATCTTATACATTGACTTTGTTTTCATTAATTTCTCAGTCTAGTCAAGTCTTATATTTTTGTAGGTTCTTAAGCTGTATTCTAATAAAATGTGGTCTCGCCAGCCGCAAGGGGTGAAGCGTGGTGCATCCATGCTAGTGGATGAGCCGTCGTCACACAAGCTTCACTGCGTATCGCCGCGTCAGTCGCGCCGCCGCAATAAGTCGCTGTCTACTAGTGCGGCAGCTACGCAGCCATCTACGTCAATGACCGCCACTGTCGGTGAGTAATACACTAAAATACTTCTACCACTACAAGGATACTTTATAATTTTTACAGATATAATAATAATATCGTCAGACGAGTATACGGACCTACACTAAACAATGCTTGTATCATGGGGTAGACTAAGGGTGAAATCTGTTTATAATACACATTAAATTTCCAACTTCTCATAATGATTAAAAATTCGCTAAAGAAGCGTAAGTTCAAAGGTTATAAGAACTATTCTGTATTTTTTTTTAATTCTATGGCTTAATTTACTTATGTTTCCAGCCTCAACGCCTTGGCCCACAAGCGCTGTCCACAATATGAACCCTTACGTGCTGGGCGTCGGGCTACCGCAACAAATGCCTGTCATGAGCCCGGTGTCAGCTATGACCAGTAAATATTATTAGCTTAATACAATCTCAACCTTCAAATCGAACCATTACGAATCATTATTAAATGATATCTCTTTAATATCGGATGATTTCCAACTATAGTATAGGGTAGTTTCTATGGTTATGACTGGATCGAAGCAAAGGGCTAAGAGTTAATGTAAAAGTGGTTAGCTTTGGGAGAATCAATCGGTTTAGTGGTGAATATAGCCTTAAATCATCGTAAGAAATGAATAACATTCAGAATGCATTAAAAAAATATGACTTTACCAATGCAAGATGACAATAGTGGTGAATAGAATAATGATTAATTCCATTCCATTCCATTCACGTAAGTGTGTTGCCAGACACATTTCAGGACCGTAGGCTATTATTATAACATAAAATCTAAATGATACCGCAGCGAAGACCTTATCAGGGTTTGATATTCACTAGGCCTACGAACAAGGTTGTTTATTAATTATGTCTTTGCAGGCATGTTTCCGATGTACTACGCGCAGCCGATACCGCACAACTTGTTGACGGGCTCACAGAATACACAGCCCACCGCCAACCTGACAGAGCTACAGGCTCGTCAAGGTCAGAACCTAAAAAACTGTAGTAACATGCTCAGACGAAGGAACGATACAGACGCAGTGTCGCAAACAATATATTAAAGCACAGAAAAGCAAACCGATTTGTGTATAAGGGATTGTTCAAGTATTACGTAACGAATTTGGGGGGGAGGGTCTTCTGAAACGTTACGATGCGTTACAGGGGCGGGAGGGGGGGGGGGGTTTGAAGTACGTGTTACGTAACATTGTTTTAACCCTTCAGAACGGTCGCGTAGAGACTTTACGTTTTACCTGGGGGGTGGGGAGGGGTAAATAAAAACGTTACGGCGCGTTACATGGGAGGGAGGGGGGGGGGGTCAATAATCTCCAAAAATTGCGTTACGTAATACTACTATAATTTTTTGTGCTTCACATCGTTTACGAGTATATTATTTCTTTGTCTAAGATCATTTATTAGTCAGAAAGCTGTATATGAAATATTCTATTGTTATATTTTCAGTGCCATGCATGAATATGATGTATGGGCATACAATGTATGGCCCGCCGTTCATGTACTCGCCGGTGAGCCCGCAGATGGCCTACCCTGCGCATCAGTCGCTCATGGCGCAATCCATGCAGTACGCAAACACTTTGAACCCGCTCACCTTGACCAACAGAAATTATGAAGAGGTAAGTACAAATATAATACCTAGCCGATCCATTGCCAAGAAATAGTTTCTGTCCGTGGCTCAGTGTGCTGTACCTGGATGAAATACAGCCTTTAGAACTCAGCTATAATGTAGCTTTTTATTAGTGAAAAAAAATTTATTGGAACAGGAATTCCGAAAATTACCCCCCTACAGCCAAACTTACGTAGTCATAAATAATAATAATAAATATTCCTTTTGCTTATCTAATCTTTGATTTGTACAAGTAAGCGACTGTGTTTGTGCCATTTACACTAACGATCCCATCCAACACTAATAACTTTGTCACGACACCATTTACACTAACGATCCCATCCAACACTAATAACTTTGTCACGACACTATTTCCTTTTCGTCGTAAGGCGGCAACACATGACATTTCATTGTAATACTAGTTCCTATGCGGTTATATTTACCATTATCACTTTTAATTTGTCATTTTCGGCTTCAATGGTGGGCACATTAACAACTAGAGTTTGGTGTAGTGGTATGAGAGTACGTCATTATGGCAGGTTTGATTCCCGACTGGGAAAATTGCTGAAATAATAGTTTAGTTATGTGGTAAGCGGTCTGGTTGTTACTGGAATCTCCCCCAGTCTATTTTAGATTTTAATGAAATAAGCTTTGTTTAGTTTGGTCATAGTTTCACACCAGCAGTGCAGGGTAATTTTCCAAGTAGGCGTGGATGGCTCAATCCAAGTCTGTAGCGAATACCGAAAGATGCTGAAAGGAGTTTCGGAGTCGACTTTGATGAGAATAAAAACTGTATCATTCGATTTGAAAAAAATATATAATTCCATAGTCCGGAATTGAACCCGATTTGAAAAATAAACAAATACATTCTATTATTCCACCATCCGATAATGTCACTAATTAGGACCAAGTTCTGGGGAGTAATGACATACGACAAAACTAAAGAAAAGTGCTTATTTTGAAAATATTATTGTTCAGAATAATGGCCATTGTTTTTAACACAAATAGCTGGATTCCACGTGTCAAAGATTGTACTACATACATAATCGCAATATTATTGATTCCGATTTCAAAACACCCAAAGATCGTATCAAGCCATCAATTTCACTATACGTAGATTTGTAAATTCCAATTTGAATGGTTACGCATACCGTAACCATTCACCAGATTATGTACAAATATTTGAATCAGTTTAGTAAAATTTGCACTTTTCTTTAGTTTGCCGTATTTAATTTCATACTAGAAGTTGATCCTTATTAGCAACATCAGATGGTGCAATCAAACAGTCTTTTGTTTCTTTTTCTAAAATCTTAAGGTACGATTCCCGGCTTACGTACGTTAATTACTATGCTAAAATTACTTTAAAAAAATCTAATTATGCCGTTAAGTTTGCATCAAGTCGACCTCAAAACAGCATTGATTGTAGTTCGCTATTCCCCATAGTTTCGGATTTGGCCATCCACGCCCTCTGGAAAAAATCATTCTGAATAGTCAGTTTGTGTTTTGTCTGGCGACGTAAAACGAAAGATAGTTCAATGAGTTTATGAATACCTACACAGGCCTGTAAGCCCAGTATAACAATAAATACTGGCACATTAAACGTCACGAGGGACGAGAAGACACGGCCAGAATCGCAAAGAACATCAAGTGACCTCGAGGGTGCAGATAGCGCTTCGTCGGCGAAATCGTTGAAGCGGGTACGCAAACTAGATGCTTTGTGGCATTTGTTATTGTTTACTGATTTATTTTGCTTTGTACAAAACAACTCATGAACATACACGAATGCACATGTTGTGTGTAATGTGTACAGCAAAACAAGCACTGACGAGCCCTATTAAGCTACAACATTATCAAATTTTGCGATGTTATTAATTTCTTCTTTCTTTACACACACACATTATAAATAAAAAATGGATGTGACATGAAGATATGAATATGGCACGATTACTACCTGTTATGCATTGATTGCTTTAGTTAACACGGAGTACTGCCGGGTATACCCGAGGCTATTGCGTTAGTTGCAAGTGTCCTCGTGTTACCACCTCGGCAAATTCCTCGTCCGACAAAGATTTCCACACATTTCCAAATTGTCACTTGCTACTTTGCTACTTGCGTACTGGCGTTGTGTAAGCCGGACATACATTTTTTCACGATAACTTGCAGAATACGGAAACATTGCCTGGCAGTTCGCTGTCTAGGAACGAGACTACGGATAAGACTGATGAAGGGTCCAGCTACTCTTCCTTCTTTAAGACCGAGTCTGGGAGTGCTGAGGAAAGCGGCGACGGCAAGAATGGCGGCAACAGCAAGGGCCATCGTGTAAAGATGATATTTTTTTATCCTCCGATGTAAAACTAGCGGTGTTATACTTAAAAAGAAGATTTTATACTCAAAAAGACTTAAAACTTATAACACAGCTCATTTTAAGACTTTTTTTCTGTATATGGCGTCGTAATTTCAACGTATGGACTGATGTTTGGCGGTTGGTCGAACGTTGGGTTTCAGCCAGGTTATCTAAAAACCGGTGGAATTTCACATATTATATACAGGATGGTTTTGATAGGGTATACTAAGCTTGAAATCCGTGCTTTTTAGTGCGTTTTTAATTATTATGTGAAGTCAGCATTTGGATATGGCGATCATCTAAAATTATGAATAGATACAGCTCGTATTAAATCCGTTTTTCACTTTATTTTTGAGCATACGATTTTTGGTATTGGTGTTTATATGATGAAAAAAATTTAATATGATATTCATTATATACGGCTTCATGTTTGCTTACTTAGAACTGGATCGTAAAATATAACGTTTTTGGCCTCTTCTATGCGGCCACCAGATGTTACGATGAGGAGGCCCATAGCTAAGTGCGACATGAGGGGAAGGTCAGTCGCGGACCTCTCATTCGCCACGCTTGCTGTTGCACATAGGATTAACTGGAGGGTCGGTGAGCGATGTATGCATCTAAATGTATAATGTCATTTCAGAGCTCACTAGGCGCTTCTGGTGGCTTATACTTCGAACAACGCCCAATCAAGAAGGGGGCTAGGAGAAAGATGGACCCACCATGGATGGAGAAGGTATTATTTCCTTTTTACAAAGCATGATCGATCGTCTTCTCTTAGGTCTTGTTCTTGCTTAAATGTCCTCACTCACCGCACGGTAGGTATTCTAGGAGTGTCAAATAATTAAGAGCAAGGATTAATTAAATTTAACAAATAAATATCAACAACAGCGTTGATCGTACTAACGTATAAATACACATCGTAGAAAAATTGATGAAGATGATGATGATATTGTTATTTCCAATGAAAGAGAGAACATTTTATTTTACTATGACGACGGCGTCACGCTCATTGGACAGTCCTTCCTTCGATATAATTAACACTGCTCATTGGTCGAAATGGTCAATGACGTAGTCTTGGGACAGTCATGTGACCATGACATGTGTGTCTTACACACCCCGCGCACAAGGCAGCCTGGCTGCGGCAGCCAGTAAATCATATGACGTTGTATGGGAGCCCGCGCACTAGGCAGCCACGAATTACCGGCTGCGGCAGCCAATAGAACGCGCCAGATTGCACGGCAGCCAGAGCGTGTATAGGCGAATGTATGTGGCTGCCGTCAGTCTCCGCGCACTAGTTGTAGCAGCCAGACGTATTTTGGGTTCCGAACTTAAAAAAAAAATTACGAATCGAATAAATATCTCGAATAGTCGTCGATTGGCTGCTATAACTGGCTGCGCAAATATTCTGGCTGCCGCAGCCTGGCTGCGCAGTCAGGCTGCCTAGTGCGCGGGGGCTCTAAACGGCACGAGAATACCTAGTTATATTGTATGACACGTTAACCCCCCGACGTGGAGTCGAATCATAAATGACAAAACTCTTACCTATGCTTATTACCGGCGAATATTTTCGCTCAATGAAAAGAATCGATGCGGTGCAACGGCGCGCCGCTATTAAACTATTTGATTCCGAAGCCTCTATTATAAAAGTTAACTTCACAGGAGTGCTATTTATGTTGTTTTCAAAATTTTGTGAACTTATTTTGTTCTTCTTAGGTTTGTGTTACATCAGAGCTGGTCTACAAGTATCAAGTCCTAACAAAACCAATTCATGAAGTACTGACAGCTGATAAGCAAAAAATGTCACGATTGGAACAAGTTAGTAACAATTTATTTTATATTTCTATGTATCAGAAAGTTCTGGTAATGGTGACAACCGGCTGGATGAAAGGACTTAAAGTGGGTTTACACCCCGCGAGAGGAAACGATGACATCGAACTCGTCGTACGGTCGCGGTGGATACTAATGACTGAAGACAGCGGTGTATGGAATTCATTGGGGGAGTCTGTGCCCAGCAGCGGACGTCTACCGGCTTATAGGTCGATCTCTGAAATTCATAACCTCGGACACTATAAGCAATGCTTTAAATATTCAGCAGTTCCTGAAAAGTGACGTAAATAATTCACAAACGGCAAAGATATTGTATCGTTTACTGGTAATGTCATTGCATTAGCTGCACAAGAAATTTCATGTTATGTTCTCATGGTTACAGCCATCCCTTGTCAACGATCAGCTAGACCAGCTGTATCTGGATCTGCAACTCGAGGGTGTGGCCGCGAGGCTGACACTCGAGGAGGGCATCACCAGCTCCAGCAGTTCCGGCGAGGAGACCGGCAATTTATCTTCAGTGGTAATAATTGTGTAGTCAATTTACTCTTCCGTATATAATCACCGGTCGTTTTGACATTTCACACTATGCCAATTATTATCTGTATATTTAGTCATCTGTGAATCGGATTAGACCGTTTGGGAGTAAGATGTATTGAAACCATCATATATTAATTTCATTATGTTTTACATTTTTGTAAGAAGGCAAACCTATCATAGCATTTCAACGTGTTCTTAGTATGTGGTGTAATATTAAATGTCTAATAAGATGTTTTATCTCTTTGGGAATGTTGTGTTTATAACCTATTGATAGACCTGTTACACCTTATATAATTGCATCGCCATCGAATAAGCATGCCGGCACTGTCATTCTTATTTATAAAACATGTGGTGTGAGCGCGATACAAAGCGCTTATGATACCGTAACGCTACCTAAAAAGATATGTGAACCATTATAATGGTTTATTTACATGAATATAACATCTTATTTTTCTCTATGTTCAGGGTTCACGCCGGAAACGCGAGTACAGCAAGCTAGTGATGATCTACGAGGAGGACGCGCCTCTGCCTCCCCCCGCCGCGAAGGAACAGGAAGAAGCCGCTTCCAACACTCCCACCTCTTAGTTTAGTATAGTACCATCCGTGCAGGTATGAGTTTAACGTAACTCTCGCGAGGAGACGTTGCGATCACGACACGAAATGTTGTCTATCGTGCACACTACACGACGTTCAGCATGAGCGTGGCCAGGATTCGCTTTAGGGCGGGGCAAGTCAAGGAATCTCGAATTGAGGTATTATAATTAATACTATATTATTAGTATTAGCACTAATTAAAATTTAAATATTAATTAGTACGACTGTTAATTTTTGCATGCATGACCACTTATTTAATTTAAACTGTGGTAAACGATGCTGGTGTCAAAACCGCTATTACATGTTTATTTTCTATGTACCATTGGTACAATTTTTCACCACTTGTTTTCCCAACCCAGTAAATAAAATACACTAATAACTAAGATGTCATTTCAATACTGCTTAAAGGTATTTCAGCAGTAGCCTACGAGGGTTTTTGCTAAAGCTCAAAATATATATTTTATATTACTTTTTTTGCTGCCAGCACCCTCTTACCATGCACACTCATACTGAGGCTGAAGTCAGTTTTCTGTCATTGTCGATAGAAACAAAGCGCGCACTTTTTAAAACAAATCAATTCCAGAGGCCTCACTCTGCCCAGCGTGACTACGCCCATATCCTTAGACCGCTGTAATTGTCTCGTATTGTGCAAATTCTCAATTACACTATTAGGCTATAAGTTTTAAATTAAGTTCTATACGTTTAGACACGGAAAGTGAACATCTGTTGACTTGACTTTGAAGTGTATTGTCAGGCATGGTAACAGAGTAATTAATTTCTAACATTCTAAAAGGATGATACTAAAAAATATATATGTAATATGTTTTCTTATAGTATACAAGGCTTAACAATAGTAATGTAAAATATTTTAACAGGTCCATCAGTAGGTTATAAAAATAACATTCCCGAATAAATAAATGATAGTATTAGACATGACAACTCGTACTAAGCGCACAGTCAACCGCTACTGGTTCGCCTGGTGAAAAAAAATTATTTTATACTATTTTTGTTACACCTTATATAGTATATGTTATGTACAATAGATATATCAGCGCACCAAACATTTATAACCAGCCACATAATATCAATGACTGCCAATGTCTTGTTAATGATACACACAAAAATTTCAAATAGATATTATGTTTGTTGTGATTTCAAAGTTTAATTCTTTTTAAGGGTTTGTTTTAATTTTATTACTTTATTAAAATTAAATGTTGGTACAAGTGCGTACAGGATCTATAATTGGTAGCTGTGATACACAATGTTGTAATATTAAGGTTCTTGAGTGGAGATATCTGGTGAGACCATAAAGAAGAGTACCTAAAAGTAGCTAGTTGAAAAAATATATTGTGTGATATTCGTAACCTTACGATGCACAGTAGGTAATAGGGTACCTATTTTAATATAACTTGTGACGAATTAAATGATGCTAAACTATGGAAATCAATTAATACGCGTATATAATTATACATTTTAAGTGTTAAGTATTTATAATTCAATAGGTTTTTATTGATTGTCGTAGAATAACTAATGTAATGCCATAAAGTTGCATACACAAAATGTCAACAAAAATCTTTATTTACGAAACATAAGCTAGATTCTATGTAAAACCATAGTTTCTAATTATGTCTGGGTCATAACTATTGTTACTGTAGTAATAGTCACGTGCGGCTGACAGTTGCTACTAGCTTGATGTTTCGTACGAGGACAAACCCCGGTTAGTGTTTGAACGAAACGAGAATTATTGTTTGGTTACGTGTATTAGCTCTAAGTCTAGATTTCAATCTATTTTATGTTTATAAATAACAATGTAGGCGCACTGAATCACAACTAATTTATCGCTTGTATTAGTTTTTATGTAATAATGACTAGTTTTATGGTAGTCAACTTCCATGTTATTGTGATTTTTTGTGCTATTTTGTGCCTCTTATTGTGATTTTCGTAAACAATATTATTTCTCATTCCCTGTACCGACGAATGATAGCATGGACATTACCGTTGAATTATAAACCCAGTTCACTGGTATCGTTATATCGTGCACATTTTATGGTCAATGGGAGTATATTAAAAGAAAATATAAACGTGAAATTAAAATCTTGTCAAATGCAACTATATGTTATATCGCTAATATAACATTTGTACCTATAAGTGTATATTTGTAAAAATCAGCGTCGCTTTTAATTATGACAATTTAATTGTTATATTTTTTTAAAGATCTCATGATCCACGGGATCAGATTGTATCCGAAAACAGGGATTTTACGTGATTCAATTGACCAATCAGTGCCTCAGCTGGCAAGATCACAATAGTATATTTTTAACGTAACTACGGTCAATGTTCATTATAATGGTTGCACCGCGACAACGCCATATGTGGTGTAAGCAGGAACTTCGGATGTAATCGTAATTACATCGAGAAAAAATACTGTCACTGTCACACTTATTTATGGAATCTGTGGTGTAAGAGGGATGAAAGACTTTACGTTACCGGAACGGTACGTAAATAGGATTGTGCTTGAAGTATGTTTCCTATTTAAATACGTAAAATTAATCCCATTCAAAATGAGACTTGTGATTGGTGAGCATGTCTATAGGCATAAAATCATGAAGGATTTTCTTGACTTTATGCCTATAGAAATGCTCACCAACCGCCCAGAAGCATGGTATTATGTTATTGAGAAGGTGCTGCCTATTAGCGTAGTATGACTTCAGTGTGTTTTTGAAAAAAAAACAATTTTTAACTTTACATTTATGGAATATCAATAATCAACATGAAAACTAATTTTGATGTTATAAATAATTGATAATTTAATAATTATATATGAGATAAATTCAAACGATCGTCATCCGTGTGTGCGCACACAAAACATGAAGGTGTTTTGATTGTAACCTGCCTTTACCGGTTCGATGGAAAATGTTCAGATGTTTTTGTGTAGTGTGTAGAGTGAAACAAACTCAGGACACCCCTCTGTAGAACTTATATTTGATGAAAGCAAACACTTTCGTGTACCCATCTCATTCTGATTGTATGGGTATAAGTAAGCTTACTTAGCTGTATTTACTTTTAATTACCTACCTAATAAAGAATGATTCGTTATAAGTATCTACTGTCGTCTGCCATTTGTTTGTAACCTTTCGAAAATTAAGTAGAATAAATGATTGGATCAAATAAGTACTTGCTGATTTATTATTTTATTGAGGGCCCAAGGAGCACAGACTAATAGTTCTGACTTAGCGCCATATTTTTTTCCCTGACGATAGCGAAATCTGAACATCCTTCAGTCATAAAGTGTCCACTCTTGAGTATATACAAGTCAATGCAATCTGATCAATGCGTTCGAGTTATATCTATAGGTAGGTATTCCTCAGATTAACGGTGTAGAATCGCTATACTTACACTGTATCTGTGGCACATGACGTGGTTGCCTGTTATTGTTACAATTACCTAATATCACCCATATTTTTATTTTTACTAAACATTGTAAACTCTGTTGGCAATCCTAAATAAATAAATATTACTTAGATGAAATATTTTAGTCAAAGTAATGGTTAAAAATACCCGATTACTAGAATTTAATTACTGAACAGGTCCTAAAATAAGCAAAAATGACGGCACTTTCCATGCCTAATTGTATGAATTCCACATGCGCAGAGCCTCCATATTTTCACATTTTATTTGATGCGACCTTAAGTAACAGTACGTAACAAAAACATTGTGTGATAATGGGAATTAATAATAATTGAGCTCTACACTTCAAGAAACTTACTATGCAGCTCACTCGATATAATTATTGTACGAACGTCAGGTTTTACTGTTCCGCTGTATCGCACTCGCACACTTTAATGTTGCATGTTGCTACATTGTAATACAGTCACCCACACAGGCACAGGTGTATCAACACGGCGGCGCGGCTACTCTACCTGCGCAAGAGTCGCATTCCGTCACCCACCTCCGCGATTGGCCGCCGAGCCTGCGAAGGCTTCGAACTGCGTCTCAATTTTAAAATTTAGAAAGTTTGCTAAGTGTTTGTGATTGGTTTGATACACACCGATATGTCAGCGGAATTTTAAGGTGAGTTTGATACTTCAGTTGTTTTAAGTGTGTTGTGGAATAAGTGTTTATGAAAATCTAAAATATTATGTCACAGTATATTCAGTACCAACTTAATTTGATACCTACTAAGGAACATTTCACGGTATTCCGATCTAGTTCAATGATAGATAAGTAGGTATAAGTTATAGGTAAAATTATTTTGAGCATTATCAAGGGATGGATACCCATCTCAATTTACAGCGCGCTATCTGACATATTTTCATATTTATCATCAGGTGTGTTTACGTGGTGTGTCTACGTTTTCACTAACAAAATATCACGTGATTTTAGTTAAATATTAACGTTCCTATTCGATGAGTAACGGGCGATTCTGCGAAAAAGCAACCTGTTTCTTCTGCATTTTTTTTATAACTATGGCTTTGTTAAACAGGTACAACCTACCTGTAAGTAGGTACTGTGACGTCACTGCATTGTGAAGGGTTCTATGGGCCGAATCGGATTATAATTATAGCAAATGAGCGCGCTTTTTTTGTACTTACCACTTAGTAAGTGTAGAGACAATATCCCATCACGTGACCTACCTCTTTCCGTATTGATAAATGTAGTGTTTGACAGATCCACAAGATTATAGCCTGGATGACACCATTACTAAATAGGTAGGTATATAAAGCAGCTTCTATTTGCCTCTATGACGCCTCTTATGACGAAGTTTTGATCTTCTTAAGACATGAGGGATGGCTAATATAAACACCAGCTAAAAGTATAGATCGGCAATAAAGAGACTGTTACTTGCTTTACTTAATGAAATAATAAGTACGTATATTTCGTATACGTACTCCTATAATAATATCGCTAGGTTTGTAAGCCATACGAAAATTGGTTTAATACAATAATATCAACTCTATTAATAGGATACTAGCTTTCACATTTACTAATCTAAAAAACATCAATCGCACATTAACTTATCAGGTACTTAGGTACCTACCTGCCAAATTATATTCTGTGAACAGGTGGCATTATACTAAACGCATCATTAGCGCTAATTAATAATGTTTAATAGTGAATAGTTAGTGGAACCGATTCTGTCCATTTTAGCGCGTAGCAGACCGACGAATTGGTTTTGTTACCCGCATCTTTGAATTTACAAAATAATATCTCCAGGGCATGTAGTGAATATGCATAATTGATGGCTACTGCTTTTGATTTTCCGTAAATTGGTGCCTAATTAAACTGCCGACATAAGATCATTAAGTTGCATCAGTTACATTCGACGCCATGTTTCTGGACATTTCCCATAGACGATATGTGACTGTGACGTTACTTTAGAGTTTAGACCATTGATCTACTTCTACTACGTTGACATACAATTAAAGGCTTTATTGATAAGTAATAACAATTATAAATAGTATTGATTTAATACCTACTGACAGTACCTGCCTTTCGCGTAAATGAAAGCAATATAAATCCGTGCTTATCAATAGACTTGAAGATAGACGTGTCAGCATAGAATAGAAATGATGAAAATGCGCTTGGTACGTCTAATATACTTAATAGCGTGATAAGTTAATTTGTAAAATAATTAAAATGTTATACATATAACTATATAGATTATCTATGTATCAAGTTAAGCTTACTATAGGTACCTACCTACTTATCGTTTTTCTACCTATAACATAAGATCAGTCAGATTTTAAACAACTTTCATCACGACTGGGTTGTTAGAAGGTTAGGTACTTTCTCATTTAAACATCTAACATTTACCGAGTAGATATTTACAGATTTAGTTTAGTATAAAAAATGTTTTATTGAAATGGTCCCAGAACAACCGGTTATCCGGGGGGATGTGCAAATAGCAACTAGTATTTCATACAGCACGGCGCAATATCCGGATCAGAACAGAGTATTCCAATAATATCCGGTCCATCGACGATGAGGGGTCGAATGCACGCATTGCTGTATTAAGTGGCGAAGAATTGTGTCCACTAGTGGACATGTTACCATGATACTATTGGCAATAGATGCTTTCATTTAATTTTCAAAGGTTTGACTAATGGTGGGGAAAAAACCAGATATCATGACACCTTCCTATTTATCTTTTATTTATCAGTACGTCCTTTGGATTGCACTTTTTTATTACTTACCTACATAAGATTTTCATTAAAAACCTTCTTCTAAGCGCAACAAGGTATATTTTAAAATGGAGATACGCTCGCAGGATATATATATAGAAGCGAGAGCCACTCATGGTGATATTGGTCGCATACAAATGAGACTAAGACAATACCTACGTGTCATTCTGGCCACATACGTACGATCATAGTGGCTTTCCTTCGATGTTCCATGGCCGACGATGACGGTACGACGGTACAGATGACCTTGATTGAAAAATAAAAACGGCGGGACTATACCCCTTAAGGACTATAATAGTCCTTAAGAGGATTTTTGTTTGGTTTAAACAGCAATGTGACCAGCGAGTATGATCAGCAATGTTACTGGAAACTTAAATTACTATTTTTGTGATAAGTGGGACTCTTTCACTCCTTGGCAGGGCGTTTGAATAAGACAGTCTCGTCCATGACAACAAATTACTCGTCTAAATACAAAATCAGGGCAATTATAGTCAGCAATTAATTGTTAGCATTCAGTGAGCCACAACTTGTACGCCAATTAGTGGTAAATACTATGTGATGCCGGGCATACTGATGCTGGTTGCTGTATGTGTATGCAGGCTACCTTGTTCACTTGGATGCACTTACCGCCCAATGCACCACCTTACGTCAATATTATATCGATTTACTCTGTTAATAATTGCAACTTGTATTATGAAAGTGTACTCCGTAAACACGAGTGGTCGAATCGAGCCGATGTTTTGGATAGTGTACCAGGTGCATCGATTCTTGTATTTGGCTATTAAGAAAGGCTCTTGTAAATATCTACAACGTGAGAAATTTTATAATCGAATTAATTGCAAGAACCACAGACAACTTTAAGGTATGAATCTTATCTAATATTAATACCACCTATTATAGAATAGCTATATTTTCATTAATTAGCAAATGCGATGGGATGCGCGCGCGACGTGCGCCCGCGCTTCGGTTTCAAGGTGATCCGCTGTTTAGATCACTACACACTTCATGTCACGTTTAAACCGAATTCCACACTCCTATATACCTACCTGTATTATCTATAAGTATGTAAAAGGAAAATATGACTCATATAATGCTCAGCCTCCACCATGTTGTTGCTTGTTAACTTAGTAAAGAACGAATAAATAAATTACACGGCATGACGAGACGCCCTATTTATAGAAACGAAGCTATAGGAAAATTCAAGGTAAAGTTAATGTTGGCCATGAAAGTTATTACAAGTTTTGACAACATCTCCTAGGCAATGAATATTGTTTCACTGAGGGTCTGCCTTACTTTACTTAACTTTTTAAAACATGATGTTTTCTTAGTTTATGTTTGTTGCCGATGATTTTGCTTACAATGTGCTAATCATAGCATGGTGTGAATAAATCCTATCCACATCAATTGACAAAATGTGTATGGGTTATTTGTCAAATAAGTTGTTGTTAAGCTTTAATAGCATATTGTGAAACAGGCTCTACGACTAAGAATTGGAATGTTCTAAGTTCAAATTAAAACAAGTTACGCACACCTATACCTTACCAACCTATGTTGTGCAAATGATATTCGATCTTATAAAGCGAGTAAGGTATTTCTTGGCCGACTTTACCTTCTCACCACAGACTATTATTTCTCATCAAGCCTGCTTATAGCAAAGATAAAAATAATTATTATGGTTGGAGTTACTTATGGAAATAGGTAAAAACAGTTTATGCATTTACCTACTTACCTTACAGATATAATCTTAGTATACCTATTACGCAATAATCAATTTCGTAGTAAGGCAGGTACTTGTAATATTAGAATAAGTTGCGATTCCCGCTGATTTCTATTATTTGTAGCATATACTGGTTACCTAGCAACGATTACGAAAACTTAGTGATACTGTGAATCAGAACAAATGCTGTCGCCTACGATCATGAGTGTTCTATGTGAAATACTGGAACCACCGTTTCCCCCGTGAGTTCTGCCGATAAGATGGAGGGATGTGTGGCAGGTTCTTGTGCTGGCAATTTGTGGTTCAGAAGCAGGTAACAATCCTTCTTATCAACGGTTACTTTATGACCTACATTGCGAATACGTGGTCAAGTCCTGTGAGCTGCTGACTCATTTGAGGTACTTATAATTTTTTACTTTCATTATTTTATTATTATTAAAGTTATCAATATAAATATCTAAAAGATAAAACAATAACAGTGTAAAATATTGAACCATTTTCATTGGAAATATAAATGTAATTATTATCTATTAAAATAACATCCTAGGACATACAATAAGAGGCTGTCGATCAAAAGAAACGATATCGGTGAACTCTTAAAACTTCAATTATTCATTATTTATTTCATGTTCAAATTGTGGACTATGACTTAGGTAGGTACCTATTTAATATGATTTAATTTTCTTTACATAGTTAATACAAGTGAGCGTAAGAAATTGACACCACTGAACTTGTGTGTAGTGGTAGAGTGTAGTAGTGTGAGTACCTTATATACCTATCTACCTACTTTGACGATATCATGTGATATGAACGTATATACCATGATACCTGTGGGAACAGTATTATTATATAAAATAGGTACCTAAATAGCTTACCTTCTTATTTAGATAAGTCAAAGTCAAATCATTTATTTCGTGTACGCCTACGGGGCACTTGCAAATTGTCATATACTTTTTTATTTCTTAACTCTACAACCGGATCGGAACGCGACCTCAACTGAGAAGATCCGGTGAGAAACTCAGCGGGCGTGTCTTTTTTTTTTTTAAATAATGGATGTGACATGAAGGTATGAAAATGGCGTGTCCCTATGAAGGGTCTATTGGTGGCGAGTTTCATCGGTGACAAGACAATGGTGAAGTCTGCAGGCGATACGATGACCGTAGTTTCCGTACGTGATAAATTAATATATTTGTGGCTGTCACGTTCCAGTTTGTGACAGAAACGATATGTCTATGTGCAGTCAAGTGTGTGCACACCGGTCGTGTTATTTGTTTATTTATTATCTAGGTATTTTTGATCTCCTTCCTATATTGAATTAAAAACAATAGAATGATTAAACTTGATGTACGTTTGCATAGAGTGGATATGTACACCAACCGCTTCATACAGTTTTGTTAAAAACCTGTCGTGTTTTGTTTATAGATTCCGCGTTAAGTGCCTAGATTTTTATCAACATAAATAAAAACAAAAAAATATACAATCGAATTAAGATTAAAGTTGATTAAAAGATTTGTACTTTGATATAACGCATATATTCAAAGCTACGAGGTGTATTTGACGATGTTGTGGTAAATACAACTCAGGAGGTAAATCTTGAATTAGATGCAATATAGTGCTATAAGTACCATCCCTATCTACAAACAATGCTTCAAGCGTTTATTGTTATATTATGAATATTTCGTGCCAAACGTACTTCATTGTAGTGGGTAGACATCCTATATTCTGCCGAGTCGTTCTAACGTGCCGACGCTAACGACTGTGACTCATCTTATTTATTATGCAGTGAAAGTATGGCGCGTCCTTAAACATTTTTAGGGTAACCTTATTTCTCTTTAGCGTCATTGAAACCGATTTTTAAAAGGTAACCGTTGAGCGAAAGATATACCGGAGGTCCAACATGCTTAATAACAAAAGAAATACGTTTTTTTTTTCACTAGTACAGGAGGCAACGGCGTCGCTATGCCGAAGGCTATGACTCACCGCCGCAACCGGTCGAGGCATGTGTCAATTTCAATATTTACTCTGTTGGAAAAACGTTGTACCTAACCACAGTAATGTGTGATAATTTTTGACTGTCACATCATACTCTGTTTCCCTAAAGGGCTAAGCTTAAGTGACTATCATAATGAACTGGGCACACTTTAAGACTTTTCATTAATTTCTTAACCAGAAATCTAGATAACTTCTGTCACGATCCCCTAATTCAGGTATCATGTTAACAGGGCTTTGGAGATCATAACTTCTCCTTTAATGAAACAGTTACAAGTATGGGAAGCAGGAACTGCTCATGCTATAAAAATATGCTACGCCAGGTAGGTATACTTTTCCGAGACCGTTAGCTCAGCTCTTGTTGTGTTGCAGTCTTGGGCCAACGTCGCAAGAGTACTGAATCTTTTCCGACGATGGTGTAGTATATTTTTATTCCCTGGAATTGCACATGTGATCGTAATGTCATCGAGAAAGCACGCTATCAATGTCTTTCTTATTTTTTAAGTCTGTAGTGTAAGGATAAGTACGTAAATTAATAATGGTGCTTGAGCGAACGGTTTGATTTGTTGCAGGTATAACATGTCTCGACTAGCGTGGCTGGTGGCGGCGGCGGCGGGTGCTGCGACTGCGCAGCTGACGCTCGATGGCGTTAGGTGCGGCCAGCTGGTGTGCCAGCTCGAGGAGTACTGCTCCCCGGAGACGAACCGGTGCGCACCCTGCAACGTCGTTTGTAACAAGACCAGCCATAATTACGACGCGGGATTGTGCATTAAAGAATGTCAAGGTGTGTACCTAACAAAATCTTTTTCTTATTCACACATAGAAAGTCAAGGAGTTTCTCTAACAATTCATTTTTGAAAAAAATATTTACATTTAATTTTACGTACAATTTTTTATAAGGGTATATATTTATGGAACAGTTGAGTGGACTAAAGGACTATTAACCATATTCATGTTTCTGATAGTTTTATACATTTCGTCTAGCTTTAATGATCTTTAGAGCCGTCTCAGGTTTAACGCTAGAAGAGCAAATATTACAATAATTCTTCAAATATTACAATAATTCTTCAAATATTACAATAATTCTTCAAATATTACAATAATTCTTCAAATATTACAATAATTCTTCTAGCCAGAACCATGAAAGCGTTATCATTATTTAACAAGAGCGTTCTGGTTAAAATGTCATTTTAGAATGGTGGATGGATGCATGCTTGTCATTTATACAAATAGGGTTAAAATCGTAGTCCATCATTTGACGAGTAAAGTCGACCTAACACTCTTATAAGTTCACTTTTTCAGATATAATCTATGGAGTTAAATTAACTCTCAGTTGCACTGAGCAGAGCCATGTGAAACTGACAAAATATACCCAACTAAAATGTAACATTAACATAAAGCTCTCAGAAACTTTTGAGTGTAGTGTTGAAAGGGAAGCTCTATTAGAAGAGAGTATATAATATAGCCCATCCGACCCCTGCCCTGATTCCCTAATCGTGTTAGGCATCTGCCTGGCTGATATCCTGTCCTGGTGCTATTAAATTGCACGACATTTTATTGAATTAAAGTTACGGCAAATGAAGTTTCGATGCTATTAGTACGTGGTAACGTAGACTGGTTTGATGTAACGGGCAAGTTTTTAATGTCTATAAAGGTATCTTCTCTAGTCATTTTAAGTAATGTGTTTTTTATTTTCAAAAAGTACTTAATTTATGAACAAATTTTAAATACCGTATTTTTTCGAATCATTCATTGTACATATTTTGTCATTTTTGCTGTGGGGTCATTATTGATTTGGTTAGCCAATTAAAAAAATATATATTTGTCTGTTGGGAGTGTAATATCGCAAAAATGTTATTATTTTGAATGTGTTGTATTTTGGGTTTGGCGTTATCCGATATTTGTTACCGGTTAGTTAGTTCGTTTTTTTCGGTTAGTTCCAATTAGGTAGAGATCGAACAGTAAGTTTTAAACTAAGTTTATTAAATTTTAAGTTCTTCCAATTGCGACCACCCAGTTTTCGTATGATATCCTTTGAGCTGTATTAACTGTAATGAAAACTGTTAGTACTAAACATAATAATAATACTCGTAGAAGTTTAACGACTCCTCTGTTGCATTATTTGTCTAACAGCCCTTACAATAAAGTCTTTTATCACTATTCCAATTGACAATGCGGTTTACAACCAGTTTTGTGACCGCAAACCGCCTACCACTATATTTGTCCTTTTCTTACTGTTTTTTCTCGCTCGCACTTGGTTAAATAATGTGTAGGTTTCAGGTCAAGCATCTCCGAGAGTGGGTTTACATTTAAACATGCACCAACCGACATCGCAATGCTATGCAATGTTATATAAAGATGAGACAGACATATTTACTGTACGAAAATATTATATGTAAAGTGCTGATACCACATAAACAAAAAGTTTGGTTCACAACAATAATGTACGTATAAGAAATGCTCTCTAGGTAAATTTTAAGGTAGCACGGTTAAATAAATAAATAAAAATGAATATATTTTTCCACATTTTGTCAATGGGTTTTGTATTATATGCATTACGAAAGAACATCTAACGCCGAGTCCTAAATTAAAGTAATTAAATTACGATACAAAGGTAGGTGTAAAATAGTTAACTAATTTAAAAAGTTATTATTATCATGGATAGATACAGGGAATTTATTTATTTAACAAAGGAAATGAATCAAAATGTGGATAAAAATCTATTTTTTTAGCTGTGTATGTAGTATTTACTCAGGTACTTTAGAAAATAAGACTAAAATGACGGTACGGTTCCGGTAAACCTATAAATTATTAACCCATTTGAAAATGGAAAGGTAGGTTTGCGGAAATATAATAGTGTTTTGAATCTGACTCGTCATATTCGGCTTTTGATTGGTTAAAATATTCACCAGTCACACCTAGATCTGCGAAAGATGCTCTTCTGTTTATTAATAAAAATAATTGTTGCTGAGGCGTGATTAATTTGAGTGGCCATCCGAATGAAACCATTAAGTGAATGCCCCCTACCATGTGATTAAATCAGTGCGGAATTATCTGGTATTTTTCTGATACGAGCGATAAACGACTGTTCAGAATGCAGTTGGAGGATCATTGGTAAGGGGTGTAACAATACCCACACGTCATGGTCTGTTGCTTTGAACAGGTACGGTGAGCACGCACACAAGCACACATCACACACACGGGGAAATAGTATGTTTGTGTGAATGCTACAAAACGTGTGTGTGCAAATACAGGTGGCTCCATGTTTGTAAATTGTGTAAGTGCAATCTGCTTTTCTGCACATGTCGCGATGCAATTAATGCATGCTTTTAATTAGCCCGTCTGTATACAAAGAGAAGTGTGCACAACCGTTGAGTTTAGTTGAGTGTAAGAGCCGAAGTAGTATGCTTTTCTCGCATTTTAGTTTTGAATAAAACTGAATATTTTTGCGATTTTGGTTCTCAGAATAGACAGAAAATATTCCAGGATTTGTCACAAAAAATATCCGAAATATTTTTCTATTAGTCGGTATTTGGAATGAATTAATATCATAATTAGGCTGACACGTTAACATGGAACTACGAATATGACAAAAGTTTTAGATCCCTTATGAATTGATGTAATTTTTGTGATGGTTGTATGTGTGTAGGCACGAATGTGTGGGTGCGTGCACAAGCACCTGTCGCGAGTCCTTTCAGTTAGGGTATCGACCTGCCATGTGTTTACTTGGGACATTTTTGTCCCCAAATCTCATCTTCGTCATTGTTTGTGTAGTGCCCCGTTTTCTGTTATCTTTGCCGCGAGGGAAGGTGTGATAATATCGGGTTGTCTTTTAAATGTTAATAACTTTTCAACTGATCCACATACTTTACTAGTAATTCATAGGTATAAGTGCTGAGATATACATTGTTAGGATTTATGTTAGCCTAGTACTAAGGAGTTAATAAGCGGTAGCTGACATTGGCCTTTAAAACTTTACATTACCTAAGCGAATAAAATAGCATTATTCCTGCCTAGGTAAATTACCTACAAAAACACATTAACTCAGGTAATCATGTACTTTTACACACTCATCTGTATCCATTTTTTTTTTCATTGCAGGCTACCTTCTCGACTTGAGATACATGCGAAAGTCAGAAGAGGCGCATCCCGCGGGAGACTTGAGCAGTGAGTATTGCATTTTTAACGTTCTTTTCATATTTTATTTAAGCACGCACTTTGTCCCATTTTATTTGCGATAGCTTAATATATTTTGTTTTGGCTACTCTTGACGTATTGTATCTAAGATGCTGTAGAGAATTCGATTTTTGAGACAAATTTATTTGATATATTCGCCTTCATATTCTGCGAAATGTTTTTTTTTAATGTTTGCTTTTGCAATTGTACTGAAATAGTTGTGTGTTATAATTATAGTGCTTCTGTGCACAGCAAAGCGTTTATGAAGAGGTGTTTGTTTAAACAATTATTTTTCATGCTTATTTCATTAGTAAAGTAGTTGTATCGTAATGTTTTGTACAATGGAAAGAGTAGGTATCTGCAGTGCATCCATGCTACCGACCCCTATATTTACCAAGTTATTTAAGTAGGTATAGGTAACTTAATTTTAAACTCTTAAACGAAGTTCCTGACGTGGTAAATTTAACAGGCCTAATGACTCTAAAGAGATAACAACTTAATCTCTTATTTATCAGACTACACTATGACGCACAACAAAACGTGTCATTGCCGTTCGTCTAATTACTAATTGGTCAAACACGTATAGCTACTGTTTCTGGAGCCTGGTAAATGTACGAGAAGTGTTCTGAAAGCAGATATTATTTTTTCATCTAATATTGGGAGACATAAATACTGTAGTAAATCGGCTTGGTATTTTTTTTTATGTCTGCATACGATGACTAGGTGCTATGCGTTGTAATGATGATGATTGAGGCTTGCGTTATCTAGCACACAATGATCGGTATGATAAAGCTCCGCGAGTGGGTAGTAAAAACCTTTACCAATACCTGAATATGCTGCATCTATAGAAAGTACGTATATACGCCCTGGCAGCTGCTAGCGAATTTTATCTTGTTTGCTTATGACTGATGTTATAGTTATATTATTTAAATTAGGGAAATATTATTAATTCATGTGTTCAACTTAAGTTTCGTTTCAACATCAGCAGAGGGCGCTAGGTGTATATGTATTTATTATGTTTATCTAATATTTAATTATAAATTATATTTAATAAATTGTAGGGCTGTGTGCTGATATTGTAATGATTCAAATTATAGCTGACGTGTCACAATACAAAAAAACATATTGAACATATTTGATTATAAAAATATTATTTTAGGTGTTGTTTTTACATACTAGCTATTGTTTTATTTTTAATAAAATCTTATTAATTTTCGCTTATTAAGTTGCGGCAGTTGCTATTGCTCTATATTTTTTTTATACACTATGGCTGATGCGTCACAGTGAGTTTTGTTGTGCTTATACATGGTATTGAGTACTATGTATCGATTCAGATCTCAGCATCTATGCGAGTTAAGTATCACACTCATGAAATTTGAACGCATGACTTTAAAGAGAAAAGTTTGTAAGTGCAACTAATAAAAAGCCTCGATAAAAACCAAATACAAACTCTCACACCATTTTGGTCACAATCTGTGAATCTGTGATTTTCGATGTGTGATTGATATTTATTTGAATTGCTAGTTAAAGCCAACAGCCGCAGTCTGTAAATAGGAAAGGCTTGCTCTAGCATATTGGGGATTTAACATTTATATTAGTGAAATGAGTATGACAATTCACGTCTTAAAGTGGCCTTTAGCTGGGGCCATAATTAACCTGATTGGAGGCCTATTGGAGGCCTACGGGCCGTTAGATGTCGGGGCCCTTGGCACTTTCCCAGAGTGAGAGCATGGAAATGATGGGCCTGCCTTTATCCTCTTTTTAATTCAATAGTTGCTGAGTCTCAGTGAATATTATATGATGATGTATTCTCCTAAAGGTGTGCAGCGTCAGGCCCAGACTGCGCTGATCATCAGCGTGGTGGCGTTGGCCATCCTGGTGCTAGTACTGATCATCGTGTGCAGGGGCAAGGTGTCCTGGAGATATCTCAAGCAGAAGTTTCAGCCGGCTAAGGTATAGTAATTATGATAGTAACATCGATGACTCGGGTGCAAACATTCGTGCTTATTACACAAAGTTTGCCCACCCTCGGTACATAAAGCAAGTAAATCACTTACAACTGTGAAATTCGGGTCCTCATTTACTTATATATTAGTATAGAAAGATCGAGAGGTATAGAATAGGATGATAGACTCACATATATTTTATGTACCTAATAAGAATACACAAGTATACAATAACTAATTATGAAGACTGTTTTGAATGTTATGCTATTTCAGTAGCTATTTCAAATTTATGAATTTATTGATTTACCTTACCTACCTATTTACAAATTTTTATCATTTACTTATTTGATAAATAATACAATGTGGGTTAACTTACTTATATATTTTAGGATATAAAGCTTATATTATTATCATTTAAGTCGAGTATTTTTTTTGAATTGTTAATGCATTGAAGATGACGAAATAATGTGTTATTAAACATTTTCAGAACCGCGTGAAGCAGTACCCCGCCGACCTGACCCACCACAATCCCCACGCCGAAATGCCCAAACCAAAACACGAGCTTAAACTAGAAATCAGAAACCCCGAACCACCAAAACGTGCACAGCAGCCTCTTAACGTGAGAGACCTTGAGACAAGAACCTCGCAGACGGAAAAGAGCCAGGGGGCCACTACGCCGAAGACCATCAGCACTGCTCTCAGCAACAGACACCCTGCTGAGGACACTACCCTTGACTTTTCTTATGATAACATGGGGATGAATGTGACGCCTCCTGAGCAGCCAGCAGCCAGCCACAAGTTCTGAGACGCGGCTGTCCGTTTTGGTGGCGAGACAGTGAGGTTCATTGAAGTCCCCAGTGTTTCAACCGATGATGCAATGATTCCAAAGCTTGGAGATCATCACCTTGAAAGGTAGTTTTGATATTTAGCGATAGTGCAATATACCTATCTGTTAGTATCTACGTATAATATTTCTTAATAGTACATTCGAATTAAAATCGATTTTATGATTTTGCCTTCGATACGGCAAAGATTTTTCGAACGATTGCGATCATATCATAATAAATTTCTAGAATAATTAATATTATTGCAATTGTAAATACGTGTTTGGTATATTTATAATAGATTTAGCCCCAAATTTATATAGATATTTTAATCAATTTACAATTGCAAATCGGTCTTAAGAATGTTTTGTAATATCGTTGTAAATAGGCGTAATACATTTTGAGGTTAATATTTTTAATGCCCTCTTCGTGCAGCTAATTAGATAAATATTAAAAACCATTGTTAATGAGATTACTTATGTCTATGTTGTTTTATGTAGATTTTAAAATTGAAACCCTTTTTCATCCGTCCAAGTAAATAATATATGTATACATAGTAAATACTTAGTGGCATCTTTATGAGCGAAGTCTATTGACGTTATAGTAAGTATATAGAACGTGTTAGTGCCATGTCGAAAAATCTCAGGAACCCTAACTGATTTGAATCATAAAAATAAGTATTTATTTCTATGCATTATTCTAAAGGATACTTAATTACACCTTTTAATATCCTCAATGTTCAAATCGATGAATAGCTGTAACAATGATTTAATTTCTTCAAATACTGTGCGACAGATTCCACTCTGCACGTCAAGTGCGAGCTATCTGTATACTTTATAGTCTACCGTATTTTGACATTTTGTATGGAGAATTGAAAAGCGCCCCTAGCGGGCGGTATTTAAACTACTACGGACTATAAAGTATATGGTTAGCTTATGAATAATCTCGCACTTGACGTACTGGTTTCTGAACGAGCTACTTCATTTCAGAGTTGCGTTAAGTCAATTGCACGTGGTATACTTAAACGTCCCAAAAATTAATATTTAAATTGTTAAGTGCAATTATTAATAACATTCACATAATGTTTTATCACTTACATCACACGCAGTCAACAATTAAGTAAGGCATGTTTTTTTTTTGTAGTTTTAGCCATAGTCTTTATCATTACGATTTATGAAAACTGTGCTATGTATAGTAATTTATCTATTAATTTAGCGGATCAATTTTTATTTTCGATATGTCTTCGATTTGATCATTCATCTTCGATTTGATCATCATTCCGACTTGTAGATGTTAACAAACCTTGTATCTGATGTAGGTTACAATTATACAATGTACACGTGGCTATTGTCTAACGACTTTTATTCACTATAACATTGAATTAAGGTGGAAGTTCAGGTCTGGGCGCGAAATTCAAAATTTCAATGGTTTTTATTTTTTTACGAAAAATTTGGACATCTTTACGATATAATTTAGTGTTTTGCGATATTAGCATTCTGCATTGGATGTCTTGATGTATTAAGTTTGCTTAAAAAAATACCTAAAGCGATACAATACCATAAGGTTTGTAAAAATCACTCTTTATGTATCGTCATCGTAAAGATGTCCAAATTTTTCGTAAAAAAATAAAAACCATTGAAATTTTGAATTTCGCGCCCAGACCTGAGCTTCCACCTTAACAGAAAATATACGAGTATACTGGGTGATTTAGAAATGGTATACTAACATTTAAACCTATGCTAGCGCATATTGATTTCTTATATTTACGCGAATATTGTAATATATATGCTAGCGCATTTATTATCAATTTTGGAACATTAATTTAAAAACAAATGTTTATAACTAAATGACAATTGTGATTATATGCGAGGATTTTTTTTTAAATTGCCGTGATGAACATCTATCTTCACATAATTAGTACAAAAGTGCTAAAGAAGCGCAGGTGCAAAACTTAGTATACCCTTTCCGAATCACCTGTAATTTCTGCATACACATAGTTAGTACTGATATTGCTATGTAATTTAAATGTATTATTATTAAATTAGGTACTAAACGTACAAAAAACGTGTAAGAATGGCAATCAATTTAGGTAATTAACAATATATCACACATATCGATGTAGTATTTAGTGCGAGACTGGACACGCTATTAGTATACTTTTAGAAATAAACCGCAAATTATTTGGGGAGTGATCTGATACAACGTCAAAATGGACCTCGCAATGTCGTTTCAAGAGCAAGGCAATCAAAACTACATTAGAGCTATCGCAGTTGTTTTGCGAGATGAATATGTCTGTATTTTGCGGCTATTATCTTTAAAAAAATATTTGCCATCCATAGTTCGCGTCCTGCCCTTGTTAATATTACTATTACTTATCATTGTTAGGTAGTCACTTGCATTGTCTTATGATACTATATTGTCATTATATGGACGTATTATGTAACGAGTGTTGTTTGTTTTAATGTTTTTGTAAATTTTCGAGTTCGACTCGGGTTTAATAAACGTTTCAGCATGGCTGAGGTAGTTTTTCATTTAATGGGTATTGTGTACGTTACGCTGTTGTTGTTCGTCGTCAGTTTGTTTATGCATTGTAACGTTGGGAGTACTATGTTGCGGGTAAAGTGCGCAACGGTTGCAGAGTATAGATTGCGCAGAGTCTGAGCAACGTCTACATAGATAAAGTGCAAGCCTACGATCTTTCCCCGAAACATAATGTACGATAATATTATTTGGGATATATTTGTATTGTTATGTGTTAAATTAATTGTATATAACTTATCGTAATAATATGTAACAATTAGTCTGGGGTTTAATCGTAAAATGGCATATATATAGACAAAGGTTCTTGGAACACTGGCCATAACGTGTCTGTGTTTTAATATAATATTTGTATTCGTCGTATCATAGGCATAGTTCAGGTGTTAGTTCGGCCGCCGGCGACTGCGCAGGAGCTCAGAATAAGTTATAGTTGAGATCGTTGGTGACTATTTGTTATTTGTTTAAATCTGATAATGTAATATTTAAGAGTATAGCACTTGAAGGAGTGATGCTGAAATTTATTGCTGAGTATTATTAACTCGTCCAAACATCTTTTAAAATTAATTTGTCTGGTCGACGTTAAAGCCATACAACATTTTTCATGTCTATTATATTATTGGTGGTGGTGGAGACAGGTTATGTTGCTGTGGATGTTTTTGTACCTAAATTTGTTCAATGTTCTGTTGTGTTTGTACCCAATCTGTAGCGATTCTTGTATTAACTTATACTCACTCAAATTAGATCTCTTATGCACGTAAAATAAAATCTATTAAAATAATTGTAAGTGGTTACATCCACGTCCACGTCCTGGCATTCTTGCAATATTTAGGTAGTAGGTATGTAGGGGGAGATAAAACATATTGAATTGAATGAATTGTCGTATATTAGAAAACATTCCGTTTCCACATTATTTTAGAAATTAGATATTTTAATTACAGATAGTATTCGTTTTTACACAAAGCATTCCATTGGTGCCTTTAACTATTTGTCTAAAAACAATATGTTAAAATAAATATTATAGTGTACACACTCAACACTCACCTTAAAGTGAATGTTTAAAACACTTTAAGTGAGTTGATATATATATGTCCACTAATTTAATATATGCAGGGACCTTATCTATTTATACACTACTAGCTAGGCATTATGTAAGATCTGATAATTTATTTTATTACTAAGGATTATGCGCCTGTTTGCACTGGTTTGAGAGTGCATTTTAGCATCCGAACACGAATCTTATTCTAGGTGATTATATCAGTTTTTTAAAGGATAATTTGTTTAGTATTATTGTGTCTTAACTTGCACTCAATAAGTGAGGCTATGTTATTTAATAATGTTGGGAACATTCCTGTTTTATATAAACTACTTATATAATGACATCTTGATGAAATTTAAATGGGTGGGGTGAAATTTAGGGGCTTGAGGTAATTTTTCTCCAATAAAAAGAATCATTCAACAAAAGCTATGCGCGGTCAAATATGAAAAATATACTAACCTACCTGTCAAATTGCAAACCACCTTTTGTCCGTCGGTTAAAAATACCGGGATCATGGGGGAGCCCCTATCCCTCGATGTACCAATTTGATACTTGTCCGGTCCAGTATGTCTATCCTCAAACGAACAGAATAGAGGGTTCTACAATTGGGTAGATACCAATTTTAGTTTTCCATATTAATGCTCTAAAGAACCGTAGTTCAAAGTTTAGTATACCCTGTCAGTATCACCTTGAAAACATGCAATATTTATTTATTTAAAGGATCTTCTATCATAATAATTTGTATCGTTGTAGAGTCAGATTTCCTACGAAGTATTTTTTTTAATCCTTTGCAAATACTTTAGCGTAATATGTCGTCTCGTAATAGGCATAATAGGTTGTTTTTATAATATTGCAATATATTTTACAGGATGGTGCAGACAGGCTCAGATATTGATATTTGGTTATGACACCATTATAGTATTATAAGCTGTAATCTAGTTATAATTTGTATATTTTTTAAACCGTCCATGCTATACATTCCATTAGATGTTAATATATTTGTAAATCACTTACAATGTAGTTAACTTAGACCGTAGTAAAATAGATAGGTAGTTATTTCGTTGGGTAAGCAACTGTAATCAAACATATTAATCTAAAGAAGTATGAATAACACGTAACTTTTAGGTGCGCAAAATAAGTGTATATGTAATGATCTTATCTACTAATAAATATCTTAAAAAACTGTCGATAGGAATAAGGCATTTGTAGTTAACTAATGACTTAGGATAACTAAAACAGAGTCGGATTTCTACTTAATATTTCAATTCAACTCCATTGCGGCATGCATACACTTAAATAATATTAATTAATTAAGTAGGTACTTTATATTTTAATAATATTAATCTAGTTATTAATTGACTGATCCTTTGCGTAAACTAAGTTACTATAAATACAAATTTTTGCATCGTTATTTACAGAAGACACACTTTTGATCCCTTCAGGAGTAAGTACCAGTACATTACTAACTTTACACGATGGATGTGATTTGATTCCCACCCCGGGCCATAACACTATTGGCATGAGCCATCTCTTTGCTCAACATTTAAATTAGTTGGAGCGGCAAATTGGACTAATATTGCACTTCATACTCAATAATCATTGCAACAAACGGACACGGCGAATGATAAATAATAGAATCCATCCTAGCAGTATATTTTTAAAAGACTTTTTCGACGGGCCGATAAAAGGTGTAACAATAATAGTGTTAGGCTAGAGAAGGGGTCATTGGTAAAAAATAATATGATTTATACATTTGTGTAAATGCGATATATACGACCAGCTTCTTATGCTCTTAAAATATTTTACATTCGGTAAACTAACTTCTGAACCGCGCATCTTTAGCGCAATTATAAGCATAATGTGAAGTCAGAATTTCGATTAGTGGTTTAAAAAAAATAATCGTATATCTAGGCATAAATATAAAAACTCTTTGAAGCAAATGATTTTCTAGTTATATTTAGTACATAAGTGATATGTATATACTTAAACTGGATCCCTCAGGAACTCCGTCCATTAGAATATGAATATTATAAGAGATTTAATAAGTAAATTTATATATAGTTGTAGGTACTATTACAGTGTGATCTGTAACTGTTGAAAACGTTTCAAGATTACGATTTGTTGTACATGTTGATTTTAGTACTAAGGAATAGGGTCACCGTAGGCAGGATTGTTGGTAACAGCCACAAGGTGCGCGATAGGGTTGGCTCTCCAAGATTTTATTCTGAAACAGAAAACTTGTAGCCCTATAATAAGCTGGTCGATGTAAAATATACCTATTCTATATTCAATTTTTTTTGAGAATTTCCACTTAGTGCTATTTGTGGTTGTTACCAGCGGGCAGATGTAAAATTTTTACTAATTACTTACTTAATTATTAAATAGAAAATATTGTATAATATTAATAAACACCGAAATTTTAAATATCTATTAAAGTATCGTCGTTCCGATGGATTATTAAATGGTAGTAATGGTAATGGTTGTCGCAAAATTCTATCATACAAAATAATAAAATATTATTAACCAACTTTACTAAGCGGCTGTAATTGGGTATTTTTTTTTGTAGAGATAGATGCAGATCTATCTACAAAAAAAACTACTAAAATGAATCTACCAATAGCTTCTACAAGCTAAGAGCACTGCACTATCTCTTCTACACCGAAAACGAGAAGCCGACACTAGAACATTTGAACGGGATAGTTTTAGCATTTCCTACCAACTAGTGGGTAACACTGGCGATTTTAGTACACAACTCATAATATTAGGAACCGTATAAAACACATCCGGCCATTATGCTAGCTCTCAGATTAAAAAAACACTGTGTTTGCACTCTCAGATCAGATTTGATTATTATTTAAGTTTTAACTGTTTACTCTTCTTTAACTACGAATTTGTATTGGAATAAATTAAGTACATAAAATGCAATATCTTGTTTTTTAGTGTTCCCGTATTTTATTAATTTCCAGCTGTCCCGGCGAACTTCGTACCACCTAAGAATCAAATGTATGAGAATATGAAATGATGATACAAATCCTCTATTATTTTAATTATCTACAATCATGCACGTCAATTAATACCAATATTCCACCGAAATTACTCGATATTTTTTTTTATAAATAAAATTAAAAAAAAATCACTTTTCAACATCGTTAAGAAGTACCATAATTTTTCGTAGATTTTGTTATATTATTATGCTGGTAGCAATGAAATCGCAATTACTATGTAGGCAAGTATTTGCTATGTACGCCTATGTACGTTCATATGGTAACTGTTCATCCCCATACTTTATCTTTACCAGAGAAATGAAATAACATGAACAAATCCGTTTAATAATTTTATTTAAAATTATGTAAAAGCCATACATATAATAAATTTGTATTAAAAGTTCTGTAAACAATGTTAATTACAAATTTCACTGCATATTCAATGTATCTTCTTGTGGCTCTTCCATGGGTGCCTGTCATATTCATCAAGGAACTTCTGGAGGCGTCTTCTGATCATCTTCTGTTTATGCTTCTCGAGTAAATCAGAATACGCATCAGAAAAGGGCATGATATTTATGCCGCCATCATAGGCCACAATACCTGGTAAGCCAGGTACCATTCCAATTTGACTTTGCGCTATCATACTGATTCTACTTTGTGGAACCATTCCAATTTGGTTTAGTGGGATCATGCCGACATGATTTTGGGGTACCATACTAGGAATGCTAGGTTCTATAGGCACTGGTCTTGGAGGGGGAGGTATATACGGGGATTGAAATTGACTATATTGTACTCCAGCTACTGGGATCATTGGATTTGTTGGGATCAAGGGTATGCCAAATGGTAGAGGTAGCTGTGGGACCATTGGAACAGGTACTGCCTGCGGCCCTCCTTCAGGGTAAGGGACAACTGGGGGCATTACTGGCATAGGTGTTGGATGATAAATTGGCGGATAAAAAGGCTGCACAGGTAAAGGAACTGGTATAGGCATAGGAATTGGTCGTATGATAGGTCTGGGCTTGACTGTAGTTGAGTAGTAGCAATACTCGGGAATCTCACGCGGGTACCAGTACAAAGGGTTGCAGGGGTCGTCACCTGCGCGTGTCAAGTTTCCTGGCTTGGGGTAGAATGAGCCGTCTATTGTACATGACGCGTAGTTTAATGATACAGTGATTAGGAACTGCGAAAGAGAAAACGTTATATTTCACATATACGAGTAGGTATGAATATGTGCTACTGTGAGTTGGGCCTTTTTTATATTGTTTATTATTTAAACCATTCCGACATTATTTTAATAAATTTTCATTAGTAGGATCGAATAATAAAGTATTAAACGCTCAGTGCTACTGATGTTTATTTTTATGTGAAATCATATTACATCGCAATAACATGCATGCGTAAGGATCCTAATATGCTAGCCCCCAAATTTATAGACGTTTTATAACTTTATCAAACGTCATATACCTAGTACTGCGCGTTAATATTTTTGTAATACATCGACATTCCCGAATATTAAATTGTTTTAGGTACATTTCAAATATATTCTCTCTTACCTTAGTTGTAATTTTGTAATTCATAATGATATCGTTTTATTCGTGGGAGTTCTAGACTAATGTTAGTGTAACAGTTGAAAGGGGCTTATAAAGGGGCTCACACAATTAAACAATGAACTGGCAAACAATCGATCAAATAATTTGTTACACCGCCTCGGATGTAACTTACCTACCTGAAATTGATGTAGTTTTCAAAATTTTGGTATTTTATTACAGAATATAATTACGATATTACCACCTATTTTATCATCATGAAGGAATAAGATGAAAAAAGTGGAAATATTTAATAATGTATTGTCAGAAAACACATTTTCAAAATTACTGACATGTATGTCCCTCGGTAAGTACTTAAATTATATTCCCATACAAAGATACAAAACATTATTTTATTTACTATATTTAAGAAAACTATTGAGGCTTCGTTTTATGTTGTCTACGCTTAGACGTTATGAAGGTGATCACACCTTCATTTGCCAAGTTTTTCTTTTTAATATTTTCTTTATTTTTCTTATGTCCTTTTTTCTCTTTCTTCACATTTTCTGTAGTAATTATTGATTTATTACCGCCGTTCTGTTCAGGGTACTGTTGAGTGTAGGGGAAGTAAGGTGCGTAGTCGACGAATATATCTTGCCCAGCTTTAGCATAATCGGTGGCTATCTGTTTTATCATCAGCTCGGTCTTGCTGGATATCGGCTGGCGGTACACGGCCACAGGTCCTAGGCCTGGTAGTAACTGCACGCTGGGTGCACCCGGTGCTTCCATGACGTCTTTCTGGACCATGTTGAGCATTTTCTCGTAAGGTGATAACGAACGTCGCTCCAGCATCTCTTGACTTGCCAGTTCATATATCGGGTATCCATATTCTGCGTCTTCAAACATGTAACCGTCGCCTTTGTAATCCTGTTCCTCTCTTGGTCTCGCGTTCTTTTCTTTATTTCTAAAAATCCTTACAGGCGTATTCTTGGCTATTCTTGAACGGATCAGCTTCTCGTACATGTTCGCGCAGTCCTCCGGCATGTGGAGGGGGTGCCAGTAGAAGGGGTTGCATTCGTTGACGTCGCGGTATCGCTCTTCGAAATCAAAATCATCCATGTAAGTGACTCCTGCGATGGACTGCTGGGTCACCCGTAGCAGTCCGCATTGGAGAAGAGTGAATAATGCCCATTGTAACTGTAATATAAGTAGCATTGTAATCTGTTAATGTAAGTTGTAATTACATTGTAAATAATCACTTCGCTTAGGGAATTATTCTACGAATAAGCCAAATCTATAGACCTATCATAATGTTACAATACACATCGAGAACAATTACCAAGTGCTTCGGTACGGGGCCTACTCTGTCTATGCCGCAAATGAATTGGTATCATAGTGATGTAATAAATAGAAGAAATCTAAAAAAACTATTCGTGATACTTGACTATTTCGCCTACCTATCCTGCAATGTTGGCATGACTTTGGTTGATAGTTTGACATACGTACGCAGGTGTTTATTTGAAATGTTTAATTCATAGAAACTAGTTTAATTAGTATTTTGCACCAAGCCGTAATCTAAAGAGCCCACGAATGTGGAGTAAAAGTAAATTAAATTAATGAAATCGACTATAAGATCCCGTCAATGTGTGGGTGTGATTCACTAATAGTTCATACGACGTTATACGAATGCTCATCAAAATGTTAGTTCTTGATTGCAATGAAATGATCCCTTTAAATTGTGATTAGTTACGTTTGACTTTGCCAAATTAAAAAAAAGAATGATTCGGCTATTCAATATTAGTCTGGCTTTTGTCACCAAAAAATATTGTGGCAGCAAGTAGGCGGAATATTCGTAGGTGTATATTTTTAAAGTTGGCAATGACAATGAAATTCGTCTTTTTGACGGAAGAATTTCCAATGGACACATAATGGTTTCTAAAAAAGTAAATGGAATGGAATTGATAAGAGCGGTCACAGATGCCGTCTGGCAACAAAATGTTTTTTTCTGGTTAGCCGGCCGGCTACGTGTGACCACCTCATAATTGGTACAAAACTCACCGTCATGAATTCTTCGCTTTTTAAATGTCAGCTTCTTTCATCGGTCTTTATTGGCACCTAGTTATCGCTTTGTTCTATACTTTTGTTATACTATTTGCTATCGTCACTCCCCATTGTCGTACCACCTGCACGGTTATGCAATGTTTCCGATTTGTTAACTAGGGGATATAAACTGTGTGACTATATCTACCTATACACATAATAAACACTTCACCTTGACGAAGGAATCCCTAAAAAGAACTGGAACGAACAATTTAAAACACCCGACACTAAAGTGTGTTTTAAAAGTGGGAAATAATTTTATTAAAAACTTGTTGTAACTCGCGTAGGTAGGTCGCGTAGGTTTTGTATGTTTTATTTCTACGACTTTATTTCATGTTTTAAGGGAATGTTACGGCACGTGATATACACGTTGAAATACATGATTCTGATTATTTTAATACCAATTTAAAAAAAATACAATGCGTAAAATAAATTTCAAATGAATTACTAGGTAACACAGACTTAACATTAATACTGGCCGAAGTGAGAAAATACGGAAAAGGATATCCAATAATATGGTATAGGATAATTTATTATTTAAAAAAAATAAACTACTATGATAAAAAAATCTGTTTATATTAAAGACGGGTTTATTTCATATATTTTTTTAATCGATCGATTTATTATTTAATGGTTCTAAAATAATCTGAATCATGTAGAGTTTCCAATGATTTCGATTTCATTGCATACACACCCACAAATAAAAGACATACAAAATCTTAATATTATTTAATAATTCAACCATATTTCGCAAATTCAACCCGGTAATGGTGTTTCGGGATGAGCCGTTGAGCGATGGATATCGGAATAACTTAATCAATACGGGTTGTATCACAATCGGTGGTCGGTTGTTTCCTGGAACATCACAAATTTAGGTAAGTCATGGTTACTATAAACCCAGGAGTTACTTTGGCCCTAAATACCGTCAGATGGTATATCTACTATCTACTTAAAAAAAACCATGCCAGGAACCGTGGAGTTTCTTGCCCATCCTCACCATAGGAACGGCATTTCTAACGGGTAGTAACATTGTAGTATGACTTTTTGTGAACTTTTGATGGTTTGTAAGTACTGTAAATTAATAAAAATAATATTCTAATTCACTGTAATATCCACAAGTACGGTTGCATACCATCGCACGGGGCCTGTGTGCCCATGTTTTTGTTATTACACGTCGAGTCGTGAACTGCCATTAAAATCAACACAAACAACAATGCGTTTATTCCCATGATTTGCGTTTATCAATAAAATGTTAGCTCGATCTACCTATTTTAGTTCATATACATTTTATTCATACAATGTTGCAATGCCCAAATTTAATTTTATACAGATTTTTATTGAATGTTTATGTTGAATGTGTTGAATGTGTTGTAATATTTATTATTTGTGTACCAGCCGCATTGAGTGCCCGCGACTTCGTGCGCGTGGGCCAGTATTTTGGCTAACCGGGGAACTCTACTCCGGGTACCAAGTACTTACGTAACTACCTGTTACTTACCTTAGACTGCACTTGGACTTAAGTCAGAGAGAAAGACATAAATAAAAACATATACCGATTCAGTATCTGTATCGAAAAAAAAGTCCCAACGAATACTTCATTCCAAAAATATTTAAATACAGACAAAATAAAATACCTAACTCTTACTATACGTTGTAGATAAAGTTTATACCGTACTTAGGCTTTGTTGCTGAACCTGCCGTTGATTTGATCAAACTGGGCATCAGTAATAAAGGCTGGCATCAGCAGGTTCCTAGGAGGACAACAGCAGTCCGATTCAGCACTGTCAGATTTCAGCGTCCTCCTCGTGTTGTTTATCTTATCCTGTTCAACGTGTAATTGCTTGACATCTTCTTCGAGCTTCTTATATACCTCCATATTTACCAGACCTCGAATATGAAGGAGCTCCGGAATGTTTTCGTTGATTTTGAATTCGACGACGCATTCTTGAAAAAATAAAACTGTATTCGCGATTTTTGTTTTATTGTGCTGTATGTTGTAGTCTTAAACAGGTTTCCTCTAGTACGGCTATATATTTATGATAATAATAATACTAGTGGCCCCCACCTCGGCGTGCCTTCATCGGCCGAATGGAAACCGAAGGGGGCCCGCAGGACTTTCTCAGCTCTGTCTTGCCTTAGTTAGCGGTCCAGAGAGAGGTCGTTAGAGCTATATGCTCCAGGGGTGGAAGTTTTAAAGGGCATATCGCGCATACACCTCTCTACACCCCTGAGCCGCTCACGCTAGTGTTGCCTCTTTTCGCCTTATATGACGGCCTTTTTAGGGGGCCCACCTAAAGAGCAACGAGTCGCCACTTGCCAATATAATTAGATAGAAGCTGATGATGGCCGGTGTCTGCGACCCTTCCAATAGCCCCATCCCATGTCTATCCAAAATTCAATCCATAGTCCCAATTATCTTTTCATATTCCTGCAATAGTTCCTCCGCCTGCTGAGGTCGATTCACTGTTTATACTATAATTTTCAGCAGTTGACCCCAGAAGGAGGATAACATAACATTACAATTCTCAAAAACGGCCCCTACGTGTTGGACCCATGTCCCCGCGCAAGCCTTTCAAAGATCCGTGTATAGCCCGTGCGGTGAGAGATATAATAATACTAGTGGTATTGCGGGTTCTTCGGTAGTTCCCACTTATTGATGGCATTACCCTCAAGCCAGGGTAAAATATTTAGTTCAACTGTGACAAAATTGTGAGGTTTTCTAGAATAAAGCCTGCCATAGTATCCGATCATAATAATAATTAGCCAATGTTGAGCAAGTATTAAAGTTATACTTACCTAATTAACAGACAATAGTTATTACCTTTTTGGGGAGGGCATCTACATACAAACTCAGGCGTTTTGATCGGTACGTGTTGATCAAATCTCCGAAAGTGGTATTTGAAGGCTTGCTGTGGCACCGACGACGACAGCCTGTCCCATGGCGAGTTGGCCATCCCTAGCCCTAGGGCTGCCAACAGCGTCACGACAACACTCTGCCAACAACGTATAGTTTAGCAATTATTATCAGATATGTTAATATATCATTTTATATGATTGAAATAAACTAATTTTAAGGATTTCATCGCGTTTATACTCGTATTATGTTTTTTACGTTCCCGACCCGTGCCCATGGTTGCTGTAAAGCGGCCGAAACGTCGCGAACGTAAAAAACATAATATACCGGCGATAAAATCCTTAAAAATTGTTTTATTACAATGTAGTTTTCGCGAAAATATAAGAAGTCGATATTTATATAATTGTTTTGATTTGGGTATGTCACAGACAAGGGGATGGGTATTTTAAGGTACGCTTATGTGGTTGTAAGGATTTTATCAGGTAACGTTACGTAACATGCCAGTCTTTTTGTACCTTTAGAACCTGTTTTCTATTGCTTTAGTTGGTATGTAGCTACCTATGACGGTAAGGGTCAATAAAATTAATATGTATACTAATTAGTTATTTATTTATTAATAATTTAAATATTGTTATTTTTCAAAATATACAATATTACATGATTTTTAATAATATTCCATGGAATTCCTCCGTATATTATTATTCTTATCATCTGGTGGTTTTGTTATAACATACAAGTCAGGATAAAACATCGTGCTAGATGTAAGAATGTTTTTTCTATCATAGGTATATGTAGTGGGTTCCGCCTGTGTCAGTTTAATCATATTCTCTGATTCTGTTGTTACATTACTAAAGTCATGATAAGCCATCGTGTTTAAGGTATGATTGAACTTTGTCGTACTGTGTTTAATACACATCCCGGGAGTAATTGTTGGACAAGTGACCGGAGCGTCTGTCGATGCAGAAGCATTAGGCGTGGGACAGGTGACAGTCGGACAAAGCGTGAACGGCACTCTAGTGGTTTTCTTCCGAAAGGGAGCATTGGGCCTCGTATTATGAACTTGCTTGAAGTCCCGGTGGTACAAGCTTTTGTACGCCTTAGCGCCTTTCTTCCCAATAAAAAGTGGGAAAATCATTCCGAAGTTGTTATCGCTTTTTTTACATCCACCCTCGCACAGTTTAAACGGAGCGGTGAATAATAACAATCCAGGTCGGTTTGATATTTCTAAAAAAAATTCATTACACGCAATTAAAAGTGCCCGGAGTATGTTTTGACATTTTACGACTGATCGTATGTGGTATTACTTACTCGCCCCATTGATGATTTTCTTGATAAACTGCTCGCCGTCCTCGGCGTCGCCCTTGCGATAGATCCCGGCAGCAGCTGTCGTCCTGTTACCTGAACCGTTACCAATTACGAGTGGAAACGAGCAAAACAGAGCGAATATTTTTAAATGCGGAAGAGTCAACATCTGAGCCGTTTTGAACACAATCAATTTTGTTTTACCTTCAGTATTGGTTCCGACTGCGATCAACTTGCTTGTTTATGTATGTGAAATTGTATTGCAAATAGCTCTTGCAATTTTATTGTTATGAGAAATGTTTATAACAACAAATAAAAATATACTGTTTTTCAATTATTTTTTTTATGTAATGTAGCCCATTCGCTAATTTCCCATAATAGCTATTAGCTTGTGATTAAGAATTTCGTAAATATTTTGTTAATTAACAATATAAATAACAAAAAAATAATCTTATAAAAATAATAATTAGCCCGTTAATGCCCCATTTGGTGGGCACGGACCTACCTTCAACGCGAGAGAGATTTCACAATGCTAGCCCAGTGCGGGTTGGCAGACTTCACACGTCTTTCTAATTATTCTATAATTTATTTTCAATTTAATATCTAGTTATAAGATTGATAATTTTATTATTTTTATCATAATTTTCTTTAATTATGATTAATTAAAATCCTTTCAATCATTAATGAATAACCTCGATTTATTATAATTGCGTAAGCTGTAGTTGCTTGTTTATGAATTTCTAATAGCCATACTACGTCTATTGTTTAATTGTGAGATATACGAGTATATTACTTGTTGGTAATCTAAACAGCTGGCACCAAAACAATTGAATATAATACTTTATCCTTAAAAGAAGAAGGTTTAAATCACGTAGTACCGGGTAGTCGAGTAATCTTCCCACCAACTCAATCCATTAAAACTGTCATTGATAGATATCCGAGAAGATGCCTGAAAAATATTTATCAAACAATATTTTCTTGTTCCCAAAATAATTGGGAAAGATATCGCGAGTGCGATTGCAGGTTCGCTTCATTTGCCTACACAGTTATATTATTTCTACTTTCCTTTTGTGATTCATTACGCCATTGCCGGCCACCGGGGCTCTGGGAAGTATTTATGTATAACAATTTATAACTGTCACTGCTTCCGAACTCATACTAATCGTAGGAAGAATTCACGATAGTTTCGCTGGGCCTTATGGTAAAAATAGTCGTCCAAGACACTGGCCTACGGAGAATGTTAATAATATATCTTGCCCTGTGACATAACTCTTCAGCTTTCAAATTTGTAAACGTGATTGTACAGTTCCAAGAATTATTTACAACCATTTGTAAAACGGCGGGAAGGTCGAATTGGCACCGATTCGTGACTTTCGAAAGGGATTTACGTTGAAATACTATTGGAAGCTGAAACAATAGAAATGTTTTGTAAAGAAATGTCAGGTTTTTTTTAAAATTAATTGCGTGTATTTTCGTTGAGCTCATTTGCTATATTAATTTTAAGTATTTCAGTTGGCATCACAAATCTGGTTCAATTTAGGTCACAAAGTTGAACACGTCTCACACACGTCACATCTTTAATAAAATAATTTAAATCCCACCATATAGGTATTTTCTTTACGGATTTTTTTAACAATTGTAGATTTTTTTTTCAGCTAGACGACTATTTTGTAGATGTAATTTGCCTGGTTGACATATTGAAAGGCAGGCCATAATCATACTTATTGGCATTATCAAAGGGAGCTAGTTGCGAAGTTCAACGTGTTCATGTCATGTTTTGGCACAAGCTTAAGGCAATCGTAGTTTAATTGAATGTGCATAGATAAAGTAGTTTTAAAAGGTATATTGGGGATTCTATAACGATGCTCTGGCTGCTCAGTAATTAGTTTTTAATTGGATGAGTGCTGCTATTTACATACGATCGAGAAACAAGATCGATCGATCATAAAAATCGACCCGTTCTTGAGTCATAAATGGGGTAACTAACACGAATTTGTTTTATACATATATAGATAATAGTTTTTACCGATTATCTATAGTCCACAACCGTATCGGATACATACAAACATCCTGCAAGGAATTCAGCGGGTTTTTATTATTTTACTATAATACACCGCTTGCCTCCCGTTATGGAAACTAACTAATGGCACTTAACATAGGTGCTGTCGGAATATTATAGCCTTCATAACGAAACGGCAGTTCTAAATTTGAAAAGAATGCCTACAGCTGGTCTCCCGGGTGCCCTCTGAAGCACGGAGCAGGAGAATGTAATAATTCGGCATCCCATCGAAATCCAATATCAGTTTGAAGCGCACTTTACATTTGCCAAAAACTTGATGAAGCTGTGCTGGCCGTATCGGCTAACAGCATATTGCCGGTAAAAAAAATAAATCCAATAAAATTTGCCTGCGCTGGCTGTTTGCTATCTCCAGCAACAGCAATTAGCCTCAGACCTCTTCTGGTAATTGTGATTAACCGTAACTTGACGAGAGTGGGACGTAACATGTTATCTTTGTCTCCACGTGGCAACAAGAATATTGTTAACCTTTCATAGGTGCTGCCACGATTTTTGGCATGTATGCTACCGACAGAAAACTGCATACATATTAATTACAGTATGTTTATTTTTGCGCTTGTGTTTATAGTGTAGAAGATTTTCGCTGCACTCATCCGGACCTGGTTTATGTCAACCTTGGATTGCCACCGTTTCGTATTGTATACTTGATTCGTCAATCACTATGACTCTTTGTTTTGTTCAATGCCGCCATGGTACCTGGATATTTATAACTCATACATTTATAGACTAAAAATATTGGTTGATGCTATGCAATTTTCAATTTTGCACAGAGATGTTGCCGTGTGCAACATTGTAAAGATATGTTTATAGAGTGAATTTGAAGGCATTTTCATTAGACACTTAAAACCTTTTCTATATATTAATTGACATGTATGCATTGTTGTTACCTTATCCGGAATGATTTTCTTACTCTTGGAAACAAAATTCGCTAAACATAAAAACGGTAACGGTACCTTACAATGTATGTACTTAAAGACTATGTAAAATGAACCCTATTTACTTGGACATACCTATGTGAGTAGTTATTAAAATGTGCTGTCTGCCAGATCGATCAATTATACGGTCGTATATGAATGGATTGATGAAGCTCGTTTACATAAATGATGTGGATAGATGATGCGGTTACATAGCGCTGCCCACTACCAATGTCGATCCTTGTAAAGCGATGGACCCTGTGCTTTGGATATTACTATATAATATATATATAGTACTAGCTGACCCGGCAAACGTTGTTTTGCCATATAAAACTAAATTGAGATATAAACTATCCTATCTTTTAAGTTGGATAAAACTGCACACAGTGTGCAAAATTTTATTAAAATCGGTTTAGTAGTTTAGGACTCCATAGCGGACAAACACCCTGACACGTAATTTATATATATTAAGATAAATATTATTACTATACCTTCTCAATATCTGCAACATTTTCGTTATACGTAGTTAGTATACGTAGTTTTAGTAACTTTAAAACAGTACGGCCCCAAACCAAGCAATGCTTTTATGATGGGTACCTACTGTGCATGTATGTAATGGACTGGGGGCGATCCTGGTAAGTATATTAGTGCTCATCGCACAAGGTTTGCCGCTACCGGAATTCGAACCCGGGACCGTCGGTACATAAAGCAGCGTCACTATGCTTGCCAATTGTGACAGTCGGGTCGTCGGAAGTTGTGAAGATCTTGTCTTTTAAATGTTGGTTAAATGCTCCAAAATGTTGTAATTGATAAGGATTGTAAAATACTTATTAATTGATACGATACTAATTTGGTATTTTGCACTTTAAAATTCAAACCTGTCCCTCCATTTGTCGTAGAATTCATTCGCGTCTAGTTTGTCGGTGGATACTCACGTAATTATTTTGCTTATTTGGAATCTCTCAATAGTAATTTTAATTATCCAAATTAATTAAACCTTTTATTCCGTAAATTATATTTAATAGAAAACAAATATAAATATCTCTAAATACTTTAATTATTGCGTTCATCTTTGGTCATAACATCGATAATAAATTTGAGTAACTGTTAAGTGTACCTACATCAAATTACAATTACCTAAATGTATGGAGGTAGTTAGCATTGCGACAGCGTCGGCGTGACACTACTTGAGCTTCTATTCTTGAACACTGAGTACCTAATCGATGTCTGGGCTCCCTTGGTCATTGTAACATTTAATTATGTTCAATTTGGCCGATTGCCTGCTTTACCTGCTAGGTAGCCCAACGTTTTGGCCAACACCCAAGCGATTACATTCACTGAACTGTCAAAGATAAGTTATTTTAGATGTCTCGACATTGAAATTTCGTGGTCCGCCTGCTGAAGCGATGTGTCACGCGATTGTGACATTGAACGTGTTGTCTTAAGAGCTATTTTGCAGAATTTCATTATTGTTAGCTAGACTATTGTTTTATTTTATTGGTTGTTATGTGCGAATAGAAAATTGTTTTATTGCAATGTAAAGCCGGTAAACGTTAGATCTATAATTTGTTCCTCTTTACTTTGGAGTTATTATAATTACATAATATCTGTATTTATTAAAACGTCGAATCATTATACGCTATTCCTCCGCGTTATTTAGACTAAATGGTGTTGTCCATAAATAATATAATTTATTCAGTCGTAAATCACTTTTAATAATAAGTTAACGTACAGATTTATTATTCTAAGCGAAGTTAATAGAAGCCATTAATCTGGCTAACAATGTAATAGCCTTATTAGTTGGCTTGTGGATCGATGGAGGACTAATTTCTTTGTGTTATTATAATAAATAACAAAGGTGGAGCTGTTATTGTTTAGTTTTACTTACGATCGACTCTGTGTCTGATATTATATAATAAACATAATAAAAGCTTTTAATATTTTTCCTTGAAATGTCTGGAGTTTGTTTACAATTTTCAGTGTAATAGGAAGTGCGGACGTGATGTGTAGATAACGGAAAATGTAACATCTATTAAATGAAAAATGAAGAATTGGACAAATGATTAAGTTTATTTACTTTGTTTTCACAGTGAATTATTTTGGTTAAGGTACAAAAACCTCACCAGGACTATTACCTCTATGTCATCGTCAGAAGATAAGATGTTACAGATCTACGAAATTAAATCGCACAGCTATTTTCATAATTATCGCTTTGCATTGTCTATGGCAAATATAAAATTAATATTGTATTAGGTATAACTTCCTACTCTTGGGAATGTTTACTTTTCCGAGTAAAGTATTATTGGAAAGTCGGCGCAAGCAAATAAAACTAGATTTAAACTTAATGTTTTATTGTCTTACCCAAATAAGACAGATATTAAAATAGGAATGCGGACGGCTTCCGGTCACTGTTACTGTACGTTAGCAAGTACCGTCGAGGCGGCTGCCTGAGCTGCATCACACCAACGAAATCCTGTAACATGGACACAAAGGTCACGCCGGCGCACGGGGCTGGGTCCGCTAAGCGAGGTCAAGCGAGGGTGTTAGAGCGAAGCTAGATTGAGACGGAGTTAAATCCGAGTCGGGAATACTTCCTCGAGATGAGGGATTTGCTGTGATAGCGCTGGAACTTGGCGCCGATTGAGATGTGGCGCAGGAGGTGGGCATCCTCCTTTCGGCTGTTGCTGTAATAGCTCGAGGAAGCTCTGGAGAGGTAGGTCCGGAGCGCGCGCTCGCCCCACGTCTGCGCACGCGGCCGCTCCGTCGACAACCCTTGGTTCCGCCTGTCCATGTAGTTGATCACGTCGTCGTAGTAGTTGTGCTGGTAGTCGTACAAGTAGCCGTATTGGAGGAATCTGGGCCTGGAACGCGAGGGCGATGTGTTTATAAGTCGTACAGTTTGAAATATACAGTTTTACGATCGAACGATTGATGTTATTTCTCGAAGTCTATTTTATTTTATGTTCTCAGGTGTGAAGTGGATGTATGTATTAGTTATGATATTGTGTGGGTTTGGTTATGACGTAAAGTATGGTGGTTCACCTGATCCAGTGTTTGAACACGGGGTTCCTTGGTTCCGCTGCGTCGGTGGGGTTCTCGGGAGCAGGGGTGTCGGCCTCAGCCTTGGCGGCGTCTGGGGCGGGCGCGGCAGCGTCGGCCGCGGGGGCAGCGGGTTCCTCGGCGGGCGCGGCCGGCGCCGGGGTTTCCTCTTCTACATCATCCCACATGTCGCTAAGGGGTTCTCTGCGATCAAAAACCACTGTTATTGTCGTCACTTGTTTATCGAACTTCACTGGTCACGTCACTGCACAGACCTAACTGGGTTCGGAGATACGTGCGGAGCGGTTGATCGTTCGTCTACGACTGTCAGTGTCGTCCCCCGGTGGCTTTTGCAGCCTCCCGAATTATCTCCCTTTGACCCCACCTGGCTGTCGCAAGCGCTATGTTTGCACGACTCGCTGCCAATGATGTTCTGTCAATAGGCTGGCCGTGCATTGTATTGACGAATTCCTGGTCGTTTTTAATTACTGTGCCAAATGACGCGCGGTCTCTTTGATGTGGGAAATGTTTTCATAATTAGCATGCCTGCTGATTGATCAGTGTTATTTTTTAATGATAGTAAAGTAAAACTTAATAAGGACCACAAATAAAACAAAATAGTACCCATAACGCCTGAATTGGCGTTCTGTTGCACACCCAAATTAACCCAATTAAAATGAGGGGAGATGTATCTACTACCGACAGTGGGCTACGCCATTTAGAATATGTCATGTGTCATGCCATATCATGGCAGGCATATATCACGTCATATGTTAATCTTTTTACGATCCGGGAATTGAACATAGGACCTCACGATTGGTAGCAACGCTTTATACCACGAGAACAATAAAGCTTTTTGAATATCTTACACTTACCTTTACATAAATTATCCAATAACAAAAACCTCGTTGAAATTGGTCTTGTAGTTTTCCGTGATGATCGAACAAACATAATTCTAAAATCTCTTGTTTTGGATCTGGCGACCGCCGAATAAAGCACATTTTTTATAATATCTACACTATAATATAATGAAATAGGTCATTCAAAAACATTAATGATTAAAAATAAAGAAACGCAGGTTCAAAGTTTAGTATACTCTTACTGAATCATTCTGTATACATGTATTTCAGTCAGAATTTCAATATGTTGATTAAAAAAATAAATGTTGTTTCCAAAAAAATTACAATTGTGATTCTTCTTCTTCTTCTTTCTTTACGAAATGAGATGCGATGAAATAAAATGGATATGAATATGGCCTCACCCGCAACTTAGCGGGTATTTTGCACAATGTCAAGTAATTAATAGCAATAAAACTTTCAATAAATACACATTATAAATAAAATAATGGATGTGACCCTGATGAAATGAAAATGGCGATCGACAATTGTGATTATCGATGATAATGATGAATATGGATTAAGAAAAAAAACATTGACATCGAAATTCTTTCTTCACGTAATGATTATAAATACGCTAAAAATGCACAGATTTGAAAGCAAGTATACCCTTTCGGAGTCCCGCTGTATAGACAAGCGCTGCCCTAATAAGTAGAGTTTAAATTACTGTTAAACGTTTGTTCTAAAATAAATGAGATATGTAGATTGTGACGAACGCGGAAGGCGTTCCGAGGTCATGTCAGATGAAGATGAAACAATAGCAACGCAAATCGTTTTTGAGTTCGGTGGAGACGAGCCAGACTGTCACTAACTCTATGAAATACAAAATAAATAATGTAGCACCGTTTCTATAAATGTCTTATGTTTAATTTATTGTTTTTGTATCAATCCTATTTATTTATGTACTCAGTCTGACTGACATAAGTTTTGTTAATTAAATCGGTAATAATATATTCTTCGTCTACATGAAAGTAAATATCTATTCCTAGTACATACAGATTTTCCGTGTATAATCTATTTCCTCGCTCGACTCGAGATTCACTCGAAATATTTCATGTGTCAATATTAATACAGAGTCGATTTTCGATACCCAATTAGGTCCCAAATTGCTGGCAATAGATATTTCCTCTTTGTAATGCCAAGCTTTTCATAGTACAAATACTCGCACCGTCTGACCTAAGTCTGTACCTATCAGCATTACTTATCACACCTTTAGCATTGAAATGGTCGCATGTGCGTATCACCGAACGTCTAATGTAAAAATAAAATTATCCGTATTGGACACAAAGGGCAAAAAAATCTGTTAGGAATGCTTCGTTTTTAGTGAATTGAATAAGGACCCTAATATTATAATTTGACAATTGCAGATTGACAAGTAGGTACACAATGCCCCAGATTTGCGCCGCTAACTTAACCGTCAAAATGTTACCAATTGGTTGCTTTAACTACTAATTAGAGCTTTAGGTACATAACACTTAGTAACGGAAACAGATATCTGTATTAACCAATCACAGTTTGGGGACGAGCGATAAGGGATTGTGTGGCGAAGTGCGGAGGGCGGGATATGTAAAAAACAATGGTTACATAAACAATTCCTTTGTACGGATGACATTTGAAAATAATAATTTCAATAGTATATCAATATAAATAGATATTTATTTTAGATTTTTAAATACGTGCCAATTTTATGGACGAGATTCAATCAAACGCACCATATTTTTATAGATATACACGTTCTTGTATGACCTACGGTTAACCTCCTAAAACATTATACGATATATTATTGATAGACCTTATATAAATAGACCACTTGAGTCATAGTATTATTGATACCGAGATCGGCAGGCGAATCATCTCAGGTAAACACGGGATAGATAGCTCGTGCCAGAATGCAAATAGCAAAGATCAAATATATCCAATACGTAGCAGGTACAGGTAAGTAAAGATACTTCCTATTCGAGGAACGTGGGCATTATATTCTAGATATATCTCATGTGCAAAGGTCGTACCCTTATTAGGAGCGGAATTTTATCTCATTGTAATGTCCTCAACAAATATCCCACTAATATTATAAATGTGAAAATTTGGATGGATGGATGTTTGTTAATCAATCACGCCAGAACGGCTGACCGCATCCGGATGAAATTTAGCACAGAGATAGATTATAGTTTGGAATAGCACATAGGCTACTTTTTATCCCGTTAAAATGTATGGTTCCCGTGGGATAGATTTGTTTTTATTTTTCATAGAGCAAAGGATCGACATTATTTTTTGCATAGGTAGTGGTAGTTTAGGGGTCAGAAAATGACATAGGCTAATGTTTATCCCGGAAATATGTACGGTTCCTATGGGATAGCATACAGGAACCGGGCATTTGCAAAAGGACAGAGGAAAAGGACATATTTTTTAATCGCAGGTAACACAGCGGGGCGCAGCTAGTACTCAATATATGGTAATTCAGATGTCATTTCATTTTCAAAGCAAACTCACATATCATTTAATTCATTTAATTGCCACTCGAGAGCTCTGTAAATGAAATGAGCTCACTTACCTCTGCCTCGAAGCTGGAATCGGGGTCGACGGGTGTCGGCTTGGTGTCGGCTGCTCGTCGACGCAAAGGAGAAAGCCCATTAGCCCATTTATGGTACCAATTTGACTCGTGCATCCGAATAAAAAGAATTCATCTATATTTTTCTTAACACTGATTTGCTGATGGAATGTGGGTTTCGTAATGAGTATTTAAGTAATTCTTTGATTTTAATGTTTTTGTATGTTAATAACTGTCTTATGTGGTAAATTGCGGGCTTTTATCCGAAGAAGAAGTAGAGAAGTAATAGAAGTTTTTATTTAAATAACTTCGTAGCCTGGATTACGTCAACAAATATCACGCCGGGAGTTACTAAGACGGTGTATAAAAGCACTTGATTGATTTTAATGCCACTTGGTACGGGAATCCATAGGTCCGTGGGCATTATTATTTGTAAGTATACGTTTAGCTTGTTTGCGCGATATTCATTAACGGGCTGTAAAACACTTTTGTAGCTGTACCTACCTATCTTCTTATTCGCCTTTTTTTCATTTCTTATTGGTCTGTGGTCGGCGTCCAATCTATCGATTGCCAGTGTCTCCTCAGACCCACGTAAAAGAAGTTCCGTTTGCCAGTATCATTCAGTTAAAAATAAAAACACATGCCTATGCTGTAATGGCAACGAGCCGCAGTACCGCATAGCCTGTGGCTTCGTGCGCTCCGCCCCTAACGTAATATGGCCGAAGCTTTATTCGGTGCTACATGCCCGCATGTGCCTGCCAGTATTTAAATCAACTGGACGCATGTTGAATCACTACGCCGTATCCAGTTAGCATGTTATTAGTTGCTGAAATGGTGTTTTAGTTTGAACAGCTCTTTCAAATCCAGTTTGTTAACTATATGGCTTTGAACGTAAATTGTTGTTATGTAACTTGGGCAACAAAAACACATAGGAATTTGTCCTTGACGCGTATTTCAATCAAGTATTTTTTTATATTTTGATACGGGGTTATATTATTTTCCTAGTGATGCCACCTGCACAAGCGTATCGTTCGCGTAGTTCGTAAAATTTGTAGCGTCGACTGTACCTAATTCCTTTCTTCATTGCAAAATATGGCACTATCAAAAAGTGGGTATTTTGCCAGCGTCAACTATAATGTATAACTGTTGCATCTCTGAGACATTGGATGTAGGGTATTCAGGAACCACTCATTGTTCCGGAAACCCTGAAGAAGTCTTAAAAGCATCTCATATTTTAATATCCAGATACTTGCTGTAAAGATTAGTCCCCATATTGTTAGACAGTGATTAATGCGCCTTAAACCACCCACAGTAAAATATCATCGGATGATTTGGCTACAATCATCGGGTCATTACGTTGACACGCGTCGATGCCAATGTACAGCGCGTTTACTAATGAGCATTTGTTATGAGCGTGTGCGTTTTATTGATGTGCCCGATTTGTTCCATAACTAGTTCCTATTTTTTGTTGCCACCTTGCTTGCGTGAGTCTGTAGTATGGAGTATTTCGTCTTTTGACACGAATAGGGCCATTCGCTAAGCAGATAATTTTAGTCCATTGCCAATTATGTTGATGGAATTTTTAAGCAATAAATTAGAGCCCAGCAGCCGGACATTAGAGGGGTCATGTTCTATCGATAATAAAACAAAAAAGCTATTAATTTATTAATTACATAGAATTGGATTGAAAAATGTACGGCCACAACTGTTTTAAGTAGGTTCTTACTCCTTACTAAACTTGCGTAAAGTTTGAGTCAACATTAAATTCTGTATTCAAAAATCAGTTTTTTTGGTATTCCATTTAGCGGTAGATTATTTGCTAAATATTTAGATGGTAGGATTCAAAAACCGAAATGTCGGGTCTAGGTTTAAAATGAACTGACCACATCCTATAGGTGTAAGTTGTACAATGAACTAGGGACGATCCCAGTATATCATTCTAATATTGATATTACGCATCCATGACTCGGGTACAAGGATTCGTGCTCATTACACAAAGTTTGCCCCTCCCAGGAAACAAACCCGGGATCTTGGTACCGAAAGAAGACACTCTGTGTCACTCACGTCGTCGTCAGGATGATGTCGAAGGTAGAGTCTGGCTACTGTTCTGACGTTGCAATTACACCGTAAACTACTAAACAGCAAAGTTATAATAATGTTATCAAGCTGTTGGTTTCTTTACACTTTGAATTACGACCTCTACCAGCAACGTATAGAATGAAAAGTCATACTTGACGTTTGTAATTGTTTCAATTCTTGTCCCAACATAGTTCGACAGATGGCAGTACCTACTACCTACCCAGCTGTCGCCATCTATGATTTATAGGATATTACAATCTATAGGCTTTGGCCTAACCTCATAGCAAGTTCAACCCATCGTTTTGTCTATATAATACTGTCGGTACCTACCTACTATTAGAAAGATCTTAATTGGTTTCAAAGAAAGGATGGTATTACCGTGACCGCGTTTGCTTGCTTGCCATGTCCTTTATATCGCTATATCTGTTATCTAGAGGTACACCGTGCCCCCAGATAATGTCCTAATATTATTGACTACCGCAAACACGCTACTTATTCCAATTATGAACTCCTTGGTAAAATTCCCGGCTCGTATGAAGTATGCTACGACCTCCATATTGTTCACTTTCCGTTACTACATAGCAATTTTCTCTAGAAAAAAATATTTGTTATGCCCTTGCGAATCGACTAAAAGTGTTTACTCAATAAAGATGAATAACAAATGTATTTCAAACTCAATGGTTGATGCCGTTGGAAATGTACGTTTATTAATTTGTAGCCTAATCATATCTACTTACGGTACGGGTTCTGTTTAACGTTCTAGTATTAAATCTATGACTTTATTACTACACACAATTGCTATGTATTCAAATTGTAGTTATGCAATCAAATTAAATGGTCTTATTTTCACGGTTATTGTCTGTTCTACAGTCAAGTTACTATTAACTGTATATCACATAATATATGTGATACATACATGGTAATCAGTTTGAAAATACTCTTTCATAAGTCTAAAAAAAAACTCAATTTTAATAGGTATATAATAATTATTCTATTCATAGTTTAATAAATAAAACAGGGAAATACATAGATTTTTATTCTATATCAATATAAAATAGACATCAACCTCGAACATTGTACATAGACAAATTCAGGAGCACACAATCTAGCAAACTTATCTATCTCGAAATAGGTATAACTGGCGGAGCTCTGCAAACGCTTTATAAGTGCACAGAGTGACCGAAGAGTTACAAGATAGCTTCATTTACTTAGAAAGTGACTTGTTTCTTTTCCCTCTCGGCTCTGATGGTGACCTTCGTGGCAGCGACAGTCGATTCGGTAGAATCGGAGTCGGCGACCAGTGCTCGGAGCCGGGCAGCGCGTTTCTCTCTCGCGGCTGTCCTTTCCGTCAGCTCGTTCATCTCGTCTTCTAAGTCGGTCAAGCGGGCCCGTGTGACTTTCGCTCGCTGAGCAGCGGCGCTATCATCAGACTTGAATGCTGTCCACTTCGTGAGCGAGTTCTCCTCGTTGAGCCTGCGAGCGATGCGCTTCTCGGTGCGCTCCTCGTTCTCCTGCAGCGCTCTCCTAGCTCCGCTCACCTCGGACTGGCCGAGGCCGACGCTCTCCAGGATTTTGTCGGAGACCCGCATGCGGTTCTCGATGCTGGCAACACTGTTCTCGAAGTCGATGTCCTCAGCGAAACGGGAAGATTTCTTGCCGGCGCGTAGACGTTTCAGAGATTCTGTAATCTGAAAGTGGAAAAATATATTGCGTTTTGAAAATATTTCAGCATACATAGGAACATGCTAACATATTTTGTGTTTTTATTTTATTTATAAACGTTTTATTAAATTTACTAAACATTTTCAGCAGATAAGAAATTTATAATCACGACCAATAAACGATTATTATTTAATTAAAGTACGCTTTGACGTGGGTACATACCAAGCACGGAGGTATGTTTGTATTGTACGAATTTACTTTGCTCAAAAGAAACAACCGCTGGCAGTGCGATTGACTATGGTGGTTTGATGAATTTTTATTTCAATCTAACCCACCGAAACCCATTGTGCGTATGGCATAGGCATTTCGATGTCAAGTATAAGGTCCATTTTAAATTAATGCTAGAAGTGATTACAGAGCTTTGTCTAGACCTAAATAGCCCTCTAACGCAGTACGGTGGTTTATAGATTGCTGATAAAAAACACTGTTCTCGGGGACCTCAAAAAACGTGTTTTACCGACCAGGCTGTGCAAGTGACTATTGTCTCTCATTCCATTGAAAATTGTGAAAACATGTTGCTACCATAAGCTACCCACGGACCATGAATGTCTGTGTGCCTGCTGTAAATAACTAAGGGAGGTACACAATTCAAAGAGTATTTTGTATACAATCTAAATAGATATGATATAAAATAAACTTTATTGTTATGTATGCTTGTATAGTATGCAAAACAATAAAGCTCGACCTCTTTACAAAGTTGTTCGAGTCTTCATTTTATTCGTCTATAAAACACAATCTTTTTGAATTACCACACGATATAAAAATCTATTTGGGTTTGAAATGCTTCATGCCACATGGATTGGCAGCCCTATCATTTCTAGTGGTCTGCGAGATATTTCGGTCTCGGTTTCGACGACCTGACGTGACGTGAGGGTTTAGTGTTGATAGTTAAATTAAACCTGTGTATTTAAGAGACAGATTGCCGGTCTAAAAATGTGTGCATTCTGTACGCCTTTATACTCAAATATTTTGTAGGCCTATTACATACAGGGGCCAATTGTTGAGTTTACTTTTTTTTCTTAATTTGACAACCGGTAGGATGATTACGTATCTTCAACAAAAACCGCACGATATCTGCTTTCTAATCGCAAATTTGTGTTCGTGCACGCAAACTTCGCAGTACAGTGTAATACTCGTATGAATTTGCAATTTGTACCTTTGAATTCATTCTTATACCCAAATTGTTTGATATATTTGTATCCCTTCTATAAAACTTAATACCTTCTATGCGAAACCTACACAATATTGCAATTATATTATAGTACAAAAGGGTATTTAATTTTAATACCAGGCCATTCTGAGATTCAACTAAACAGTGCTATTGTTACACGTGAAACCATACAGCTACATAAAAGGTATCATCTGTTGCGTTTCACGTACACATAAGAATAATTATTTCAGAATTTCGGAGTATTTTACTGTTGGAGAATTTTAACAATGCAGGTCTCAGTTTGTTGCTCATGTAAATACGTCATAATAAAGGCTATCGAGTATTCGGAGCAGTTTAGTTGATATTATTTGGAATGTTGATAAAACGCAGTATAAGTAGGTAATACTATAGTTTATGGGGGACTGTACTCCCTGCCCAACTAGGGAAGTTTTCGTTTGATCGGTATAGGAGTGCTTTTCACGATCGTACGTTTAGATCATGATTTTAATCTTGTTAACGCGAAGTCCATTCTGTAAGCGAATTCACATCTGTGATTTACAGATAATTTTTCAAAGTACAATCTTTACAAGGTGACAGCGCTAGATGCGCTTTGAGAACGGGCTGAAAACATGCGTTTTGCTTAAAGAATAATACATTGCTATGTATATGGGCCTCACATTATAATTCGGTAGCATGGCCATGTCGACTAGAGTTATTCAAGAATCCGAATGTTCGTAGACAACACACGGAGCGCAAGTTGCGACTGTGGCAAGACTTCACTTAGAAACATTTACGTATTGTGTCATCCGGATGGAATGCGATATTAGAATATAAACTTTAACCAAATAATTATTCAATTCAATTCACAGGAATATTGTACCAGTGGTTGATACGTTATTGAGTTTTAATGTTGAAATTTAGAGGTGGGGTGACGGCGCCGCCCGTCGGCACCGACCGGGTTTAGTAGTTGCTAACTTCGACAAACTAATATTTGCTAATTACTTTATCCTCTGTGTGAATGCGTCCTAACTGTGCCCGACGCTTGCTTTCGCTTTGATGAAAGGAGTACCTTTGTTGGAGTGTAGAATGTTTTGAAAACATAATTAATTAATTATACACACCGATTTAAGTAATTGAAAACCAATGTGATTTTTTTTTGAATCACCCAAGCATGTGTGGTTCGGTAGCTAGTGAACTCTTATCCTACTTATAGGTATTTATTATATTTTGTAAACGTTAGTCTATTGGATTAAATGTATGTCATTTGTATGAAATTTAGTACCGACGTAAGTTATATACTTACTACTTTTCGTCCTCGAAATTTATGTAGGCGATGCCACGGGGAGGTAAAGCTAGTAAGTAGGTATTAATTATAAGGTTGAAAAACAGTCCACTTTGTATTCAAATAATAAATTGACTGAGTAGGTAGTTATTTTATATATAGTTCATTACATCTTCTATTCGCCAAAGGAATGTGGGCTTTGAATGGGGATTTTTTTAAAGCCATAACCTGTACCATATATACTTCGTCTGAAGTATGCCCGAGTTGTGACTTCTGTCATTTTGCTGCGAACAAAGTGATTGAGATAAAATAAATTAAGATGACTGCTTCAGGGATACGTAACAAAGGAGCGGAGTCTATTGCGATACTTTTTTTGATAACTTACCTAGTAACAAATAAAATAATATATAAACTCATTGTAATAAAACTAATTTTACGGATTTTATCGCGTTATACTATGTTCATAAATATATATTATGTTGACATATGACATATTATGTTGACATATGTATTAAAATAATAGAGGATATTTAATTGGATATACAAGGGTATCTGGGACAAAGGTTCAAAAAGTCATACGTAACCGTATATATCCTCGCACAAAGGTCATTAATAAAGCAATATAGAAACATTTCAAATCAATTGTCCAGATATATTTTGCCGTTATGTTGATATTCTGAGCTTTCACCGTCTCGTCGCGTCACTCACAACAAAGGAGCCGGGAATTCAATATAGGGAATACCTTAATTAATAAAAAAAAAGAAAAAAAAGGTAGTTTTGTTAGGTCAGTACGCTCCCCACTGTTCATAGCACAATGGCGCATCCACTCCAGCGACGCCCTATCCGTACATCCCGGGCCGAGCACGTGTCCGTCACACGAACGTACCTCTAACAGATTTTGCCGGATATCGGAAAAACAATTTTGAATGTTTAGAGCTACACGCTAATACCAATTTGCATGCACTCTATACTGCATTTAGCCAACTAGTTTTCTTATGTTATATTTATAATGTAGGCGAGTAGGTACATCTATCTTCTATCTATGTTTATAAAACAAAGTCGTGTTAGTTAAACCATTTATAATTCAAGAACGGGTGGGTCGATTTTTATAATCTATGATTCTGAATCTGAATAACTAACAAAACACTATTTTCCTTCATTTAATTCTAAGGCGGTACGAAATTCGTTGGGACAGCTAGTTATACCTGCTTAAATTAATTATTAATTATGTTTCAAATCTATAAGGCTATAAGGTGATGTTTATTTATTTATTAAACTCTTTATTGTACACCAAATAAATACACATAACCATAATCAAAGACAACAGATAGAATGTACAAATGGCGGCTAATAGCAAATTGATGCATCGCTTTTCAGGAATCGCGGACATTTAAAATATTTTAAATTAACTTTGATACTCGTTGAAGACGTATATTAATAATGGGAATGTTACTCTCATCAGTTTGAAGAACTATTTTGATATATTTTAATCAAATTATGTTCTAGAGGGCATTATCCGCGTTTCACAATTCTCTGGCGGTACCTTTGAATTTTCATAAAAAAATCGCTTGAGGAGCAAAGGAATAAATAGGAATCTTGTTTATCTTAGAATCACCTCAAGATAAACAAGACAACCTTACAGAGACGACACTAAACTCCTGCTTTTGTGTAGCAATTAGCCTAACCTACATTCATCTCTACTCTTTCAATGTAGGTACTACACAAAAAATACATCCTTAGTATAATAATAATATTTACTTTTCTTGGAGTTTCTTGCTCCTTCATCTCCATAGGAACGTAATTCCGAACGGGCGGATGAAGCTTAATCATTTTTAACGATTCATATTGTACTGTATTGCTTTACATAAAACTAGTAGGATTCAGAAAGAATAAAAATAAAAATGCCTCATATAACGTTTTAAATAAGCGTTAGGTGTTTATGTTAATGGTACATATTTTAAATTAAACAAAATCGAGCCGATGTGCATTGTATGCGCCCCCTTATTTATATATGTTTACGATTAAATTACAAAGCAAATGCCATAGTATATAGACCAAACATTTATATTAATAGATAATCCCTAAATTTATGTATTTCGTACTATATCCATACAGCAAGAAATCCTCTATTCCTTACGCGTACCGTCAATACAAAGTGTACGCACCGTCAAACGTCACCGTCAGAAAAGGTTAAACGCAAATTGTCTACATTGTTTTATTCTATACTTCCATTGCACGGGGGTGAAGGACCGAGTTAATTAAAAAGCTCCGCAATGTTTTTCCTTGCACTCTATGACATATGCCGATTGTTCCTTGTCATTGTCCGGCCGTCCTGCTGTGTGTCCACTTTGTACGCGGGGTTTTGTTTAATTAACGCCGAAATGTATAAATCCCGGCAGTCGGTCTGTTTGTTTTGTTCACAGATAATGATTTCAATGCACGATGTAATGACAGTTTGCGCTCCACCTCATTGCAACTCAATTAATGAGGCTTCGAATTTGCCCGTTTAAATGTAGGTAAGTAAAATTGACCAAAAACTGTTGTACCTACCTATTTTAACGTTGCATTGTAGATGTTCGCTAATGGATTTATTTTGCTGTATTTAAATAAATGTTTTGATGGGATTTTTAATTAAAGACTCGTACTCGTACGGTAATCAATATAACTAATAATTGTCATGCATTACCGAATCTTGTCCTTACATTAAAATAAGTCATTTTTATACCTACATACTTACAAAGGTACAATCTCTTGATAACGATTTAAATAAATACAATATGATTCAGAAAAGGTATACTGAGCCTTAAATCTGAGCCACTTTAACGCAATTTTAATCATTATGTGAAGTCAGAATTTGGAATTTGTAAATAAAAATAAATTGTTCGTAAAAAATATAATTGTCATTTTGTTGGTTTTTTTAAACGAGCCATTTATTTACGTAGTGTTTACAAATGCGCTAAAGAGGGCTAGGCTTAGTGTTAGTATAACCTTTCTGAATCCCCGCACTTAATCCACAATAGGGCGCAATTTCGATAACCGCCAACATGAAAATTGACAATGAAAATGATAGTGCTCACGTCATGTTGCCCGACTATACTATGCTTTGTTGATTAAATTCGAGGCTCTGCGGAGGTGATTAAGCTATCAGTTGCCATGGAAACGCTCCTGCCTGCTCCCAAAGGAATAGAGCAGGCCGCCAGTAAACACTCCTTGCGGAGGTTGCACTGTATTCACTTGAACAAATTATGTCAAACAACACGCTATCGATGACGTATGTGTATTTGTTAACCGACTTGAAAAAGGAGGAAGTTCTAATTCGGTTGTATTTTTTTTTATGTTTGTTACCTCAGATCTCCGTCATTTATGAACCGATTTGAAAAATTATTATCATTTCAAGTCTACCGCATTAATAGGCTGTTTAAATATTATTCCTAGTGTTGTTGATATTATAGTTACCGTTTACACCGGGCGGTCTTATCGCTAGCTGCGATCTCTTCCAGACTACCTTACGATGGAGAAAATTGCTATCTATGTTACAACGAAATTTGAATAAATAACAAAGGAAACATTAAATGAATCCAGGCAGTAATACTTTTTTCTTAGCTAAACTCTCCCACCTATGTAAATAAATATATAGCATAATTGAAATAACGAACAATTTCAATAAATGGTAAATTTGCCTCATCATTTCATCTCGTATAAAATACTTGTAAAACCAGTTGACTTATGTTGGAACCTATTTTCAATGTGCGTAGGTATTCAATGGAAGATTATGTAATTACCTGGCGAAGGTTTGACTTGCTCTATAAATTATATTTTAATTGAAATCGAAATTCGTTAAGTACACTCAAGCGTGATTAGAAATCATTGAAGTGATTCTATTTTCGTTATTATTTTCGGAACTTCAAAATGTAGTGTAGGCGGAATAAGTCATAAATTACTAAATATAATGAAAATGATCCCGTGCCAGCCCAAGCAATGTCATAATCAGACTGTCATAATTATATTTAGTGCAAATGATTCATAAAGTCACGCTACAAATTAGGGCAAGAATGTTATGGATGAATCTGGTGTGTGATATTTATAGCAACCAAAACATCGCCAGCGCAATAATATGGTCGTGGACAGAAATTCAGGAATACTTTTATAAGAGTCTGTCTGTGCTCATTTCAGTGATGCTGAGCTAAGAGTTTGATATTTGCACCCATAAAATTGAATGGCATAATCCTAAACTCAACAATATAAAATAGATATAAATATTAACACCATAGTTTATACAAGTTTACAATTGGAGTTGAAATATTTTTTAGAAAAAATATGTATTTACAAAGCCATATCATTTATTTTAACGTTACGCTCTTTAATAGTGGTTGCAGTCGCGTGATAACAATTAAATGAGTATTTTAAATTTTCTATAAAATATACAATTTCTGATGTTGTTATATGGTAAACTAGCTGCGCACCAAGGTGTTACCCGCGATTAAAAATTATGTCCTTTTACCGGGATAAAAAGTAGCCTATGTGCTATTCCAGACTATAATCTATCTCTATGCCAAATTTCATCCAGATCCGTTCAGCCGTTCTGGCGTGATTGAGTAACAAACATCCATCCATCCAAACTTTCACATTTATAATATTAGTGTGACTATAAAAAAAAATTGTATTTGTAATTGCTTAGTCCCAACAACCGTATTATTGTCGTTGATAGTCACTGATTCCTGCTCGCTCGGGTGGCATCCAAACTTTATGATACATAGTTTCTATAAATAAGTTTCTATAAATGTACAATACAGGTATACCATCTACAGTCTACTTTATTTATAGACTGCTTAATAATAATTGGTACGTATCATAATGTACAGTATAGATTATAGAATGCTGTCCTGGGTTAGGTTCAATAGTATTATTCGGACTTTATGTCGAGAAATTCTAAGTAACAGTCTGAATATATCCAATGTAATGGCAACGTACTTGTACTCGACCCTAATTATATTGAGACCTAATACCATCGGCTAAGTGTGGATGTACTATGTCCACACCTGCGTCAGCTACGAAGAATATAGTCGCCATGTTTTAATACGTGAAAAAATATATCTAAATCTAGAATAAATAATTGATGTACCTACGCCATACCATAAATACTCGTAAAATGATATATTAATACTAATAATACTAACCTAATATAGCTATATGTAATGGATTTCCTGTATTTTAATTCAATTTAGACTCATCTTTTAATACTTTTAGTGGTTAAGGTTAAGGCTAGGTTAGGTTGGTGAGTCATATCTAATATACTCCCTATCAATTGTTTGTTTTCCAAAAACTTGTATGTTGGTCATAGTGTATTGTCTGATATAAAAAAGGTATTCATTGGATTGCCATGTCGTTGAAGTGCTACTATATTAGTGGCATAACGTAGTCTTTAACTGGTTTTAAAAACTTTTAATTGGCAACATAAATTCACTGATTTATTATTATATTTATCATAACTTCGAAATTATTTACTGTTTGGAAGGTCGGTTAGGAATACCTACTATAGCAGTATCATCACGTATGACTACTGCTATTTCACTGTGTCCAAATAAGAACGACAATATGTAGAGAACTCGCTCGCGGAATTCGGAACGGAACGGAATCCTGAGACTGTTTCGAGTTAATATCGAATATCACGTAATGGCATGCGATGAATACAATTGAATAAGATGTGAATCATCTAAGTTTTATTGAGTCTGAGATTGAACTCGAGTGCGCTTAAAATGAACAAAAATGGCGAATATTAGGCGTGCGTAGAACTGCCTTTATTCCCATCTTATTTAATGCGCGCTATACCTACTTTAGAATGATATTTCTAAATTCGCTTCTAGACATGATATATATTTATTAATTCACTTCCCTAAGGTGCTTTTTAGTTATTTTTAACCGATAAATTGAAAATACCTTATTATTTTACAACTGAGTGCAGCGTTGTGTGTTATTAATCATGCAATTAGGGACATTTTATTGCGAGTTTAATGTACGTGCATTAATATCAATTACCTTTGTCAAAATATCTGCAGTTATCTGATAGAAATGAAATGAAATATCAATTATATACACCCCGACATACAGTTGTTATTGTTTTAACAATAATAGCGAGTACGCCGAGTACCACAAACCTCATTATAGCGGTAGATCAATTAAGGTTACAATTTTATACATTTTCAATTAAGTTGAGTACTGTAACATGCTACCTAAAATATTTCACAAATTACGTACGTTTTTACAATAATAAATATTGAGTCTTACTACCTGTGTTTCTAGATTAATTACTTTTTTTTAATAAATTGATATGATATTTTTGTCAATGTTTTACCTAATTCAATCCCAAAAATCAATTCAAATGTTCAGAACAGGGATCAGCAATGAACGAAATGTTTAATGATGTACTATTTTTGTATTCTAATAATCCCACCGTTAAAATATTATATTCGGCTCAGGGGACTAGCATGTCTTTAATAATATTTGAACGAAATATGACTTACATCCTCAGTAAGATCGTTGTCTTCGAACGCAGACGACAGAGGCCTGCCTCTCGGTACCCTAGCGCCCCTAGAGTCGAAGAGATCATTAGCTGGGGCTTCGAAGTCGTCCAGGGCGTTCTTGATGCGGCTGTCGACTTCGTCCCTGGCACGCTCACGGGCTTCGGGCTCGCGCGGGGCGGGCACTTTACCGTCCAGCCGGTCGAGGACGGGGCGGTAGTAGCTCTCGCCTTTGTCAAAGTTGCAATCGTAGACGCGTGTGCGCCGGGTGCGGCCCAGTCTGCTCATGGTGATTTCTGGGAAACAACAAGGAGTACTGTTTAATAAAAAAAAAGTAATAATCGTAGTCAATTGCAGTATTCGACGGATTAGCAGTTAAAACCATTTCCATTTAGGATAGAAATATAATGGAGTAAAAAAAGGTAAAATATTTTTATATCTTCCGTTTGAAATCACTCAGAGTTACCTGACAACACTAACAATGATGAATGTTTCATATAAAATATGTTCATGCTTGCGAGAGACATAATGATTGCCCCGATGGTAAATAGGTCAGTGTTTTTAAACTAAAAACAGTAAATAGACAATGCAATGGTTATTTTAGAGAAATGCAACATCATAATCGCTTTTCGTTGGCTGCTGGCGCAATAGATACCTAGACCCGGTTTACACGTGGGCAGCTCGTTAGTGAGTGTACTTGTCTTTGCAAACTTGTCGAGCTGTTTACACGAAAACACTTGCTAATTGTTATTTGCGCACTGCCCTTGTGTTATCCGAACTTTAGTAGGTAAGTACTGACTAAAAAGGTTGCAGTAGAACATTGTAACGATATTCGGAAATTCTTGTCCATTTGCGAGTTAAGCATTCCATAGGCGCCGTTCTCAATTATATATTAGTACCTATGTATTGTGTTACACGTTGCTGGTATCGTAAGGAGAAGTAACTAATTCAGTCAATACATTTGGTGAGTTGGATATGCGTTTACAGTATAACTATGTAGGTATTCGATGCTTTGATCACATTTACACGAAGACGTCTCAACTCTTGGAAATGCTTTGAATGTGTATTTGGCTTTGAGCTTCGGTCCGTTGACGATGTCCTTTGCTCGCCGTATCAATATCGCACTGCATATTCGAACGAATGCAACGGATTCATTCGACCGAATATTGCATACCTACTATTTGGATTCTTATGGAAATGTAAAAGTGTAGGTATGCAAGCATTTTGCTGCAGTACCTAATGCTTTGCTTTTTTATTATAATAGGTTACTACCTTCTATGATTAATCAGGATATTTAATCCAGATGTTACTGGACATAAGAATTTATACCTTCTAATATCATGCAGGTGCTGATAGTAGATTAACAATGTCTCAATTGATTTTTATTAAAAAAACGTACATATTACTCTGTTATAATTAAACTAAAATCCTTGCAAAGCGGATTTATGTTCTTTATTTTTTACCGATACAACTCACAGAAAATACAACCAAAGTACAAAGACTGCTTTCGTTTTATAATGATTACAGTCAATTTACCACCAACTAATTATTTAATAAATCAAAAAATATATCCCGTAGGTTCTCTCATTGTGACCAGGGCCCACATAGCAACCATATAAATCATTTGTCGCTCTTATCAAATTACCACCGTTCACTTGCCCAGGGCGAAGCAATTATCATAACATTTGCTAATAGCCATTACTCACAACTGCACTGTAGTGCCAAATGATCTCGGATTAATTACGAAAATGCATCAAACATTTTATCGACAGTTTCATGTCCCAGCAATGTAGTAAATAGTGAAACAAATGAATCCCTTTATGTTATACTGAATAGTACATGGAAACGAGTACACAAATTGGCCAGAACATCTGACTAGCTGATTATCTCAGTAGTTAGAGACCCTGCGTACTGCGCCGAGGGTCCCAGGCTCGAATCCTGGTAGGGACAAATTTTGTGTAATAAGCATGAATGATTGTATCCGATTCATGGATGTTTAATATATATTATATACTGGATTCGCCCGGGTCTATTGTACAGTACCCATAATATAAGCATTGCTTAGTGTACGTTGTTCATTCGTCTGGAGATATTATGTTATTATTATTAGGTATTAATTATCTTCTGCTTTGATCAACGATGGAAACTTCTGGACTTGGTTTCGTTTTGCACACGTATATACCTACGCATGACGCAATACTCTTGAATAGTGTTCTGTGCTTTTTGACGGGATAAACAACGACAGCCGTAAAACAGAACGAATACCTTGGAATAGATTATTCAACATGTTTTTAAATTAGTATATAGAATGCCCAGAGTTTGGCCATAAAAATTGACTGGATTATAATCGGCTATTGTTAGATGCCAGTGGTTCGAATTAACTGTATATTATGCTTTTTTTATACAACATTGTATTCATTTGGATGGAGCGAAACGTACTTACGTATCGAATTATTTAATTCGACTGGAAAACCATAGAATGTTCGATAGCTATGAAGAAGTTTCATGATAAATTATATATCTTAATATATATAAATTACGTGTCACGGTGTTTGCCCGCTATGAACTACTAAAGGGATTTTAATAAAATTTTGCACACTGTGTGCAGTTTTATCCAACTTGAAAGATAGGATAGTTTATATCTCAATTATTTTATATGGCAAAACAACGTTTGCCGAGTCAGCTAGTATAATATATTTATTATATATATAACATATTTATTTAACATTAGCAGCGCCAGTGACATAGTACGCGTTGATTATATTTTTTACATGGAAATCCGTTTTAAAAAACATATTTTTGTTATGTTGATTTTGTTATCTGCTGCCTGCAAAGTTTCATATTAAAATGTATAGACACGAGCAAAGTTTATTATAACGTATATAAAATTTAAAATATTAAAAATGACGTATTATTATTGTTACACACGAGAACAGGCCACAGAGGTTATGTGCTCGCGAATCACAATCTTACGACAAGTCTTGTGTCAGCCGATTCGGCTAATAATTGAAACTTGGGTGTCGCCATTTTCATATCATCATGGACACGCCATTTTCATATCATCATGTCACATCCATTATTTTATTTTTAATGTGTCTCTATTGAATGTTTTATTGCTATCGATTACTTGACATTGGCAACATACCCGCTAAGTTGTGGGTGAGGCCATATTCATATCCATTTTGTTTCATCGCATTTCATTTCGTAAAAAAAGAAAAAGAATTGTACCTTGCATTATGAAATATACTATGTTAACATAGCGAGTGGTCGAATCAAACCATTCGGTTCCATAGTCGTATCGAATCAGTTATGAAGAATGTCTCTGAAAGATCGTCGTCGAATCGAGAACATTTCTAATCGAATCGATTCGGATACTTGTCCAAATGTTCTGAATCGATCCGCCGGTCTTTGAGCACAAGGTACGCACGGAATACCGATTCATGAATTATGTAAAGGGGAGTGAAAACTGCAGTATAATCCCAAAGTATATTATTTTCATTGGTGCGATCCGTGAAAAAATATAAAAATCCAATTTTGCCTATCGATGGTTTGAAATACTATTTTATTTATATCTGTTTTGGTCTGGGCTCTAAACAAGCTTCATCCAGTTTTCTGTTTTGCGTCTGTCCCGTATTGATAAGTCTGCATCTCTGCAGCAACCTTAAACCTTGTTCAATTAGCACCTTTTTTATTTGATTTACCATTTTCTTGTCAAAGAGTGGTTCGTTTCTGAAGCTATAAAAATCTAATATACCTATCTATAATCGTGTTTTATGAACGTGTTGTTCATAAAACACGATGTACACGTCAGATACATCAAGTTCGTCGTAAAAACAATGTGTAGAAAACATTAAAAGCAGTTATGGCGCAAGCGCAACGCCAATACGTAACATCCTGTTGGCGAGGTTAAATAATTCCTCGTAAAATATACAACACGAGCAACATTTCTAGGTTTTAATTTGACAAGACAAATGTTGAGCCGATCTATTTTGACGTAATCTAGCGGAGTTCACCGACTGTGTTCTTGGCACGATGTTGTAAAAATATTCAGTGTGTATTTCACTTCAATAGCTTATGATAAACACTAATATGTTTACTACAGCTGTCAAGAATGTCCGCGAACGCAACAAGAGATTATCCCGACTGGAGCTGCTATTCGTTTAATCGATGAAGCCCTCCAGATTGATTAGCCTCCACGGGAGACGCGCGTGCGTTGAACATTGGAACAAATTCAAAATAGAATTCGCAAACATTCGATATGGGGATATTTTTAGTATCGAAAACCCGGTTTTTGTTCGGACACGGCGTATTGTAATGCACTCTTTGAATCTTGAACGGCACAGCTAAAAATAATCGCGCTTTTGGAATTCGAACTCACTTTTACTGGTACATAAATAATTTTAGATTAAATTGTAGTAATTAAGTAATTGATATCTATATCGGGGAAATAATGGAAGTACTGACGTTATTGAATTGCACATATCGCACAGCAGTTCAGGATTGTTGTGTAGATATCGTTCGCTGGTTGCAGTGGAAGTATTATATCGAGATGTGTACTGACCTGGAGCGTGTGGTGGCGGCGAGAAGGAAGATGGGACTGGGCAGTCGGTGGCAGGGCGGGTCGGCGTGTGAGCGGCGTGGGCGAGACTATGTTTAACCGTGAGCCACACAGAAATATACTGACTTTTGTTCCGAATGATTTCCTTGTCGGAAAAGCGAGGCGTACGATCGCAGGAAGCCGCACGTGTGGCGGATTCCCAAGGATGTGAAATGCAATGTATCAACGATACCTACGCATGACTCTGTACGTTGACTCTGGCCACTTTTAACAGGGACCGCGGTACTAGTCATTTTTCGCCCAGTGGGTGGCTGTCTATAGTTTCCATAAAATACTTATTTCATTCTAATAATAAATATCATAAGGTTCTTTGAATTAATATCTGATTAGCGTAGTTGGTAATGACCGAAGTAGGTTCGTCTCAAGTTAATTGTACAGTACCCATTTATAATAAAAGCGTTGCTTAGTGTGGAACCGTATAGCTGTCTGTTCGTGTAGCGAAATTTTTTATATTATTATTAAATAAAATTGTGAAGATTTGAGCGGGCCTGGGAAATAGCCGATGGGGCTTCCATTCCCAATTCTTCCCGATATATTATCACATATTTTAATACTTTATAATATATAAATAGGAATCTAAATTTAGTTGATTGATACATGTTTGGCTGCATAGGTACCATTTTTTTTAATACAATAAAAAATACGTTTCAAGGGCTAGATGATGATGACGGGCGACTATGGATGTGCAGATAAATAACCAGTATGTATAGGTACACAACACAATACGCCGTCACTTGGCAGCCGATACCGAATCTGCTATATCTGCCTTATGGTTTTAGGAAAATTAAACGCTTGGCTACTGTTTCCAATAACATTTACGATAAGTAATTTGATACGGTTATATTATTTTTAGTTTAAAAAGTAAATCGCTCATGAAATCCAAAATTCCCAGAAGACTGAGCAGGGCTTTGAACTTGTATCATTTGTTTCCAAAGCGAGTATTGACCATTGTACCTACATCAATAGCTGCGTACTGACTGATAGAGCAGTCTCACCCTTGCTCAGTCAGGTCGTGTCATCTATTGCCATGACACAATATCGAGCTGATCACCAGTACTCACGCTCTATAATCATAATAGTGAGCAAACGTACTAAGTCCATTGGATAAATATTATTTTTAATTGGAATATTTAAGGGTTCCCTCGGGATCGTCAAAACAATTAGGGCCACGCATAGCTGGCTGCGAATATAGCTAGCACCTATTTCTAGGTATGTTATATTAAACCTTACAAATTATGCACACAAATATGAAATGTGGCAAATATTTTTTTTATCATTGGGCTTGCCTCAAATAAAAAACCTCCTTAACAGTATATAAGTGTATGCTTACTGAAACAAAATTAGTGTAGCCACAAATCTCGGACTTGCATTATCGCAAGAACAATACTTTGGGCAACATACAGAAAAAATGTGAAAGAGTGCAACCCTTTTTTGTCCTCACTACTTGACTTTACCAATCTTAGGATCATAGCAATTATCTTTGAAATGATGTATACAATGTACCGACAACATTCTTTTAGGACTTAATTTGTAGTACTGATAGATTGTACTATTACCTTTATCTGAGTCTTAGTACTCGGTGGCGGAGGTATTATTTCCGCCGGAAATGTGAATTACATCCGATGGAGGGGTCGACGCGTAGAGGCATAGATTTCCCTTCCAGATCGTGTAAAACATAACTGTACTTTGAAACCGTTTTTGACGAAACATAATAATATATAGCTCTATATTCATCTACTAAGATCAATAAGCTCTATGTAAGAAATGTGTGACATGCAGTGCAAAGATACTTCCTTACAGTAGCTGTGCATGCATGACACCTAAGAAATACAGACAGCCTACCCAAATAAGTATATATTTGGGGACTTCGTCGTTTCACACCACAAGCGATTCGCACCATGGTGTGAAACGACGAAGTGTACTTTTTGAAGGCGCTGTTTCACACCATGGTGTGAATCAGCCAATGCTTTTTTAGACTTCGTCGATTCGCACCGTGGTGTGAATCAACCCAGGACTCTTTTTGGCTTCGTCGTTTCGCACCAATGACATTTTGCTATTATTTATTCAATAAAATATAAGCATGCACAAAAGTCGTTCATGGAATTATTTATTTATTTATTCATCCATTCATAATCTGGCACCTAGGGAAGCCAGAATCTATACTAATCTAAACTAATATTATAAATGTGAAAGTTTGGATGGATGAATGGATGGATGGATGTTTGTTACTCTTTCACGCCAGAACGGCTGAACGGATCTGGATGAAATTTGGCACAGAGATAGATTATAGTCTGGAATAGCACATAGGCTTTTTATCCCGGTAAAATTTATGGTTCCCGTGGGATAGATTTGTTTCAATTTTTCATAGCCGAAAGGATTGACATAATTTTTTGCGCGGGTAACACCGCAGGGCGCAGCTAGTTATGTATAAATTAATGATCACTAAAGATAAGATCATGTAGTGCAGCAACGTAATTAATATTGTAAAGACTTAGTTTTGATATTTGAGACAACAACACGTATAATAATAATTAACCCAATAAATTCAAGATAACATGTGCCCGTAAAAATGCATACATATGGGGACCCTCTAAAATTCTCAGGTTAAAGTAATCCCTTTCGTGAAAAGTCACTCGTCAAATAAACAATAAAATGACTCTGGGCTAGGAATACAGGCTTCTGATTGGCAAATAACAATTATATTATTATTTTGCATGCCATTGGGTTATCTTTAAGGTTACTGTACGGAGTTTATATTCAGAGAGTGGTGGTGTTCACGTTGTGTTTTGTAAATTTTGAGTGATTTGTATTAGGTAAGTACATCTCACAATATTTTTGTAACATCATATATTTTGAGATTATTTTGAATAGTTAACTACATGATTCGTTTATAATTAACTTTCATCGAAAAAACATCATAGTAATTTGTTGTTAGATATGCATTTAATATTAATAATACACTAAGTATATCACCAGCCATAAAAAAAAACCAGAAGTAAAAATTGTTGTACTATTTTGTCTTCAGCCGCATTTTGTGGCGAAAGACAAAAAGCTGGGTCTTGTCACATTTGCTGCTGAACTACAGCTCAGCCTGTGATTTTCAATTATTACTTTAATTATGTAAGCATAATAGTAATGTAGTAAAAATCTACCTGTGATATTTTCTAATTAGTAATAATTAAAAGGGTAATATACCCCCCCCCCGGCCTCATCTGTGACTATTTATCGTTTACATTTTTACTATTTACGCTCTTTTATACCTGTAAGTAAAAAAAAATGCAATTATTTTGATTCGTATTAATACTTTATCCAATAACAAAAAAGATAAGTTATATACCTATTTTGTATTTTACTGCACTATTCATTTTATCCAATAATAGTTTTCTACCCGTCTGTACAAAAACACACTATATTTTCAAACTTTTGATATTGGTGCGAAACGACGAAGCCAAAAAGAGTCCTGGGTTGATTCACACCACGGTGCGAAACGACGAAGTCTAAAAAAGCATTGGCTGATTCACACCATGGTGTGAAACAGCGCCTTCAAAAAGTACACTTCGTCGTTTCACACCATGGTGCGAATCGCTTGTGGTGTGAAACGACGAAGACCCCTAAATAATTGTAAGTAAGAAGTATAAGCCAACATTCATAGTTATGGGTATACCGTAAAGGAACATAGAAATTAGAACTAATACAACATCTCTCATTGAACTGTAATTGTACAAGTAACGTCACGGACAAAACGCTTTCACTTTTCAATTATTATTATTATTTTTTTTTATTACATTATAGGCAAGTATTTGATCTCGATCTCACCTGATGGTAAGTGACGATGAGATCTACGATGGAGCATACTTGCCTAGGTAGGAGAAGTAAAGAGAGATTAGACTAATAGAACTTAGACTAATGTTTGCAATTGACTGTACTGTACGAGGAGAAAATAGGCCCCTCGCCCGTTGGGAGACCACGGGCCCACCTCAAAACTTAGTTGGGAAACAGTAAATTATTCCGCTGCTTGCATGTGTCTGGGGACTCGAAGAATAACAGAAGAAGCACAAGGTTTCGAGTAATCGATTGAGCGGGGGCCCGTTGATTTGTTACTCAGCGATACACTACAACCTTTTATATAAACACTCCGAGTATCGCGTGAAACTTCTTTGGTGATTTTTGTAGAAAAGAAAAAAAGTTTGACTGAATTATTGACGTCAATTAGAAAAATTGATGGAAAATCCAAGTTCCTTGTATTTTCTTGCATTAGTGTAATAATTGTACTTAAAACACATTTTATTTAATATTTGTTTGGGAGGAATATTATTGCAAGGTATGTTAGTTAATCCATATTTTTTAAATATACCTATTAAAATGTTCTTGCCATCGTCTGGCCATAAATTTCTTCCCACTGTGTTTTACCGTTCACCCATAAATTATGATATATATTATTACTAACCAAAAAAATTCAACCAATACAATCCTATTGGTTATACCTATCACATAATATATTTTCTGTATTATGATGGAACTAAATATAAAACGAGTACAGTCTCAAAATTCGACTCGATTTACTGTCAGCATAGATCGATTTACAGTATGAACTGCAGTATATGGTATACTAGTAAACGCTCGACTAACCATAATCCATAATCCCAGTCTACAGACGGGTAGTATAACAATTAACAGTAACAACAATATCGTTTATTACTACTTAGGCTAAGTTGATGTTCATGATGCCTGATGGCGATGTTTTCCATCGTGACATCCCTAATTATAACATCATCTATCAGCAACACGTGAAGTACCTCAATAATATCGCCTTTACCCTCACATGTAAGCTTAGGCTTGTATCACCCCTAAGACGTTGGGATATTGATGTTGTTATCGGTGTGGGTTCACTTCAGGCCCTCGCAATGGGATGTATGCTGAGAAGCGACCCCATGTCCTTTTGTGACATATATTTGCAACCGGAAGCTGCGTTTGAGATCCTCGCTCAATTAGGAGAGCTGGGATGTGTGCAGTTTATTGATGTTAGTATTATTTTAACTATATTCCTGTAAAACTATACAAGTAAGTATTACCTATCTAATACGAAATAAAATTCATGTTCCACAGTATACAAGTTCCACAGTATACATGTTCCACGTCATACAAGTTCCACAGTATATAGTACATGTTCCACGTCATACAAGTTCCATAGTATACATGTTGCACAGTATACATGTTGCACAGTATACATGTTGCACAGTATACAAGTTCCACAGTATACATTTTCCACAGTATACAAGTTTCACCGTATACACCGGGTCTCCAATTTAATCACGATATATCTCCATTTATTCCACAAAGTGAATGGTATTGAAAGCTCATACATGTAGTCAAAGCCGGTGTCCGATTGGCTATAAGCTGACAATTTCTGGAGCCGAATGGGCGTCGTTACTAGGCTCGACACATAGGCCTACTAGTTTGTGTAATTAGCAATCACTAAAGATTTTCAGTTATAATTAAAATATATAAATACTAGCTGCGCCCCGCGGTGTTACCCGCGTTTACATTTTACCGGGATAAAAAGTAGCCTATGTGCTGTTCCAGACTATAATCTATCCCTGTGCCAAATTTCATCCAGATCCGTTCAGCCGTTCTGGAGTGATTGAGTAAAAAACATCCATCTATCCATCTATCCAAACTTTCACATTTATAATATTAGTGGGATAGAGCGTTAATTCTATCACTGACACCGGCTGTATAAATGAATATTCTATCAAACGCGAAGTTCACAACACAACAATTACCAATTCCAGTTGAACCCTACAGTCCAGGCGTTTCAAAGGAACTACGTGTCAGAAGTCTGCCGCTGCGCGGAAATGGAGCGCAAGCTTCGGTACATGGAGAGCGCAATGTTGGAGGACAATATATACATACCCGACACGAATGTCCAGCCAAAAGGATTGCAACCAAACGAGATGATCACCTACGAGGTAATTATTTATTTAATCTTGAACAACACGAAAAGACGTAGAGCCTTGTATAATTGGGTCACAGTTTGTATTGTCACAGAAAAAGTACCTTCAGGTTTTTAATATATAAATAACATCGTCTAGGTATGTGCTTCATAAGTAAATGTATGTGTAGGTAAACACAAATGCATTGCTATAATAATAAAAAAATACTATAGAGTAGGTAGTAAATCTTATCTATATAAGGTTTAACAAAAAGAGTGTAAAATATTTGAAAGTGTTCATCGGTAGGCTATAAAGGCCACAGGCCCGAAAAAAAATATTACGTTTTTTGAAGTTTTAAAAATAACAATACATAATAAGTGCGCGATGAAACGGTACGTCTTGCTTTCTCACAGAAAAAACAAATACTATCCCACTTCCCACTAATATTATAAATGTGAAAGTTTGGATGGATGGATGGATGTTTGTTACTCAATCACGCCGAACGGCTAAACGGATCTGGATGAAATTTGGTACAGATATAGATTATAGTCTGGAATAGCACATAGGCTTTTTATCCCGGTAAAATGTATGGTTCCCGTGGGATAGATTTGTTTTAATTTTTCATAGAGCAAAGGATCGATATGATTTTTTGCATAGAATATAATTTTTTATATACCTTATGTTTGCTAACTCTGTAATTAATTATTTCAGAACATGTTTGAGAAATGGGAGGCAGATATAGTCGAAATGAGCGCAAACCAAACGAATCTAATGAAAAACTATCTAGAGATGAATGAAATGTACTACGTGTTGACTCACATTGGACCTATGCTAGGCGACGCCGTCATCGGCAAAGATTCTATTTTCCAGAGGTAAATATTGCAATGCCCAAGGGCTGATCCAACAGTAACACGTTTATATAAATAATAAATAAATATCGCCATACGAACACACCAACTATACGGTCCCACTTTAAGCTTAACGCTTGTGTTATGGGTACCGTACAATGGACTGAGGGCGAACTCAGTATATAATACTTATATACATATTAAACTTCCATGACTCGGGTACAAACATTCGTGCTCATCACACAAAGCTTGTGTCCCTACCAGGATTCGAACCCGGGACCCTCGGCGCAGAAAGCAGAGTCACTACCACTGCGCTAATCAGGCCGTCAATAAATATAAATGTATTCTTTAAGACAATTAGCACTCGATTTACAGGAACGAATATACATATGGTACACCACGTAGGTATTGATATGAGTTCAAAACTTCGTTTACGTATTTAACGTAACACAAGGTGACCGACCGACGCTTGTTTTGTTTAAAAATTACTTTCAGTTTTTCATTTTTTTTTCCAGGCATCTTTTTCATTATTTTTCCTAATAATATTCGGACTACTTATTATGAACATTTAGAAAAGAAATGCTGAATCGATCCTCAAGTGCGCTTGCACTAACCTACGAACAGTATTCAATTTTTATTTATACATATACATTGATTACATCGCTTGCAGCCGAGATCGGAAGAAAGGGGTTTAAAAAAAACTAAGATGTCCTTATGTTCATCGATATTCAATCACAGTTTAATCTTATTACACTGAGAAATTCCCGACCACAAGCTTCTTGAAAGTCTTGAAAGCTGCCTTGCGCCTTTATAAGGAAGCCTCATTAGGCGACTCGACTTTTTATTTAGTCAAAAGGAAATTGCAATAGACTCTACTGAGATTTACTTACAGAGAGACCAGGGCTGAGGCCTCTGAAAATGGTAAAAAGTGAAAAAAATATATAGTAGGATGAAATCCCATTGAAAAAGGAAGAGAATATAACAAAAATGAAAGGAAAAATAATTTACGGGCGATCTGAGGTCGGGAAGTGGATGGGGGTGAGTTTTTAAGGGTAAAAAACGTTTTTTCTCGATTTCCGGCAAAACTACAAGTCCTATGGAAAAAAATTACATGACAAAGTTGTAGATAATAAAAAGATCTACAACTTTTGTAACTACACATTTTTCACATAACCTCAAAATTTATGTGAAAAATTCAAATAACCAAGTTTTTGGTTTTTTATTTTTATCTTATACAAAAAAGTTTTTTTCATTTTCTGAGAACATTTACCATAGTAATGAATATATGTTTTACATTATCAGAAAGAAGAGATTTGAACAAACAAAAAGCGCACCGACTTTTTTAAAAAGCTGATATTTTGACGCGAGAATTTTCGATTGAAAATTAGGGTGCTTTTTCAATATTAAGTCAAAATAAGGTGAAAAAATAAATATTTTAAATCAAAAAAATTACAGTGTGTTAGGCACATAAAAAGGTAAGATTTCACCAAATTTCGTGAAAGTAAAAAAAAAATTGTATAAGATAAAAATAAAAAACCAAAAACTTGGTTATTTGAATTTTTCACATAAATTTCGAGGTTATGTGAAAAAAGTGTAGTTAACAAAATTGTAGATCTTTTTATTATCTACAACTTTGTCTTTTAATTTTTTTCCATAGGACTTGTAGTTTAGCCGGAAATCGAGATAAACCGTTTTTTACCCTTAAAAACTCACCCCCATCCACTTCCCGACCTCAGATCGCCCGTAAATTATTTTTCCTTTCATATTTGTTATATTCTCTTCCTTTTTCAACGGGTTTCATCCTAATATTATTTCATTTTTTTTTCAATTATGATTATCAATACACTGAAGGCAGTCATCGTTAGAAAACCTGCACGTGTTTAAAAAAAAACCATGTGAAGCTCGTTATTCCCCATTGGGCGAGCGCAACAACTATGCTATGGCCAGAATCCCTTGTATTTATGTGGAGTGGGCTTATAATCGGGCTCTTTTATAACGGGACCAAATATCATCAGCGATGTTTAGATACACTGCAGTACGCCACTGCCTACCCCTTTGCGGAATACGAGCGTGGTGTGACACTAACACACCACGTGTTAGAAAAATGTTCTAAATTTGCTGTAAAGGGATTTATAACTTAATCATTAGTTTATTTCATGTTTGTATCATAATAAGACAACCTGAGAGTCTAATATAGGTCGCATCATGTAGGGTGATCAAAGATGGCGGCTTTGTATGAATTTGGCATCTTGATAATTTTACGTGATGATCTACACAGTGTACCCAGATTATGAAACATACCATTCAACATTTCAAATAGTTCCTGAAATAGACAATATTTGGCACCTTTTCTTATTTAAATTATTGCATGAAAAAGTCTCTTCACATCGGCTTCTTAACAGGAAGGGCGTCGGTGCTGGTGACCTGGGCGCCGGCGGCCGCCTGGTCGTGATGACAGGCGTGGTCCGACGCAGCAGGTGCTTCCATCTGGAGATGATGCTGTGGAGGATCTCGCGGGGGAACATATACTATCGACAAGCATCCGAGGACAAAATACTGGAGGATCCTGTTACGGTAAACTAAAGTTGATGGCTTTATATTTATTATTTGACGACCTGGATAGCACGAGGGTTCCGGGTTCATATCCCGGTAGGAGCAAACTTTTTGTGACGAGCACAAATGTTTGTACTGGAGTCATAGATCTTTAAATATCTATATAAGAATAATATACTGGGTTCGCCCCCAGTCCATTGTGCTGTATCCATAATACCAAGGTTGCTTAGTTTGGTATCTGTTACCATGCAATTAGTTACTGGCGATCAAATAAATCTGTGAGGGTATTCATAAAAATAATATCTTGTAGCAAAACAAGGATTGAAACGGATTATTACAAAGCTTGTAAGCGATACCTTGCACCGATATTATCTTCTAAGCGCACTGGGATGGTTCTATTTTAAGAAATGTATACGCGGCTTACTGTATTCCAGTTTCAGATGCATGTTCACCGAGTTTAGGTTCAGGGTTTATAATTCAAATACAATTTAAAGATCCAGGTATTGTTGTGCTTACAACGCGTAGAGAATATTGCATATTTGACGATTCGATTGGCCCAATTCATGCGGTGATATTATTTTCCCGGTATCCCGAGTTTGAATCCGGATAGGGGTATGAATGATTGCCCAGGAAACAAAAAACAAGCAGCAAGATGCATGCTCGAGGTACAAGGAATCCTAGTTTGGGACTAGATGAATGTGTGTAGTATTCTAAAAAAAAACAAATTAGCCGTAGATAAGTGAGGATAAGAAATGTGGTTCATTTCATTTGATTATTTAAGAAAATTTTAATTGTGGTTGTTACCCTAAATCTGGTATGAGATTATTGTTTGCCGTTAAACTGCTAACAACAAGAAACATTTCTTAGAGAGCTGAAATCAGAAAAGTGGCGTTCTTAGCCATATGTCAAGGAGAACAGATAACTGCTCGAATGGAAAAAGTGTTCAGCGGGTTCCGTGTGAACATATACCCTTGTCCGGAGACCCTGGCGGAAAGGGCGGAGATGATGGAAAAACTTGATGTGAGGCTTGACGATTTGAAACAGGTGGGTGTTGGCTTTGAATTAATTTTCTTAATTTAGTTTAGGTTTCTTCGATTAAACCTCGCACATATAAGTCATAAGGACTGGTGAAGACTAGCGCCATCTCTACCTAGGGTGCAAGGCGTGTGGTGCACCCGGGCGCCGACCGGCACGGGCGGTATCGCCTACATACTTTTTGTCGTCGTTTGGCCGCCGCTCCCACCCGATTTAGAGAGGAAATGATCAACTTACTAGCATATATATAAGAAGAGCGGGGGCTACTTACACGGAGAGTGCCTGGGTAGTGCTTATACTCAGGCACTTCATCAGCTACATATGCAGTTGCTAGTGACGTCACAATTACGCACGTTCATTTGATATATCCAAATGCTATATTTACAGGTCTTAGACAAAACAAAGTACTTGCGTTGCAAGGCATTACGCACCGTAGGAAAGAATTTGCGTTTATGGATGCTGCAAGTCAAGAAAACGAAAGCCATTTATCACACCATGAATCATTTCAATGTGGATGTAACTAAGAAGTGCCTCCTTGGACAGTGTTGGATACCGGATCGAGATTTTAACGTGGTCAATGACATATTGAATGATTGTTCGGTAATTTAAGTACTTACCTATAACCATATTATTACTTATGACATGTGGATATTTGAAAAATTCCGTTTTTGCAGAAATATTAAAAACATATTGGCTACTATGTATAGCCTATAGAGAGTATTTTTATGAATATTTCTTAAATAGAGTGCAATCAGTTCCCTTTGCTATCTTGTTGCCTTTTTTATTTTTAATTACAAAAAGAAGTAGGCAGTTTATTTGAGTGAATTTTACTGTTTCCAGGAAGCAATCGGCAGTAACGTACCGTCGTTTATCTTGAAAAGAGCAACCACAGCAGTTCCACCAACTTATCACCGCACAAACAAGTTTACGAACGGTTTCCAGGTGCTTATCAACGCTTACGGTGACTCCACTTACGGAGAACTAAATCCAGGTTAGCAAAACCATATTAGTCTAGGGACACAACTGTTTGTAAAACGGTCACCTAAAGCCCAAGTTTTGAGTGCACCTAGGTCGTCACACCAATGTTTCTAGGGCCTGCCTGAGCAACGACAGCTATCTTCAGCCATCCATTGTGTGACAATCTTACCCATCCGGGCCTATCCGCCAAAGGTGGCCTGCTCAAACCTATTTCAGTCATTCACTTTTGAAAGCAAGTGTTTAGTTACATTTTAAATCCATTGTGTACGCGTAAAACACAACACATATTTTATCTATCTGTTACCGAGATCAGCTGCCTACAAACTATGCAGCAGCGGCTATAGAAAAATTTTTTAGGGGGGAGACATTCGAGTCTTTTTAAAATAAATATAAATGTTAAATACATATATGAATGTTCACGCCTTCAATCCGGACCACGGTACCACCAATAAATACTGATTGTAATTGATGTGACGCGTAATACTAGTAATAATATTGATAGTATGGACGACTTTTATGTTTTAAGAAGAATTTTTACTTTGACGACTTTAAACAATGACTTTATTGTTTAAATCCTTTGTTGTTTAATTCATTTATTTTTTATTCTCAGGTCTTTATACCATTAGCACATTCCCCTTTCTATTCGGGATGATGTTCGCCGACTTCGGCCATGGATTTATTCTAGTCTGTTTCGGCACCTGGATGATTATGAGTGAAAAAAAGTATATGAACCAACGGTCAACCAATGAAATTTGGAATATATTTTTTGGCGGTGAGTTTTCACGTGCACTCGGAAATCATAATTTTCATAATGTTACAGCCTCACTGTACTTACGCTTTTATCTCATCAATGTTTAAATATATTTGGAGATATTTCTACCCACCTAAACAGAGGCGGATAGCAGTTCTGGCCGTCCTAGGCCGTTTACTTCGGGCCGCATCTTACTGCTATTTTTTGATAAGCACTGTTGGCCGCGGGCTCAGGTTAGCCGCGCTCACTACCACCACCGTCACGCCACTTCTAATAGATATGTGGTGACCTTAGGCATAGACCTAGTAAGCCTCACGAAAAGACCGCCTCTGCAACATGATATTGAAACGTGGAGGTTGTCAGAATACATTAACTATATGAATATTTTAATTCGTTCTCTACTCTTAGTCTTTCTGGCTAATGAAACCGCTGGCGTCGCGCCCGCTAACGTTTGTAATAGTTCGTACCTCTCGATAAAACAAGCGAATTTACTTTTTCAGGCCGTTACGTTATTCTGCTGTTGGGTTTATTCAGCATGTACACGGGATTTATCTACAACGACGTGTTCTCGCGTCGCGTAATTTTCGGGAACTCCTCCTGGGTGGCCAATGCTGATGTTAAAACAGTGGAATCCTTTGAATCACTTGACATAGACCCAGCTGGTGAAATGAGACACCCGTACATTTATGGAATCGATCCTATTTGGGGAGTGCGTATCTAAGTATCTATTGTTATGACATTTTTTGCCCATAAACTTAAATTAGAACTAGATGTGTTCGCGACTTCGTTTGCATTATGTTTTTTTTTTGGGTTCCGTACCCAATTGTGAATTGGTTTATCGAAATAATACTGATAAGTAGCATCGATAAAAATAACAATGATTGTTTGTAAATATGAATTAGCAAATTTAAAGTAAGGCAACAGATTGTGAGTGTGAAAGTGTGAGTAGATTTTTGCATACGAAAGTCGGACCATAATATCGACGGAAATGTTCACCATCACTTTATTGCTAGCTATATTCTGCACTGATATGCAACCTGTTTTTGGGAACTCAGCCTTCTTATCAATGCTTCGCTGTAAATGGTTTTTAGTAACCGAATATAGTTAACATCTATTGTTACAGTTATCAACAAACAAAATAATGTATGAGAACTCAATTAAGATGAAGATGTCAATTATCATAGGAATTGTGCACATGATATTCGGTATTGTGCTGAGCTTGATGAATTACTTGTGAGATATTGTCTTATTTTTATGATTTTTAAGGAATTATAAGTGCCCTTTATCACATGAAGTATATTCAAGTCCCAATTTATATTATTTAGCAGGATCTACAGTATATGGTATCTATATCTTATTTGGATAACGAATGAAAATGACTTATCTCTTGCGTAGTAATGATTGAATTAAAAAAAAATACAGCAAGCAGCATCCCTGCCATGGTGCACATTCTGTGTGGTTTATATGTTGCATTTAAGTTTAAGCTGATTATATAACTTCTATTTTTTTTTCGTACAAAACATCATGGATGGCTGGTCAGATCAGTTGCGCTGCATGTGCCTAGTGAATGTAGCGTCTCTATCTACTGCCGCCTTCCTACCTAGGCAAGTATGCTACATCGTAGATCTCATCGTCACTTACCATCAGGTGAGATCGAGATCAAATACTTGCCTATAATGTATAAAAAAATAAATAAAAAAAAATACCCAAATCGGCCACCAGCTTAAACTGTATCAGTATTGGTATAATACGCCCTGAGTGTATCGGTTGTTTTGCGCAAAACATACCCCTGAAATCTGTTGGGTGCAGTAAGGTTACCTACAGGCAGACGATTCATCTATCAACATATTCGCAGGCACTTCAAACGACACTACTCGATATACCTGCAATTTATACCGGAGATATTATTTCTAAGCTGCCTTTTCCTTTGGTTGGTCGTTATGATTTACTATAAGTGGTTCACCTACGGCGCCAGATTTCGTAAGTATGAAATATCGTGTATAAAACGTAAATATTGCCAAATAATTGTATTCTGCATTCATTTATAAATCAATAAGTGTTGGAAATGTTTTCCTTTACATCTATAGTATATCATAAATAATATCGATAATCAACATTGGATACAAACAAATTTTAAAGTATTTTTTTTAAATGGACAAATTAATTAAGGGTATAAGAGGGATAAGAGGAAGTACATCTAAAATGGAGTTGTTGAAAATATTTTGTAGATGGGTACTAATAAATTGGCCCGCATTAACCTGTACGTTTTTTTCAGCTCAAGTTGAAAAGGGCTCCAGCTGCGCTCCCCAAGTGCTCATACTGTTCATTGATATGGTTCTCATGTCCACCACTAAGCCCCTCGCGCCTGACTGTGAAGCCTACATGTTCCCCGGACAGCAAACGGTGCAAAAATCCTTGCTGTTTGTCGGCGTACTTTGCGTCCCGATACTTTTGTTTGGAACACCGGTTTATCAGCACAGACGCAATACGAAGATAAAGAATGTGGCTATTGTAAGTGATTGCATTAATATTTTCAAGCTTAATATAAATATTAAGGGCGGTCTTGAAATTAATTTGGATATGCCATCTATCAAGTTGTGAAAAGGGTTTATCAGGTCATTGTGAGCGGGACCCTACGTCCAAACTTAGGCGAATGCCTGTACTTTGATTAATTTTAAAAATGCATTGTTATAGGATCTTATAGAAATAATAAAGCAACAAGGAATGGCAGTAAAATACATGAAAATTAAACAGTAATCGTTGTGAATTAACTGAAATATGGATTAAAAGTTTAAATGATATAAAAAAATAAAATTGTACTAAAATCAACATATATATATATAAGCTACTAAAGTATTAATGCGCGCGTCCTCACCAACCGACATATCAAAGCCGACTTCTATACGGATTTTTACTTTCTGTGCCCAAAGCGTAAACTCCGATTATAAAATAGCAATGTTACGAAAAAAGCACGCTGTCAATACTATTGTGATTTGTGAAATCTACGGTCAAAGCGAGACGACGAGAACACGCTTACTCTAACGTAACGCTACGTAAATCAGAAATGATGAAACCCATATACCAACTAGAGTAATCGACATAGCTCTAGGAATCCCAAATTTGAAGTGGCGGTAGGCAGTACACACAGCTCGCAGAACCCATGATCGTTTGGGCAAAAAGGTTATAGAATGGCGAACCCTCTCAGACGTGCAGGTTTTCTCGCGACGTTTTCCTTCCCCGTTTAGCAAATAATAATAATGGTTAAAATTTACAATCCTAGAGTTAATATCTGGAGCTTGACTCTGCTACACTTGTTTTGTCGCCTACAAAACAAGTGTAGCAGAGTCACCAACTCTCTTATCACTGGTTTTTCTACCAACTCTCTTATCACTGGTTTTTGTGAAAAAACTAATTTAGCTAACTTCAAAACAGGCAAATCTCAAATATAGTAGGAGAGCTAAAGACGACCACAGAACTAATGAAGAGCTAGTCGCTGATATAGAGAAGCACTCTGTACCGTTCGGGGAGCTCATGATACATCAGGGCGTCCACACCATCGAGTTTGTGCTGAGCACTATATCGCACACGGCCTCCTATCTTCGGCTTTGGGCTCTATCATTAGCACATGCCCGTAAGTAGAACTAGACCAGCACGTGTCTTTCTCTTTCTATCTTATTTGATTATCGCTACTATTCATTTCACATGAAATAGAACTACTGCAGACGCGCTGTAGGATTGCCACTAGGTAAATAAATCAATGCACAATGATGCAAATAATCGATTGACCACATTAACACAGTTGATAGTGCCCTGCTTTCCGTACCGAGGGTCCTGGATTCGAATTCTGGTAGGGGCAAACTTTGTGTGATGCACGAATGTATGTACCCGAGTCATGGATGTTTAATATCTATATAAATATAATATAAAGTATAACACAAATAGTTTAAAACATTTTAACCGATGAATCAGTAAGTTATATACATATTTATTCGTAGTAAATAGATCACTTTGATGTATAAAATAATTGTGTCAATCATGTTTGGTTTTGTTTGAAACAAATTTGATTTATTTATTTTGGAATGTTATTTTTATAACCTAGTGTTAGCCCTGTTAAAATATTTTACACTATTTTTGTTACACCTTATATATAACTTATATACTGGGATCGTCCCAAGTCACTTGTCACCGCATAGACGGTTTATTCGTCGAAATAATCAAGAACGCTTGCTGCGTTACAACAGTTTTGTAATCGTTGAGTATCAATCATACGGTTATCATTTATGTGTATAATTAATTTTATAATTATTTTGTAGAGCTATCAGAGATGTTATGGGGTATGGTGCTGTCGAAGCTGGCGTTGCGAGACCACTCTTTAGTGGGTGCATTTAAGTTGTTCCTCATATTTGCTGTATTCGCCACTTTCACCATGTCCATTATGGTGGTCATGGAAGGACTGTCCGCTTTCCTTCATACCCTGAGATTACACTGGTTGGTCCAGCTCATGTACTCAAATCCGCGTTTTATAAATTAGCTTTTTATAAACATAATTTCAAAAACACTATTTCGAATTTAGAGATGAGCAAATATGCTGTTGGATCACTTATTTCATATCTCTAAGATTTACAATCACAGTCGAGTTTCAGCTAGTATATTCTTGTATGATATATATTCACATAACACACGGCTAGTAAAATATGCCTACAATATATGTATATATACTAGCTGACCCGGCAAACGTTGTTTTGCTATATAAAATAAATTGAGATATAAACTATCCTATCTTTCAAGTTGGATAAAACTGCACACAGTGTGCAAAATTTTATTAAAATCAGTTTAGTAGTTTAGGAGTCCATAGCGGACAAACACCGTGACACGTAATCTATATTTATTAAGATATATATAAGTAAATTTGTTGACACCTTGAGACGTATGTTTAGTATATAGCTACCAAATTTTGCCAATAGCCAACACTACTATTTTATAACCATTGGCTAATTTTGCTTTAACTTTTAGATTTCTGTTTTGTTTCAAGGGTTGAATTCATGAGCAAGTTCTATTCTGGAGGAGGGTACCAATTCCGACCATTCTATTTCAAGACTATCTTAGCTTCGGACGAGAAACTTGACGTTTCATGCAAGAAGGCACGAAAGTCGGACTAATATTTTGAATTTGGTATTTTATTTTACGTAGATCATTTAGGTCACTTAACCTTCAATAAAATATTATTTTAAGGTTGTTGGCTTTTACTGTTTTCAATTATTGATTTCTGACACATGTTATTAATACATAAAGAGATTTATTAGTTTTTCAGAAAAACATAATTACGTGAAGGGACCGATCTCCGAAGATAGTAGATTTTTTTGTCTCAGTTGTTGATTTTTTTTTGTGCAAGTTTTTTTTTGCGAAAGTGCAGTAGTAAGGCCAAGGAATCACGTTTATCAATTACTTGACAAAGATAGCGTGCTCGATTTGCACGAAGACAGTACGCACATAGTGAAGTAAATAGTAGCTAACTAGTGTGATCTATTTCGGACACTTGCTTGCCAAGCTGTTTATACCAAGACCCTGCTACTTATGTTACTTGCTTACTATTTTCGTTTAAACTGAGCGTAACACATTTTATTGACATAAGCTTATCACCGAATTGAACATTATAAGCGATTAAAAAAAAATTGATTGTAAATTTATGAACACATCATATAAATTTAAAAGGGGTACGTCGTTGACCTAGTAAAAATTATAGGTAGACCCACCTAAAATTATAGTATTTCTAGAATAGAATTAGAAAAAATATCACTACTAACAAGAGATTTGGTCTAAACCAAATACATATAAAGTTTTTTTTTGCATATTGAATGTATAATTCTTGTTTCTTCATCTCTTAGCATCAGAATTATTAAGATACAGATACAAAAATAACATGGAATAAGAATTTATTTGCAATAAAATATATGATAATACAGGCTGAGGGAAAAAGTATTACAATTAATAGTGTAATACAAGCATGTTGAAATGTAGAAAATGTTATTTCGCGATGGGTATTAGGTTCAACGTAATTAGCATCGGCGCGACGAGGGATGGCAAAGTTACAGGCGAAAAATTATTTCACTCTATTAGTGCACCTCACTACACCTCGATGCTGATATTTTGAGCCATAAATGTAATTGACGACCTGGTTAGCGCAGTTGGTAGTGACCCTGCCTTCTATGCTGAGGGTCCCGGGTTCGAATCCTGGTAGGTAACATTTTTTGTGTAGTGAGCACGAATGTTTGTACCCGAGTCATGGATGTTTAACATCTATATAATTATTACATACTGAGTTCGCCCTCAGTCTATTGTACGGTACCCATAATACAAGTGTTGCTTAGTCTGGGACCATATAGTTAGTGTTCGTCTGGCGATATTCATTTATTTATTTAGTTTCCATTATTTCACGTTCTACTTTCACATGAAAAATGCGATGATCCATATAATTTTCTTTTTATATTGTACTAACGCAATATTAATATTAATACAACTTCTGTGAAATTCATAATTTAAAATTTAACGACATGAAAAGTTAGTGTTTTTATCATGGTGCGGTCACATCTGGGTTAACGTTAGTGCCAATATACGCCTTAATTAGGGCATTAAAAATGACCACGTTAAACGCTTGGCTACAGCTCTTATAGCTTAATGTCTAACGTCATTAGTAATAAAGATCGTAAATGTATGTGTTTATTTGTTGGCCACATCTGCTTAGTGACAAAATTAAGGTAGTAATTCGTGCACTAAGCCACAGATGTGGCCGCACCATAACGCTAAAGATGCTAGAAAATCTATCAATACGAGAAGGATAAGGATACATGCTAGAAAAGCTATCAATATATATAAACAACAATCTGAAGATTATTAAAGCAATGAAATGAAAATTACTCCATAAGTACCTAGGCAGGCCGCAAAACATAAAACAACTCATTCCGTTATGAAAATACAAATAATGTACCCGAAATAGAAGCCGAGTAAAATATGTTTGATCCTCTTATTATAAAGTTGTGTTCTTCTCGAAAATATTAGTTTTTCGTGGTTTTTAACATACTTGTGATTTCTATGTACCTATTACATAATGAAATACTCAATCTTTAATACCAAATTAGCTCGTAAGCCAAATACGTCCATATTGCGCCGTGATATATCGGTGAAGCGGTCTCTGAATTTCTAGTGACTTTTAGTTAGTTTTCTTGATAACAGTGGATTTGGCGCTAGCTGTGGTTTTGGTGGACACAGCTGATTTTCGGCTAACCACCGACTTTGTGTCTAAATTCTTGTCAGCTGGATCTTCCGTTTCGGCGACGCTCGTCACAGATATAGCAGGAGTCACTGTCACATTATGCTCGCTGAATTCTTCATCGCGCGGTACATATATGCCAAATCGGTCCTGTAAGAATTACATTAATTATTATAAATCTAGCTTTTTGGTTCTTTGCAATAAATAGGCGGACTGTGTATACAATAGGGTTGGTTTAATGAGCAAAATTATATAAAAATGCGCGTGATCGCGGTGGCTGTCGAGAGAGTAGTGGCGCCAGCGTCGCACGTAGCTCGCCGGTCCGCCTCGTCCCCCGCGCCCCGGCCCTCGCGCCGGCCGCGTATGGACACTAGCATAAACTCAAATTATAAAGATTATACATCGCATGGAAAAATAATTACGAAACGTAAGCAGTATAATGTAACGTCATCGGAGAACGTATGCTATCACTGTCATTCGTATTTACAAAACCGGTGGTGTGAGTGGGATGGAAAACGCTTACATTATCGTAATGCTATACGGCAACGTAAGCGTCCGTAACTTTCTCGGGCACAATGGTTATGTAATGCTAGTTTCTTCGTTGTGTTATCTTGATTTTTCGATGTAATGATAATTTGAAAAAACTAATTGAAATATCATTATAAAAATAATTATTATCTTGAGATAATATTTTTTTTTAATTAGTATTATCTCGAATATAAAGTATTGTAATCGAGTCGATAGATAAGTTACCTTGTCATAACGATTATAGTTGATCTTGGGATGGCACTTGCAGGGGCGAGGCATCGGCAACTTGTAGCTGTCGTGTGATGATAACTCACTCTTGGGTGTAGGAGGTGTCTCGTAACCTGAATATTATTATTTTTTTGTAAACGGTTCAACTCTTAAATATTAACACAATGGTTTTAAACAGAGTTTATTGTTAAGTTTGACGACCTGATTAGCGCAGTTGGTAGTGACCCTGTTTTCTGGGCTGCCGGTGCCGGGTTTGAATCCTGGTGGGGACAATCTTTGTGTGATGAGCACAAATATTTGTACCCAAGTCATGGATGTTTAATATCTAAATAAGTATTATATACTGAGTTCGCCCTCAGTCTATTGTACGGTTCCTATAATACAAGCGTTGCTTAGTATGGGACTGTATAGTTGGTGTGTTCGTCTGGCGATATTATTATTATAGGTTCTTTTTTAATAAATATCAATTATTTGTTTGGCAACCAATTGGGTACTTATTTTAAGAATGCTGTTCAATGGTTTCATGAATAAAATTTAATTTGCGCTCGAAATGATACGCCCACAAAATGATATCAGACAGATTTTGGAAGGTTTCCTTAATAAGCCGAGTTGTAGCTAGACGTTTATTTCCACTTCTTTTGATAAGCTATTATATAGTCGAGAAATTGGATTCGTGACTCACCTACACGACATTTATTTTTAAATTGTCAAAGTTCCTATACTTAGTTAATGTTCACAATCATTCCGTGAAGCCTAAAAAAACAGGTCTGGCATGTTGTTTAAATGGTAGACCGGAGCTTTTTAGGCTTCGCTTTTAGCGTACGCCGTGTTTTATATGATTATTCTAACATGTCTGGGCTTGGAATAGATATCAAAAACGCAAGATAATTTCTAGGAAGCTGGTCATAAGAAGTTATTTCAGAAGTATCCTTTGACGACCTCCAGACCATTGTGATGTTTGACAAAATAAAATAATTTCTAATATCTTGGCAATATGCATGCAAGTAACCAACAGTGAAGCATAGGCCACTTGTCACTTCGTAGTTTCTGTTAACTACTTGTTCGCACTGCGATGTTCTGTACTGCTTCTGCTACTTGTTACTTGCGCACGTCCATTAGATCTCGAGTTATAAGTTAACATACCAGCAGTCTGAGTGTTGGTTGAGACCAGCTTTCACCAGATTAACAAAACATGAGGGATAAACATGCCTTTAAAGTTATTCAAACGTCTCAGAGTTCTCTTCAACTTCTTCCTCATTCGCTTTTCCCAAGCAACTTCAGCAGCTATAAATTAAAATCATATTTATAATGTCTTACAATTGGTCACTTCAAAATTGCGTCTAATTTATTTGTCGGCATTACCAATTCTTTCTTTTTCCAAGATATCATATTCAAACATCTGATAAGCATTGTAGAAGAGTTCAGCGATGTCCTCCCTTATTTCAATGACTGGTATCTCCATGGCTTCTTCGACTGCTTTCATGAGTTCCACGTAAGCCGTGTCGTAGCGGAGAGACGCATCGTCCACGTGAGAGTAGATGGCTTTGTCCACAGTGTTGGAGACCACACCGAAAAATATCTCTGATATTGTTGGCTCAGGTGTGGCTACGGGCTCTAGAAATTAAAGGAGTAAACGAATAACAACAATGCATTTACTATAACTGCAATGTGTGACTGTTGACACTGTTGCATACAGATGGAAAGTCGCGAAAAAGGTTTGACGATGTTTTTCTCCCACCCGTGTCCTGCGCTTCGTTTACTTAGGTGCTGATTGGACGATCGCGTGTGGGGAAAGATTCCTTACTGAGGGGTTTCTATCGTGAAACTCTTTCAGTAGCCTTAAGATATCTAGTAAGAGTCCGTGATAGTATAAATTTGTCCGCAAAGCTATCACATATTTTACCTGGTGTTGGTAGAGTAGTTTCAGATGTTTTAATGGATAAGAAGGATGAAGACTCCGTATACAGTACGCTTGGAACAGGTGTGGGGCCCAAATCCGGTTCGGCTGGGTAATGTTTCATAATTATTGCCTTCAAATCGCTCTCCAATGTAACATCTTCAAAGTCGTACTTCATGGTATCAGGCTAAACATCATTAAATTAGGGTTAAGGTTTCGAAAAACTACGAGCGTTCTGTAAACTTTCTGCCTATGTATTGTAAGATGATTGCTTCCTCTCTATAGTTAACTTCAACTCCAACAGCTACCGGCGATTTCCCTGGTGACGGTTAACGATACGTGATTCTGACTATCAATCGTGGGTGGCGAATGAGTAAGATAGTATGAGGTTTGTTAATTTTGGGATAATCATAAACTGGGACATAGTTCATCTAACAAGAAAGTTTAACATTCAGCAATAGTCTTCCAAACTGCTGTTGCCTGGGTTCAAACTGGGATTACTATTGCTCGGTTTCCACAAAAATAGAATACAAGTGTCCTCGTGTGAAGCGTTCGGTATGTTCGCAAGCAGACGAGCAGGTAAGTATTTATGTCCGGAATATATTTCCAAGTTGACGCTCGCAACTTGACGTTAGCGTATTACCCTCGTGTATACCATGCATAAGTTGTAGGTACCTTTACGTAGGGACCGTCTGGTGGCAGTTTAAGCTGCTTTCTTACTTCTTTATCAAGGTCAACAATCGGCCTTGTGAAGTGTTCAGCAGTTTCCTTCATTATAGACTTTCTCTTCTTTATATGTGTTAGTTTACTTACGAAAACATCTAACATGGCCTCAATCTGAAAACCATAGGTATGATATTACATGCAAACTTTATCCGTAGCTCTTCCAGGATGCAAAGTATTCCTATCGTCCTATCCTTATTTATCAAGTGTGAGGGGTGAACGGGATGGAAGACGCTTACGTTACCGTAACACTACGTCACTACGTGCTTGAGCCACTGAGCAATTGATGGCGTGTTCAATGAATAAATAATCCTTCTATACGAGTCTTATGGCATAACTAGGTATTTTTATGGACAAAGTCTTTACTGCCGTGTTGTCGGCCAGTATACATGTTTAGGGATTGTATGTTTATAGTTGTTACCTCAGGGTGATTTATTAAGTATGCTTCTTGCTCCATCTGAATTGTCTTTCCAAGCCTAGCATTGCATTCCGCTTGACAAAGGGTCAAAGCTTCCCAGTCGTGGTACAATAGTCCTTCTGAGGCTAGAAGTTCGGCCGGTAAACCTTTCATTATCCGTTTGAACGGCATGGTTCGAATTAATATTTTTATTGGTTGCTACAGAATATTGTAATTAAGAATCAATATAGTTTGACGTTTATTTTTTATATTGTAACCGTAACGGTGTTTGTATCTTTCATAGACACAGAAATATATGCTTTATATTTTAAACAAAGAGAATTTAATATACAAGCTTATTGGCTCCGAGTACACATTAATTCCGTTGTGAATCGAGACCCTAGGTCCATGGGGTCAAAGCGCCATAAAATTGATACAAAGTGTATCAAAAAGATTGATCAACGCCACCGGCGACCCAAGGGCCGGGCATTTCCTCGCTCAGCGAGTAGCTTTGGCTATTCAGCGAGGAAATGCGACCAGCATCTTGGGTACGTTATCGCATGCCGTTTTTTTTCGTTTTTTTATTCTTTGTAAATATTTTCATTGTACATATTGGGTATATAAACATTCAATATATTTATGCACTTTCAAAATGGAAACTGCCACAAGAGAATTACATTTTGTAATACTCCTACGATTATGCTGCGTATTATATTTAGATCGTAGACATCCAGATGAAGAATTACTAGATGAAGAAACAGCGAGTTCGCGCATGAAACAGCAACAATTATGTATAAAATCATACATAATTTTTATTTCTCGTGACGACAAGGTCGCAATAAAACAAGATTAACCATGTCAATAAGATTTTAGCGTATTTCTAATAAGTAGGTACATCAATAGTTATTACAAGAGCCTCCTTGTAACCTCAAAGTGCCGGATCTGAACCCCAGCTTGAACATTAAACAATTGAAATAAATACGAAAATATAAAATACTTAAAAGCAACACATACCCACATTCTATGCTAACAATACAATTATACCTGATCGATTATTTAAAATGTTGTATAATATTATTATCGCGTAACTAAATACTACGTAGCTAAGTAGTTCCCCCGCGCTAGTACGGAACTACAACGGAGCTACGAAATACTACATAGCTACCAAAGCTACCAGTAATAAATTCCACCAGGACCACACCATTCATTTTTTATATAGGAAAAGTTTGTAGTTAGATCTACATATTCTACGCAGCTACCAAGTTCTTACATTGTGTATAGGTACTTATAGTGAAATATAACAATAAGATGTTTAATCAATTTAAGCGTTTTAAAAAAAATTACTTATGTTTTTTTAATGTTTTATTATTGTGTACAACTAAAAACATTTAATCGAATCGATCGTCAGGTAAAAAGATAAATAAAGTTTACCTAGCCAGTGCACTGGCTTGTTTCATGTATCATGAAACTGATTTTCATGTCAAAAGCGTAGTACACCTAATTAGCAGCATACTGATTAACCGAGTAGCATCGAAGGGGTGCGTGTCTCACCCGAGGCAAAACCCCCCGCTGCCTCGCCAGAGCGCTGTCTAGCATTTGCGTTGCTTGCTTTTATGTCAACTTCAATTATTGCTCGGATCAAAACTAATTAAAAATTTTAAAATCCCTGATACCAAATTAAAATTTATTTTAAAATTGCGTTGGAGACCGCTAAGATGGATTTTTTGTAACTTCTCGCACAGCGGTCCGCGACACATTTTTAAATTTTATTTAGTTTTTTAATTAATATTTTTTTAACGGGATTATATATGTGCGAAATTTCAAGTCGGTAGCGCTAGCGATTGTGGCTGTAACCATTTGTACATATGGTGGTTCCTACACCAGCTGTGCAGTGATATGAGCTAAGAAAGAAAAATTCCTGAGAACATAACCGATTGAAAGGGCCTTAAATAAAAAAAACGCCATTAAAATCGGTCCACCTGTTTAGAAGCTATGGTGCAACAGACATACAGACAAAGACTTTATACTTGTAGCACCCCTCGTTTTTCGTCGGGGGCTAGAAACAAATGCGAGGGTGGGTGAGGCTGGAGCTAGGGGTAGTCATTTTAAGAAGCTTTAAAATACCAAATGCGTAGGGTTAACTTAAAATATAATAATAAATACCTTTCATTATATTAGTTCATTCATTTCATTAACAGTTCATTCTTTTATGAGTGAAGTCTTAGTAGTACCCACTATCTATCTATATTATGCAATCATTAGTGTGGAACATTGAAGGGTACATTACTTTGAAGGACAACAGTCAACACACAACAGGAGCCAAAATTATATGTTGTAACATAATCTGGTAATATGCTATTTAAAAAGCCGAAAAAAACTTGTTGTCGGATTTTCACCGTTGTTTTTACGTAGTCTGGTTATAGACTAAGAAAAAACCATTACCACGTATTTTTTATGCTTCCTTAGCCTGTCTGTACAAAATAATTTATTTTGACTTTTATCTATTTTAGTCCTAAGGGTAAAATTGATTATAGTGATAATTATTCGTTCCGAAAAGTCTTGGACGCGATGCCAACAATAAACGCACACTCGTATACATCTGCAGATTATATTTTAAATATCAATTTTTTGTTAATTTGTAAAATTATAGTCTATATATTGTTAATTATAATGTTGTCACAATAAGTTCAAATCAATTAAAAAGATAGTTTTTTAAAATGAAATACGAAATACAATTGATTACTTTTCGCTAGGTTAGAATAAAGCATATTGTTATGGACGGCGATTGCCAAAATACGGCCCGATGAAGTTTGAAGCTGAAATTTATTGCAGCTGTGAAAGTTTCAAGTGCAATTGTGAATTTCCGTTAGTTTTACAGGCCGGTTTTAAATAATGCATCCGCCGGCACCTGTATTGCTGGTATATTGTGGTGAGTATTTAGTGAAATAGGTACTAAGGTCATAACCTATTAGTTAGGTATACTTACCTAAGTAGGTGTAAATTTATATGTCCTTAACGAACCTATAATCTAGCAGTAAAATAATTGGGTACCTGCCGAGCGATCGAAAGGTGTTGTTTCCGACTTCTAGTATGCAACCACCGACCAATACAAATAATTATTACAAGAAGCCCTGCATAAACGAATTCTAAGTTTCTGAAATTGGGAAAACATATACAGCTTAAATATAGCTTTCGTTTTGGCTCAAGAATTGTCATTGGAATTTGACTCGTAAAAGACAGCCTACTAATAAAACTGCGTTCCGCCTAATAATTTACTTAACTTGATTACGTATTCCCGTTATTCTGAACTAGATATTAATTAATAACACTTTAGAAAATGTTAGAGATCAATATCAAAACGTTCCCGATATGTCAAGTGGTATTATTGAGAAGCGTTTTGTGTTTTGCTTTACATAATTCCTTAGTTTTTGAGTTGATCTTCAACTTTGTATCCATAATGTTGACTGACATAAATTCACGAATAACTAGTCCATGAAAGTAATAATAATCCAACTAGGTTTCCCCAACGGAAAACTGAAATCTCGTTAAACATTTATTTGTGTATCCACTTAAATAAAATACCCGGTTTATGGTTCGCTTGAAAATATATCATCAGATTTTCATTATTCCTTGATAATTTTGCAGGTCTACAACGGTTTGGCCCACCCCCTCCGGACGAGCCTCCCCGTTACCTAGCCCCGTTTGCCCTAAGGGAAATACGCCTCTGCCTGTGCCTATACCGTTCATACGAATCGCCGACCAACGTAGTAAGTACATCTTTATAGCTAAGTAAATACAGTAAAATAATACATATTATGTGCTCAACTAATATTGTTGATTTTGTTACTAATTATCTTCTATACATAGGTGCAGACTTCCACTTTCTCTCTGGCATGGATGGTGGATTATTGTTAAAATATTGGAAACATTTTATTGAAATTCTCGGGAAATCCAATCACATCCGGTCCGAGCAAAGTTTTTATAAAAACAACTGCGCGCTGAATTTCATGAATCAGTACCTCGCCGGTGTACACTGCACTTTCAGACATATTATTGTTACTCGCTGTAAAAAATAACGATGCCACACATACATTTTTGTAGCGGAAATCATTAGTAATATTATTTAATAACAATATCATCTAGCTACAGCTACTGAGTTAGTAATGTAGGTATGTCAATAATTCATAGTAAAACATTTAAAAATTATAATGCTCTATCCAATTTTCAGAAAACCATCTAAATTGTTCCACATTGCCACATTTAATCAAGTAACATGATCAATCTCCCCCTTTTCTGAAGTATTATGAATAATTAAGAATAGCAATAATGATGGTGCGCATAAAGCAGTCCTTTAATAACAGCGTGCATATTTCACCGACTAATTTGGCTCGTGTTGATCCAATTATATGAATATCGCTCTGCGAAACGATCCCCATGTTGCGATTTTGATATTCACCCCTCTGGATGTTGTAAAGAATATACTGATACCTACTATTTTAGCTGCCGTTGTTATTTTTTTTACTAACAAATAAAACAATATGGATCTACCTACTAATCCATATAGAAATTACATGCGGTAGCCTAGCAAAGATTGCAAATAGTTGTACTTGAATAAATGAGCTGTTAGGTTTTATTTGTACAATGATAACAACGGGATAATTATCCCAAAATTTTGTTCACAGTCGTAGTTCATCACTATTTCAGATTCATTCATCACAATTTTACTCAACTACATAATAAAAAAATACTTTATAAAATATAGTCGCAATAAATATGTTTTATACAGCTAAGGGATTACCGGATCATCACCTCACACTTAAGCATTTTTATATACGTGACTAATATTTAGGGCCCACCTTTGGTTACCTATAACTGAGTGTATATTTCCCGATACCTAGCATTGAGTCCTTGTTTAATTTGCTAAGATGTGATATGTATCATGTTTATTCTTTGGCGATTATTAAAAAACATAAATAAACCATTTGAGGACGTATTATGCGCCGCATTACAATATGCAGCCGCAACTTTTCAAAGTGTTTCGTGGGGCGAACATTTAAGATTATGCCTAACTTTTCATTGAACACAAGCAGTGAGGCTTCATTTTCGCTGTTCAGTCGAATAATGGGTTATTCACACTCAAATAGTTCTATTAATGACTAATGAGCGGTATTTATAAGCTCTCTGTCCCTGCGCCATAGTTCGCGCAGACACTATTTTTTTAACATTACGCGAGAACCTACATTTCTATGATTACTTATAATCAAAACGCCCGCATGTCATGGTATTTTTTATCTGAAAATATACTTTAAGGTGCCCGTATATTCAGTTTAATTAAAATCAAGTAGACAGAATGACATATAAAAAATACGTCGTTTCGTTTTTTTTTATATACATTTAGACTAGGCCGCTTGGCGACATGGCTTTGTTCAGTGGGTGGTGACTAACCACGGCCGAAGCCTACCACCAGTAGAGTTGTCACCTAGTTTCCTGCGTATCTAAAAATTTCCATTACAAATTATAAATAAATATATAGAGATAAAATATGCCTTGATCAGTTAGTCCGAGGCTCACCCGAGGCAAACGCTGGCACTGCCTCGACTGAGCCACAGTTACTTTTAACTGTCATTTGCTTTGCTCTCGGCCCAGCTCGGCTGCATGATATGCCAACTCCGTAACAACCTATGTTCATGGCGACAACTGTTTACTTAAATCAAATTTGAGGCTGGCGATCATAAATTAATTATACCTGTCAATTGAATAGCTTACTCAAATTCTTATCTATTTTATTTTGGGAAGTTTATTAATTACCATGAAATATTAACTTGTAAACTTGATTTGTGGAGACATCTGAGCTGTCCAAAGTTTTGTGAATACCTATTGTATCCTTTAATTATGTTTCAGTAAGAATTCAAACTTGAGTTACCTACTACATTGTAGAGATAGGTATGTAAGTACTCGTAATATAATTAAAATATTAAAAGACATAATAAACACTTGATTGGTTTACAAAAGTGCATTTCCAAAGTAATAAATAAGTTCGTCCATAGTTAATCCGAGGAAGCAATGCAGCAAAGTTTAATCAAAAATTATTCAGCGCTTCATTCTAGTTCCAATCAAAGTTTTCGAGAAGTGCTACTGTAGTCACACGGATGGAAGAATGTTTCGAATACTTGTGTATATTATGTAAATTTTATTTTGTGTACAGCTATTATGGTATAGTTCAGTTTGGTAACTTCAGATATGGAGATAATTGTAGCGCGTTCTAACACCAATTTATATTTGTTCGTTTTAAAAAACTCTTAAACCATTACATCTCTAGCGTTGGATTGAAGAACATACAAATTTATGTATATTTAACCGACTTCAAAAAGGAGGAGGTTCTCAATTCGGTTGTATTTTTTTTTAATTTTTTTTTTATTTATATACAACTCTACTCATAAAAAATCACTCCGTTTGAAAACAATTTTCAGGTCCAAACGAAAATAGTTATCTATTTCCTGTCCATGTAGAACTGTCTATTCGAAATGATTTTACCTCCATTCACGTGGGCACTATCGTTTACCTATTCCTGGAATGAAAGCATGGAAATTATTTGACACGTACCCAGCCAATGCGATTGATAAAATATAGATTTCATACCTACTATGAAATCTATATTTTACCAATAGAATAAACTGTGCCTGAAAAGCGCTTATACTAGTTATGTTTCCAACAGTGCAATTAGTTTACCTACAGATTTAGTACTATATACATTATATTCTAGTTTCTTTAGAACTTATATATGTATTGAATTAAAACTAATTTAGACAAAACACGGTCATACAAGATTTTGCAATGACATACAATGTAAGCTTCGGCTCCGAACACAAAACAAAATAAAGGGATAATATAAATGGTCCCTAACATCGTACCTCACGCTAATTAAATTATATTCTCAAAGGTGCCGTTTTAATTAAATCCAAACACCGCCACCATTGTGCTGTGCTTATTTTTAATATAGGTATGCAATGATTAAAGGTTCGTTCACACTACTATGCAGAAGCAAAAAATGTAACCGTAATTAAATCAACTTGAATAAAAATAAAGTTTCGTCAACTAACCCTTAAATTTATAGACAGTTATAATGGAGTATAAAGCCATTATAAGGCACTTTTTCTCTGAAAAGTTCGTTATAATACCATTATTACTGTCTAAAATTTGGGGGTTAAAGTATAGCGTAGCGTTATCTACGGTACATAACGTAGCGAGTCGTAGCGGTATGTAACGTAGCATTGTAGTGTAGCGTCGTAGCGGATGTTTGACACGAATGCGTATTGCGTGGGGCAAGTTTTATTTTGCGTACCTTAAACATAAAATATGTATTGTAACATTTATTATTTACAAAGTGTTTTCCGTTGCATTTTTATTCAGTCAAACCATTTTTCATAACATGACAGACATTTTTTACATTTTCGTAGAAAGCTCCCTGCCTCTTCTGGCCCGTCAATGTTATACCTCTCATAAAATCTTAGATTTTTTGTAAAATAAAGAAGTGACACGGTGCAAGGGATTGTGCAGACAGGACCAGTGCTAAAAAAAGGGCAATTACTTTTTACCTCCGCTTTGAACCTGTCTAAATTTTATTGGACTCCTGTCCCTTTCGAACCCACACAAGATTGCTGCTATCTTCCTAGATCATAATAATAAATCCATGTTTCAGCGTCTGTTGCAATGTTATAAACAGCATGTGAATTCATGAGTTATTTAGTTACATTTGTTTCCTGACTTTAATACTAATATATATATTTAATATTTTGTCTCATGTCAATCCTCAAACGCGGTCAAACCTCCTCATTGGTCATACGTCTGTTTTCTTCAATTCCACTCAAATGTAACCAAATTTTCGTCAGTAATCGCAGTTGTGGGTTGACCTTCACAGATCTCATGGATCAAAGAATCAGTGCAATCTTGGGGAGAAAGAAAAAGTAAAATGTCAGAAAACCATATGGTAAGATGTATATTATTGTTTCTAGTAATAATAAAATTGTCGTTAGTAAAGAAACGGCTTTTAAGTGAGCGAACACTAGATAAGCAATCCGCCTCGATGAACCCGTTGCTAGAGGTCACACACACACACACACACACACATAGCTACTCCTTACTGTATTGACCTGTTGCTACACGCAAATGTTCTAACCTTGGCTTCTGCTTGTAAATATTCATGTGCTTGTGGAGCCCAAACAGACTCCGAGAGCGTTCAGCGTTCTACGATCCTCGTTCCGCGTTCTCTGCAATATTTTACTTCCGTTTTTCTTTTGAACACTTAACTGGTGAAATGTTTATTAATTTCTTAAGGTATTAGTATAATTTTATACCGTTTTTTTTTAATTGGCTTAAATTAGTTTAATTAAATTATGTATCGGTTTCCAAGCGCACGCGTAAAACAACAGATCAGCGCCCCTTATGGCCCTACCTTGTCTGTTTTTTAGTTTTCTTTTTATATTATAGTATTGGATATGTTGTCATGTTCTATAAATTTAGTCTGTCTCATGTAGAAAAATAAGGCCTTGTTCATCCAGATCAGCCCGACACTAATACAATCCGGCGTTTCGTCACTTGAAATTCATAGCACGAGTAAAATATTCACCTACCTAAAACAAAAACGTTATATCCGGATTCAAAAAACGGGATCATGCGCTACTAAGAGCTGAAAAGAAAAAAAAAACAACTAAAGTCCAGTTCACCATGTCCACAAGTCAAACAATATTCCGGTGGGTGAGTGCGGGCGAAATTGAGCCAGAATCATTTATGAATGGGAGTTACGTGGGGGTACGAAATAGGAGGGGCAAGGTGCGGCGCTGCATTTTGCATGAGTTCAATGTTGGTTGCTCGATCTGCCCCATTCCACTCTCTCCCTTGTATATATATACAAACTATAGCGAACTGATAGTGCCTTTTAATCGCGTTTGCAAGATTCAAGTGTAAATTTTCGAGGATTTCATTAAGACATTGAACTGAACATTCAGTTTGTTGAAATTGTCGTTTACCTTCCGTGTTGGGCATAATTTTGAGCTTAAGTGTTATTATGTCTGTTTTGATTTTGTCCACTCAAAATACAAAAAAGTTACAAGGGCAACAATAGTTACTTCATTCAATACTACATAACGTAGTTATTTAGGTATCTATAAATATGTAAAACTTTACCTGTTAACTAACGTATAAAACCAACACGTCAAGAGCGAGATTATTCGTAAGCTATTTCGACACTTTGTATGGAGTATTGAACAGCGCCTCTAGCGGATAGTTTTTAAAACATTCCGTTCTCGATACATCTATATATACAACAATGTCGTGTTAGTTACACCAATTATAACTCAAGAACTGGTAGGCCGATTTTAATGATCTTTAATTTTTGTATTTGTCTCCGACCCGATTAACAGAATAATAAAACATGGGGAAAATTCACAAAAAAATATATAATAAAGATAATTCACTTTCTCATACATTTGATTTTGAGGCGGTACGAAGTACCGGACAGTAGACTAGTAGACTATAGATCTCATTGGCCTCATGTCTGTGAGAAGGTATGAATGTAATAGTTGTTGCGGAACGTCATATACCGTAAATGATATTAGCTTGTAACGTAAACCTTGTCATATTATGTAGCTACGTACGTGTACGTGGTCTAGTTTATTTAGGAGAATATAAAACGATAGGCGCATTACATACCTACGACCTATTAAGACCGATTATGACTATGACGCCCTAATTAGCGCAGTTGGTAGTGGCCCTACTTTCTGTAGCGAGAGTCCCGGGTTCGGATCTTGGTAGGGTGAAACATTGTGTGATGAGCAATAATGTTTGTATCCGAGTCTTGGATATTTAATATATATATATAAGTATTATGCACTGGGTTCGCCCCCAGTCCATTCTACAGTACCCATACAAGCGTTACTTTGTAAGGGACAATATAATTGGCGACTTCTTCTGGCGATATTATTACCATAATTCTTATTATACCTACGTACATATTATGATTTACCCATTACATTGTTTATTAGATTGTGTACAAAACTGTATTATGATGGCGTTCCAGTATCTTTTACTCCTTTCAGAATGTATTAACCCACTCCTGGGTACGGGCTTCCTTTTTAATGTTTTTCGTTTAAGTAGCTCTATTTAGTTAAGGTAAAAATAATGTTAAGGAACTGATAAAAGTGTATAAAGGTGTATGGTAGTATAAAGTAAGTGTGTAAGGTAGTATAAAGGTGTATAAAAGAAGTCCTTCAATGTCTCACTGCTGGCTATAGGCTCATCTCTATGTGAAGGGTATTTCAGTCATATTCCACCACGCTGGCCCAGTGTGTGTTGGCAGACTTCGCACGACTTTCGGCGGTTCTCTCAGACATGCAGGTTTCCTCATCATGTTTTCCTTCACCGTTTAGTAATTGAAAACCATTGTTAAAACGAGATTAGCACATGAAAGAAACTGAAGTAAGTAAAAGTAGTAAGATTATAATCATTTCTAAAGGCATAACAATCTTAAACAGTGGGATAAATATAACTGTCGGTCACAAAATAGACTAGTTCCCATAATATAAGAATATTATAATAATCATTGGTATTTAGCATCAGTTTATTATTAACTTGTCTTGGGAGTACCCGTGAACCTTAAAAGGTTTAAATAAGGTTTATAGTAGCCAAGTTCAGCCATCCAAAACGAATAATAAATTCCTATTACGACAGCACTTACCGATTCCTACTAACCTTTCTAGGTTTAAGACATGAAAAAAATATAAGTAAAAAATAATAACAACACGCGTTGTAAGTAAACTTACAAAATGTGATCGTAACAAAGAGAATAATTCCCTTGATACCGACTCAATTGCAATATGAGAGTAGTATAGTATAAACCTAAGGTTGAATGCCGTGCGCCCAGAATTAGGGTGAATGTTTTATAAGGGTGAAGGTAGATGGCGCGGGGGTAGTGGCGCGCGTTCAGGAGTCGCTAGTCTGCATATTGCATTACATTTAAATTGTTTACGTCGTTAAGAAAGAAAGTTTAACTGAACTGGGACCTTCGCACTGATGTCCGTAAGAATTATATTATTTTATTCGCATAATCGTGCGAGTTTGAACCTTCTGTGTCTCACTATTCTATTTGTATGTTCCCACGGTTTCCATTATTACTTTTATATGTTATTCAAACATTGGAATGACTGGTGCAATAGTTGTAACAATATTCTGTTAAGTACGAGAAAGTACTTATTGCAATTTCTATTATAAAACAATTGTAGTAACTAGCTGTGAATGTACCAGTAGGTACCTTCCCGTGGCTTAGAAAAATAATAAACTATATTGTATAAAAATTGTGATAGCTGAGCCATTGTTCTACTTGTTAAATATACTGAAGGGAATAGTGAGTAGAGTCAGTCAAGCAGTCGCGTTACTGTTGAACACGCGTTAATTATGAAGGTGCTAGCGATTATACTAGTTATATTGTGTCACAATCAATATGTCTCTTGCGATCCAGTCTTTGAATTTATGGTGGCAGCGCTCACCGAGGTAGCCAGCTCCCTTACAAACTCTCTCAAAGTACTGAAAAATAAAATTATAAACTTATTTACCATCGATACAAAGGACAAACCGAACGCCGAAGAAAAGGCTAAAAAGAAAACTATAAGCGAGTTAGTGGAGAAAATACCGGCGAAGAATGAAATACAAAAGTCGGAGCCTTCTACCCCGCTGACGACACCGCAACTGGTCACTAAGCACGGCCGGAGGGCTCAGGCCCACATCGTTCTCACTAAAGATGGCTATCTGCTGACCATACATAGAATACTGCCTAGCTCGGAAGCCCGCAATAACTCTAACAATACTCACAGAACAGTTATACTCCATCATGGTTTACTTGGCAGTTCCGCAGACTGGGTCCTATTAGGACCAAACAAGTCACTTCCATATATTTTGTCTGACGCCGGCTACGATGTGTGGATGGCGAACGCGAGAGGCAACTGTTATTCACGCAGCCACTTCGCGCTAAAAGTAAATTCCACAGAGTTTTGGAGGTTCTCCTGGCAGGAAATCGGGGAGTACGACCTGCCGGCCACCATCGACTACATTAGGAGATTAAAGAATTCGAATAAAACTATCGATTTCATCGGACACTCGATGGGTTGCACGGCACTATTAGTGCTATTATCGACAAAGCCCCAGTACAATCAATACTTACGTCTTGGCATTCTGTTGGCACCTCTAGCTTTTATGACCAATGTTAATGGACCATTAAAATTTTTGGCCACTGTGGCATCGAATCCGCCGGAGGAGATAATGGACGTAATAGGTACTGATGAGTTTGTGCCGTCCAAGAAAATACCGGACGTGCTGAGGGAAAATTATTGCCACGATTCAAAGACATTTTGTGCCAATCCTTTGTTTTTCATTACCGGCGGGATGCCAGAGAACGGCACGTGGGGAGCTGGTTTTATTGAGAGGTTATTGAACCAAGTGCCAGCTGGCGGGTCCACCAACACGATCTTGCATTACGCGCAAATAGCGAGTAACAATAAATTCCATAAAATTGACAAGGCTCTCTCTGAATTTCCACTAAGCAAAATCACATTGCCATTGGCGTTGCTTAGTTCCGGCGGGGACTGGCTGGCGACCATACCAGATGTTTTAAGGCTATATTTTAGTATCGGACGCCCCATAGATAACTATATAGTGCGAGAGAGAAATTTGAGTCATACAGAGTTTGTGTGGGGAGCGGACGCGGATGAACTAGTATTCGGTAAGGTGATGGATTACCTGGAAAACGGCTTAAATTATAATTCTTCAATGACTAATAAAGTCAACGCTATATTTTAAATGTATTAAAAGTTTATGATGTATATTTTTTTTACTTATTAAACATAAATTAATTATACTATGTGTTTATTATTTACCTGATCATTTACAAGCTATGCCCGCGACTTTGTTTGCGTACACTTTAGGCTTAAAATTTAACACATTTATAACAAACGGTTTAGCTAATTCTTCAAAAGTATGATTGATTAATTTGAAAGAATCGAATTCAGAAGAAGCAAGAGCATTGCTTGGTTTGATATCGATTGGTGTTTGATTGTTTGATAATAGTATATTAAAATTTTTGTCAAAGCATTAAGCATATAAACTAACTACAAGCACGCAATTCAGTTCACCGCCATTGCAAATGTTTTCCCCAAAAGAGTATTCATAGGTGTTCAGCAGTACACCTGCATGTAGCTGATGGAATTGTATCATGTCCCAGTACAATAGAAAACAACATGAAAAAAAAAATACCTAAAGTTATGGCATGCTCGACGTCGGTATTATAACAGCTCATGGGCTGTCACTAAGGCATACTTTCTTCCTTCTTAGCAAAAAATAAGAAGACCATACATATATAAGTGCGCACACGTAACAGTTTTGAAATCGGCCAATAATAAAGTTTAAAGGGCAGCCCTTCAAAATTATTACTTTTCAAAGCAACTATCGGCCCACCGCTAAGTCTGTTTTCTACGATGGCTCTTAAGGTACTAGCGAAGTAAAATGGATTATTGCTATATACTCAGAGGTCAGACAATAGGGTGCTTTATTTATAAAAAAATAAAGAAAACCAGCAAGCCATGGAACGGAGCAGACAAAGTAAAGAAGAACGAATAATAAGAATAAACGCAGGAATAATTTGCAAAACAGATTTGCATTTATGCCGTTTGGAGAGCATTAGGCGAGCCACATTGTTTAACTGAGAATCCTTTATTTTAATTTCCCGCTGAAAAGTATTCTAATGCAAATAATAAGAGAAAGTTTTCTGATTTTATTTAGTTCGGAGAACGAGCGTTTATAAAATATTATACCTGTTTCGGTCTTTGTTCTGTCTATGAAAACCTTGTTTGAAGAGTATGCCATTATCAGAAACATTACACTCAGTCTCTAACGTTATAACTTCAAATTAAATGGATTCAAATTTTAAACGCTTAAGTTAGCGTATAACTAGTTTTTTTTATTGATTCTAATCTGGGTGCCGACAGTTTTACTACATGTGCACAGATTAAAACAAAAAAAAACACTTAAATGATTTTTTTTCTTTTGGTATAAGTTGTAAAAAATATTTTAAGAGGTTATTAAGTAGGCCATACACATGACGTTTATGTAAAAAATAAATGTGTAAACAATCTTTGATTTGTTTTGAATGAAAGAATACTATAGTCACGGATTACTATGCACTTAGATAATAGTTTTATTTTTAATTTCTTAATGGTATACATTTTTTTATCGAATATGATCTATATGATCTGCCGATGCATCGTTTAAAATCATTTACACTGAATTATTGATATAACATATATTAAACTAGTCATTTGACTCTTAGGAGCAGAATTTCCCAAAAATCCTCCCTAGTGCACCTCTCGGGTAGGTACCAACTCAACGAATATATTAAGGCTATGCGTTGTCGGTCATTCAGTGTTATTTTTTATGACATATATGGAATATAAAGACTGTATATATTTACTACTGAAGTTCTGTTCAATATTTCATCATGTATACTCAAAGTGGTGCCCAATGTCAGATGCAATGCTTCGATTCTCAACATTCACCCTTGTCGATAAATGCTATGAAATTACAGATCACGTTTTTGAAATTCGATTCGATTATCGGGCTTTGAATGTAGGTTATAGTTGCTTATTTTTAATTAGAATATGCTATCATCAATATTTAAGGGACGACCCCTCTTAGCCGAGCTATTTTTTATACCCTGTAGGTATTAATATAGCGTCTAATTTAAATATATATTATGTATCTATTATGAACCGTCTTATATCATGCCTATCATCTTATAATGCTCCCACATAAATTAATTATTATATTATATAAATGTATAGAATGTTGGTTCTATTCAGTTATACCACGAAGTTTGTTTAAAAATATAATCTAAGATAACATTAATATTATCGTATCTTCATTGTAAGCGATCTCTTTTACAAATTTGTTTGTATGTTTGTTGCGTCGCCCCGCTGCCGTTTTGAGCGCTTGTCAGGGCCATTTTTTTGGTAGAGCAACCAAATACTTATCAAACCCGTACAATTAGTTTATTTGAAGGAAATACACTGCCAAACGAAAATCTCAAGCGATTATTAAAGAGGACAGATCTGCCTTTGTAATAATATTTTTAAATGAAGTCACGTATGTAAGTAGAACTGTATTACGCTCACTATTTACGTTCCCACTAGACAAAGCCAAATATTTAGTGCTGGAATATAATTGTTATGATAAGTATATTATGAATATTATTATAGATCATGTCTATTGTCCTTTGCCCTTCTTAGATTGCCACCTCTCACAAGTGGGAGGGCCATTATATTCAAACCACTGCATGTAGTCCGCGGTAGCCGAAATGCTTCTCGTAGTTTTTTTCATAATATTTTTTTGCTGCACTGAATTTCAAGTAGTAGCCCCTTCTAAAAATGCTACTGTCGAAAAAAAACTCTGGAAGTCCTTTATAAAATTCAAGGATAATGTAAAATCTTTCTTTGTTATTGGAACCGAAAAGTTCGAACGCAGAAGACAACGTATAAAAAAAGCATTCTATAAATTTATCAAGGAAGCGTTCGCGGATGACGATAACTCTACAACAACCTCCAAACCTCTGCAAATGAGGGATGAAATCAAGATTAATGAACCCAAACCGGCTGCAGGACCATTGACAATACAAGAATATAAGTCAGAGCTACACTCCGTACTCACTGCCGATGGATATTTACTGACATTGCAAAGGATTCTACCCGCAACAAAACTAGATAATAAAAAAATAGTACTACTTCATCACGGGTTGCTAGGCAGCTCCGAGGACTGGCTGCTCCTCGGCCCGGACAGATGCCTTCCATGTTTGTTATCAAAGACCGGCTACGACGTCTGGCTAGCAAATGCTAGAGGTAACAGGTACTCCAAAATTCATATCAATAGAACCGCGCTAATGCAAGAGTACTGGGATTTTTCTTGGCACGAAATCGGCGTGTACGATTTACCGGCAACCATTGAATACATCAGAGAATACACAAAGGGTGAGTCGGAAATGCATTTCATAGGACACTCCATGGGGGCGACCGCGTTATTGGTTCTTTTAGCAGTATTGCCCTGCTACAATGAAATCTTCAGATCGGCAATTTTGTTAGCACCATTAGCATTTATGTATAACGCGAAAGGTCTTTTGAGAATATTCGCGGAGGCCTATAAGAGAAATGATTTAAATTCTCTTAATTTCTTTGGGAAAGATGAATTCGTACCGGCTGGGGATTTTCCTCGACCAATTATTGAACAGTTTTGCAAAGGCAATGAGAGGTCATGTTCAAACCTTCTGTTATTATTAGCGAATGGTGGCGTCGAAATGTTTGACGCGAATTATATGGAATATGTTCTAAACCATGTGCCAGCTGGGGGGTCCACGAAGACTATTATACATTACGGACAGTTGCTGGCCAGTGGAAACTTCCAGATGTTTGATTACGGGCGCACCAACAATGTAGAGAAATACGGCGATCATAATCCACTTAAATATGATTTAAAAAATGTGACACTGCCCGTAGCCATATTCAGTTCTCGTGACGATTGGTTATCCACCACACGCGATGTCACAACTTTGGTGCGGTACCTGCCGAATGTTATTTTACATCAGGTGATTAGAAGATACGGATTTACTCACACCGACTTCGTGTGGGCTTTGGATGCTCCGAAGGATATATTTCTACAAATATTTGAGATTTATAAACAGTTTAAGGTAAAAACGTAAATAAATGGAATGAATAATATAAATATGTTATAATTTATTAAAATCCTTATAAGTAGTCATGAATAAAAATGAATAGCATAATATGGGAGAGTGAGATCGGCGCGAGCCCAACTCGTTGGGCGGGCGGCGGCGCGGGCGCGGTACACCCGCGGGTGATTTCCCGTGTGGCCGATTTCAGCGACGATCGTTAGTACTGAGCGATACCGCTGCCGGTCACCCATGTTTCTATGAACAGAATTTGAATATGTTGCCTAATTTTGGTTACTTTGAATGTTCTTCTTATCAATCTATGTAGCAACATAGGTTTATCAAGTATGTAAGTATAATGTATTTTGTTTGAAGAGATCGTATCAAGTGATCAAAGATGGCACCTCAGCGCATGCCTAATTGTATAAATTCGATATCTTTAGTAATTTTATATGATGCGACCTTTACCACTGTATTAATTAAAAAATAAAGCAGATTCTTTTTTTTATTAGCAGGTATTCAGTAGTAGTAGTTTCATTCGCTATCCGATGGAAAAAGAAAATAGTACCTACTTTTTTCTTTATATAGCAATTAATTATCCTTGCAACTGCATTATTAGATGATATTACGAATTACATTTTCCTCATTTGAGGATCAATTTCGGGAGGGTGGTCTGTTTTGAGTTCTGCGTGTTGTTTTTTATTTATGGGTTCTGTACAGTCCGCACAACCATAAACGATCAGCAACCTATAGATAATTATTTCAAATAACGTGAAATGTGGAACGCGAAGGCTCTTATGTCTGGTAGGGCACTCAAAACAAATCAAATCACTTTATTGAGCTACAAAACTTGCTTAAATCCTATTTTTATATTGTTTGCGGATTTCGCCACGAGCACTCCGCCCACGTGAAAAATCTTTAGGCTCATTTTGGTCAGCGGGCCATACATTTTGAAACCTACTTTCTTTGAACTTTTACAGGTACGTTTCCGACCTGTTTAGGATCTCATTGAAATCATCTGTAATACAGTAGTAATATCACGGCAACCTACAATTTGAAGGCTTCTATACTCTGTCGACATTTATTCACTGGTCATAACTAGTGTTATTTGCTTTTAATCAAATCAGATTTGTTTGTCACATAATTAATAACGTATTATACAAACATAATGTAAATTATAAAAAACATAATGCATAATCGCACTCAAATTTGCTCACATATATGAGATCAATTAATAAATTCGCTAAAAAGAAACCGTGCACCTTCGCTATATCCTTTTGTCTTTGCCGGCGTGATGGTGTTCACATCGGAATCGGTACAGTTTAGGAAATAATCATTAGAATGTTTAGGAAATCATAATCATTACGGCCTAAGCAAAGGTGCACATTCGACGATGGATTTATACCAATAGAACAAGGGGCACCCCTATTGGCATATACCTTTGTAGTGAGTTCCATTGTAAGTATTATTAAGGGGGTATTAAGTAGTAGTATAATTAAGTAGGAATTTAGACACAGTACATTTTAATTGAATTTGTTTCCCGTGGCGGCGCCGGCGTCGAGTCGTCAGTTAAATAAAACATTGTTGAATAGTTGCGTGACCTGTCGTGTTCCCGAGAGCCACAAGGGATCTGCTGATGTAGTAGATCAGTTCTTAGTAACATTAAATATTTGCAATCCTCCATGGCCATTTATTAGCAAAAATAAATATACCATGATCTATTTTCAATTGAGATTATTTTGTTAGTAATAACAATAATTAATTAAATACTTTGTTTAAAAATACTTTGTTCAATATTACATTTTGTGTTGATATATATAATCTTTTGATTTTAACTTCGATCATGTGGAAGAACCATTATACATGTCTGCTTTACTGTTTTTTACATTAACAATCATAGCGTTTTTATAATTAATTTCACAGTAAAACCGAAAACAGAGGTTTACTATACCTACCTACAATTCGTTCATTGCTTTGCTATTTAAATCACAGGATACTTAATAAAAAAAGCAATTGTCCCATTTATGGGGCCTTATTTATAACCTGAAAGATCAAAATAATATTCCAAGACCCAGAATATCAATATTATATAAATATGGCCACAATACTGGGGGGACTTGGGGCAGTTCCATGAAAACCAGACCATACGAAATGATAATTTGCAAAAATTACTCACGGAACTCTGACTCTCTCAGACGAATAAGTCGCCGTGAAATCGAATCGAAGACGTTTCGGAGGACATCACGAGAAGATAGTATAAAAAGGACCTCTACACTGTGTATCTTAATAAAAGTAGCTCCATAACACAAATAAAACGATGATCAAACCGCACAAACAATATTTACAACCCGATGTCGCAACCCTCAAACCGTCGATGGGGCGTTATTTTTCTTCCCCTTTCAATATAAAGAAATAGTTGCGCCCTTACGTACCGCTATAATTTATCTGAACGTAGATCAGGTGTAGCATCCACGGCGCGGGTATGTACAGCGTTCGTGATACATCGCCGTTTAGGTTACGACTTTATGGAAACATTCAGCTTTTTATGCGGAAAGTTACTTTGCATGAGACATTCATTGAACGTTTGTGCGCGTTATTCATTACTTTATATCTTTGATATTGAAGGAGTCTAATTAGTTTTTGGAGTAACGTTTCACTCAAATATCTTACCTACCTTCAAAATTGACGCAAATGTGGAGCAAAGACATAGCTGCTCTAACTTATTTGTAGTTAACTTTTAGTATTAAAGGATAATCTAGTCAAACCTTTGGCTATTTCTTCCTCAGACCAATAAGCTTAGTCCTGGAATCTAAAGTAGCACCCCTCTGCCTAGAACATTGAAAAAAAAAGAAAAAAAATATTTAGATAAAATAAGGCTCCATTTGTCTAATACACAAAGGTTCTTGTCTGTCAGTGAGAACATAATAAATATCATCTGGAACAAAAATAATAATAGTTTCAAACACCACGCGTTCAACATTTATGTGATCAATAAACTATTCCCAAAATCGCTACTTCTCCCGCCACTTCGTGCACAATAGACACTCCACCACCGGACCCCTCAGCCGACCCGCGGAGGGCCAACAAAGCGCTACATTACCGCATCAAATAATAACACTTAGTGAAAAAGCGGCTATATCGCCGTTCCGGGACCGGCCCGCTCGATACGGTAAAGGACTTATTGATAAACATGATGCATGATCCTTCCTTTATTATATTGAATTAATCAATACTGTGCGGTTTGTTTACTATACTTTATTTATTATTGAAATTGATTTCGCGAGGAAGTGATTTTCTTAGATTTTTTAGGAAACTTGACCTGCTATTTTACGTGCTTTTTTTCTTCCTTCTTTTCCTTCCTTCCATTCCTGTTAGCGAAGATCTGGAATAAGTCGGTAGGTCAATTATATTAAATAGTGGAGCTATAAACCATTCACGTACATAAAAAAGACAAAAGGAAGAACGAACCGAACAGCAGTGCACATTGGGATGGAACAAACATGTCTACAAACAAGTTGGCAGTCAGCAGTGCAGTGTAAAAAAATGTATATCTATATATAAGGCTTAACAATAACAGTGTAAAATATTTTAAGGGGTCCATTAGTAGGATATAAACTGTTATAATGACATAAAGGTTAAAATCCCTTACTCCGATGTTTGAGTTTATGAAGGCTAAATACTTTTTGTATCTCAGTACATATGCCTCGGGTCCAGTTGCCGTCATTATTCTCAGAGGCTAACAAGTAAATAATATATGCCTCACCAGCCCGTATAGCCTAATGTTGGACAAATGAACTCATACAATATTAATAGCAAGTTAATTTACCCCAGGAACATTAATACATGAAAACTATAATTCTATTTTGCAAAGAACTACTAAGGTACCTGTAAATTGTAACTTTATTAAGATGGAGTGTCTGAAGAGTATTTTGTTAATATAAGTAATAACCGAACGGGGTCCATGCAGCAAATAATTGGATATTGGACAAGTAAAACAAATAATAAATAAATAAATTACAAAATGGAATTTATAACTATTAACCAAATCCAGCTGAGTGTAATAAATGTAATTGTATAATAGGTTAATAAGTTACCAATTATCGTTTAATATGTACTTTGCATGGAATTAAATTAAATAAAGCTTTATTATTATAAGTAATTTGATCAGTGATTGAAATTGTTGACGGTACCTGCATCTCTTCATGAGATTGAGGCAAATGTCAAGTGCAATGATGAAAAAAAAACTAATGTGTGTAACATTGTAGGGCCAACGCACAGCTGCATTCGCGCTTTTATTGCTAAACAAAACATTAGGTAGAGGCGTCGGGATCGTGGGGCGGCATTTTACAATGATTGAGCAAATAAACCCGCGGATACGGGGCGCATTTGTTCGGATTAGTATTCCTAAAATTCAAATGTACATGGATGGGTGAGCACAACTACAATAAAGCTATAAATAAACAGTATGTTATTTTTCTTGGGCCACCATTATGTAGTAGAAATACAACTACAAAAGGATATATTATCTACACAATACTGTATAATAGTAATTTTACACCATTTACTAGGTACCTTTTTATTATCAAAATAGGTAGGTATATACCTACTTGTTCAAATATTGGTAGGTACTCATTTTTATAATATCAGAATAGTTGAAATAATTTAAATACCAAGACGCAGTTAGAGTGGAAATTGTATGGTTTTCACTCAAAGGTATAATATAATCAATTACAGTTTCTTTAGCAAAAGCGCTGCATCTAGATCTCTTTGAAGCTTGAACTTATAACAGACTGTTAATTTAATTTTATGGTTGAAAATATTATTTACTTCTACTTCTTAATTTGAAGAAAATAAAAAAATCTCAAGACTACAAACGAAAGTTGGTCTTCGAAAGCTGCCTGCCGTTATTAGAAATAACGGCAGGCAGCTTTCGTAATTTACTATTAATTAGTCTGAGCTCCGATACTTAATATTTTTTTTACTTATTTTGCAGCCAGACTTTATTTTCTGATAAAATGTAAATAGAATCACTATATTAAATTGATAGTTCATAAACCGCAGAAAACGGATGCACATTGCTCGTCTCTAACATTATAAATGGCTAGCAACTTTTTAATAAAACGAATAATATATCAAATACTTTTTTTTTATTTGCACTTGTAAATTCTATTACACGCACCCCTTGGTATGTTTATTGGCCTCAGCTGTAAGCAATATGTTTCCGGGGAGGGATCATTTGAGGATTAGAGCATCGGTCAGCCGTGCAAATCTATAGCATTCATTATCCGTGACACTATTGTGTATTTGTATTATTGTTGCACCCCCCTCAACAAGGGGAGATGCAAGAGTGAACAGGTTGATTTGTGGATATGTATGGGTTCTTTTAATAAATAATTTATGGTCACTCTTTTCATGATGGAATAAAAAAAAAACGTTCGACGCGATTCCAATATTGAGCCCCTGAGCATTAACGTATTTTTCTTTAGTGCACGAAACAGGTAATAGAAAGTCTGCAATCATATTCCTAGACTACCTTACTTACATTAATCAGATTATGTAGCTAGATCTGAAATATACATAAGCTTATTTACTTCAATATATACATATATATTATTACTCAAGGTAATAACTTGATCTAAGTAATACTCTAAGCATTATCCAATACGTGCCGTAGGAATTTATATAATACCATAACATGTACTCAACCATATTTTGTTATACATGAAGATTTATTCGTGATTTTGTCCTAAAAGGTTGCTATAATCACCGCGAAGTGATATTTTATACATTTTTTGACATAATCCGTAAGTAAGTAATTACATTTGCTCTATTTCATAACATTGCGTCTTCACAATATCCATATAATAAATGTATTATTATTATTTTATTACGTGTTATTTAATAAAATATGTTTTTATTAACACAATATGTACAACACACATATAAATTGAAAAGAGAATAGAAAAGCTTACCTACTTAATATTTAAGTGTTAAAAAAATTACCCATGCGGCAGCGTATCCAAGATTCTGGTCACATTTCCTCGCTGAATAGCCAAAGCTACTCGCTGAGCGCGGAAATGTCCATATAATTATAAACATTTCTTTGGGCACTCTACTATGTTAGCAGAAAAAACTCATCCCAAAGTAACTTCGTATAAAGATGTTTTCAAAAAAGAAATGACAATTACAAAGCAACAGGTCCATTTGTCTGTGAATAGCCATTATGATTTTACAGTTCCAAATTCTGCTGATGAACTCGAAGGGATGATTTAATAAAGGTACTTAAGTATGTAGTACTAGCCCTTTTTTCTAGCTCAATTGGCACTATCACGGCACTCACTCGTTATAAAACTACTTTTGTTACGTTTCTATTTCAAAGCGAAGTGTTGTTTTTTAAGTTAATTAGACATTTTAACTTGTATAACATGTTTATGTCATGTACACAAAACAATAAACTGTCTTAATATATCGTGTAGAGTATGCAAATGTGTTAATAGATCTTGTATATAGCCTATAATAACCAACAATTGTGTTGTTACAAAAAAATAATATTTGACACACACAATTTACAAAACCTATCCCGATTTGTGCTCGTGTCGATAATGCGATTTAAGGTGGCGATAATTTTCTCGTTTGTTATATGTTCTCCATGACGGAAATTAAATAACACCCTCTTGCATATTAAGCAGTGCATTTTAACGAGATAAGGGTGAGTTTTCGTCGCAGTCCTCGCGTGCCCGAGCTTATATATTATTGAAATAAATTTAGATTATTTAGTTTAGTTTTGCTGTTTTTGTTTTCGTTGTAATTAAATATTTAAATGCGTTAGTCGTTTGCAATTAAAAAAAACCTTCATCATGGGTAGGTCATTTCTTTTAGTGGTATAATAATATAGACGCAAGTGTGAATTTAATGTATAGCATTGCCTGTATTAGTACTTATTATGTGTGAATATGTTCATAACAAGTATAAATATTTATAATTACCTATAAAAATTAGTAAGTAGTTCTACCCGCGGGTTCACACACGTGGATTTCGAGGATATCAATTAACCTATTAATATGTTATTTCAAAGTATAAACTTACGTCTGTACTAAATTTCTTTTTTTCCAGGTTAGGCATTATTGCCAATTCCTTAATTGACCAAACTTATAATCTAACGGAACTGTTAAACTTCAATATTACAAGGAAAAAAACTAGAAAGAAAACTTCTTGCTTTAAAATTGGGTCCAGTTTTAATCTTTCTGTGGCAATCAGCCTACTTATACAGTTATTTGTTATCAGCCGCTTAGCAATGATTCCGTCCATGTGTGCTATCTTAATACAATGGGAAATATTTGATAAGCGTCAATAAAATTGGAGACTAGGTATCTAGTTAATTAAATATCTATTAAAACTAAATGATGTTAAATGATAATGGCAACAATACAAGCACCTAAATATAATGAAAATTACAGATAGACTTTCTCTTCGAAATATTGGCGAGAGACGTTTGACCGGCCCGGGTAATTTGGGCCGGGTAATGTGACAACTTTCGGCGCGTTTACCCCAAATTGCTTACCCTCGGCAGGATGGTACACAAATGGAAAAAAATATATCAGCTTTTTGTAGAGCGAGTATTGCGTGGTATTGTTCTTTAAGCCTCAAACTAAATATGTCAATAGTTCGATAAAAACATACAGGAATCAAAATAAAATCCGCAAAAATATATTTTTTATTTCGTTTTGAATACTAGGTACTTATTGTTACTGTCGGACTGTGATGATTGTAAGGAAGTTCAAGGAATTTGAAAGGGAGTGCACAATGTTATATTCGTCAGTAGACGTCTTATATGACTGTGATGGATTGTTTCTCAAAGACATTCAACCTACCTCATTTTATAAATATTAAGTAAACAAAATGGGCACCAACTTAATATTAAGCCGCACATAATATAAAAAAAAAGAATTATTTTGGTTAGAAGAATAATAAAAAAGATTCCTCTACGTTTGCACCGAGCTATACGTAAGACTGCAAATTGTTGCGGTGCCATTTTTATTGATGCCAATATCGAAGCGATTTTCAACTTTGGCCAAATGAAGTATGATATTATAGGCATTTTCGCGTTAAGCAACTTTTACTTAACTTTTTTGGGCATAAAAAGGACGTATAAAGTGTTAATTAAGAGAAAGCAGCAGTTAACTCAACATTTAATTAAATTTACGAACTATCATTACATTTATGTATGAAGCATAAAAAAGTGAACTAACCTGTAAATCTACCTAAGTAAGTATCACATACATATTCAATGAATAGACAATACACAGTTTTATTGTGTGTACGAGCCAAGTGTAGATTAAAAGGAAATTCCCGTAATAAAAGCACGAAACTCTTTTGGAAGAGGGCTCTAAGATTTTTCTCCATCCAAATTCATTTGGTAGGACCATAATCAGGAGCAAATCGTGCAGAAGCGAGCTCGACTTATCACGGGAGGAATTTCGAAGGGAATCCGCTTCGTGTTCCTATCAAACCCTTGGAAATGTTAATGGAAACTGTTTTATAACACTAGACTATTTGTATTTTTACATTTTTGTGAGCTTGGAAACACAAACTGTTTTCGTTCTCAGTTCATTTATGATTTCCAATGCCTAGGCATTAGGACCTTTTAATAATGTGTTGCTATTTAATTTCGATGGGTCTCGATGTTAGTAAACCCTTAAGTGTATGCAGATAATCTGTAATCCGTACATACGGTCCTACTTGGCGAACCTGCCTGCACAATACATATAGCGGTAACGTTGCCGCTCGCGGTCTGGCTCCGAGGGACACGCGATGTTGCCACCTAAATTGAATTTCCTGTAACGCGTATTACTTCTATTTATAATAGGCGATGCAATGCGATGCGACAGGCAAATAGTATTTCCTCAGCCTATATCAAATTACTTGCCTACGTCACTTGCTCGGAAAATATATGAAAATAATTCAAGTACGCAAGAATATTTGTCACCAAATTGGATTAAACAAGTGGAAAAAAAACCTGGATCGTTCATATTTTGTTTGATCGGGGAGAATTTTTCTGTTATAAAAATAATAAGCAACATCTCACCGTCCGGTGTTCTCTGTGAGAAGCCGTATCCAGGCTCAACGCGCTGCTTCGCCTGAGCGATTGTCATGTGTCATTGGCCTCACTGTCCACCCACGCGCGGCAATGTCTGTGCTAGCGCTGTGCGGCTGAGCGGAGGTTTGAACACGGTCAATGGCAATGGGCATGGTCCCTGTATTATTTGGTGGTGAAATGTGGGTGTGCACCACTGCCTTGGTAAAAACTGTTTACTGTTGCGGCCCAGTGGGTATAGTTGAAAAGTGATTATAGGCTCCGCAAATAATGATTCAAATAGTCAACATTCTCAGTTTCATTACTTAACCTGCAACCTTTGCTCAACAATATTTTTAATTTTCATCGGCAAACATGAAACTGCTAGCGAAATCGCTTGTTCACTTGATTTGACAGACACATAAGTACCTACGAACCTACTAATAACTTTGATAGTGGCTTGCGTAAATGCTTTTAAGATATTACCCTCAAATACATAGAGTTAAAAACCATAATGTATACCTTGGCATTACAATACACTTTTCTTTCAATAGCTGTTGTGTATGGGATTTAAAATTCTGTATATAGTGTAAAGCTTTGAACATACTAAAAATAGGTTATTCACAATTTGACATACCTAGGTAGACGGTAAACAAAACTACACCCAATTTATCGGAAAAAATAATAGTCCTCCTGACTTAGTTTCGGTCACAGCGGCTAATCTGAACGGAGACTAGCCATTGCGCAGGAGATATTAGGTAAAGTGCACAAGTATGTGCGCAAGCACAGGTGTCTCTCTCTTCCCTCACTCTCACTGTGCGATGGGACGGCAATCCGTCCCAACCGGTGTGAGATCAGAAGCAGGACCGACGGCTTTACGTTGTGCTCTACGAGGCACTAGCAAGTGATAATCATGGTTGAAAATGAGACTCGCACATGAAATCCAGAAATCCTAGACGAGCCGGGGTTTGCACCTGAGACCCCCGTTACCTGGGCCAGCGTTCAACCAACTTGGCTATCACTGCTTAGATCGGAAAAAATATTTCTCTAGTAACGAGGCCAACTAAATGAAGACAAGACTACGGTACTATTCTGGAGTTCCAATTATAATATGATTGGATACCTATCTCGAAGGATTAAGATTTGCTGGAATTATTGTTTTTTTCTATTTCCAATGGAAAGAAGCGTAAGATTGCGCGAATGTGATTTACAATTTAAAATTGGAGTGACCCCGGCTGTATTGCAACAGGGTGGAACGTTAATTGGAAAGGAAAATATTTGCAGATCACAAGTTTGATACATTGTAAGCAGTGGCTTATTATAAAATTTGGCTCGCCGGGGCTAAGAGCCAGTCAACCTTTGAGGTTTGCCGCCCCATCATTTAATTAAAAATAGGTAATGAATATGAAAGGTGCCAAAAGGAGAGCGCGAGGAGTGGCTTGCGCCGCCCCGGGCAGCCTGCCACCCCGGGCCATGGCCCGCATGGCCCCAGGGTAACTACGTCACTGATTGTAAGGCTAAGCGTAAGCCACATGGTATTTTGCCGCATATCGCATTATCAAATAGTAACAGCGAATAGTATTTTGTTGTTCACATATTCAGAATTTCTTGGAATCATAATCCATTAAAGGTATGACTATGCGAATACTAATATAAAAACAGTTTCCTTTCTATAAAACAATGAGTGATTTGATGATATTGCAGATGATCGATGACTGCTTTAAGAATAAAAAACATAAGTAGAGACGTTTGGTATTTTTAATGTTCCTTGCTTATATAAAATATAAACTTCGATTTCCATCACAACACCTTCTCGTGAAATTAAATAAATATCTTTGAATCATTTCATAATGCTATCTGGTCTCCCCAGGAAATCGAATTTTTCAACGCGAGCATTATTCGTACTTCTTACTGGTAAACATTTTTGTAACTAAGAGCGTTTATCTTGCAAAATATCCATCCAGTCGGTTCGATTTCTGTTTACATCAAGTACGTATCTTAATAAGTAAAATATGAATGGACTATCTTTGTACTCACATCCAATATGTCACATATTTCATGAATTTAATTAGCTACACAGTGTGTTGATTGTTTATCATTTACACAGTATAATAATACAGAAGCACCTATTTTTAACTACTGAGATTTCCTAACTGCAAAGTGCTATGTAGGTACTCCAAACGGATAACGGATCGAAGATAATGCTGCGTAAATCGATATAAGCGGACCGCGTACCATCATAAAGAAGTCAATAAATTCCCCGGTGTGTAGGTATTTAAACAACTTTCTAGATGCTTTCCGACTTTAATGCAGCATGTTTGTACGGGAAATTTTTAATATATTAGAAAAGTTTTCCGGATGGGACGAGGCAGCGTGAAGCTTCAGGCACCGACTTTAAAATTTGTTCCTGTATACCCTGTTTTTTTAATAGGATCAGGAAAGATTTTAATGTGGTAAAATAAACAGTTGCGGCTTTAAAAGTTGGTTAAGAACAATCGTTAGGATAATGTTGGTAGTTCATTAGCGGCGTAATTTATAGGGTTGGCCGTTAGAGCAATTAAACGGACAAATTCTGGGAAGATAGATGGAACTCTAAAAATCGCAGCTACAATCTGTCTTCTGCGTGTAGGTAGGTAGATACAAATCTAGTAGGTAGATAAAAAATAAGATACCTAGCTATTTTTATTACTAAACATTTAAATTGAATAAATTTGACGACCCTAATAACATAATAAATACGATAGTAATACGTTTTTTTGTTTGTTGGTAACGACAAGATTAAGAGGCACAGTTAGCAGTGACCCTGGTTTCTTTACCGTGGACAAAAAACTCTGTGAGATGAGGACAAATGTTTGTACCCGCGTAATTAAATCTATATAGGTACTTAAGGAAATATAAGATTTAACGATAATACTTAGTGTGAAATATTTTAAAAGGGGCATCAGCAAGTTATTGAGATCTCATTTCCAATAAAATATTGTAATTATTAGACATTTTAAAATAGCACTACATATCTACTAAGCGCGCGGTGATTCGTTACTGGTATGCTCTTAAATGAAATCAAACAACATTTACACATTTATTTCTAACATAAGGGTGTTAGTCCGACCTACTTCTTGAACCTGTTAATAGTACATTATGACACAAGTGAGAGTTGGTCATCACAATCGACACGGGATCGCAACCCGAGCCGAAGGCGAGGGCGTCGTGGAGCCGAGACTATACGGATCAAATGCTCACGCGTGTCTACGACATGACAAGCTAAAATCGGTGCAATAAGAGCCACTTTACGAACAAGTGTACTAAAAAATATTTTACACATTTTTTAATACATTATAATTTATTAAGCCATATAACGGACGGGGGGCAGTCTTAGTATTAATATGGGATTCCCTCTAGTCTATTGTACGGTTCCCAGAATACAAGAGTTACTTTTGTTGGGACCTTATATTTAGTGTGTTTGTCTGGCGGTTTTGTATTTGGTATTTTTATCAAGCCGAAAATAATGCCACCTATTATATATTTGATATGAGCACTTAGGAAATTGTTGAAAATGCCAACTTATGTCAAAAGTATTGAACATAAGAAGATTACAAGCATCCAATAACTTCTTTCCTGAATTCTTTTGCGAAAATATATAGAAACGTCTAGACAGCGCGTCCTTACTCACGGCAAATCCTATTGGAAACAAGTTATCTATTAACAATTCATAAAGAGGGCAGTACTTATATCGTCCAACTTTATAGCCCTTTTAAGTGATTAAAAATGAACTATCGATTTGAAACTTTGATTATAACCTAACTGCGAAAAGATACCAAACAAGAAATTAGAACAAGTTGTTGTGATGCTGAATGTAGGTGGGTACGTATTTGAACAGTTACGGTACGTAGGATTTATGTATGAAAATGTTAATCATTTATTTAAAAATGGCATTTTCTTTTAATTTGCCGTATGTCATTATTTTCCAGAATTTGATTCTTATTAGCGACATCAGACATCATCGAATGGCGTATAAAGCAGTATGTTGTTTTTTTTCTAAATAAAGGACTAGAGAAATACTTACGTTTTTCAAAATTCTAATGCAGCAGTTTTTGTTTTCATTAAATTGGTCTCGAGAGTCCTTAAGCATTAAATCAAAGAATTACCCGCCTCGAAATATGTGTTAAGTGACTTTAGCCAATAATGCTGTTTTAAATAAATTATTATTATTGGTATTCCTTACTTTCTACACGCTTAGGAAATAATATAGTACTAAATAAATTATTTCCTAAAAACGAATACATAATAGTTGCAACCTGTTTTGATTTTTGGTTTGAGCTACTAATCCTGGACAAAATTATTTGTTTATTCTTTGTCGGCTCGTGTGCCGTCGGCGCCCTTACATAGATTGCGGTTCCATTACATGATTGCCGGTGCGTTTCTGCATGTGGATGATGATAACTGATAAATATAAAGGCTTTTTGGGCCGTCTCTATATTTTTATGGTCAGTTCTCCAAAGGGGAAATGGAATTGGATTTCTGCCTGGAGATGTGCGCGTTTACTTTAAGGTATCACGTGATATACATCGTGATTCAGAAAGGGTATTCTAGCCTTTGAACCAGCGCTTGTTTAGCAAGTGTTTAACATTTCCAGATTACTCTGTAAACTCTGTAAACACTTGAATTGTTACGAATGCTAGGCTACAGAAAACGGTATACTAAGAAAGTGGAAAATTTTTAAAGCCATATAGATGTGAAATTAAAACGTCAACAAAATATAGGAGCTCACATTATTTTCGCACATTTTCTAAGCATCTATTGCGTGTCGTAGAATAGATATATTATTTACAAAATGTAATGAATATCGTAATTAACGATGCGGAGGATGGAGGTGTGAACATGTGTATAACAACCTAGCTCAATATATTTTCCGATCGGCCAGATCAATAGTGGAGGGTTCCTTGCCGTGTTTGCATCTGAATAAATGAAAACTCTTTGTTTTTCTCATTTAGCCCCGGGCTTCAAACCCGGTTGAGATCCATCTAAAAAAACGTTAAAATAAAAGGACTGATGCAACGGTTGTACGATTGAGCTGACTTCAGTTCTTATTCCGATAACATTTTGCATAAAGGATTTCCATTATTAAATATAATGCCGAAATTTTCATCACAAAATGTTTAGAATATTAATGTTTAAATATTTCACTCCCTTTGGTTTGTGCTTAGCTTACATTTTCTTTTAATCAGATTATGCAATAATTTAAAGATTTTCGAGAAAATCATCTGGTAAATATCTTAATAATGAAGATGTTTTACCGATCGGGTATCGGCTGGGGCACATTCCTGCCCCAGATCGCACTACTGTGGCGAAAATTGTAGCGGGTTCCAACTTAAACATAAGTTTTTTGATAAGTCAGTGTTTAAACGATAGGGAGGTGGGGTGTTACAGGTTGCTGGGTATGAGGGGAGGTTAATTAGTGATGTTACTATACTCGATACACGCTGGTATCGATAGAAAAGTATAACTTTTTTAAATTTATTACTGTTTGATGCAAGTTTTCATACTACTGATATAACAACTAGCAAAAATGATAAATTACAACTTTATGCCAATGTGAAAAATATAAACATTATAGCGATACCTAGTAAAGCTACCAAACGAACCCTTATAATATTTTAATTCCTTTTTATTTCTTGAGATAAATGTATAAATAGAACTAAATAGAAATTAAAGATTGGTACAGAACATATTCCCCGTATTATATTGGTACCGACACAGACCAGGTAAAAGAATATAAGCAGGTATATTTTATTCTAGTCTGTGTTGTTACCAATATAATAGTGGTCTAAGTAGAACAACCATCCCTAAGAATATATAATTTTTGTATACTTTATAACTGCAAATAAACGACAAAAACAACAAATATGCGTGTCGAATTAAGAACCTCCGCCTTTTTTTCGTCAGTTAAAATGAATAATGTTTAGCATAAAAAACCACACACCCTAATCGACTAATTGATTTATAATTATAGTATCAAAAATCATTTTATAATCATATCATGGATTAAGATAAAAAAATATCGATATCGATTAACAAACTTTGACAGCACTAAGAAGCAACAGGGTGCTGGACGCGTGCGCGTTGCCACCCCCAATGGGATAAATGAGCCGGCGGGCGTGTTTGGGCCTCACAACGGAGTCTGGAGCCAGTGAGTTGAGACGTGCATAGATCCTGGCTCTCCGCGCATTCCTCGTCGAAGAAATGTGCTATTCACCTGTATAAGACTTTATAGGTGCATTTGTGAACTTTGTTTTGAAGTGACTGATATTGTTCGCGATGAAGACTTAATGTGACAATAATATGACTTTGTTCTGTGTCGGTGTCCAGTGCCACTTTTAAAGGTAAGTTTAATCATAAGCGTTTACATCGTTGCGGATATTTTGGCTGCGGACGTTTTCGGATTGGCAGATATTTTTTGTGCAAATATTTAGAAGTGATTTTGTGATTTTTTCCGATATTTTATTTGATTCGGTTGTGATAATTTCGTCCCATAAAAACATAAATTTTTGATAAAATTTTGATTGCGTTATAAATGTATATTTAATAGCTAGTCATTTGGGTTGTAATATTTATCCAACCAATAATCATTGTCAGTTGCTGTTGCCGAGAATGTGAATAAAATGTGGCGCTGGCGAGATTATTGTAACATCAGATAATGGGTTGCAAATACCGGGAAGCTATAATAAAAATGCTCATGAAACTGGCTTTTAAAATGATTGCTATTTTATTGAAAATTTTCCATCAAAAAATACTGGACGCCTTGAATTCAATATAGTTTGATAGCAACTAAATAAAAAAATATTTATGTATGTTAACACCCTTTATTATTTTACTGCCTGATAATTAATGCAAACAACTTAAAATCTTCTTGTGTGTCCTATTCCCTACATTTAATTTTAGCAGTACAACACCGATATTTATATAATTTTAAATTCCGCGTGTAAACTGTATCAAATTAGGCTAATCGCAAAATTCCGAGTTAGTAATGCAAATTATGAAAATGTGAGGCCGATACAAATTTATTATGTTAATTAAATAACCAAACAGATCGGTTGATCGACGTCGACGTTGATCGGTTAATTAATGAAGGTTTTTCTTTTTATATTAATACTATTATTTTTTTCTTATTTTATTTTATTATTACTTAATTTTTATATTTTGCTAAGATCCTATCCCAATTTATTGACACATAACCCAGACAATTTCTGTAAAAAGTACGAATTTCTGGAAAATATAAGGAACAGTTTATAGCATACGTGATATTTTTTTGTGGTAGGTACCAACATTATTCAGTTATGTTTATACATACTGTTGCACTGCATATATATATTATTTTTGTATAGGCTAGACAAAAACATACTAAGCTGACAATACATCAGTAGAATTGAGTAGAAGTGGTCTGAACAACTTATTTTTCGTCAGGTAATTAGAAATATATGTAAGAAAATATTTTAATTTGGATGCCATGGTCCACGGTCAATACGTATCCGCTTTGTATGTAGATCTAGAAACAAATATTTATTTACAGTTTTTGTACGTCTGTAAGGTCAGGTAAATAAAAATATATTTATTGCCGCAAATATACCAAGTCCCATACAATTCTGTTTAATCACCTTTGCTATCCACTCGGTCAGCTGCGCTGATTACTTTTTGACAAGGCAGATAAAAATGATAATTGGACGACGCAAAATCCTTATGCTTGCCATTTGAAGTCAGAACCCTGGGTATAACTTATAACATTTTAAAGTTTAAATTAAACTCGCCTATTAAAATGTGTAGGTGGATAATTCATTTTGCTTCAATTCCAAAAAGTTATCTGATAACACAAAAAAAAGGAATAAGAGCAAAGTAAAATTTCATTTTCATAAATTTTAATTTCGATAAATTAGTTTCAAGTGGACGATAGAACAAGGGGTTCACTCTGAACAGACTGAGAAAGGTAAAGGAATTAATCTTATGTCAAAGCGTCCCCAAATACAATGGGGAGCGAAAACGATTTCATTTTTCTCAGTAACCCTCGGCGATATTACCAGCGGGACATTATGTTAGCATTCTTACAAAAATGTCCTTTTAACAGGTTCTTCTTATAATTTAGAATATCAACTCGTTTAAAAAGTACTTAACATTGACATCCTTTGTTGTCTTAGGGGAGCTTCACGGTCTAGAATTACCCCGCACTTTAAGTGATAGGAACAGTTTACAACCAATTTTAATATCTACGCACACGCGTATTGAGTGTTAGTTTTGTCATAAATAGAATATAGATAATCTTATCAATAGTCCAGAATGTAAATTCATCTAGTTTTGGGGTATGGCACAAGGTAAATAAATATTTCTTGGCAGTTTATTACCTAAAGCCACTGTAAAATTACCGTCGGGAAATAAAAAACAAATCCGATAGGTACATATTATTAAATCATTTTAAAGAAAACTCCTGATTCATAGTGTGCCTAGAAACATTAGGGTGGGTCTACTTTGGTAAAATGCCTTTAGATGTAACTTTGTTAGAGCAATTTATGCGCGATGCAGGAGCTTTTGTGCACGAGAGCTCTGGATCAGAGGCAAACTCTCAAAAACTCTCCCCCTGCCGACGGCCTTGGTGATATGTGACGCATGCACTGGCGCGAGCGCTGATCCGTCGGTTGTCGGTAAATATACAAACACTAGGGTAACACTTACACTAAGGTATTACTTACAGTACATCCTTATTCGCGATGTGCTCGTTTGTCATCTACACTATTTGCGTCACATAACATACAATATTCAACCTTATTTGTTCGCAATGGAAACGTATTTCCGTTCCTGTTAAAACCTTGCCTTAAAGTACCTATCGGAGCTTAAGAACCTTTCGAATATAGTTTGGAAACAAATAAACGACTTTTCCGGTCTTTTTTCCCTTTTTTATACATAAAAGCGTCGAGTTGATTTATCGTTGGAGCACCGAGCGGCCTCCGCGTCCTGCCGCGAATCTTGATCGACGAAGCATTTCAATTTATTTTATGAGTCAACACCTTCAGGAGGGCCTCTGTTCTTAGTAAAACAACCCAATTTGGTCAGACTGCCGTTTATCCAATGAATATAATTCAGTACACTCCGCTCTTTGGCGTCATGGATTTGATTTTGACACTTGAGCTGAAGCTGTTTTGAGTAGTTATATAAGAACTCTGAAGAATAGTGCTGTATTCCGTCAAAGGTATGGTGTGACATAGTTAAGTAGGGATAGTAGTAGTTGTGGGTAATCTTTATTTGGTCTTCTTATTTGTACTCAATTATGGATATCAAGATTATAAGATTAATTTTACCTCCCCAGTAAATATTGACATCATGCGTAGTACCACTACTGTTGTCTTTAAAAAAAAATACAACCGAATTGAGAACCTCCTCCTTTTTTTTGAAGTCGGTTAAAAATAAGTATTATTCGAAATACATTTTTTTTAAAGTCTATCAAACGCTGCGGGCAACAAAATCTACAACAATCAAAAACAATTTTTAGCCAACACAAACTGACAACGACCGGAAAAAGTTACGCATTGTACCGCACCGCATGGGCATAAAATGTTCCCTGAAAGACTGCGCCATGCACAGAACGGTTCGACAGTTGCGCAATCAATGCGCAATCAGCACGGAGCCATTTTAGAAAGTGCAATTTTTATTGGTTCGAATCTCATCTGGGAATAAAGGGGAAAAGGGAAGTTATCGACTATTTTTATCATTTTTCCATCGTATTTTTATTATATTATAGCACTAAAAATTGGGAATACATGTATTTATCTTTATTTTACACTCGATTACATCAATCTTAATTTAGAGAAAATAAAGTGAGTTAATTATCTCAAAAAAAACATTAGTAATAATAATGGAACCAAAATAATTGATTAAGTAGCCCTTATTATGGTGCGGTGTGAAAAGAGTGCACGGTACTGAAGCAATAATCCACAAAATAACTAATGAGCAACGATTTCTCTTAATTAAAATCAGTAACGGTTAGGTTTTGTGTTATTTCACTAATGCGTTGTAGAGTTTTTGGTTCTTTAAAACCATAAGTCAATACTTGCGAGCGTTTCAATTTTGTAGACTTCGATACAGTTTGAAAGTTCTATCGTTCTCCTTCACAGTTTGTGTTTGAGGTTTGGGCTACGAAGTCGACGGTTACCCTTCGATTTACTTTTCATATATATGTACATCTGCTATGACAATTTTCCTAATATGGTAGAGCAGTACAAAAATAATCAAATCATATTAAACGCACCTACGTGATTTCATTTTGAAATTATAAAATTGAAAAGATAATTTTAAAAAAAACCACATTGTCTCCCAAATTCTAGTAACCACTTTTTGCGCTCTTTATTACCATTGCAAATTTGATTAAAAAGTTTTTTGTATGAGAAATCGAAAATAAGGGGTTATTTTTGGGTTTTTCACGGCCACACGAGTTCGGGAATCGCAACACTGAACGATTTTAGAATAGTTCAGTAACCGTCCAAGAAGAGTGATGGAGATACCGTCCACTTAACGTTCACTTTGTTGTTCCTTTCTTTACGGTAAAATCCATCAATAAGTGCACAATGATAGTAAGCCAGTTCTGTAGGAGTAAATTTAGCGAAACCGGCTTGGGATGTCTGGCCTAACCTAGTTCGGGGGCATAAGTTTTAATTTTGTTTCTGACACTCGACGATCGTCCAACCTAGTGGAAGCCGCTTGGTTCCCATACTTCGAGTAGAAGCGGGTTTGAATCTCGTCCGGAACAAATTTCGGAAAATAGTGTTTTGAGAATTTCTCTCTCTCTTCGGTCGTTCCCTCATGACTGAGGATCGTGATCATCACGGCAATTCTTTGGATCGGACGAACTGTCTCCATCGGCTCCGGTCTGTGGCCATCTTCACCGCGGCGTAGAAGCGGGACGTTGGTGTTTCTTTAAGTTGGTCAGACCACCTGGTCGGGGACCGGCCTCGTGAACGTTTCCCTTCCACGTTTCCCACCACAATGAGCTTTTCTAAGAGGCGAGAGCAGTCGCCACGTCTGGCGATGTGACCAAAATAGCTCAGTATACGACGATGACATATGGTAGACAATCGGTCTTTACTTTTCAGCTGTGACAGAATTGAGACGTTAGTGCGTTTGGCTGTCCACGGTATTCGCAGCATTCTTCTCCAGCACCACATCTCAAAAGCGTCTATTCCCTGCCTTTCTCGAGCTAGAATGGTCCATGTCTCCACTCCGTAAAGAAAAATAGGGAAGACCAATGACCTTACGAGGCGCATCTTGGTGTTGTTTTTGATGCCTCGGTTTCGCCAGATATTTTGGAGACGGGACATTGCGTCCTTTGCTATCGCAATCCTTCTTTTTATCTCTTTTATTCTTTGGGAATTTACCTCTAGTCTAATCTCCCGTGGTTTATTTTAAGACACAATTATCTACAAATGCATAGAATGCTTTAGCCCATTTACAATGGTATTACAAATCACTTTTCTTATGTTATATGTTTGTAAAGTAATTCCAAATAGTTAAGTACAGCATAAAGAATCTGTTGCACAACTTACTTATAAATAGGAAACATACTAATATTCAATAATAAACTTAAAATAAGTAAAGACTAAACAAATAAATCCAAAATTTCTAAAAAGCGTCGCTACGCGCCTATTGACTTTCGTACTTCACAAAACAATAGAGTAGTGCATCATATAGTCATAACATACATAGAAAAAAAAGTTTGAAAACTCGCAGCACAGTAGCGGCAGTAAACAAGTTAGCACGTCCCAAAAGCATTGTGAATTTAAAAAAAAAAAACGGAATTCCGCCAGTGCCGGTGCGCGCCGCCCGCCACCGACCGAAAAGGTAAATGGGTCATAAAGGCGTATCAATATTGACCGCGCGACTCCCATCCCGTACACATCATGCACGCTATATTGGCCATATCTCACGTTATGCCGAGGAGCCATTTTTTTTTCTACTAATTTATGTACGTATCGAGTTTTTACTTTTTATTTTAAACGTGTCCCCCTTTTTTTGGAATTCGATATTCGAATGGGGACAAACGCATTGCGGTAGCAGGAGTACGTACGAGATTGGAGCAGTAAATCGTCTGAACTGAAATCGTAGGGCTCGGTTTTAAAAAGCTGTCATTTAAAGTGATGGGATGTGTGCTATGGGAAAGTAGTAACGCGCAGTTAACCGACACGAAGGAACCACAAATCTATTTAGTTTGCGACTTTTGATTAATGTCTAAAGCACATTTAGTGCTATTATTACACTTTGTTTGTGATTTAAAACATAAAAAACTAATTGCACATAAAATACTCCAATCATGAAGCGGCACTAGTATAGTAGATACTAAGCTAATAGTAAATGTTACGTGCTCCGAAAACACTCATAGCGCGTTTCAAGTGTGTATCAAGAATCGTCAACGCCATCTGTATATCTTGTAGCGAGGTTGATGAGTTTGCCGTATAAGTATCAGCTTGATTATTATTTTTTCGTAAAGAGTATTAATTATTAAGCATTTCTTGTAAATCTGTTCACAAAAGCCCTTTTTTAATAGGCCGCCGACATATAATTAGAAGGGATGAAGACGGTGTTAAGAAAAGGATAATTAGGAAGTATTTGACCGGGAGTCATATTACAATGAATAATTACATTTATTTTAATGTAAAGTAACCATGGCGACGGTCTTTAGCATTGGTTTATAAAAAGATACATTTATTATTGATGTTGCTAATAAAATAAATATAATTATATCGCCAGACAAATATACCAACTGTGTACCAAAGCGACTATTATATTATGGCTACCGTACAATGGACTTAGGTCCTAGCGATCCCAAAAACATCCAGGCCGTATAGCAAAATATATTTTTTTGTGAACTTTGTCCCGCTTCGTATACAAATCGACAACCATGCGGTGCGGTGCGGTAAACCAATCGGTCACGGGCAAGCTTTTTTAGTGACGATCAAACCCCACTAAAATCTGCAGTGGTAGTCCATTATGATCACGACTAGTCAATGTCAATGTCAAAGTCAAAGTCGAGATAAAGACCAAAGTCTACAAGATCTAAGTCAGATGTACCTACTATATAAATACATTCCTCTAAAACTCTAATTGGCTTGTAGATGTTTTTAAAGGTCTAAAGTATACGGGGAGCCGTGGGCGTATTCAAAATCCAATTTGTCTGTGTGTACTCTTAGGTAAAAGAAAACCCATCTTTATGTCTGGTACCTATAGATCTGAGAATTACAATTTAAATAATTATGTTTACTGTTAAAAAATCGGCACGCAATCTACTCTATTGTATGTATCCCCAGTAAAAAAAATGTATTGCTTCTTATAGCTTTTGGACTTTTTCATTACGTAGGTATTATTTTTATTTTTTATCCTTAGTAAGCATACAAATTATAGCTTATTATGATGATAATAAGTATTTAGAGGGTCCCTATTTGATTGATTTAGGCCGTTAAGGACTTGAACCCACAACATGGGTTACAGGTGATACATTTGGGTAAAATCAAAATACACTATAAACCGCCGTTTCGTTACATCAAAATCATATATTTCGTATTCATGTAAGCCAAAAAAGTACTTATACGCAACATCTATCATCGGTTCACAATGTTGATTCCACTGAACCGAGGAACTCAAGTGGTAGGTACTAAAAAAAATAACTGATAAACATTATCAGGGACATCAACGCTATGAGAGTAGAAAACACGATAATTCAGGTTAAGGATAAAGTTTTATTATAAAAAATACCCTCAGTACATTACTGGGTTGAACTGATATAGCAAATGTAAAATTCTCGCCTAAAGATGTTTTAGACCTTACTTTACATAATGATAGGATATAAAACACTTTACGGTTTATTGCATTTATCTTTGGTATATGTAATAAAGTATTAGGAAGGTGCGTGAGAATCATAATGTGATATTACTTTAATTAGATTCAAGTACGGTATTAAGATGGTAGATAGCCTACTATAATGTTGTTAATAACGTTACGAAATAAGTCAAGATCTTATTGTATATTGGCGGAATGTGTGCTAAACGTACCTACAAGATAATAGCAAAAACGGTATCAAGAATAGAATACATGTAAGTATACTCGTAGCACGTGTCATAGAAAATATGTTTGCCTCGGCATGCTGAAAAATATTTATGTGCAAACAAAACTTATAAAGCATCCTTCTCAAAACTGTAATAACTAATCTAAATGCCTACGGACGACAGGCTTGTGTATACCTAAAGGGGAAGAACATTATGTGGTCACCAATAACATCAGCATCGTATTCACTCCACCGAAAAATAAATAAATTTCTAATTTCAACCTAAAAAAAACACAATCTCAACCCGAAATGACCGAGTCTGTATTTTTAAGGGGTTTACTTTATTTATTTGCGTTGATCGGGGCATTTGTAAAGATTATCCTTAGAAATAAACAATTGACGTGCGGGGGGCGCGGGCGGCCGCGGCCGGCTGCCCGCGCCTGATAACGCCGCGCTGGAACGTGAGCGCGAATACGTTACCGATACCACACACTTTTCGCTGATCTAGACGTTGTAACGCTGTTTACTTTCCGCACTAGTGGAGTTTATTTATACATTTTAATTACACGTGGGTGACGCTTTTAATTTGGATATGAACGTGTAGAGCCCATAACACTGTTGCTACCTTTATTAACCGATTTCATTCGTTGTAATTTGAGCATTTTTAATAATATACTTTATTGATTTTTTTTTCTCGGCTGCTTTACAGCAATCATGGTCACGGGAGGACTGAGGTGTTTGACGTCCTAGTGTCATAGTTTGGGGTACCCTCACATTTAGTTGTTGCTTGCGGTCCGATCTACGCAGAAAGTGCTCACAGTGCTAAGTGTCTTGACGTCTTGCAATGGTGCGCTTGGTTTTGGTTTAATTATATTAATGCGATAAAATCCAAAAAGATATTTATTTATTTTAATTTACGCGAATACTACACATTAAAATAGAACTTATTTTAATGTATAGTAAGGTATATTTATTTAAAATAGTAACTGATTATAGTTAAAATGTAAGATTTGGACTTCAAGATTAATCATTATGTGTATTCAACAGGTAGAATTGAGGATACTACCTACTGTATTAACCGAATTTTACTACCTCTATGAATTATTCTATATCGCAAATAAAAAGTTGTATTAATTTAAAGTAAGTACCTACTCATGATTTACATAAATTCTCTGCTACAATATTCGGTGTAGATTTCGCAATTCACCGTTTGTGCTGAGTAAAACGCGTTGTAAAATGTAAGCCACTCGGCTTGTTAATAATTCACTACCCCGCTTATTTATTTAAAAACCTAATCTAAGACTCATTCCCCAGATATTAGACTTTCTTTTTAACTTGCGAATTTCAGAAGCAATCTTCAGGTCTCAAACCCAACTTCGAGATATTTACTAAGAAAATAAATTTATTTGAGGCATGACGAGAAGCCGTCCCAAGTTTGGTGCACCCTAAATGTGAGTAAGATTATATTTTCCATTCATCTAGAAGAAAGTTCAGTGTGCAAGAATTTCCCTCCGCCGGGAGCGGTCTCGCTAATGGCAATGCATTTTTTGACTCCAGCTAAAATAGAAGTACTGCATCGTCAGACGAGAGGGGTTGTGGAGTCATCTTTTTAAAGGTAAAAGTTCCATTCGATCGTGCACTCCTTATATTAAAATTCAAAAATGGACCTCCTTGTTTCAGCATAAGATTCTCTTTATAACAACTCGTGATGTTTTTAGGATAAGATGATTGTAAAGTAGCATTTTAATTACGTCACTCGTCGTCCCACGTTCAAGCAATAAATGGGATGATAAAAGACGGCAAATCAATTAGACAGAAATAAATATTCATCCAAGTAAATTAAAAGATCGTATTAGCATTGATGATCACGGAATTGAGGGCTTCACGAGCGAATTTGTATTTAAAAAATCTTCTTTTTTGTTTATACAAATTGCGACGCGGCTACTTAGGTAGTTACATACCACGAATTGCATTTTAGAGAGACATCAGGGAAGAAAGATGTTCGTAATATTTTCAGTTTGCGGAAGGAATGAGACAATGATCTGTTGGTCTATTTGTTAGTGTTGAGGGTAATCGAATAGAAGATAGAGCGCAGGTAAATGGAGCTAATATTGTTCTTCGGAGTGAAGTGTAGTGTAGTCATTTTAATTAAGAAACAAACACTTATTGTTCTATTAGTGGATAACTACAGTTGTGTTAACTAATGGATATTGTCATTAAGGAATTAACGTTCAGTATCGTACGCTTGTGTACTGCCAACAGTTATACAATTTAGACAACATTTCCGATCGTCCATTAAAGGATTAGAGGGATTAAACAAGTTCCCAAACTACCAGTCTCATGAGTTTCGTTTTTGCACTCAAATGTATTACGATGTTTCGCTCGCAGGTAAATATTTAACGATTATTAGTATTGTGATGTTAGTACGATTTGTTAATAGATTAATTCCACTGTACAAACGTTGTAGAGATATAAATAAATCATGCATAGGTAGTCGATGAAACTTAACCATTTTAATTCTAGTAGCAATATCTGTGTATAGTTAGTACTAAAAGGATATAAATATTGCTGTTACAAAAACATGTTATTTAATTACCGCCTCAGAATTATAATTCGTATCGTTTTATGTCGTTGTTCTCGTCAGGTACATTTTCCGTGAGCACGTTATTAAAACTCTCTATCAAAATAAGGGGAAAATTATTTGACAACAACCCAACGCCGAGATTAAATTGAAAATGTAGCGAGAAAAATATGCAGCCGCACGCGCCGCGCCCACCTTATCGTAACCTCATTGGCAATCCTGAACCGACTGATTTTACCCTGAATATCGTACCGCAGGAAAAAGCCTTGAGATTTCCGTTGCGATAAGATCTTACAAACAATTCTAAAGATTCTGTCGGAAATATTCATTTGGAACCGCTGCTGTGTTACGCCCGAGACACTCGAGTTAATAAATAAATAATAAGGTTTATTTACCAAAAACAGATTTTACAAGTATTATATACATACATTGCGGTTATAATTTAATAATAACATTGAAATACCTGTTACCAGTTATTAATGTATTAACGTTGTTTTTTTTTGAGAATTGCAGTACCGCTTGATGGAAATAAAAATATTGTGACTTTATTGACAAGGCCGGAAAATCAAAATCAATAAAACAAGTCTTAATAATAAAAGTACAAAGGACATAAACAACTAAAAGATTTATTGCAAAATTAACTACTTTATAAACGTTGAACGGCTTAGATAAAGTTATTTAAAAACATGTTTTATGAGCACATTTCAAAAAGTAGTTAAAAAGTAGTGCTTTGAAATACCTACATATTTTAAACTTAAAAATAGTCTATTGGCCGCACAAAAAAAATGCCGTAAGACATAAGAATATAGAGAAACCCATAATAACGTCACTTAACCACTCCCATTAACATCGAATCAGGTAACAGTTTTCTACCGTGCACTACTAATAGATTTCATTTCCATTCAAGGCAAGTGGAAATTTGTCTCGCATTTCTTAACATGCGGTGTTTTAATTACATTATTGGAAACGGTTCTCGGTACGTATTTAGTACTCAGTCAGGTAAATTGGGAGTGGATACCCAACATGCGGGCCCAACCGACGTAGCTATGCATTTCATTAAATGCTTCCCGGAATGATGTGGACACACCGAAAAGTAAGTTCCCTGTACTACAGTAACCGTAGGTGTGCGGCGTGTGCTGCGGCGTGTAACGATATAAAGTGATGTCGTGTGAGTGAAATGTGTTGTTGTTGTGTGTGTGTGTGTGTGTGTGTGTGTGTGTGTAGTATCAGTACGTCACAACTAAAACTGAAATTCAAACTTCTAATTATTTTTATTTCCTTGCTCAAACACACGGTGTCACTGTTATAAAATGTAGTTATAATAAATTACCAAAATAAAACATATTTGTATAATAAAGATATACTTAGCTACCTAGGCGATAGAATCACGTTTAATATACCTACAATAATAAAATACAGTAAGTAAAAAGATAAAAGATAAGTTAAAACGTAGAAAGCACACTTTATCTCATTGCTTCACTAAAGGCCCGCTTTAATCTTTAAAAGCCCCTTCACGAACCACTGCCATCACAGCCCTACAGATGTCACCTACAGAATGCTATTATTTACATTCACGTAATTATGAAAACACAATGCTTCAGATATTAAAGTTTTGAAAGGTTTCGTTTTATCGTTTGTTGTAGGGTAGATATCCTTTGATACTGAATACATGTAGAAAACATTTGTAAAGAAAATTAAATATCGAATCCCAAGAAATAATCTAATGAATCTATTCCCAGCGCTTCTTAAGTTTACATCATTATAATTACGGATGATGAATGTCTTTGGGTTAGATTGCTAAAACACGTACTAAAACATTTTTTGGTAAAAAAAAAATTATGTTTTAATGTAATAAATCGTAGGAAAAAAATCGCACAAGTGGGTACAATTACAAATGAATAAATCTGCAAACCGACGATAAATCCTTAAGCCCGCCCTCCCTCCTTTTATCTCCGCTATCGTGGACGTGAGATCGCGCTGTTCTTCTCCACATGGTAAATGTCAGCCACTCCTTTTAAATTATACATGCGATTTTAAGTAACCAGACATGGGATCGCGTGGGCCGCGCCCCTCGATTCCGCTTATCTGCGTAATTTCGGCCTGATATCCTTTCGGGATAAATTGATTGAATAATGTTTTTATTTGCACGGATTTTTACATGAATGAGGGATGTTATGTACCTAGGCACTTTCAGATGACTTAAGAAATAATTTAAGGTTTTAATTTTATCAGTAAGCAACCGTGACTTTACAACATGATTTACTAGTTCTGAAGACAATACTTATTTCACGGACTGTGTCGCACCCATCGAGCTATTACGGTCGCACCTATTTTACATTTTGTCTTGTTTAACTAGCCATGCTTGGCCTGTATGACCAAATTAATACCATAAAATACAACGAAGATATAAAGTAAATTCTACTCAATCACCAAAAGGGAATGTAAATGAACACTATAAAATCAAAGCGAGTATCCAATAGTATCAAACAGCCAATACATCTCAACAAAATGAAGTGGTGACAAAGGTAGGTAGGTGATGGTGCGCGCAATTTTATTACAAATTCCGTGGAACAGCAGCGTCATACAACTGAGAACAGATCGGGCTGACATTGTATCGGCCCAATAACGGCGTATCACAAAGGAGTGCACCGTTCCGTATTTCATAGCGAGTCCACTGGATCGATACACTGTTGCTAGCGATTTGATGCTCGAAGACTTTTTAAAGTAGGTAGATACCTACATAAAAATGCGACCTGAAGAGTCTATATACGCGATTCACATTCGTATGTGAATCGCGAATTTGAATACGGCGTTACGATCGATCCGCGATGCGGTTGAAAGCGCACCTCTAGTCGAAAGCAGGAGTGTGTACACTTCGCCTGAATCTTGGTGCAATCATCCTAAGATAGTTCTAGATTTCTCTCAAGCCTTGTATACTTTAATTTATTTTCTTATATTTATCAAGAAAACATTAAATATCTGATTTATTTGTTTTAAATTAGACAAGATAATTAAGAATCATTATAAACATGATTAAAAAGAGTAATAGAAAATTATATGACCAAAAAATTACATAGCCGCATTGAGCTTCAAAATTGATTGGGTATATAATTTAAAGTATATGACGTTTCTAAACTGTGGCATAGCACAGTAGTCATGAAGACGACATTTTCCACTCGCATGGAAACGATGATGCAAAGAAAGTTTTCCACTTTACGACTCGAGAAGTTTTTTAATTTGCCCCTAATGGAGAAAATATCAAACGAGGCATCAAACCATTTGCGAACTCACGCCGCGCCACCGCTTGCAATTTGTTCGATATATTTTCAGACATTAAAATGAAACTTTTCAGTAAATGGCCGAGTAGCCTTTACAGTAATCAGTATCGGTTTATTTTCCTATTCACATTAAATGTTTTTACTTTTATAATAATTTATTCTGTAAAACTAAACTGAATATTTATAATGTTTTGTAGGAACCTTCAATTAAACAACAGTAACTAGATTTCTTATATTTACGCGAATACTACACATTGAAATAAAACTAATTTTACGGATTTTATCGCGTTTATATTATGTTTTTTACGTTCCCGTAAACGCGATAAAATCCGTAAAATTAGTTTTATTTCAACAGTAACTAGACATTAACGCAATTGTGTAATTAAATTTGATTAGAGATTATTGTTCGATCAAGTAAGGTTGATTAAACACGTCGGCGGGATTTAAGTATTCCGAATTGGAAAATTTACACCAATATTATAAGGGTGGAAACTTTGCATGAGCATCCGGAGCTACCTATAAAAGTTGTCTAAGCTACGGAACTTGGGAACTACTTTTACTGACGATGGATGTAGGCCGCACTTTCTTCCGACGCTCGGTATGTATTTTACAACGCAAATTTCTAAGGGAACGTTTCCATTTTGAACAACAAATTGTTTTAAGTGGATAACTTTAACAAATTAGTCACTGAGTGGGAATATCTGAATTCACACACACACACACAAAATTAAGAACTTATTCTAGTTATATATATTATTTGGTATTTTTTTTAAACTGCTCGAGCTAAATGTGTTCATTTGGTAGATTTTCAATGTATTCATTCATGTGGACATGAGTTTATAGTTGTGACATTCTCTGGACAACCAGCTAAGTCAGTATGGACCAAGTACCAAGACCAAAAAACAGTAAATAGTCTGTTACAATGCTAAGTTCAGGTGCAGAATTACCGCCAGCCATTTCTTACTCAAGTCTAGCCATGCTCAGGGCGATATAGCAACTGATGCTCGACGCATAACTAATGCCGCTTTTTAAAATACTACAGCGTTTCGTTCACTTTCCAAATGCACATAATGAAAAAATAAAGGTAGAGTCACACAAGATGGACCACGTCACAAACCCGGAGGATATAAGCCTCTTTCTTTAATGTACATACATAAATCCGAATTAAAACCGAAAGAGGGCTCGCGAATAAATAATGCTGCCTCGTTTTTCAGAGGTCTTAAGTCCTCCGTCCCACTTTATACGGCCATGTTTTTATTTTTCGTATTTAAAAACTCTGGTAATTATGAGTAAGCAGATTCAGCGCGAGGAAATTTTGTGTCCCAGTTGTTTATTTTCTCCTTCTATTTTGTTGTTGCCCTTTTTTGCTTTTACGTAGCGGTACACTTTAAATAACGCGAAGGAGCGAGACTTTTATGATAACATGCAGTAGTTATTGGTAGCGACATTCTTTAAGTTGTTATATAACAAAACAAAATCATACACCTTATGAAACATTTGGTATTACCTAATATTAAGCAAAGCGGAATTCGGGCTACGCATTGCTTCACATTGAAAATAATATTCACGCCAATACACGTTAGAAATTTGAACAATACTTCGTTATGATGCTGAATTCTCTCTCTTCCACGTTAATTAAGGCGACTGAGCGCGTTCCACGTTATTGTTACAAGGGGGAAAAAATTAAATGTTGCCGTATACGTAGGTAGCATACCGACAACGTGTAAAAGAACTAACGCAAAACCTTATATCAGTTTGTTTAGAACCAACGGTAGAATCCGAAGACCTTTTTGTTAATATGGATAAGGTACGTTTAATAAATTATAAGCATTCCGAAAATGTATAATTGATTAGAAGATTATGGAAATAAAACGGTGCCTGTATCTTATACAAAATGCGTAAAAATAACTGGTAACTATGTAAATATTTTATTTATTAATATAATTAATTGTGGTGTCTGAGGTTTTGCGTTGTTTCGTCGTTGTTGTTGTGTGTTTACGTCGTATGCGATAACAAATGAATCAACACGCTATTTACATATATCAAATACGAACAAACGTTAACTGTTTTGCTCATGATGTAACCAAACTTCCAATACACAATTCATAACAAACCAACAAGCAGTCTAGCTAAATGCATATATATTAATGAGACCGCTACATTTCACTCAAAGCCGCAACTTTATGGGGGTGGAAAGCGAAATTATAGTTTCTGCCATTACCGGTAACTGGCAAGGCAATATTTTCAGCTCTGCCTACACTGTGCGATCACGCAAAGACAATTTCCCCGTCGATTCGTTGATAAACATTGCATTTACACACGCAAAACTTGCAGATAGTGCTCTCAGAGGAAGAAATAATATAGACGAAGTGTCGCGAACAAGCACATAATAAATACCAAGCCGATTTGTGTAGTACAACCGAATTCGCGTGTGCGTGAGGACGTAATTCGCGTGTACTACACAAATCGGCTTGGTTTTTTGTGCTTCAATATGTTGTTCACGACACTCCGTGTGTATAATTTCTTCCTCTAAGGTGTTGCTAACATTTTGTACACCTACTTTAAACAGCAATAAAATTGGTATAGCTTTTATATAAACCTACTTAATCACCGCAAGCGAAGACAAACTTTTAAAATGGGACAATAGACACTAATGTCGCTCAAATTACCTGCTTTATCGTGAGTCTCGTCGCAGAAAATACATTTAACTTGCTAGAACGATTCCATTGACTGGCGTGACTGGGTAGTTTAACTACTTCTCCGACAATATATTGAACATGGATATGTTACGTTTCTACTAGATGGTGTTTGTACTCCTGTCGCATAAAGCCCGAGAGCAATGGAGATCTCCTGATATTTTAACTTAATCAAGATAATATCTGCCATTACGAGTGCGCATTACGGCATTTTAAATTAAACAGTTCAAACTGTCAGCCCACATGTGCAATTGACCCATGTTTGTTGTTTCATGATGGTAGCGTATATACTAACTAGCTGCGCCCCGCGGTATTACCCGCGATTAAAAAGTATGTCCTTTTTACCGGGATAAAAAGTGGTCTATGTGCTATTCCAGACTATAATCTATCTCTGTGCCAAAGTTCATCCAGATCCGTTCAGCCGTTCTGGCGTGATTGAGTAACAAACATCCATCCATCCAAACTTTCACATTTATAATATTAGTGTGATACGCTGATCTCCCCCGGTCGTGTCGGATCGCCGTCCCATCGGTTATGAGAGTGAGGGAAGTGAGAGAGAGCACCTGTGCTTGCGCACACACTTGTGCACTATAATATCTCCTGCGCAGATGCAGATGGCCAATCTCCATTGAGATTTGCCGCCGTGACCGAAATTCGGTCAGGAGGACTATTATTATTACCAATTACTACATCATCTATGTATCAACTTTTTTCAAGTTTATATTGAATAGCTACACGTTTTATATTGTTTCATTTTACAAATTGTATTTAAAGATTTAATGCTTTTTGTTGTTTGATTAACAATGTATCGCAGTAAGATAACTATAATGATTAATTAAAGGGTTGTCAGTTCAACTATTTTTGTGTACCAAGTACTTTTTTGTATACAGAGGTGAATGAACCTATTTTTAACCGTCTTCAAAAAGGAGAAGGTTCTCAATACGGTTGTACTTTTTTTTTTAATTTTATTAACTAAAAAAGCTTACTTATTTAAATGATTATTAATCATTACAAAAACTACGCTCTCAACACGTAGCACTTTGGTGCAAATTATATCGTTTGGTTAATTGATTGTGCGGCTCGGAACAATGCGATGACACCGAAACGATTCCATTGGCTCTGCGGTGACGTCGTACTGGCATTGTGATAACCAAATAGCCGGGTCCGGTGATATTTTATCAGACAAAATCCACTTTCATTAGTTAGTCTGTGTATTGAAATAGTCTGATACTGTGAGATTCGACAGCTAGAGGAAATTGAGCTTAAATTTCAGTGAAATATGTATATTTAGATACTAGCTGTTACTCGCGACTTCGTCCGCGTGGTATTTAACAAAGACACAACCGTTGGCAACAGCCTGCTCGCGCGTTTTGAGCCCGCAGGACGCATTGCAGGTTGTTGCTATTAAAACATAATCAGGCGCAGCGCTGCAACTTTGGTTTTAATTTTTTTTCGTGAGATTCTATTTTTTTTTTTTCTAAAATAAAAGTAGCCTAAGTTACTCCTTGTTACATCAGCTATCTGCCAGTGAAAGTCCCGTCAAAATCAGTCCAGCCATTTCAGAGATTAGCCGGAACAAACAGACAGACAGACACACAAAAAATGTAAAAAAAATTGTTTTGGTATAGGTACCGTGTATACATCCAAATGCACTTAGTAAAAAGCGGTTATTTTAATATTACCAACAGACACTCCAATTTTATTTATTTGTAGTATATAATGTCGATGGTCAACTAGGTACAATTGAATAATTACCAATACATATTATATAACATCGGTCTGTACATATTCATTAACGGCCTTACCGATGTTGGGATATCTTTACTGTAAAGAACAACTAATAATACCTTAACAGATCACCGTTCAAAACCAAAAAGCAATTAAACAAAGTACAATAAATTATTTATAACTGTTTAACATTCAGCGGGTGATTCGTTTTAACAACCCCTTTCTCTATTACGTTTGACAATATCCGAATAATTACCGGATGTTTTTGTAAAGCGGAAATGACGTACCGAATTGACAGTAATCCGGCGAAGAGAATGTCGCGTTCGCAACGTAATTTCCGGCCGTACTTCTGTGCTCTGGAGCTCGGCGGGCCCAGGAATGGAATACTAAAAAAAAAAAAGATTACTTGTAAATATCTTAGATTAGGTATAAGATATAGGTAGGTAGATTAGGTATTAGGTATCTGTTATCCTTGATTAATCCACAGAAAATTGATATAGTTATAATATAAGGTAAATATACATAAGTATAGAGATAACTTCTTATTTAAATAATTTAATTTAGTCATCATGGGTGTAACATCGAGATGGGCTACTACGGGGACCTCCGAAACTATAAGAGATAGAAAAATATGTTTTAACGAACCATGTCGTCCATTTTAGAAATAAGGAAAACTAACATATATAAACAAAACTCATACATGAATCGGGAATCGAACTCTGACCTGACCCATCTCGATGCATGCCTTCTGCATTCTTAGATACTTTATTTTATATTTAACAACCTTTGTATTTTTTTTATTACATCATATTTCAAGATAACCTACAAGTAAATTTAAATTAAAAACCAAAACAGTCAGTTCTCATAATGCTATCTATAAATCCTAGATATATTATAAACTAGGTTTTGCTATCAATTGCTATATTTTTTTCTCTGCAACAAATCGGTCATACTGAGATGATAATAGCATATCTTTAGAGTTTACCCATAGACTATCCAATAGTGGAGACCATGTTAAATTTGGTTAAGTAGTCTTCCATGATGTTCGAAGAAACAGACAGACAGACACACAGACAAAAAAAAATCAAAAGTAGCGTACTTTTAATTGGAAAATCTGTAAATATCTTATATTGTGCAGAGATAACCCAGTTACAGTATATAAATATATAGATTCCTATAGTTACGTAGGTAAACCAGAAAATTAAGCTAGCCTAGGTCGTGCAGCTACGAGCTAGATTGGATTTGAAACGACTACACTAGGGATATTGGACTTGGGTTAGATGTATTCTCGGTACTGAATTCGTCTTACAACGAACGAAATGTACTCTAATATTGAATAAATTACACTGCTTTTGCATTTTGGTGGAACAAGCCTGTTTATCTATACTAATATTACGCAGACATAAAATTTGTTAGTTTGTGAATATGAATGTAGGGGATGATTCTTTCACCAATATAAAGTTACATTATCTCTTGAGCTATAGGACGGAGTCGTGTATATTTAAGCATAGTATTTTTTTTTAATATATTCATTTAAAACAGCCTTTGGTGAGACGAGTATGATTTATATTTAAACATTACTAGTATCGCATGTTAAAAAGTGCCACGTGCGTGTGGCCTATCACTTGCATTACTTAGGCGAAGATACAAGGATACAGTGGACTGGCTATAATAGTTTTAATTTGTCATTTCCATACAATTATGAGACAATTGTGTTAGCAGAAGTGGCGCGGCGTTGAATATTTATGTCCGTCCCCTGTTGCGTGTACCACGCGTAAATCTAAACACGAAACGTCGCTTTGTTGGTATTAAGAATGAATGTGCTGTAAGCTGTGCCCACTATATTAATTTCAGTGCGTAACCACTGCAGTTGACTTTGTCACAGCAGTGCCTAGAAAACAAAGGCGTACACATGCAAGCGAGATCTGCGAATTGCTTATTACATTTCATTCCTGAGTTTTTTTTAAAGAAAACCGAAATATTTAGAACAATTATTGTGTTAAATAATAATAATATCGCGAGACGGTCACCCTAACTGTACGGTCCCAAACCAAGCATCGCATTATATGGTTACCGGAGGCGGACTGGGGGCGATCCCAGTAAGTAATTACCTTGATAGAGACATCTCGGGTACTCTCATCTCCTAACAGAAATCGAATCCAAGACTGTCGATACAGAAAGCAGGTTCAATACCAACCAGGTAGTCAAAACAAAAAAAAAGCCAACTGTATCTGCAAAACATTTCGATCAAAACATTTCGGCAGGTTTTGTTGGGTTACCTCAATACAATCAATCAATACAAAGGATATAATATATAACGTTGTATGTCGCCCTCCGTACCGTACCGTACCGTGTGCTTCGCCGTGGCCTTTTGATGTGACATGACATCTGCGGAATAGGACGGAAATCGGAGTCAATGTCTGAATTACACGCAATTCGATTCCGCTCGGCTACGTTGCGCGTGACATGTTGAATGTCTATTGGTTGGCTGTTTTTACCTTTTCTTGTATTATTGGTTTAGTCGTTTTACCTTTAATGCTCAGTCGTTACGGCTCATTAGCTCCAGTACCGACTCAAAGAATGTATACTTAGCACTCACACGAAGAAATAATACAGACGGAGTGTCGCAAAGCACAGACACCAAGCCGATGTGTGCAATACACGCACTTTCGCGTAGACGTAAGGTCGTAATTCGCGTGTACAATACAAATTGACTTGGTCCTTTGAGCTTCAATACGTTGTTTGCGACACTCCGTCTATGTTATTTATTCGTATAAGACTTAGCGTAATGATGTTGTACATATATACAGATACACTGACACTCGACACTAATGTCGATACACTCTAAGCGACAAAGAGACGAGATCAAATGAGATCTGCAATATGGTGTCGCAGTGGTGTACACACATCGGCACTCAGTCTCATAGACTGGGGTAGGTAGCCTTACACTGTAAATAAACACGTTTATATTTTATAAAAAAAGCAGTACACCTAGCATTGAATCTGTCGTATACGCCTATTTATATACTACTTACTGGCAGGCGTATAAAATCGTAATTGAATTGTATATAGTGAACATTTTTGTAGATTTACCTTGATTTGATATTTTATCACATAGCCTCTCAGTTTATCGTAACTTTACCCTTCAAATCCTTCTAAAAATAATGTTTATTAAACAACTTTTCTATCTTGGAATGGTGTTCTCCACCCATTTCCTATTTGAAATAAATTTTAATTCACCCTTTGAATTCAGTAAATTACTTTGGTATCATCTTCAATGATACCAAAATGAACCCTTGTGAGTTTAATTTGTCAAGATCTGGTACAGTGATACAAGCGTACAGATCCCTCGGTAATGATTTGTACCTACGATAGCCCTCAAACTGACGGGCCCATTGATATCATCCTGCAATCGGAATTCTAATTAAATTTAATTAATAATAGGGTGCAAATTCCTTTATGATAGGGGCCCACAATTTACCTTTGCTATCTGCTTTGTTATATTTTCAAAGATCTTTACATAATATATATATATAGCATTTGACGGCCTGATTAGCGCAGTGGTAGTGACTCTGCTTTCTGCGCCGAGTGTCCCGGGTTCGAATCCTGGTAGGGACACAAGCTTTGTGTGATGAGCACTAATGTTTGTACCCGAGTCATGGATGTTTAATATGTATATAAGTATTATATACTGAGTTCACCCTCAGTCCATTGTACGGTACCCATAACACAAGCGTTAAGCTTAAAGTGGGACCGTATAGTTGGTGTGTTCGTATGGCGATATTTATTAATTATTATTTGCTATCTTTAAAAAGCCGCGTCCAGACTAGTCGTGCGGTTTCGCGAAACTGGCTCTGGCACCTGAAGCAAACGCTCGCGCTGCCTCGCTCATGTTCATGCGAATGCCTCAGATTAACTAAAAGCTTCGATATGGATGGCTAGGGATTGAAGCTTGTTTTATTAAATAACTAGATGACTAGACAGACGTTGTCCTGACTTATTTTTTATTTTTTTTTAACAAAAAACCTTATTCGGACTCTTACGAAGATTAAAATAAAATTCAAATAAAAAAACGATTCATATTTTGTTAAATATCTCACACTGCATGACAATGTCCAGAACAAGCGCGCAAGGGTAAAATTGTTGGCAAAATGTTGTTCATAGTAAACTGTTGCTAAATCCTATTATTCCCATACCTGTGGTAGGCTATATTTCAGGTATTTCTTTTTAATTATAATTTCCAATCCAGCCCGCCGAGGTAAGCAGGGGTGGATCGAGGCAAAGCCGACTCGATGGCATTTTGAATGAATAATTGTGGCTCAGATTTTTGACGTGCGGTATTTTTATTGCCTCGCCAAGCAATATTAGAATTCTGCACCCGATATAAAAACTTTTAGGGGAGCGTGTCATTGTTCAAATATATTTCGTTAGAAAATATTCTAAGTATTGAGATTCTTTTGATAATAAATTATTACGTGATTCAGGGGGGGAATTAACCCTTAATAGCCTAGAGTTTCAATTTTGATACCAATCTTTTAAACCGAATGTTCACATTACTATTCGTTTTTTTTTATAGGTTGGCTGTACGTATTTTACTGTTGTATAATATTCTTTCCAACGAAATTAAAAAAAATTAAATGTCATTATTATTAAACACAGTAACACTAAACACAGTAACATTAAAAATAAATCTCTTTCGTAAATCAGGCTACTAAGGGTTAAATTGTCATATCTTTTACACATATCTAGGACGTACTATTTTATATTAAACTATGAAAACATATGATTCTGTATATGATCATACATAGCCCGTGATAGATATTATGACGTAATTCCGGCCTTTACATTTATTAGGTATCTATTTAAGACCATTCAGAGCCTAAAGGGTGCTTTCCTTGGATTCAATATTGAAAACGTCAAAGTATATAATATCATTAGCTTCGTATATACAAATTGAAATGAATGAGAACTCAGTTCATAGTCGTACCATTTCGGAAAATCGATTGGCTTTAATAATGTTTACTTTTAGTCGCGTAGCAACGCAATGGGTTTATGAAAAGTTTCTTCGACGCAAATGGTTAAACAAGTACCGTGATTTTGATTGGCCCTGAAACTATTCGTACCTTGTAGGTCTTGACTGTGATGTAATAATTTTAATATAAGTAGCATATAGTCGAATGTATAACACTGGCAGGCATACTTTATATTTGAACCATGTTTGAACCGAAAAAAGTCGTGTCTGACTGTATGATTTCACAATTTCAACCTTTATTGGGTTCCGTAGGCAACACTAAAGATATAATATTTTTCTATAGGGGCCTATATAGATATTAACAATTAAAAGAATCACGACAAGCATGGGTCAACTAAAGCACTGACTAAGTTAATGGAAAGTTACTCCCACGTCTTTGCTGAACACACCCAATCGAGATAGACAGAACTCAGCCGCAAATACAACTTTGTTACTAATAATTAATGACCTTGCTTAACCAAGGTATTTACGATATGGTTTTATTTTAACGTGGCTATCTGCCCTCTTTTATGCATGGCTGACACAACAACAACAGCACTCTAAAGTTAGTCAAAATAGCGGTTTTTACAAACCTTGAAGTGTTGTATCGCTTTAAGTATTTTTTTAGGCGAACTTAATATTTCGAGGCATCTAATGTACAATATCAATGTCGCAAAAAACTAAGTTACGTCGTATAGATGTCCCAATTTTTCGAAAAAAAAATCGATTTTTCATAGTTACCCCTTGGGCACAAAGTCTAACATAACTTAAAACATTGATTTCTTAAAAATACACATTTCCAGCTCTGAATTCTATCAGTTTATAATGTGATAGCATTAAACCAATATTTGGAAGAGATCATTAAAAAGTTGTTGACTGTATGTACTTAGGCCGTACGTAGGTGATCGTACGAACACGGCAACACGTTGAAATTATACGTTCTACAGAACGTAGGAAATTGAACATATTTCAATAATATCATTTTGTAAGATCGGAAGCATGATTAAAATGACAAAGGTTCGACAGGGATACCGTGAACGAATTGGAGGGTGCACACGAATTTAGCCTTTAAGATGCCAAATGTAACTGTGTAATACGTAAATTTCCTGTGACAAACATACTTCTAACTTTGTTAACGCCTGTCTCGCTCGCATGAAGCGTTGCCCAATATCTCTCTCCTTTGTTATTTCCTTAATATTGTAAGTTTCAACTTCTGCACATTCCGGTTCACGACGATTGCTTATTTCGCAGTAATTCATGACCCATTGTGAAGCAGGCAGTTTATGAAAAGCATTAGGCCTCCTCCTAACTGACGCGACCAAGCGAGCAGATCGCTGGTGATCGTGCTTTCCCGCTCTGCATGGAAGCTGGTGTCACTGTTCAATCTCCGGCGTCTCTTTTCGGCCAATCCTTTAAACGTGACACTAAAGCCCTTATCAGTAACATAATAATCATGTAGAGCACACACGTAATTAACTCCCCACCGTCCGCCTTTTGTTTTCTTAATGTTAAGGGTTTCATAATTATGTAAGTTTCAGTGTGCGTTCTAGTTCGGGTGCGTGGGTAGGTTTTCATTTTAACATGAACATTTTCTGGTACCTCTGTTAATTATTCTAGAACGAGCTCAATCGCCTTTAATGATCATTGTTAAGGACAACCCTATAAGAGCTAAATATAACATCCCGTTATACGCGATACAACCTTTTAGCATTGATATTTCGTATCACAAAACAGCCATTCGCACGTTAACACCTTCACGATGTCCCGTGAAATTATCACGGAAAACGAAACGCGATTTAGATTTTCCTTACATTTATCACAAAAGAGACGGGAGGGGACAATTTGAACGATTTGACGCGAAGTGCTTTCATACCTCCAGCTGAGTCAGTGGCTTACAGAATCAGCCATCATTTGCCTTTGATGAGGCCAAATTCACGTTATTGAAGATATTTGAGATGTCTGATTGTTCGCTTTCTACCCCGATGCGATTCCCGTTTAGTAAGTGTTCGGATATCTTAATATTCGCGTTGCGATTTGCGATAACAGTGCGGTATTGACTTATTTACGACCAAATTATTGGCAGTTTTCCTGATTATATTGATAAAAAGTAATCGACAAATACACGATAACAAGCCACTTGATTTTATTTTTCTTATTCTAATTATAGATCACAAGGTCTATCAATCCACATCGAACGTGAATGTTTAATTATATATTATAACATGAATAGCAAATGTTAACTAATTAAGTCTTATGGTCGAAGTTCCTGCGTGTGAGGCAGCAGCAAGCAATGTATAACTTCGCCGATCGTAGCAACACTCCGCTTTCGACTAATGCACGCTTGTTTATTGGTAAATATCCTGTCTGTTCTAAACTTTAATGCATTTTAAACCCGGCCCGGTTAACTGGTAACTTACCAAGCAAAATGTCTGATATATAAATCAACCGAAAACAAAATTCCACTAATATTAGAAATGTGAAAGTTTGGATGGATGTTTGTTACTCAACTACGCCAGAACGGCTGAACGGATCTGGATGAAATTTGGCACAGAGATAGATTATAGTCTGGAATAGCACATAGGCTACTTTTTATCCCGGAAAAATGCGCGGTTCCTATGGGATAGCATACAGGAACCGTGTATTTGCGAAAGGAAATAGAGGAAAAGGACATACTTTTTAATCGTGGGTAACACCGGGGCGCAGCTAGTACTTATTATAAATAATACATTATACTACTATAAATAATAAATATATTTATTATAAATGTTAATAAAATTTTCCGATTTACTTAATTATTTATCATCAAACCTCAAAGATTGCATTAACTCTTTTGAATATAACATTTAATTGTTTAGGTATGCCTAGATTCAATGTCCATATTTGTTTACAAAGGCTTTCATGAAGTCATAGAAACGACCGACCCTAAAATATAAATATATGCATAGTTTTAGGTTTGCTCTCACGGGCTCCTTCGCCGCGATTGTTTTAATACAGCACCTTTATGAATTTCAAATGAAGCTCAGGGAGTTGGGCCCTTCAACCGTCTCATATAGTTTATACTTATTTATTTCCTAAACAAGAATCGCAAAGCTAACTTGCATGATTTATGGCAGAGTCCGCGTATTTCGCGGGCTCGTTTGTATTGCAATATTGTCCACGAACTTTCGCGGCTCTAGTTCTGCCCCATTCCCCCTGAGAACAATGCCAGGTTGACCGCTTGTTTTATATCGTTTTATTTTATAGCGACAATAGCCCGGCTTAGTTGACGGCATTCGCAATGTTAATTAGCGAATCGTTGCAATTGTTTTTTTCACCTTCCACTCAGGGAGTCCGATGATTCATACGAACTGGCAGCATTACTACGACCGTTTGGTTGGGTGGTATTAAGTTAAAGTCAAACCTTTTATTTTGTATTGGTCTGCAAAATGGGTTTTACAAAATTTACTTTGTTTTTCAAATGTACTAACGGATCTACGACCTCATTGTTGCGATACTATTTTTTTGTAAATCGCCCAGCAACCTATCATAATAGATAATTACAGAAGGCATAATCATTTTTATACCTGCGGTAAAAGGCAAGGTTTATACGTTTCGATCTTTTCATCAAAATTAAGGAGATTAGTTCGAAGCCAGCGTCATTACATCGGAATAAAAGAAAAGGTACTGAGACCATTACGAGAAAGTAGTGAAACACAACTCGATAGTAAAGAACAAACAAGTCTTTACGACGATCCTTGTTTTGTAAACTAAGTAATTTGCCGTAAATACTTTGAAACTAATTAATTAAAAACGTAATCCATTAAGCCAGCGACGTTCATTAAGATTTTGTTAACCAATGATAGCTAAATACTGCGGTCAGGTAAATGACCTGTGATTTATTTACTTAGCAACAAAATATTAAAATTATATTTTTTACTTAGTATCCATGAATCACGGTAAGTTTACTGGACGGATTTTGATTAACTTTTGCATGCTGATAGCTTTTAAACCGAGTCAACAAATCACTGGACTCTTAAAATTAGTTTTATTTCAATGTGTAGTATTCGCGTAAATATAAGAAATCAATAAGTTTTGTTATTAAATTATTTTAAAAACAATATTTAATGGTCAAGAGCGAGAGCGAGTATGGCCACTCACAGCAAGTGTTGCCATGCATCTTCTTCTTCATACAAAAATCTGCCTACATACAACATTTCAGTGAAAAATAAAACAAAGAATAAATAACAACCAAATTCCTAAGTTTCAGGTTCATATTATAATTAAAAAAGTGTGGTAGGTACCTAGGTGGTCACTGTCCCCGCGTGTCATAGAACTCTAGCTACCTACCCTTCTCGGCTGAGCTAGGGGTGGGGTGAGAGCAAGAGGGTGAAGGGAGGCAGACACCTTTACGAGTATAGCACGTGCGCGGGCCGGCAGTAATTTTTGATAAAATTGTATTACACTACTCTCAACTGTAGGAAAGGTGTGTTGTGTTCCAAGTCAACTGAGTTGCGGTTACATAGGTATGATCCTGCGGGTTTTATATACCAGGGGTAAGAGGGAGATGCTTTTATTTTCTTACTTTATCTAGGAGATATGAACCCTTTGTTCCAAAATTTCTAAAATAATAATAATAAATGCCTGTAATCCCTGAAGCAGCAGTTTTTCGCACCTACTTGGAGTAAAAAAATGCATGAAAAGACTGAGACTGCCGTAATATTCTGATTTTTAAAGTTTACCTCTCTTGATCATGTGCATGCAACACACACGACAATTTCGATGATGATTTCAAATGATTCCACGAGTAGTGGACTAAGAACCATAAACTACTTGCTCTACAATCAGTTATTATTTGATTATATTTTTTCAGTTACAAGCCTTGACTGAAAAGCATTAATAACTTCGCTAAATGATTTAAAAAGTGGTGTCCGCCATCGGCTACATTCGCGCGGATATCTTACTAGTTACGCCAATTGCGAAAAGTTTTCACTTTATTGTCATTCCCCCTCTCTAGAGGGGGTGACATTTGGACAGCCCCTATAACCTTGAGTATCAACTTGGCTATTCTAGGTAGCTACCCCGCAATAGGAATCCTCATTTCCTTAGCTTTACTAAGATTAGCTCATGATTTTTGTCCACTGATGATAAAAGTTCTTGACCAGCTATGACCTTGATGACAGGGTTTTGCTTGACGAAATAACTAACGATGGTCATAACGCTGCATAGATAAATAGATAGGTATACCCATATGTGACCATTATCGGAAATCATACAATATAGTTTGTACATTTACAAGTTGTCAGCGACTTTGACCGAAAAGCGTTTCATGAAGTTGATACTCGGATACTTGACGAATTATACAAATCCGTTTCTCATTATTATAGGTAAGCACTTACCGAGAGTGGGGTAAAATAGGGCTTTGAAGGGCCTTGTTGAGTTGGGGTTAGTTCGTCCCTCGCCGTCACGTTGGTATCAAACGTAACATCAAACGCTGTATGCACTTTAATCTTCCATAAAGCTTTTACAATGGATCAACCATTATTTATGATTAGCCCTGCGCTGGATATACTACGATGGGTATTTTGATAGGGTATGATGTGAAATTGGCTTAGTAAGACTTTACCTGCCTACGTTAGCAGTTTAGTACAATACTGTAGTTAAAATTGAATGCAGCTTTATATAAAGATAAATACAGACTTAATGCGATGGTGAATCTAGTTGTGTTGCGTCATCAACCCGAACACTTGCATCACTATAATTTTCTGTTCGTCTTACTTTAAGCTCAGCTGAAACAAAAGAGGTACAGTGGGTTGAGGTCTGTTCACATAAATATATGAGTGATGTGCTGAGTTCACCGGCAAACTTAGCTGGTGGGAGTCATTTGCTTTTACAGATTTACGGCAGGTCAACTGCACCCACATACCCTGCAGCAGGCCTTAGCGCGCGGTCTCAGACACCCAGAGTTACCTAAGTGAACAGCTAACCTCAACATGCGGGACCGCCAGGAGCTCATGTATCCTCACCTAGCCCCCCTTACCCAAAACCACACCCTCCGTTTACCTACAAAAGGTAGCTTATTCAATAAAATTCTATTCTCGCCGGGAATAGTTCAATAAAATCCCTCACAATGGCGTCATAATGAAACTGTACTATAAACAAAGCGTGTATGGATTTTGTTCATTTACAAAATACATACAAGTTGCCTGACTTTAACGTATCGATGTTTTGAACTAAAATCGTTAAAAGTTATCACCAAATGATGCGTAATAACAGCTCCTAAGGTAAAGCGAACTTTCACGATAGTTTGATCGACAAATCGCATGTGACACATTTTATAAGTACCTAAAGCGTAGCATGACTAACTTTAGAATCGATACTGAATGCAACGGATCGTAGGTCACGTAACAAGCAAACATTACTTTAACTCAAGTGTTTACGTATACTTAGCGTATGTCTCGCTCACGCCAACTCGAGCCGAGACGGTTCCGGGTCTTTGCAAATTGAAATCTCAAAGGGTTCACGGTGTGGCCCGTCAATAAACATCGGGCCGAGCGTAACGTATCATTGTTCTGTGTGTATTTTAATTATTAGACAGCCGGAGGGCCCGTGGGCCGACCCTCGCTGAGAAGGGCGCTTCACGCACTGACGGTAGCGATCTGCGTTCCTTTTGTTTTAAGATACACGTCGGTTTCCTTTTACCTTTGTTGTTTTATGTTTAGGCAGGTTTTTAAATTAATTATGTACTTGTTTGCGTAGGTAATAGCAATGAGGTATTTTACTTTTAAGAAATTAACTAGCTTCCCGCAAAAAAAGCGATGCGGTGCGATTCCGGCTCGCATTTAATATTCGCCTGACAGCGATCAGTTGTACGGTCGTGCGCTGGTTCATACGAAACGTACAAGTTAAATAATGTACCTACTTAACAATATTATGTCTCCAACAGACGCTTTTTTATAACGCTTCTGGACACTGTTGTATTGTTTTTGTATAAAAACATAAAGAAAACACTTTTTTCAGGAGGCACAAGAAAAGTTAATACTTGTAATTATTTTCATTACATATGATAATTGATTTTTAAGCTGCACGGTCACTTGCGTGGTTTTTTTCTACAAGAGTTGATTATAATAAAGACAATAAAAAATATATACAAGGCCTAATTATACAATTGCGTGTGCTAGTATATATATTTAAACATTTAAAAATTTCACTATTACGGGCATTATCATCAGCGAGACACGCAACCAGCAAATTATTCTTTTCTAGGCTTTGCAACTAAACCGCAACGCTCGTCATGAAGCCCACCGTTTACCACAAATGTAAATTTAATGGTTTCGTCCCTAGCTACGGTCACAAATGAATCTCTACAAAATTAATGTTAATGAATGTTACAAAATATTTTTCTTCTATATTATTTAGCAATAGCTTCGAACAAGGTAAGATTTTGGTAAAAAAAAAAAATTTACCGGCGGTAGGTCAGTAACCTTGGTAGTTTTGGGAAAAATAATTGTTTGTCTCCGCAGTCCCATTGGTCTACCAAACTTCAAGACAGCCCGTCTTGAAGTTCGTTATCTTCTGCAAACTCCCAAGTCTCATTTAGAAGGCTCGATCTTCATTTGTTTCCAAATGTTATTCTAGATTTTCCATCCGCAATGTATTTTTGGTCACGATTCTAGTTCACTAGTTTGAAATGTAAGTTATGCTATAATATATGCACTACGTTCAAGTCATTTAATATATATATTAGAGCCAGAAGAATACACCAATAGTACGGTAAGCAAGCAGTAGATATAAAGGGTACCCTATAATTAACTGTAGGCGATTCCTGTTCATAAATATTTATACATATATTCAATATAGGTACTTACGACTCAGGTATAAAATATGCAACTCTTCACAAAAGATTGCCCGTAGTGGGACTCGATCCACCGTAGTGGTGGATCGAGTCGCCATCTGTGCCAATCGGTTCTTCAATATCATGGAAGCTTTATACCTATAAGTTTGATCTCTTTGACTTACAAGCTACTGGCGCTCACAATGTGGACTATGCATACAAGGCAATAACACTAAAGTTAGTTTACAGCTGTCCCAGAGTTACATCGCGATAACGCAACTCACGTCACAGACCAACATCTCGTGGGCGTAGCGGCTCAATTACCGACATACATAGAACTAAGTCTTTGAGAATAGGTTTCCTATTTATAACAAATAATTTAAATTATAATATTGTGAACGTGAAAATATTATTTCAATAACAATAAAAAATTGAATTCGGAAGTTAGATAGTATACTACACCTTAAATTTTAAAACACTCGGCATAGACTAGAGCAACAGGCTCTGGCTCTGGCATGTAGAATTTTAGGGAAATAATGAGATATTTTTTAATTATCTCAAAGAAGACATTATGTGCTCATTCTGCTTGTTGGGACTGCCCTTAAGATTTTCCTTAAAAAATATATAAAATAAAGGTAAAATTTCATCTGTTTTCATCCAGGAATGTCAAACAGTGTTGTACAAAATGCTCCTCAGTTTTTCTTATTCCTAAATACGATTACATTACTAATAGTTTACGCAGCATAAGTAAATGTCTTGGATGCTCAACTCCTATACGTGACACGGAGTTTTATTACACGAAAATCTTTCTTAAGACACGCAAATTAAAACCGCATTTAAATCCGCTCAGTGCATTTCTTGCGATTACACAGGCAGACAGACAGACGCGGGCCACCACAGGTCTATCCTTCATAATGTAGTTTGTGATCTCCGCATAACCAAATATTTGATATGCTATCCCCAGTTTGATCCATTTAGTGAACTAAGTTCCATCTAATTCAAGATATGTTTGCGAGTTGTATAATGAATGAGAACTCGCACGCTGAGCGCTAAACGCGTCATGTCGGCGTTCAAGCATTGTAGCATCTTTGCAAACCAATGAACGTCAACACTCTGATTGGCTGTTTGCTTTAGATGCTATTGTTCCAGCGTATCCTTCAGACGCTCGGCATACCTGTCATGACTGTACGGCCTTACTTACTTGCCCCGTAATTAACCATAGGTGATTCAGCTTCGTGTTTATGAAGCAATAAAGCATTTTAGATTAATTAGTTGTGCCTAGACGGCGTAATGGAATGTAACCACAGTCCGCGACCTGACTAGGTGATTTTCGTTAGTTTAACTTATTTGCCTAAGAGCTTGATTTGAGAAATCCGGTTCTAAAGATTGTCCTTAATGTTGAGGTTATTTGAGTTTGAATTAGGTCGAAGATTGAAGCCTTTTCGACTGCTGTTTTAAATATGTATAAAATGAATATTTTCTATTCTTCTATTTTTTTGTTAGGTTGATTAAATGCAAAACTATGCCCAAAGCGTTCATGGTACACACGCATGAAAACATAACGCGCTGAGCCGTCATAAAACTTTAGAGCCGTCCAGTACATACGTAAACAAAAGTTACCAACGCTAATTATATTAAAAACCCGGCGTTGGGATGACGTGATATACCAGGACAAGGGTACGCATTAATCATTTTCAAGCCACGTTATCTCATGTACAGGCCCCGACACAAGTTGTACCTTCTACGAGAGTAACACGCCGACGTTTTTACATGACGCTAAATGTACTCTTGGCATGTTTACCACGAAACTCGGGGGTTTTTAGCGTATTTGAGAAGGGGATTGTTAAAATGTTTTGTAAGCTGCGATCTTGAATCGAATGTTTATAAACTAATATGAAGTATGAAATAAATGAGAATAGTTAGTTATGTTGACTATAAATACAATGTTAAAATGTATATCCACTTCCAAATAAACTTAGTTATTAGGTTGAAAGAGTTTGACACACGTCCAATAATTCTTTATGAATTCATAAAAGCTATGAAAATGTTATTATGTGATGCTAAGTACATGACAATAAAAGGTTTAAAGGTATTTTATTCGTGCTATTGTCAGTTGGGATTTTATGAAATAGTTTTAAGTGCCAATTCTAGTCGCGAGCGAATGGCTTTATCTCTTTTCCTCGCATTATATCTTGTGTCATATTCTTTACTACACATTTTGATCATATATTTAAACCTAATTAAATAATAAGTTCATAATTTATGTGTCATTTTTTCTAGGTAAATCATGTCCATATTTGCCGTTGGCTAAATTAAATTCCTTCGCACCAGAGAAATCAGAATCTGCTAAAGTGGTATATACCATGGTATATTCACATACATAATAAACCGTTCTATCTAACATAGTGAACTGCCTTGTATGATTATACCGTATCACACGGTACCCCAAAATATATTTCGTGTTAGGAGAAAATAAAAAAAAAGTGACGTGTCACTTTTTGCTTGGCTTAACGATCATTCCGTGGTTGTCGTTAAATCAAGGGGGTTTTCGTGCCATGAATATGCAAATATAATACTCGCGTTGACGATTAATGCCGATTTGCCGTCACGGATAAAAGTTCCTGTGGTATTTTTTCACAACCTGTTGATTATACGAACATTTTATACGAATGTTGGATTGGTTGGGAGAACGCATGGAAAAGGTACGAACATCATTACGGTAATAATTTTTTTGTAAATTTTAAGTGAATATGCCCAATGCCCTGCCTCCCCGCAAATACAGGACGGCTCAATTGAAAATAAGCGGTACAGAGTCTGTACCGCTTACCGCTCTGTACTACAGACGCAGCATCATGCTGAGATGAGTCCTATTTTCTTACAGCCAATTCCTAACCGTGCTTAAAAATATTTTTGTTTACGTCGTAAATTATTTCTTCTGTTAAGTATATTCACTACACTTTTCTTCTGAAAAATTATTTGTTATGTCATTATATTTCGATTAGAACTACTATTAATTCCAGTGTTAGACTTGAATTTCCTCATATCATTTCACAAAATATTTTAAATGCTTCCATTGAATCGTAGTAGTTCTGACATAGCTACACATAGCAGCTACGTAGACAGCTATCCAGTGTCAATACCTTCACGTGCCATAGAGCTCTAATAGCTCGAAACCAAAGCAGTACAGCCATAATAATGACATCTGGCGCCATCTTGCGAGTTCTGTAGTTATAGTCGTATAAACGATAATGATTGTTTGGGCAACATCCTACACAAGTCACATACATACAGTAATACTAGAGAAATCCGTGATTATTTTATTTTGCACTAACAAATACGATTCATGGAAAATATCCAAATTTGTTTGGCGCTGGGATGTTTAGGATTGTTTAGGATTTTAGGGATACGTGTTCGGTATATCTGATTAATGTTTACTCGTATTATTAAGTGTTTCAGACTTATTTAAGTTTCCCTCTTTTTTCTCATACTTTCAGTTTCGTTCATAAACATAACCACTGGACTAGTGCATGTTGAAAAGCTCGTGATCTTCAAGTGACTGTCGTGATAATAGAGCAGTTAGGAATTAGAAAAAAAATAATGCAAAAATATGTCATTTTGGAGCTGGTTAATTCGTAAAATAAGCCTAATATTGAAAAAACCATCTAGGTAGCCTTATAATATTTTTAAATTACCTATTCAATGTCATGCCACATCTAGTGATACGCCCGTTGTAAAATAAATAACGTATCGTTCCATGAAGGTATCCATGAATGTATCCCTTTACATCCAAATAATTCTTTGTCTATGGTTTTATTTATATATTGTGCCAAACATCCAATAGTAATAATTCTTCTTAAAAGTCTCCGATTCGCGGTATCATTTCGGCCATAGTGGGGTTCCTAGTTTGGCTAAATATCAGTATACCCAGTATGTATGAAGGATTTATACAATGAAGCCCCGGAGGGTTTAACTTCGAGGTTGCACACCCGAATTAAATATATCTACATGTAATCTGTTAACTTCGTATTCCTAAGCCAAGAATGGCCGCAAATTCATTACAGCTCTACCGGGCCACTGACGTTCAGTTTGCAGTTGTCAAGCAATTTTGAATCGCATTTAATATTGTTAAAGGTTAGTTATTCGTTGTGCATTGCTTCATTTATTTTAAACATGCAGGTATACTTCAATCGGGGATATTGTGCAATATGTATCATGACCGCCAAGTTGGTCGAGAATTCATGGCAACAATGATCATCACTCAGGTAGCACGGCCCAAATCCCCATCACAACTGTTTTACATTATAATATTTTGTTACATATTTCTTTTATGTATCGATACCTGTAACTATTTGTGAAGTAATTTAAAATGCCTTGATACTAACCAGCGAGTGATATAAACGGCGTTTATTAGATAAAGTAACAATTTTCTTGTTAACCGTATCGTAAATGAATTTACACAGACAAATGGCATAACGTATTGTATCCAGTAGCCACTACTACTACTCTGACGACCAGCGCAATTGCGTGGCCTGCTTTCTGCACCGATGGTCCCGGGTTCGAATTCTGGTCGGAGAAACTTTGTGTGATGAATATGAATGTTTCCACCAGAGACATGGATTTTTCATATCTATATATAAGTATTATATACTGAGTTCGCCCTAAGTCCATTGTACGGTACAGACAAAACAAGCGCTGATTGGTGTTGGCCCGTATAGTTTGTGTGTTCGTCGAGCGACATTATTATTATTTGTCCGGAAAACTTTCAATCACCGATTAATTTCCAATAAAGCAAAGTAGCAAGAATTGAGTTTCAGCTTCTGATTGGACATTTTCAGCTCAGATTCCATTTCTATAGGGTGCGGCGCGAGTGAAAGGGGAAGCACCTTGGTGCACTTAATACTTGGAAACGTTGCTTAGAAACTTCAAGTTATTTATCAATACTGTTTACACGGAGTAACGGGTTCGATAAACTACACGGAAACCTTAACTACGCAATGACCACAACTTCACACGTTAATAAAGTAAGGTAGGTAGCTACCTACTCTCCAGGAGCCCCTCATAACCGTCCAAGCTCCCGCGGGCTTGGGCGGTATGCGTCAATCCATCCCAGCGAAAACCAAAAAAAAAAAGATAGGTACCTACTCTCCCTGAGAACTCGTTAATTTTTATAAAAATACTTTTTGTTCTTATTAGTCTTATTATTAAGTTCACACGTATTGAATATCCATACATCGTGAAGAAGTTGTGGATTAATTATATTAAAACTTTTTAATCGTATATTACCTATACAAGTAATTATTCATTTTACCTATACAAGTAATTATTCATTTTTTGGATCTCATTAACTGAAAAATCATTTCGAGAGCTATAGTTGTTGATTAGGTACTTTAAACTTTAATTATTAGCCTTCGTTTTTCTTGTAATATTGTAGTGCATTTTATGTTGATCTACATAAAATAATAAAGACATAATTCATCATTGCTTGGCTTAAATGTTAAATAAAAAAAATACAACCGAATTGAGAACCTCCTCCTTTTTGAAGTCGGTTAAAAAAAGAACCAATGAACGGACGAACAGAATAAGTTACAGATGTCCGTCAAGAATACACAAAATTTCAAGTGTTTCCTTATTTTATTTTCTCGTGACTCGTGCACCTGTCTACGCGAGCCACGGCTATAACAGGTTTTATTAGCCCGAAACGAATTCGCAACTTTGCCGTTACACCGCCGCATAAAACAACGTCACAAGTAAAATACGTTCGCCAAATCGAATTAATTCCTTAGCACTGCCAAACAATAGCAAAACGCAATTCCCCACTAACACGCCCGAAGATAAACAAACCCATGAACAGCCTAATGGTTACTATTAACCACTGGAGGCGGTAATAAAAATATTTTATATCTCCGTTTCCGGTAGACACGAAGCCGGCACGCGATGCCTGACATGACCATTTGTCCTAATTCCACCGACTCTGTACCATGTTTACGAGCGATCAATAGGTATATTGGTATTCGAATCGAAAGAAAAAAAAGGAAAGTCTTCCATTCGGGCGATCACGACCCGATTGCACCATACGACAAGCAATCATCGCTCAAACTCGCTTCCCATACGGCGGCGGCGACACGTAGTACATCTACAGCGATAACACCGAATACTCCTGACAGTATCCTAGTATCCAGGTTGTATAGGTTCTCACGTACTTCGCAGTCTAGTCACATAAATCATTCTGACTCTTCTGGTGTTTGGACGCTCTGGGTCGTCTTCCATTCCCTTTTATCATTCTCCGATGAAAAATATGAATTAAATCATTGAAATAAAACTATTTTTTTTAAGGATTTTATCGCGTTTATTTTTCGTTTTTACGTTCCCGACGTTTCGGCTGCTTTACAGCAACCATGGTCACGGGAGGACTGAGGTGGTTGACGTCCTGGTGTCATAGTTAGAAACGGGCTACCCTCATATTTAATTGTTGATTGTGGTCCGATCTACGCAGAAAGTGCTCACAGTATCTTGAGGTCTTGCAATGGTATGCTTGGTTTTCGATTTAATAATATTAATCACTGGATCCCAAGTCGGTGGTAGCACCCAGCCATCTTCCCTATTGAAATTAGGATGTTTTTTAATTTCAATGGCCTCGCGTATCATCCTTGGTCGGAATCGGTGTTCTTTTGCGAGGATCTGTGGCTTATCAAATCTGATATAATGGCGGGTGCGATCTTGTACATGTTCACAGATTGCAGACTTCGTGGAGCGCCGGTGTTTCACGTCAGCGATGTGTTCTTTTACGCGGGTTTTTATTGCTCTTTTAGTTTGTCCTATGTAGGAGAGCCCACAATCACAATCGAGTTTGTATACCCCTGCATCTTGTAGAGGAATGTGACACTTGACAGATGGTAAGAACTGACTAATCTTCTTCGGCGGCTTGAAAAAAGTTTTGATTGAAGCGCGCTTCAAGATGTAGCCAATTTTGTCTGTGACTCCTCTGATGTATGGTAGTACAGCAGGCAGACGCTCGACTGTGGCTGGTTTCACTCGGTCACTGTGACGGCGGCGCGGGATTCGGAGCTTGTTGTCATGCAGTACTTGCTTGACATGATGGAGCTCGGCAGCCAGATGTTGCTCGTCACAGATCCCTTTGGCTCTCTGAAACAAAGATTTACCCACGGTAGCTAACTGTGTTGGATGGTGGTGAGATTCACCGTTTAAGTACCTATCTGTATGGGTCTTTTTTCTATACACGGTGTGGCCTAAGGTGTTGTTGGAATTTCGGATGACTAAGACATCTAAGAAAGCTAGAGAGTTATTGGCCTCTAACTCCATTGTAAATTTAATTTTAGAGTGTATGGAGTTGAGGTGGTCTAGGAAAGCTGTTATTTTGTTAGATGGTAATATTGTGAAAGTATCGTCTACATACCGCTTGTAGAATCTTGGGGTAACAGGTGAAGTACGAAGGGCTTTCTCCTCAAAGTCTTCCATGAATAAATCGGCGACAACGGGGGAAACAGGGGAGCCCATCGCCACACCATCTACTTGCTTGTAGAACTGTTCATTCCACAATAGATAGCCAGATGTAAGGCAATGTCTTAAGAGTTCAGCATATTCCTCCGGCATGTTGTTCTCTTCTAGCTTCTTAGAGACTATTGTGATGCAGTCTGCTACAGGTAGGCAGGTAAACAAAGACTGAACATCAAAACTAACCATTGTTTCATTGTCAGCAAGACATAGGTGTTTAATCTCACTGACAAAATGGTAAGAATCCCTTGTATGTGCTCTTGTGTGTCCTCTTAGTGGTGAGAGCACCTTTGCTACGTGCTGGGCCAGACTGTATGTTGGTGTGTCAATCTGGCTCACAATGGGACGCAGCGGGGCCTCAGGTTTGTGTATTTTGGGTAACCCATACAGCTTTGGTGGTTTAGCGCAGGAAGGTATCAGTGATTTGACGTCTAGATTCAATGCTTCGGAGTGTTTCTTTATTAGTGCGGTGGTTGTTTTTAACACGTTTGTGGTTGGGTCTGTTTTGACCTTTTTGTATGCGCTTTGATCCGATAAAAGTTCGTCAATTTTTGCATTGTAATCTGACGTATCCATTATAACCGTCGCATTTCCTTTATCCGCGCGGAGAATAATTATATCTGTCCTAGTACGTAAGTTCTTCAACGCTAAATATTGCTTCTTAGGAAGATTTTGTTTCGGCACTGCACTGCGGCGTAACAAAGATGATACGTCCTGTCTTATAGCCTCTGAATCTTCCTTTAATATATTATTTTTGGCCAGACAATCCTCAACGTTGCAAATAATATCCTCATAAGGGATCCTGCGAGGTGGTACTGCGAAATTTAGGCCTTTTTTAAGAACATTAACGGTGTTTTCATCCAAACTTTGTTTTGACAGATTGACAACTGCGCGTGAGTCATGATTGTCTGTGGTGCACGGTTGCGTTCCGTTACCATGTTTCGAAAGATTTTTGACATTTGATTTGGTATTTAATTTTTCATATTTTATTATGTGTTTATTCTTGCATTCATTGTATTTAGATGTTTCGCGCTTATTTAATGTATCTATGCATTTATTAAAATCAAATGTCGTCAAAACTGTCTTAATTTCCTTGGATGAAATCTCAATTTGCCGGCTGATGTTATGTAGATCGGAACGCGTTTGATGAATCATCGCCCGTAGTAACTTTTTACTCGCCTGGTTTAGGATCTTAGCGCTTCCTCGTATGTCCTTCTTTGCAGATATCTTGGCACACGTAGGAATGAGATGATGGTCTCGGCATCTCTTCAAGAAATTTAAAGATGTTGTAAATCTTGCGCGCTTGGTCTTGAGATCTTCTAACCGACGTATTTTATTTGCGATTTCCAGTCCGTACTGGTTCACATATTGATTTCTTATATTTACGCGAATACTACACATTGAAATAAAACTATTTTTTTAAGGATTTTATCGCGTTTATTTTTCGTTTTTACGTTCCCGACGTTTCGGCTGCTTTACAGCAACCATGGTCACGGGAGGACTGAGGTGGTTGACGTCCTGGTGTCATAGTTAGAAACGGGCTACCCTCATATTTAATTGTTGATTGTGGTCCGATCTACGCAGAAAGTGCTCACAGTATCTTGAGGTCTTGCAATGGTATGCTTGGTTTTCGATTTAATAATATTAATCACTGGATCCCAAGTCGGTGGTAGCACCCAGCCATCTTCCCTATTGAAATTAGGATGTTTTTTAATTTCAATGGCCTCGCGTATCATCCTTGGTCGGAATCGGTGTTCTTTTGCGAGGATCTGTGGCTTATCAAATCTGATATAATGGCGGGTGCGATCTTGTACATGTTCACAGATTGCAGACTTCGTGGAGCGCCGGTGTTTCACGTCAGCGATGTGTTCTTTTACGCGGGTTTTTATTGCTCTTTTAGTTTGTCCTATGTAGGAGAGCCCACAATCACAATCGAGTTTGTATACCCCTGCATCTTGTAGAGGAATGTGACACTTGACAGATGGTAAGAACTGACTAATCTTCTTCGGCGGCTTGAAAAAAGTTTTGATTGAAGCGCGCTTCAAGATGTAGCCAATTTTGTCTGTGACTCCTCTGATGTATGGTAGTACAGCAGGCAGACGCTCGACTGTGGCTGGTTTCACTCGGTCACTGTGACGGCGGCGCGGGATTCGGAGCTTGTTGTCATGCAGTACTTGCTTGACATGATGGAGCTCGGCAGCCAGATGTTGCTCGTCACAGATCCCTTTGGCTCTCTGAAACAAAGATTTACCCACGGTAGCTAACTGTGTTGGATGGTGGTGAGATTCACCGTTTAAGTACCTATCTGTATGGGTCTTTTTTCTATACACGGTGTGGCCTAAGGTGTTGTTGGAATTTCGGATGACTAAGACATCTAAGAAAGCTAGAGAGTTATTGGCCTCTAACTCCATTGTAAATTTAATTTTAGAGTGTATGGAGTTGAGGTGGTCTAGGAAAGCTGTTATTTTGTTAGATGGTAATATTGTGAAAGTATCGTCTACATACCGCTTGTAGAATCTTGGGGTAACAGGTGAAGTACGAAGGGCTTTCTCCTCAAAGTCTTCCATGAATAAATCGGCGACCACGGGGGAAACAGGGGAGCCCATCGCCACACCATCTACTTGCTTGTAGAACTGTTCATTCCACAATAGATAGCCAGATGTAAGGCAATGTCTTAAGAGTTCAGCATATTCCTCCGGCATGTTGTTCTCTTCTAGCTTCTTAGAGACTATTGTGATGCAGTCTGCTACAGGTAGGCAGGTAAACAAAGACTGAACATCAAAACTAACCATTGTTTCATTGTCAGCAAGACATAGGTGTTTAATCTCACTGACAAAATGGTAAGAATCCCTTGTATGTGCTCTTGTGTGTCCTCTTAGTGGTGAGAGCACCTTTGCTACGTGCTGGGCCAGACTGTATGTTGGTGTGTCAATCTGGCTCACAATGGGACGCAGCGGGGCCTCAGGTTTGTGTATTTTGGGTAACCCATACAGCTTTGGTGGTTTAGCGCAGGAAGGTATCAGTGATTTGACGTCTAGATTCAATGCTTCGGAGTGTTTCTTTATTAGTGCGGTGGTTGTTTTTAACACATTTGTGGTTGGGTCTGTTTTGACCTTTTTGTATGCGCTTTGATCCGATAAAAGTTCGTCAATTTTTGCATTGTAATCTGACGTATCCATTATAACCGTCGCATTTCCTTTATCCGCGCGGAGAATAATTATATCTGTCCTAGTACGTAAGTTCTTCAACGCTAAATATTGCTTCTTAGGAAGATTTTGTTTCGGCACTGCACTGCGGCGTAACAAAGATGATACGTCCTGTCTTATAGCCTCTGAATCTTCCTTTAATATATTATTTTTGGCCAGACAATCCTCAACGTTGCAAATAATATCCTCATAAGGGATCCTGCGAGGTGGTACTGCGAAATTTAGGCCTTTTTTAAGAACATTAACGGTGTTTTCATCCAAACTTTGTTTTGACAGATTGACAACTGCGCGTGAGTCATGATTGTCTGTGGTGCACGGTTGCGTTCCGTTACCATGTTTCGAAAGATTTTTGACATTTGATTTGGTATTTAATTTTTCATATTTTATTATGTGTTTATTCTTGCATTCATTGTATTTAGATGTTTCGCGCTTATTTAATGTATCTATGCATTTATTAAAATCAAATGTCGTCAAAACTGTCTTAATTTCCTTGGATGAAATCTCAATTTGCCGGCTGATGTTATGTAGATCGGAACGCGTTTGATGAATCATCGCCCGTAGTAACTTTTTACTCGCCTGGTTTAGGATCTTAGCGCTTCCTCGTATGTCCTTCTTTGCAGATATCTTGGCACACGTAGGAATGAGATGATGGTCTCGGCATCTCTTCAAGAAATTTAAAGATGTTGTAAATCTTGCGCGCTTGGTCTTGAGATCTTCTAACCGACGTATTTTATTTGCGATTTCCAGTCCGTACTGGTTCACATATTGATTTCTTATATTTACGCGAATACTACACATTGAAATAAAACTATTTTTTTAAGGATTTTATCGCGTTTATTTTTCGTTTTTACGTTCCCGACGTTTCGGCTGCTTTACAGCAACCATGGTCACGGGAGGACTGAGGTGGTTGACGTCCTGGTGTCATAGTTAGAAACGGGCTACCCTCATATTTAATTGTTGATTGTGGTCCGATCTACGCAGAAAGTGCTCACAGTATCTTGAGGTCTTGCAATGGTATGCTTGGTTTTCGATTTAATAATATTAATCACTGGATCCCAAGTCGGTGGTAGCACCCAGCCATCTTCCCTATTGAAATTAGGATGTTTTTTAATTTCAATGGCCTCGCGTATCATCCTTGGTCGGAATCGGTGTTCTTTTGCGAGGATCTGTGGCTTATCAAATCTGATATAATGGCGGGTGCGATCTTGTACATGTTCACAGATTGCAGACTTCGTGGAGCGCCGGTGTTTCACGTCAGCGATGTGTTCTTTTACGCGGGTTTTTATTGCTCTTTTAGTTTGTCCTATGTAGGAGAGCCCACAATCACAATCGAGTTTGTATACCCCTGCATCTTGTAGAGGAATGTGACACTTGACAGATGGTAAGAACTGACTAATCTTCTTCGGCGGCTTGAAAAAAGTTTTGATTGAAGCGCGCTTCAAGATGTAGCCAATTTTGTCTGTGACTCCTCTGATGTATGGTAGTACAGCAGGCAGACGCTCGACTGTGGCTGGTTTCACTCGGTCACTGTGACGGCGGCGCGGGATTCGGAGCTTGTTGTCATGCAGTACTTGCTTGACATGATGGAGCTCGGCAGCCAGATGTTGCTCGTCACAGATCCCTTTGGCTCTCTGAAACAAAGATTTACCCACGGTAGCTAACTGTGTTGGATGGTGGTGAGATTCACCGTTTAAGTACCTATCTGTATGGGTCTTTTTTCTATACACGGTGTGGCCTAAGGTGTTGTTGGAATTTCGGATGACTAAGACATCTAAGAAAGCTAGAGAGTTATTGGCCTCTAACTCCATTGTAAATTTAATTTTAGAGTGTATGGAGTTGAGGTGGTCTAGGAAAGCTGTTATTTTGTTAGATGGTAATATTGTGAAAGTATCGTCTACATACCGCTTGTAGAATCTTGGGGTAACAGGTGAAGTACGAAGGGCTTTCTCCTCAAAGTCTTCCATGAATAAATCGGCGACCACGGGGGAAACAGGGGAGCCCATCGCCACACCATCTACTTGCTTGTAGAACTGTTCATTCCACAATAGATAGCCAGATGTAAGGCAATGTCTTAAGAGTTCAGCATATTCCTCCGGCATGTTGTTCTCTTCTAGCTTCTTAGAGACTATTGTGATGCAGTCTGCTACAGGTAGGCAGGTAAACAAAGACTGAACATCAAAACTAACCATTGTTTCATTGTCAGCAAGACATAGGTGTTTAATCTCACTGACAAAATGGTAAGAATCCCTTGTATGTGCTCTTGTGTGTCCTCTTAGTGGTGAGAGCACCTTTGCTACGTGCTGGGCCAGACTGTATGTTGGTGTGTCAATCTGGCTCACAATGGGACGCAGCGGGGCCTCAGGTTTGTGTATTTTGGGTAACCCATACAGCTTTGGTGGTTTAGCGCAGGAAGGTATCAGTGATTTGACGTCTAGATTCAATGCTTCGGAGTGTTTCTTTATTAGTGCGGTGGTTGTTTTTAACACATTTGTGGTTGGGTCTGTTTTGACCTTTTTGTATGCGCTTTGATCCGATAAAAGTTCGTCAATTTTTGCATTGTAATCTGACGTATCCATTATAACCGTCGCATTTCCTTTATCCGCGCGGAGAATAATTATATCTGTCCTAGTACGTAAGTTCTTCAACGCTAAATATTGCTTCTTAGGAAGATTTTGTTTCGGCACTGCACTGCGGCGTAACAAAGATGATACGTCCTGTCTTATAGCCTCTGAATCTTCCTTTAATATATTATTTTTGGCCAGACAATCCTCAACGTTGCAAATAATATCCTCATAAGGGATCCTGCGAGGTGGTACTGCGAAATTTAGGCCTTTTTTAAGAACATTAACGGTGTTTTCATCCAAACTTTGTTTTGACAGATTGACAACTGCGCGTGAGTCATGATTGTCTGTGGTGCACGGTTGCGTTCCGTTACCATGTTTCGAAAGATTTTTGACATTTGATTTGGTATTTAATTTTTCATATTTTATTATGTGTTTATTCTTGCATTCATTGTATTTAGATGTTTCGCGCTTATTTAATGTATCTATGCATTTATTAAAATCAAATGTCGTCAAAACTGTCTTAATTTCCTTGGATGAAATCTCAATTTGCCGGCTGATGTTATGTAGATCGGAACGCGTTTGATGAATCATCGCCCGTAGTAACTTTTTACTCGCCTGGTTTAGGATCTTAGCGCTTCCTCGTATGTCCTTCTTTGCAGATATCTTGGCACACGTAGGAATGAGATGATGGTCTCGGCATCTCTTCAAGAAATTTAAAGATGTTGTAAATCTTGCGCGCTTGGTCTTGAGATCTTCTAACCGACGTATTTTATTTGCGATTTCCAGTCCGTACTGGTTCACATATTGATTTCTTATATTTACGCGAATACTACACATTGAAATAAAACTATTTTTTTAAGGATTTTATCGCGTTTATTTTTCGTTTTTACGTTCCCGACGTTTCGGCTGCTTTACAGCAACCATGGTCACGGGAGGACTGAGGTGGTTGACGTCCTGGTGTCATAGTTAGAAACGGGCTACCCTCATATTTAATTGTTGATTGTGGTCCGATCTACGCAGAAAGTGCTCACAGTATCTTGAGGTCTTGCAATGGTATGCTTGGTTTTCGATTTAATAATATTAATCACTGGATCCCAAGTCGGTGGTAGCACCCAGCCATCTTCCCTATTGAAATTAGGATGTTTTTTAATTTCAATGGCCTCGCGTATCATCCTTGGTCGGAATCGGTGTTCTTTTGCGAGGATCTGTGGCTTATCAAATCTGATATAATGGCGGGTGCGATCTTGTACATGTTCACAGATTGCAGACTTCGTGGAGCGCCGGTGTTTCACGTCAGCGATGTGTTCTTTTACGCGGGTTTTTATTGCTCTTTTAGTTTGTCCTATGTAGGAGAGCCCACAATCACAATCGAGTTTGTATACCCCTGCATCTTGTAGAGGAATGTGACACTTGACAGATGGTAAGAACTGACTAATCTTCTTCGGCGGCTTGAAAAAAGTTTTGATTGAAGCGCGCTTCAAGATGTAGCCAATTTTGTCTGTGACTCCTCTGATGTATGGTAGTACAGCAGGCAGACGCTCGACTGTGGCTGGTTTCACTCGGTCACTGTGACGGCGGCGCGGGATTTGGAGCTTGTTGTCATGCAGTACTTGCTTGACATGATGGAGCTCGGCAGCCAGATGTTGCTCGTCACAGATCCCTTTGGCTCTCTGAAACAAAGATTTACCCACGGTAGCTAACTGTGTTGGATGGTGGTGAGATTCACCGTTTAAGTACCTATCTGTATGGGTCGGGTTAAACGGTGAATCTCACCACCATCCAACACAGTTAGCTACCGTGGGTAAATCTTTGTTTCAGAGAGCCAAAGGGATCTGTGACGAGCAACATCTGGCTGCCGAGCTCCATCATGTCAAGCAAGTACTGCATGACAACAAGCTCCGAATCCCGCGCCGCCGTCACAGTGACCGAGTGAAACCAGCCACAGTCGAGCGTCTGCCTGCTGTACTACCATACATCAGAGGAGTCACAGACAAAATTGGCTACATCTTGAAGCGCGCTTCAATCAAAACTTTTTTCAAGCCGCCGAAGAAGATTAGTCAGTTCTTACCATCTGTCAAGTGTCACATTCCTCTACAAGATGCAGGGGTATACAAACTCGATTGTGATTGTGGGCTCTCCTACATAGGACAAACTAAAAGAGCAATAAAAACCCGCGTAAAAGAACACATCGCTGACGTGAAACACCGGCGCTCCACGAAGTCTGCAATCTGTGAACATGTACAAGATCGCACCCGCCATTATATCAGATTTGATAAGCCACAGATCCTCGCAAAAGAACACCGATTCCGACCAAGGATGATACGCGAGGCCATTGAAATTAAAAAACATCCTAATTTCAATAGGGAAGATGGCTGGGTGCTACCACCGACTTGGGATCCAGTGATTAATATTATTAAATCGAAAACCAAGCATACCATTGCAAGACCTCAAGATACTGTGAGCACTTTCTGCGTAGATCGGACCACAATCAACAATTAAATATGAGGGTAGCCCGTTTCTAACTATGACACCAGGACGTCAACCACCTCAGTCCTCCCGTGACCATGGTTGCTGTAAAGCAGCCGAAACGTCGGGAACGTAAAAACGAAAAATAAACGCGATAAAATCCTTAAAAAAATAGTTTTATTTCAATGTGTAGTATTCGCGTAAATATAAGAAATCAATATGTGAACCAGTACGGACTGGAAATCGCAAATAAAATACGTCGGTTAGAAGATCTCAAGACCAAGCGCGCAAGATTTACAACATCTTTAAATTTCTTGAAGAGATGCCGAGACCATCATCTCATTCCTACGTGTGCCAAGATATCTGCAAAGAAGGACATACGAGGAAGCGCTAAGATCCTAAACCAGGCGAGTAAAAAGTTACTACGGGCGATGATTCATCAAACGCGTTCCGATCTACATAACATCAGCCGGCAAATTGAGATTTCATCCAAGGAAATTAAGACAGTTTTGACGACATTTGATTTTAATAAATGCATAGATACATTAAATAAGCGCGAAACATCTAAATACAATGAATGCAAGAATAAACACATAATAAAATATGAAAAATTAAATACCAAATCAAATGTCAAAAATCTTTCGAAACATGGTAACGGAACGCAACCGTGCACCACAGACAATCATGACTCACGCGCAGTTGTCAATCTGTCAAAACAAAGTTTGGATGAAAACACCGTTAATGTTCTTAAAAAAGGCCTAAATTTCGCAGTACCACCTCGCAGGATCCCTTATGAGGATATTATTTGCAACGTTGAGGATTGTCTGGCCAAAAATAATATATTAAAGGAAGATTCAGAGGCTATAAGACAGGACGTATCATCTTTGTTACGCCGCAGTGCAGTGCCGAAACAAAATCTTCCTAAGAAGCAATATTTAGCGTTGAAGAACTTACGTACTAGGACAGATATAATTATTCTCCGCGCGGATAAAGGAAATGCGACGGTTATAATGGATACGTCAGATTACAATGCAAAAATTGACGAACTTTTATCGGATCAAAGCGCATACAAAAAGGTCAAAACAGACCCAACCACAAATGTGTTAAAAACAACCACCGCACTAATAAAGAAACACTCCGAAGCATTGAATCTAGACGTCAAATCACTGATACCTTCCTGCGCTAAACCACCAAAGCTGTATGGGTTACCCAAAATACACAAACCTGAGGCCCCGCTGCGTCCCATTGTGAGCCAGATTGACACACCAACATACAGTCTGGCCCAGCACGTAGCAAAGGTGCTCTCACCACTAAGAGGACACACAAGAGCACATACAAGGGATTCTTACCATTTTGTCAGTGAGATTAAACACCTATGTCTTGCTGACAATGAAACAATGGTTAGTTTTGATGTTCAGTCTTTGTTTACCTGCCTACCTGTAGCAGACTGCATCACAATAGTCTCTAAGAAGCTAGAAGAGAACAACATGCCGGAGGAATATGCTGAACTCTTAAGACATTGCCTTACATCTGGCTATCTATTGTGGAATGAACAGTTCTACAAGCAAGTAGATGGTGTGGCGATGGGCTCCCCTGTTTCCCCCGTGGTCGCCGATTTATTCATGGAAGACTTTGAGGAGAAAGCCCTTCGTACTTCACCTGTTACCCCAAGATTCTACAAGCGGTATGTAGACGATACTTTCACAATATTACCATCTAACAAAATAACAGCTTTCCTAGACCACCTCAACTCCATACACTCTAAAATTAAATTTACAATGGAGTTAGAGGCCAATAACTCTCTAGCTTTCTTAGATGTCTTAGTCATCCGAAATTCCAACAACACCTTAGGCCACACCGTGTATAGAAAAAAGACCCATACAGATAGGTACTTAAACGGTGAATCTCACCACCATCCAACACAGTTAGCTACCGTGGGTAAATCTTTGTTTCAGAGAGCCAAAGGGATCTGTGACGAGCAACATCTGGCTGCCGAGCTCCATCATGTCAAGCAAGTACTGCATGACAACAAGCTCCGAATCCCGCGCCGCCGTCACAGTGACCGAGTGAAACCAGCCACAGTCGAGCGTCTGCCTGCTGTACTACCATACATCAGAGGAGTCACAGACAAAATTGGCTACATCTTGAAGCGCGCTTCAATCAAAACTTTTTTCAAGCCGCCGAAGAAGATTAGTCAGTTCTTACCATCTGTCAAGTGTCACATTCCTCTACAAGATGCAGGGGTATACAAACTCGATTGTGATTGTGGGCTCTCCTACATAGGACAAACTAAAAGAGCAATAAAAACCCGCGTAAAAGAACACATCGCTGACGTGAAACACCGGCGCTCCACGAAGTCTGCAATCTGTGAACATGTACAAGATCGCACCCGCCATTATATCAGATTTGATAAGCCACAGATCCTCGCAAAAGAACACCGATTCCGACCAAGGATGATACGCGAGGCCATTGAAATTAAAAAACATCCTAATTTCAATAGGGAAGATGGCTGGGTGCTACCACCGACTTGGGATCCAGTGATTAATATTATTAAATCGAAAACCAAGCATACCATTGCAAGACCTCAAGATACTGTGAGCACTTTCTGCGTAGATCGGACCACAATCAACAATTAAATATGAGGGTAGCCCGTTTCTAACTATGACACCAGGACGTCAACCACCTCAGTCCTCCCGTGACCATGGTTGCTGTAAAGCAGCCGAAACGTCGGGAACGTAAAAACGAAAAATAAACGCGATAAAATCCTTAAAAAAATAGTTTTATTTCAATGTGTAGTATTCGCGTAAATATAAGAAATCAATATGTGAACCAGTACGGACTGGAAATCGCAAATAAAATACGTCGGTTAGAAGATCTCAAGACCAAGCGCGCAAGATTTACAACATCTTTAAATTTCTTGAAGAGATGCCGAGACCATCATCTCATTCCTACGTGTGCCAAGATATCTGCAAAGAAGGACATACGAGGAAGCGCTAAGATCCTAAACCAGGCGAGTAAAAAGTTACTACGGGCGATGATTCATCAAACGCGTTCCGATCTACATAACATCAGCCGGCAAATTGAGATTTCATCCAAGGAAATTAAGACAGTTTTGACGACATTTGATTTTAATAAATGCATAGATACATTAAATAAGCGCGAAACATCTAAATACAATGAATGCAAGAATAAACACATAATAAAATATGAAAAATTAAATACCAAATCAAATGTCAAAAATCTTTCGAAACATGGTAACGGAACGCAACCGTGCACCACAGACAATCATGACTCACGCGCAGTTGTCAATCTGTCAAAACAAAGTTTGGATGAAAACACCGTTAATGTTCTTAAAAAAGGCCTAAATTTCGCAGTACCACCTCGCAGGATCCCTTATGAGGATATTATTTGCAACGTTGAGGATTGTCTGGCCAAAAATAATATATTAAAGGAAGATTCAGAGGCTATAAGACAGGACGTATCATCTTTGTTACGCCGCAGTGCAGTGCCGAAACAAAATCTTCCTAAGAAGCAATATTTAGCGTTGAAGAACTTACGTACTAGGACAGATATAATTATTCTCCGCGCGGATAAAGGAAATGCGACGGTTATAATGGATACGTCAGATTACAATGCAAAAATTGACGAACTTTTATCGGATCAAAGCGCATACAAAAAGGTCAAAACAGACCCAACCACAAATGTGTTAAAAACAACCACCGCACTAATAAAGAAACACTCCGAAGCATTGAATCTAGACGTCAAATCACTGATACCTTCCTGCGCTAAACCACCAAAGCTGTATGGGTTACCCAAAATACACAAACCTGAGGCCCCGCTGCGTCCCATTGTGAGCCAGATTGACACACCAACATACAGTCTGGCCCAGCACGTAGCAAAGGTGCTCTCACCACTAAGAGGACACACAAGAGCACATACAAGGGATTCTTACCATTTTGTCAGTGAGATTAAACACCTATGTCTTGCTGACAATGAAACAATGGTTAGTTTTGATGTTCAGTCTTTGTTTACCTGCCTACCTGTAGCAGACTGCATCACAATAGTCTCTAAGAAGCTAGAAGAGAACAACATGCCGGAGGAATATGCTGAACTCTTAAGACATTGCCTTACATCTGGCTATCTATTGTGGAATGAACAGTTCTACAAGCAAGTAGATGGTGTGGCGATGGGCTCCCCTGTTTCCCCCGTGGTCGCCGATTTATTCATGGAAGACTTTGAGGAGAAAGCCCTTCGTACTTCACCTGTTACCCCAAGATTCTACAAGCGGTATGTAGACGATACTTTCACAATATTACCATCTAACAAAATAACAGCTTTCCTAGACCACCTCAACTCCATACACTCTAAAATTAAATTTACAATGGAGTTAGAGGCCAATAACTCTCTAGCTTTCTTAGATGTCTTAGTCATCCGAAATTCCAACAACACCTTAGGCCACACCGTGTATAGAAAAAAGACCCATACAGATAGGTACTTAAACGGTGAATCTCACCACCATCCAACACAGTTAGCTACCGTGGGTAAATCTTTGTTTCAGAGAGCCAAAGGGATCTGTGACGAGCAACATCTGGCTGCCGAGCTCCATCATGTCAAGCAAGTACTGCATGACAACAAGCTCCGAATCCCGCGCCGCCGTCACAGTGACCGAGTGAAACCAGCCACAGTCGAGCGTCTGCCTGCTGTACTACCATACATCAGAGGAGTCACAGACAAAATTGGCTACATCTTGAAGCGCGCTTCAATCAAAACTTTTTTCAAGCCGCCGAAGAAGATTAGTCAGTTCTTACCATCTGTCAAGTGTCACATTCCTCTACAAGATGCAGGGGTATACAAACTCGATTGTGATTGTGGGCTCTCCTACATAGGACAAACTAAAAGAGCAATAAAAACCCGCGTAAAAGAACACATCGCTGACGTGAAACACCGGCGCTCCACGAAGTCTGCAATCTGTGAACATGTACAAGATCGCACCCGCCATTATATCAGATTTGATAAGCCACAGATCCTCGCAAAAGAACACCGATTCCGACCAAGGATGATACGCGAGGCCATTGAAATTAAAAAACATCCTAATTTCAATAGGGAAGATGGCTGGGTGCTACCACCGACTTGGGATCCAGTGATTAATATTATTAAATCGAAAACCAAGCATACCATTGCAAGACCTCAAGATACTGTGAGCACTTTCTGCGTAGATCGGACCACAATCAACAATTAAATATGAGGGTAGCCCGTTTCTAACTATGACACCAGGACGTCAACCACCTCAGTCCTCCCGTGACCATGGTTGCTGTAAAGCAGCCGAAACGTCGGGAACGTAAAAACGAAAAATAAACGCGATAAAATCCTTAAAAAAATAGTTTTATTTCAATGTGTAGTATTCGCGTAAATATAAGAAATCAATATGTGAACCAGTACGGACTGGAAATCGCAAATAAAATACGTCGGTTAGAAGATCTCAAGACCAAGCGCGCAAGATTTACAACATCTTTAAATTTCTTGAAGAGATGCCGAGACCATCATCTCATTCCTACGTGTGCCAAGATATCTGCAAAGAAGGACATACGAGGAAGCGCTAAGATCCTAAACCAGGCGAGTAAAAAGTTACTACGGGCGATGATTCATCAAACGCGTTCCGATCTACATAACATCAGCCGGCAAATTGAGATTTCATCCAAGGAAATTAAGACAGTTTTGACGACATTTGATTTTAATAAATGCATAGATACATTAAATAAGCGCGAAACATCTAAATACAATGAATGCAAGAATAAACACATAATAAAATATGAAAAATTAAATACCAAATCAAATGTCAAAAATCTTTCGAAACATGGTAACGGAACGCAACCGTGCACCACAGACAATCATGACTCACGCGCAGTTGTCAATCTGTCAAAACAAAGTTTGGATGAAAACACCGTTAATGTTCTTAAAAAAGGCCTAAATTTCGCAGTACCACCTCGCAGGATCCCTTATGAGGATATTATTTGCAACGTTGAGGATTGTCTGGCCAAAAATAATATATTAAAGGAAGATTCAGAGGCTATAAGACAGGACGTATCATCTTTGTTACGCCGCAGTGCAGTGCCGAAACAAAATCTTCCTAAGAAGCAATATTTAGCGTTGAAGAACTTACGTACTAGGACAGATATAATTATTCTCCGCGCGGATAAAGGAAATGCGACGGTTATAATGGATACGTCAGATTACAATGCAAAAATTGACGAACTTTTATCGGATCAAAGCGCATACAAAAAGGTCAAAACAGACCCAACCACAAATGTGTTAAAAACAACCACCGCACTAATAAAGAAACACTCCGAAGCATTGAATCTAGACGTCAAATCACTGATACCTTCCTGCGCTAAACCACCAAAGCTGTATGGGTTACCCAAAATACACAAACCTGAGGCCCCGCTGCGTCCCATTGTGAGCCAGATTGACACACCAACATACAGTCTGGCCCAGCACGTAGCAAAGGTGCTCTCACCACTAAGAGGACACACAAGAGCACATACAAGGGATTCTTACCATTTTGTCAGTGAGATTAAACACCTATGTCTTGCTGACAATGAAACAATGGTTAGTTTTGATGTTCAGTCTTTGTTTACCTGCCTACCTGTAGCAGACTGCATCACAATAGTCTCTAAGAAGCTAGAAGAGAACAACATGCCGGAGGAATATGCTGAACTCTTAAGACATTGCCTTACATCTGGCTATCTATTGTGGAATGAACAGTTCTACAAGCAAGTAGATGGTGTGGCGATGGGCTCCCCTGTTTCCCCCGTGGTCGCCGATTTATTCATGGAAGACTTTGAGGAGAAAGCCCTTCGTACTTCACCTGTTACCCCAAGATTCTACAAGCGGTATGTAGACGATACTTTCACAATATTACCATCTAACAAAATAACAGCTTTCCTAGACCACCTCAACTCCATACACTCTAAAATTAAATTTACAATGGAGTTAGAGGCCAATAACTCTCTAGCTTTCTTAGATGTCTTAGTCATCCGAAATTCCAACAACACCTTAGGCCACACCGTGTATAGAAAAAAGACCCATACAGATAGGTACTTAAACGGTGAATCTCACCACCATCCAACACAGTTAGCTACCGTGGGTAAATCTTTGTTTCAGAGAGCCAAAGGGATCTGTGACGAGCAACATCTGGCTGCCGAGCTCCATCATGTCAAGCAAGTACTGCATGACAACAAGCTCCGAATCCCGCGCCGCCGTCACAGTGACCGAGTGAAACCAGCCACAGTCGAGCGTCTGCCTGCTGTACTACCATACATCAGAGGAGTCACAGACAAAATTGGCTACATCTTGAAGCGCGCTTCAATCAAAACTTTTTTCAAGCCGCCGAAGAAGATTAGTCAGTTCTTACCATCTGTCAAGTGTCACATTCCTCTACAAGATGCAGGGGTATACAAACTCGATTGTGATTGTGGGCTCTCCTACATAGGACAAACTAAAAGAGCAATAAAAACCCGCGTAAAAGAACACATCGCTGACGTGAAACACCGGCGCTCCACGAAGTCTGCAATCTGTGAACATGTACAAGATCGCACCCGCCATTATATCAGATTTGATAAGCCACAGATCCTCGCAAAAGAACACCGATTCCGACCAAGGATGATACGCGAGGCCATTGAAATTAAAAAACATCCTAATTTCAATAGGGAAGATGGCTGGGTGCTACCACCGACTTGGGATCCAGTGATTAATATTATTAAATCGAAAACCAAGCATACCATTGCAAGACCTCAAGATACTGTGAGCACTTTCTGCGTAGATCGGACCACAATCAACAATTAAATATGAGGGTAGCCCGTTTCTAACTATGACACCAGGACGTCAACCACCTCAGTCCTCCCGTGACCATGGTTGCTGTAAAGCAGCCGAAACGTCGGGAACGTAAAAACGAAAAATAAACGCGATAAAATCCTTAAAAAAATAGTTTTATTTCAATGTGTAGTATTCGCGTAAATATAAGAAATCAATATGTGAACCAGTACGGACTGGAAATCGCAAATAAAATACGTCGGTTAGAAGATCTCAAGACCAAGCGCGCAAGATTTACAACATCTTTAAATTTCTTGAAGAGATGCCGAGACCATCATCTCATTCCTACGTGTGCCAAGATATCTGCAAAGAAGGACATACGAGGAAGCGCTAAGATCCTAAACCAGGCGAGTAAAAAGTTACTACGGGCGATGATTCATCAAACGCGTTCCGATCTACATAACATCAGCCGGCAAATTGAGATTTCATCCAAGGAAATTAAGACAGTTTTGACGACATTTGATTTTAATAAATGCATAGATACATTAAATAAGCGCGAAACATCTAAATACAATGAATGCAAGAATAAACACATAATAAAATATGAAAAATTAAATACCAAATCAAATGTCAAAAATCTTTCGAAACATGGTAACGGAACGCAACCGTGCACCACAGACAATCATGACTCACGCGCAGTTGTCAATCTGTCAAAACAAAGTTTGGATGAAAACACCGTTAATGTTCTTAAAAAAGGCCTAAATTTCGCAGTACCACCTCGCAGGATCCCTTATGAGGATATTATTTGCAACGTTGAGGATTGTCTGGCCAAAAATAATATATTAAAGGAAGATTCAGAGGCTATAAGACAGGACGTATCATCTTTGTTACGCCGCAGTGCAGTGCCGAAACAAAATCTTCCTAAGAAGCAATATTTAGCGTTGAAGAACTTACGTACTAGGACAGATATAATTATTCTCCGCGCGGATAAAGGAAATGCGACGGTTATAATGGATACGTCAGATTACAATGCAAAAATTGACGAACTTTTATCGGATCAAAGCGCATACAAAAAGGTCAAAACAGACCCAACCACAAATGTGTTAAAAACAACCACCGCACTAATAAAGAAACACTCCGAAGCATTGAATCTAGACGTCAAATCACTGATACCTTCCTGCGCTAAACCACCAAAGCTGTATGGGTTACCCAAAATACACAAACCTGAGGCCCCGCTGCGTCCCATTGTGAGCCAGATTGACACACCAACATACAGTCTGGCCCAGCACGTAGCAAAGGTGCTCTCACCACTAAGAGGACACACAAGAGCACATACAAGGGATTCTTACCATTTTGTCAGTGAGATTAAACACCTATGTCTTGCTGACAATGAAACAATGGTTAGTTTTGATGTTCAGTCTTTGTTTACCTGCCTACCTGTAGCAGACTGCATCACAATAGTCTCTAAGAAGCTAGAAGAGAACAACATGCCGGAGGAATATGCTGAACTCTTAAGACATTGCCTTACATCTGGCTATCTATTGTGGAATGAACAGTTCTACAAGCAAGTAGATGGTGTGGCGATGGGCTCCCCTGTTTCCCCCGTGGTCGCCGATTTATTCATGGAAGACTTTGAGGAGAAAGCCCTTCGTACTTCACCTGTTACCCCAAGATTCTACAAGCGGTATGTAGACGATACTTTCACAATATTACCATCTAACAAAATAACAGCTTTCCTAGACCACCTCAACTCCATACACTCTAAAATTAAATTTACAATGGAGTTAGAGGCCAATAACTCTCTAGCTTTCTTAGATGTCTTAGTCATCCGAAATTCCAACAACACCTTAGGCCACACCGTGTATAGAAAAAAGACCCATACAGATAGGTACTTAAACGGTGAATCTCACCACCATCCAACACAGTTAGCTACCGTGGGTAAATCTTTGTTTCAGAGAGCCAAAGGGATCTGTGACGAGCAACATCTGGCTGCCGAGCTCCATCATGTCAAGCAAGTACTGCATGACAACAAGCTCCGAATCCCGCGCCGCCGTCACAGTGACCGAGTGAAACCAGCCACAGTCGAGCGTCTGCCTGCTGTACTACCATACATCAGAGGAGTCACAGACAAAATTGGCTACATCTTGAAGCGCGCTTCAATCAAAACTTTTTTCAAGCCGCCGAAGAAGATTAGTCAGTTCTTACCATCTGTCAAGTGTCACATTCCTCTACAAGATGCAGGGGTATACAAACTCGATTGTGATTGTGGGCTCTCCTACATAGGACAAACTAAAAGAGCAATAAAAACCCGCGTAAAAGAACACATCGCTGACGTGAAACACCGGCGCTCCACGAAGTCTGCAATCTGTGAACATGTACAAGATCGCACCCGCCATTATATCAGATTTGATAAGCCACAGATCCTCGCAAAAGAACACCGATTCCGACCAAGGATGATACGCGAGGCCATTGAAATTAAAAAACATCCTAATTTCAATAGGGAAGATGGCTGGGTGCTACCACCGACTTGGGATCCAGTGATTAATATTATTAAATCGAAAACCAAGCATACCATTGCAAGACCTCAAGATACTGTGAGCACTTTCTGCGTAGATCGGACCACAATCAACAATTAAATATGAGGGTAGCCCGTTTCTAACTATGACACCAGGACGTCAACCACCTCAGTCCTCCCGTGACCATGGTTGCTGTAAAGCAGCCGAAACGTCGGGAACGTAAAAACGAAAAATAAACGCGATAAAATCCTTAAAAAAATAGTTTTATTTCAATGTGTAGTATTCGCGTAAATATAAGAAATCAATATGAATTAAATCAATTTACCTACGTATTTCTTGATAGAGATGGTATTTTAGTAGGTACGTGTTGCGCAGTGAAATCTGACAGGTGACGGCCGCCGCACCACAATGGGTACACGGTCCTTATCTCTGAGGGAAATAAACGAGACGACTTTTTCCTGCTTTACGACCGAGTCACTCTGAATTCCGTGTTTTGTTTCGCTTAAGTAAAAAAAAACTCCTATATTTTTTAGGCTGGCTGCCTCAATGCAATGTTATTTTAACTGTCTTTAATATAGCCACATCAAATTTTAAGATGATAATAATATTCTATTGACGACCTGATTAGCGCATTTGGTAGTGACCCTGCTTTCTGTGCCGAGGGTCCCGGGTTCGAATCCTGGTAGGGTCAAACTTTGTGTGATGAGCACGAACGTTTGTACCGCAGTCATGGATGTTTAATATTAAATAAGTATTATATAATGGCTTTGTCCCCAGTCCATTGTACGGTACCCATAATAAAAGCGTTGCTTCGTGTGGGACCGTATAGTTAGTGTGTTCGTCCGGTGATATTTATTTTATTCATTAAATATATTATAGATATATTTAATGAAAAATAATTCAAATCAGTTCAGCCATTTTCAAGAGATGCGCTCACAACGAATTTCATTTATTTATATACAATAAATAACTTACCCTCCTTTCATGAAAAACCAGTATGCATTAAGTCAATCTAATAAACATGCTATTCGGTAATGCAGACAGGTATCACACCAGTTTTCAGTCAATTCGCCTCGTATCATGCGCTTGTATGTTTGCGGTGTAGGTACCTACTAAGGAGATCATCAATGTCTCCGGTACCAGTATGTACCGTTCTTCGCATTTGTGACATTCGCGACCAATAACTTTAATTTATAGCCGCTAAGCACGAAGGGGCTTCTCTTTAAATGTCTTTCGGTCGAATTCTTCGCTCAACTATATATGGAGACCGTAAAAGATTACATGTTGGCGTGAACGCGAATCATTTTGGGTCGTAACTATAGTTTCTCATTTTACTTATTTCACTGATAGATGTTTGAAATTTCAAAACTAAACTACAATAACATGAATCGTTACAATATGTATTATATCTATGCTATCGAGCTTAGGCTAACTTGGGTATTGTAATGCAGATAACTCCTAGCTATAACTATATTATAGCTTTTATAACTTCTAATATCCTATCTTAAGCAACTGTTTCAGTTCAGCCAACTAATAACAGCTTTATATTGTATTCTATGGTGGAGGTTGTGTGCTTATTTCTCATCCAACAATTTGAGCTCAGTCAGGACTTTATACGCTCTCATACTTCACGATCATGACCTTGCATTCCTCCTACATTGTAAATGGATATTTTATTGTAATTCTATGGATACGGCGCAAATATTGGCCGCGATTATATTAGCATGAATGTGATGAGACCCTACGACAGCGCACAAGTCGTTAGGACGAGGACTATGCCTTCATATACCTATCAATAGCAAGGTCCTTGCCCTAACTTGTCCTAAATATGGGCACCCTTCTATTAATGACAAAGAGTTAGAAAAAACAGATTAGCAAATAGGTGTAGGTAGTTATTTAGAATTAGTTACAGCATAAAATCATAATAAATGTCTAGCTTAACGTGATTTTACTTGAAAAAAAAACATAATTACTAATTTCGACCTAAAACTGCAATGTAAATAAAAACTAGATACGGCCGAGCGTTCTCGTCATTATCACGCGTCCAGTATCGCACGAAGCGTTGCGTTGTGATCGCGTTGTTTACGATATATTGCGCGATCAAAAATGACAACATGTGTAACCCATGACTTTCGACAAAAAAAATATTATAGCTATTAAGTGTAACCTTTACCCAAAGCTGTCGTTACCATGCCCTTGTATACAGCGAAATAGTATAGTTTAAAATAAGCTTTTCGACACAGGGCAAGCTGTACACGCTTTACAGAAAAATATGTACAATGGGAACATATTGTGTACACCACCGTCGGGCGCGGGGACGCGGTAATAGAGGGAGCAGATGGTTTTCCCACTAAAGTATAAGTGCACCCGCGGTAAGAGGCGGAATATAAAATCTTGTGAAGCGTTGTCGTGTACACGTTATTAATTGTTATATAGATAAGCACTACAAAGTAAAATTACAGTATTAGTGAAGCGAATAAATACCCGAAAAAATATCGAGTATGTAACTCATAATCGCATAGCAGCAAAATATATGGCTAACTCATTTACATGATTCACACAAAACAGGCCGTTCTATTCCTTCGAAGACAATAAAGCATAAAAATTACAGTCTATACAATAATTACTACCTTTCAATAGAACATGAATACCGCGGTATTTAATGACTGCGTTGCTGGTAGCGCTAATGATTGCCGAAAGCAGAGCGTAGCCCAGCTCCAGGCCAACACAGCGCGGTCATTCATGGCCGACCTATCTACTATCGTATACTTAATCCACTATCACAAGCAACTATGCTGAGTAAACAAAACTGTAAACACCATCACTAACATGTTAGGTGTAGGGTGTAGGTATTCGTACCTTATCATGAACTAGGTACCTCAATTGGAACATTATGTCACTTTAATCAAACCCTTGGTACAAATTTAGCCCTTGATGGACAAGCTGAAAAAAAGGCCGATACCATAAGTTGAGGCCTTTATAACGCGGACAGCAAGGTCTGCAATGATGGCCAAGCTTGTAAGCCGAGGGCGTAGTTAAGCCAAGCTCGAAGCCATCGTCAGCGTTTCCAGCAACGCAGCCATCGCGGACCAAGGTCTGTATAGTCGATTGTTCAAATAAATAGAAATCCTTTGTAAAAAAAAATATAAAAAATAGGATGGAAAGAAATAAAAAGGAAAACAAATAAAGAAAAATGCTTGCAATATGGAGTTATTTAAATAAAACCAGCTTAGTTTAGTTAGAATTCAGTTAAAGTACCAATTGTTAAAAGTACAGTTAGTACTGAAACAAAACTCGACAATAATGGATTTTCAAAGGAAATTGCTGGTGGCTAAAACTCACCAGCAATTAAATTCGATTCAACTTTGGTGGCGCTTCTTCAAGTAGCGCGGAAAGGTTGACTTTGTTCAAAGAAGGTTGTCATATTACAAGCATTCTTGAGTAAGTAATATTATTTGCATAATGATTGTGACGGAATAATATTCACCGCTGCATAGTAATAATGAGTCAATATTTCATACAGTATATTATTACTATTAGGGTACGGACACACTTTTAGAGTAGCGAGTAGCGGAAGATAATTATAAAGCTCTACCTACGTGAATACTTTGGTAGAGTCAAAGAGAAAATACAATTATTGGTACAGTCATTTTATAAAATAATTTAGTTTCCGTTTATATCTAAACGCGCCTATTCTTTCACATGGTTTAGTACCCAGCTCTCTCTCGCACGTTGATTAAACGCTACACCACGTTCGTCTCATGCCACTTCAACGTTTTGAGTGCGCTCAACACACCCGCCGCTCGTTTCACTCTACCGTGTGTTAAGCTTTTAGAAATCTGATTCCTTATACCTACTCTCATGGATCTAAGGAAAATAACTAAAACGGTGAATTTATCTATACCGTACATTAGATAATAACTAAATCTATGTGCTAGACTGTATTATTGTGTTTTAACAGACTTCAAAAAGGAGGAGGTTCTCAATTCGGTTGTATTTTATTTTTTAGTTTATTTTATTCCACTGAAGTCTCTTTCGTGTTCAAAGTCAATTAAGGCGGGCTTATGAATAACTAATAACATGGCCGTAAACCTTTCAGAAATGTCATTTGTCATTCTTACATGGTCCGCATCAATTAATAGCGAACAGTGTATGGTATTGATAGGGTGTATAAATATTTATATTAAGATCACTTTAACTAATTGTGTGCAAATAACACAGTTCTCGAAGTCACATCAGACTCTCGCGTGACAATTTTAATGGCGAGGGCAGGGATGCTAGGGTTGATCTACAGTGTTATCAAACATCTTTGTGTCACACAAGCATGCACCCGAAATACTACATGTTATATAGAGTTATGTAGCGCTACGATTAATGTAATTTCTATGTCCAATTCTTTGTTTTTTTAACCAAAATTTCTTATATTTCTTCTCATTATTTTTTGAACTGTACACTTATCTAACAGAAATTAGCGTCTCAGTTGTCGCTACGTTTAAAAACGAGTCCAAAATAAACTATTACATTGGTTTACATTTAATGTACGGTGAAAAAGGCAAACGGCGCGGGAAGAATTGCTTTTTACGGATCGGCTAACATTCCGCGTCTCCTCCAGCGGGTGGGGGTGCAGGTACGTGATGCAGGGGAGAGGGGGCAAGAGAGGGGCGTTGGTAGAAATGAATTGTTTTCGGTTTACCGTAAGGTAACATTACGTTATTGCGTACCTTCGTGGCTTTTTAAGTGTGTTTATAGGATTTGGTCCCGGTTCCTAAAGGAGCGGGCGGGGTTCGCTGTGCGGAAGAAATTCATTTTCGGAAGTGTTTCATGGAAACAATTTGATAAAAAATATTTTCACGTTCAAGATACGTCATGAAATCTGTACGCTGCTTCCGCTCATATATTTTAAACGCGGTTAGCAAATTACCATTGTTTATTTCTTACCTGCGGTTTGCAAAAATCCGCTTCGTGGCAAAAAAGTGATGCAGCCATTCCGATTCGCGCTCACCTGGCACGAAAACCGCGGCGGACACAATAATTTAATTTCGCTCTTTACACGAAGGAATTATTCGGAAAAAAGCGGAGGGAAACTCATAAAGTTATTACCTCGCTTGGAAACGCCTGACGTAGCGCTCACAGATACGAGACGGGGGCTCAAAATTAATTTCTGAAACCGCTTAAAGTATAAAATTATCTAAATTGCCCAAGCTTTTAAAGCTGCCACTAAAATCTTAATTAAAGTAACGACATAATCCGATGTAATTAAATCAATTAATATCTTCCATAAATAAAAATCAAAAGAACTAGATTGAAGGGAGAGTACAAAAAACACTCTGAAAAGTGTACAGAATAGCTTCAGAAACGATTTTATTTACAGTCGACCTCGGACCCTGTTATAACTAGCACAAAAACAATATCATCCTAAAAAGGTTTCTCAAAAACATGACAAGTGAATAAATGATTTAATATTACAAAAAAATGAGAGGACTTCGAAGACGCCGACGGCGGACGCTCAATTTGATGTCACTTAAGGAAAATAATATAATCCCGGTCAGAGTCAATAACAATGATTGCAAGGGAATGGCCTCTCGGTTGTTTCTGGATCGCTACAAATTTACGACATTTATGACCCAAATAGTATATTGAACGGCGGTCAACAGTGTAGTTTCCAACAAAAAAGGTCAGTTCTCAAGGTTTACAATTCAGAGCTTTTATCAAACAACGTTTGTGCCGGCTTCTGTGATCTCTAATCCGCTTGCAGAGTGGCGATTAGGTCCATTGATTTAACCGGCGCCACTCTGCAACTAAATCTAATAGGATAAATAGAAAATTGACATAGGTTAGCATACAGGTGAATTTTTCTAGTGAAACTATATGGAATATCGAAAAATGCTAAACACTCTTGACAAAGACCGATTTTGATGAAAACTAAAACTTCATCATTATATTTTTGAAAATATAATTTCATTGTAATAATTTCGGCAGTGTAATAAGTACAGTTAAATTCGGTAGTGTGACCTCAAAACTCGTAGGCTCGCGTAGACAGGTCTACGCAAAAATAACTCCACCAATGAAAAAATCATCTGTAGTTCCCAAGTTTGTGGAAAAAAATGTATTACGAGTTCCGCGTAGTCAATCAAGGACCCCCGTCGGGATGTTCATACATCAAGCGTTTTATTCGGAGACTCTTAAGACGTCGCAGCTAGGAACATTGTAGGGAAACCTTATTGCTGAAGTTTAATCAAATTCGTCATAATGGTTACATGTTAATAATATACATTAGATACGTAATGGTTTACATATTAGTTTCGGTACCTTATAATGAATGGCAAAATATACAACTTCCAATAATAATTTAACTGTGTTTGTTAAAGGAAAACTACTCATAACAAAAAAGTATTTACGTGTAACTCATAACAGATGCTTTTATAACAGTCCGCATAAACAGCCAGTGGAAAGTAGCTAGCATGCTGGTAGCTAGTATTTAATGTTAATGAGACACACATGGCAGCTGCAGGTTAACACAGTTTTCTTGACACTGGCATAATAGTGTCACTTACTTCTCGCGGTTACACACAGCTACTGTCATGCAATCTGCTTGCACACTGACTTGTTTATATCAAGGTGAAATGCACATGCAAGTAGCAAGGTAACGAGTTTGTTTATGTGCGAGTAACGCGCACGTATGTGTATTGAGGGCGAGGGAGGTAGCTCGTTAGTCACGTCATGTTAGAAAACAGAGAGGCTTGTTCGCCTCGGGCTGATCGACAATGTTTGTATTTGGGACTAATTATGGAGAAACAATATGTATCAGGGGCTGATAAAATATACCAATTATAATATATATTTTCGTTTTTTTTTTCTATGTGTATAAAAGGGAAACCCCAACGAGTTATTAAGTATTCGTAGGGAAACCCACTGACTGACGGACTTCATCACTATCTCTCTCTAGAGAGATGGTACAAGCACCTACCTATGCTTGTTAAGAAAATTGTAGCGGAAAACAGCTAGTAAAAGTCTTATATACCTTGAAACATCGGGAACGTAAAAAAGTATAATAGACGCGAAAAAATCCGTAAGATTAGTTTTATTTCAATGTGTAGTATTCGCGTAAATATAAGAAATCTTATATACCTACTTATATTTATAATGTAAGTATAAGAGTAAGTCAAGTAGACAGAGGGGGTTACTATTATGTGGAGTGAACGGGAGGAAGAATTAGCGTGCTTAGACAGGGCAATAATCCGCTAGCTCCCCCAACACAGTCAAGTCAACAAAACATGACATTGTCAGTATTTTTTTTTCAATTTCAACTTTCATTGAATATATCATAAGTTCTTATACATTATTACTTTTGAAATAAATCATTTTAAGACATCTAAGCAGTGGGATATAGTTTAAAAGTAGCTACTTATAAAATGATCATTCTCTTTTGATGTTGACTATATGTACTTGGTTCACGTAACTGTGTCTACCTTCTGACGCCGTACTTTTCGCCAAATTGATCGTAATGAACATTTTTTAAAGCTTCCCAGTGGAAATATTAGCTTTTTTCACGCGTGAGCTGGATGTTTTACAACCCGATATAATATAAAATGAGATCTACGGAATTTTCCTTTAGAGGGGAATCCTGTATTAAGTAAGCTAGAATTTACTATTATTATTAGACAGGTAGCAGATATATAAAGGGCACTGTTTTCTAGATTCTTGACTATGCCGGCTGATTTTTTCATGTGTGCGTGAAGGCAAATCTGAAACTATATGTAAGTGAATAATACTCAAAGCATTCTCGAGACTGATTTTGATAAAAAACAAAACTGCATCATTTGTTTTTAAAAAAATAATTTCATTAGCCAGGAATTAATCCCGTTGAATTTGAAAAAAAGCACACGTAAGCATTATGCTCGGCTCATAAAGTATTAGAAATATATATTATGCAAGTCTTATTAATTAAAGACGAGATAGGTTTGCTAATATATTCTACAGCTGGCAACATTTGCTTGATTGAATAACGGCTTTTTATGCTACGCGTATATTCAGTACTGGGAGCACGAGCTATTTCACTATTGTAATTTATTAACCGAACTTACGTTTTAAGTGTTAACTATTATTTTCATTTCAATTTAACTAAGAAGCTATTGTGGTTCACCTTTATATTTTCTATGAATTATTTGCGCAAGGTTTTCCATGGACAATTATTTCTATAGAATTATTAACAACACTATTTTTTAAATATTTAGTTCTATTCTTCGTGAACATAAACTACAAAGTCTCATTACAACATATTAATTTCATCTGTTTGTAACAGATATTGAACAAAGGCACTACATACGGTAAATTTACTGAATAACAGGCATAAACATCTCCTTTTCTTAATATAATTTCACCTAGACTCGCTTTGCCTCGAAATGACTCCGTTAATTTTCAAATTTGATTTTGTATTTCGTTTTTTCACAAATATTCTCTCAAAGCGGATCTTTGAAATTTTTATCAACGAAAAACCAAAACGTATATATTTTATTTAGTAAATAAGATTATTGGTAACGAAATCAGTTATCATCTTATACCAGCTTTTACTTTGGTAATAAAATAACAATAGATACTTACATTTTGAAATTGAAGATATTGTGGATGGGGATAAAGGAAAGCGCAACATAAAGGTAAGTTCTGTTACCTATTAGAAAAGTATCCTTTTGTTGCCAATGAAAACAACTTCCAGCGAGATTTCTTCTCACGACCTCACCATCTACGGTCACGATAGAGGTAGAGTAAGTAGGTACGTATTCTTCATTACGAGCCAAATTATGTTCTATGGTGATATGATAGAGCAGACACAAAGATCTTGTAAGTACAAGCTTTAAATCCTTTGTATCAAAATCCCAACACTCGCCTTATGCGTAGTCTTACTCCTATAGAAACCTTTATCAACAATGTTGTTTAACTTATGTAACGTGTTATATAACACAGGAAGGACAGAGTTTTAAAACGGTGCGGAAATCGCTTCAAGAGACGGAAAATCGCCCTTTGTCCTCACCCTGAAAGTTTAAGCTCGTGGACTCGAGTGTTTAATTTCATCAGACTGTACCTACTAAAGCTGCGATTTTTATAAAACAATTTGGACAATACCTTCGGTCACACTCACAAATTAACAATACACTTTGTGTATTATGTTTAGGCGAATTAGGTACAAAATATCTCGAAAGAGGAGAGTACGAACTTCTAAATAATAACCTGACTGAAAATTTATTCTGCTTTTCATGTTTATATAGTATAATATATACTTAAGTTATTTAAATTTAGTTAAATTTCTTGTGGCTGTATTAAAAATTAAAAGTTGCATGTAAATTGAGAAAGAACTGACTCCTGTGCCAGGGCTTACGCTATTCTAGGAGCCAGGGTTTAACTTGAGAAATATACCTTATAATGGTCAATAAATTTTATTTAATTTCATTTAAAAAAACATTTAAAATATTTTTAATTTGGGCACACTGGACTTATTTCAATTCATTCGTTAAGAATAGCTACCAAATAATTTCTATATAATATTTATACCGTATGTGTACATATTTAATTACATAGCAATAATCTCTTGATGTGTAGATACAGGCTGCAGGGCTGCCCCTTCTATCGTTATTATATTATGACGTCATCGCGTCATACCGCGCTGCCGTTAAACCTCCAAATTTAATATAACAAATTTGAACAAATCGCAATAACAGTCCGAAATAAACGCGTTCATTACCTACTCATAACGAGTCGTTTTAAAGCGCCGGCGCAGAGTTGTACCGATACAAAATTGGCAATAAACATGCCAGGTGTTAGGGCTGTCAGTGTTATAACTCTTGGTTTTAAGACAACCCATACACTCACTCAATCCACTATAGGTTTTTCTCTTCGAATGTATTCAGAACTAGCTTTACCCGCGTCTCCACCTGCGTGACCTTCCAGAATAAAAAGTTACCTATACTTGTATGTACAACCTACATCTGGACCAAATTTAATCGAAATTGCCTGAGCTATTTTTGCGTAATGCTTAGATAATCTTACAAATACAAATAGACAATATTTTTGATGAGAGTTATTTTCACATAAAAAAAAGAAAGCAAAACTAAGGAAATTATAGTTATTTATAAATAGTTACGTTTATGGCAGCCCTAGGTAAATAGGGTGTCGTTATTTTACAGCAGCAGTATAATGCAGTTTGATTTGACTTTTAATTGGAGCGCTCTTTAAGTGCCAACGTTGGACTTTACTTAGTCCGTGCCTTACTGGATCGCTCTCCCCTTTTACTTACAATAGTACAAATGACCTGGAAAATATAAGTAGAAATCGCTAATTGGATACCGGAGACTAATTGCCGACCGTGTTTTAACTTTGAGGTTTTTAATTTTAAATTGTATTGTACTTACGTTGGATGTTTTTTTTATAACTTTATGATGGTGGAGAGAACAAAATAGCTTTTTTTCCTTTGACAGGTACATTTTGTTCTATGATTTAATTCAATGGAATCTTATAAAAACAAGTTTATTGGTTTAGCACTATGATTTTCTGTTTTCATAATTCATCCCTTGCAAGTAGAAAGAGAATATAATTTGTAGAAATACGGTCTTCGTAATAGGAATAATTCAATGGATATAATTGGCAACGTTAGAGAAACTCTATAATATTTGCGAAACATTACCGCCGTAGATCTACGGGAATATTGAACGACTTAAATTCAATCTAACTGAAACTCCTATACCCCGAAATTACGACCACCTTAAGTCGCCTGTTGAACAATACGTTCGGCCTCAAAGTACTTAACTGAATCCCTAAGTAAGTTAAGGTAATGACTAACTCCGATAGATACGGGAGCGCGGAGACGCGACTAACTTTAATTAATTTGAAACCGGTGCTCTGTTCGGACATTCGATACCTGCTGATTAATTATTTATCTTCACAGTACATCTGTTACGGATACGCGCAGTAACGATTTTACATTCGTCCATTAAATTCCTGCATTCATTTAGTAGTTCGTGTGATTACGTTATATTTTCACGTTCATGTACAAGTTGGATCATTTATTTATCGGTATACATTAAGCTACGAAGAGCCGCATACCTGCGGTAAGCTTTTAAGGTCCAGCCTTCATCTTGGAAAGACGAATACCCTGAATAAATATTTGCTTATTATTAACAAAACTTTTGACTACCAGTAGACAGTAGACATACATATTCTGACACACAACAAATTGTGTTACTAGTAACAAATCTCGGTTTGTTAGTTAGTTATACGTACGTACAGCTTGAATTATAATCAAAGTTCAGTTAATTATAACAAAATTTAAGTTATTTTTGAAATAACCAAAAAAAAGTTCGGCTTATTAGTTTATTCAGTGTAAGTAGTATATGAATAGTAGATTGAGCAGCAAATTTTAATAGCCATCGCCACAGTTTGGTAGCCCAAGAATTATTGCGGGCACAACTTCATGCCTAAAAACCTAAGCCTTTCAGGCCCTGAAATATTACCTACGGTTTTCTCACACCACTACCGCTCAGCTATAAACGCCGACCTTGACGGTGTGAAAGGTAAATCTGCCCATAAACCTCATTTTTTCAGTCAACACTTCATGAAAAAAAAGTATTTTGGCTAGGTGATTTATCGAAGCCGTTTTCAAAGGTAACGTTCAGCTCATTTGATTCAATATATTAATATAATGGGCAGCTGTTATTTTATAGAAAAAAAAGGTTGCTGAAAACGCCGAACCCGTGAGTAAAGGTCGCTACTATAATGCCATGCAAACAGCTCATATTAGTATACCTATACTAACTATAGTATAACTATTAAGTACCTACGTATTCAACTCATTTGCTTAATTAAAATTTCAATCTCGTTACGAGCTCGGCAGTCTGTTCCACCTCCTAGTGCAGTGTCACCAAGTTATTTGAACACACAGCAAGTTAAGCGAAACACAAAGTTGTAACTAAAGGCTGCTACACACACCTACTCTATTGAGTATGTAAAGTAATTTTCTTTGATATCTAGAAAATGCTTTTTAATATTGCAATACGTTTCGAGATCACAAAATTTTAACATTATATGGCGTTATAATATCACAAAACGCACGTTTTTAGGAAGATCATCTACCTGAATGAATTTTAAATATATTTATAATGTATGGAAAAAAAAAATCTTGACAGATCGATCCCTATACCACCCATGGTGCATCTTATCGAGCCTGTATCCTGTAGCCTGCATACTATGCTCTCTCTCTCTCTCTCCCTCTCTCTCTTCTCTCTCTCTCTCTTCTCTCTCTCTCTCCTTGTACTGTAGTATTCTCACTGTACAGGCTTGATGAGCCATCATATTATATTCCTAATCCTAATTCTAAATTCAGTTAATTGCTATTCATTGACCACTATCAACTGCAAACATAATAATTAATACGTATACACTACGTCCCTTAATCGGTTCAAGTCTGTGGCTAGCAGATAATTAACGTTCACAGATTCGGGCATTCGCACCGTGTTCCTGCCACCTATCAGATTAGATTGGAACCGAAATGGATGTACAGGGGTGGGAGTCGCGGCAATAGGGCTTACCCGTTCACAATCCTATCATGAGTCGAGCGCCTTCATTTGTTTGAACACGGACTCTTCTAAATTAACGATATCATTGACTTCAAGGTGTGCAGCGTTTTTGGTTCCCGCTAGATTATAAAAATTATGAATGATGAATGATGAATGATGATGATGATGAAACACATCTATGGCCGGATACTGATGATCTGTATTTTACCATGTATTATTCAGTCAGCAAATATAATAACCAACATGCTGCGCTGTGCGTGTAGGACGTTTACAGCTAACCAATGGAAAGCACATCAGAGCTCCGATGTCCTTCTATTGGTTCCATTGGTGGTTTGGATTCAGGGTTCCAAATTCAGCTGTGGAGCTGACCATCTTAGTTCCCCGAATCAAAGTAAGTCGGTAGGCTTTTCGACATCAAATTATTGGTATTTTTTTATTTTGAAAACATTGCTAGTTTTCCAGATTTATATACATTTAATTTGTTCCCGGAGATATCTGGATACCTATAGCAAACACAAGACAGAAAATAATGAGGTCTTATTTCCATAAAGTGTGGGAGTCAATGTCAAACTAAGTACCTACTGCTTTTCTTAGAATTTTTTTTTTCTCAGATTATACATATATATATATATATGTCATCAAGAAATAATCGTACCGTAAAAATATTACTTTTTACTGAATCGTATACAAATTATTCAGTATTTTTCTTGCAAAATAAATAAGTAGCGAGCTTGACAGGACGCCTGGCCGGGCTTTGTTGGTTGAGACCTTAGCCAAAGGTTGGACAACTAAAGTTTGCCGAGTAATCCCTGGTAGGTATGTTACGGTTTTCGCTTGTCCCATCTAATCTCGTGAGGCTTATTTTGGCATCCCCTCGGGCCCATGTACGTATGATGAGTTGTATGCAACCGCAGGTAAGGGTAATGTGTACACGGAAATACTTTCGAGGGTATAATATATTATATACGTATTTAACGTTGCTAACAAAGTCTGTGGGGATACGCAGAGTTCACACGACCATTTCATTAGTACTACTAATCTTGTGTATAACATGCTCAAAATATTGAATTTATAAACTGTACTCTTCCTAGCCTTTTCAAAAAGGGGTTCGGTACCAGTCAATAATCGGTAACCTCAAAGGGTCCCCTTTGAGGTTACCGGTAGTCCATCATCCCACTTATACCTGTCCAAGTTTCGAACCACCTTACAGGTGGTATTACTACCTACCTACCTACCTACTCTCATAGTTATAAGACCGACAGCTGGGACCGGCGGCTGAACGTGTATTGATTTTTATAAACTATAAATTGGAATCTTCAGAAGACTACATTTAATTCCTTCATTCAAATCTTGACTACACTGGTTATAAAGCAAGGAGTCAATACGTTATCGTAATCAAAGTTGCATTAAACTACAAAACTACATCAAAATTAAAACAAAGTTGTTTTGCTTTACACTCAGTTGTATGGTGATATTATATTTAAATATCATGTAACATTTTCATAATATTCTGGTTACACCGCTTGGTATAAATATCTAGATCAGTATAAAAGAAAAACTTAACCCCACAAATATTTGCGCTATCGGTACAACTTTCTTCCATGTTATAAATAAGTCGCGTGATATTAAACATTTTCCCGTGAGATGTAAATCCTAGTTCTTTGCGGAGTGAATACGCCATTCCTGATAATCCTATGATCCTTATTTACTAGCAGCAGAGGCCCGGGGGGCCGCGGGGCTTATCCGAACGCACTCGCCGCGCGACATGTCGAACGCTGTTTTCTCTTCGCATTTTCGACAGGAATAATATAGTTGGAATAGGCTAGGAGGCAGTTGTACCACCTGGCATGCCAATTAGAGAATTTTCCCGAGATAATAGTGTTTATTTGGGGACCCATGTAGGTACTTATTAATGTGACGTGTTACTCTGTTTATAATAATAATAATATAATAATTCCAGGCCTTTGTTAATGTCCCACTGCTGGGCATGGCCCTCCCCTCAATGCGAGGGGGTCATAGTCCACTACGCTGGCCCAGTGCGGGTTGGCGGACTTCACACATCTTTCGAGGAGTTCTCTCAGACATGCAGGTTTCCTCACGATGTTTTCCTTCACCGATCTTGAAAAAAATCTACAACATAATTAAACTAATGAACACAACAAAGAACGAGTAGGTACAACAATTTAAATAAGTTCGGTCCATCGTGACAGCTTATTACATTAACTAAATATGATTAATTACTTTCGCTAAACTTTAACAAAGTTCGCCACTAGCGGTGTGTACTTTTTGGAAACGTCATCGTTACACCCTAAAGTCAACCCCTCTGTAAGCATTATCCCAGTCTGTCGCCACATTCCGCTTAATTAGACGCACCCTTCAATAGTAATTTACCTAATAAAATATTAAGCTCTACAAAGCGTTTGAAGTTGGAGAAAGCGATTATCATAGTAGGTGAAATGATTTTTTTTGTATTTTTTAAGCCGCGTACTAACCTTACGTGCAGCCGATGCGGCTGGCTCCGGCACGTACCGCACGTGGCAGCCTCAGGACTGGCAGGCGCAAATAAAAAACAGTCGGGTTGACAGCAAGGCAAAAAATGCAAGATGAGAGCGCTCAGATTCTTCTGGGCTCGCAGACTCGTTCTGCCTTAGCGAGGCTAAACAGATAGTCACTTTTTTTTAGGTTCAACCAATAACCATGCATATCCTGGACTATAATTTGCATATAATATAAAACATATAAAGTACGTATACGTAACACTTTTATTTATTCGGTGGTAAAACGTGCAATACAATGTAACAGTTACGTGGTTTGGATACGTAAAGTGGAATATACAGCTGAGAATTGCCTGACAAACTGAGATTTGAAGCTCATACATTTTTCATACCTGAAAAATAGACGTAACATTATGTAATTATTTTTTTCATGATTATTTTAGCCCGTAAATGTTCGACTAAGACTAGTCTGAGTTTAATGGGATCCCGTAGGGCTGCCGTTGACGTATAGACCACTCAATCTTTTACGCAGATGTCGTAAAAACCAATCGACGAATGCCTCACGGTAGAAAGGCGCGGTACTAAGTAGGTACCTATATTATATTATATACATATTCAAAGTCGAATAATAGAATCTAAATGTTGGCTTAAAAATAACCTAATTTTTTTTTAATTATGGACAAATATATTCAGACAAAATGGCACATGTAAAACAGGCAAATGTAAATGGGCTCGAGGTCCAGCTATTTGCTGTTGGTCTACTATTTTATGTGTAGAACATAAGGATTTAGTTTGATAAATAACATAAAATTTAAACAGATGGTGTAATTTTTAATTTCATAGCTACAAAGTTGTTTTTTTTTTAAACATGCATACGTCACCACGCTGTTTTTCTAGTAAGGGGTACCGTCACTGCCGAGCATCAACAACATTTCAAAGTAAGAGAGGATTAGCTTTTTGCCAGTATACCTTTTTAATTAACTTCTCTTTTTTTTTATCACATCTTGATACGAGTACGCCAGCTCCACATATTTCAAGTCAAAGAAATAGAGCCGTGATGTAGCCGCAGCGCTCTCAATAACTTTTAATAATTAATGATGTTGATAAATGTAATCTTTAAACGGGTGAGAAATATTTGAATATTGCAATTAATTCCTAGGGAAACTTTGGAGGGGTGATTAGGCGATTAGCGATTGTTTGTGAGGCTTTCTGCCTGTGGCACAGTGGCGGTGGCTCCGCAAAATTCTGTGATAAGTTTCAGAAAGACGCTATATTTGTTTACTAACATTTATATTACTAAAATATTAATAATCAAATACCAATGACCAAGTCCTAACATTCTGTATTCATTTTTATAATTCTGTTTTTAGGAATGACGATAATTTACTGAGATTAACTGAAAATCATTCCAAAACTTATCCACAAGTCAATAATAATATCATTAATCAGTCTGTTGACACTGCGGTAACGCGCTTATCGTCAAATCCATTTCAAATGATTACCGGTATTATATCTACCTTTCAACATCAATCGACAAAGTCATACCGACCATTTATCAAAAGTTCACAAAACCTCTTACAAAATGATATAAGCGAGAGGATTCTCTCGATAACCGGTAACGGTGTCTTTTTTCAGTGAGCGAGGTGGGTCGTCCCTCGGGGAGGCGAATATCAGCATGTCATTTGTTTATATTGCGAAATTAATCCCCCAAGCCCGCGTGACTGATGAGTCAAGTCAAACGTCCCTCGCCAAACAAAGAAACACCGAGGTGTGTACTATAATCGATGTTCACTTAAACGACAGATGCTACAAACGGGTGCCATCAATCTATCCCCCCTCTTCCTGCCCACCATCCGATTCATACCCCCCGAGGGCCGAATTGTTATTCACGTTCCATTACCTCAATTTTTTAGAGCAGAGGTGCCTGAAAAGAAACCCTTTCACTTATTGTGTCTCATCCCTGAATAGGTGGAGGGCCATCGTGAAATTAAATTTCTTTAGATTATTCATTTCTTCCCCTCTTTTCTTTCGTCGAGTGTTTATTCAGGATCCCGCTACAGATGTTAGAAGTTACACGGAAACGGAATATGTTTTCGGATAACATTGAGGTTTATTCGTTGTTATTTTGTTCATTCGTCTTCGTTTCGCCCGGGAGATAGTAAAACAACCAATAAATTCAAAAGGCTAGCACGCACGATCGCGTGGCGTGGAGTGCGCGACACGCGACAAGAATCATTCAGGAATCGATTAAAGTCCGCCGCACACGTACGGGAATCGAGCAAACATCGAGAACTCGATGGTCCGATCACGGAGTTTGTCGAGTCACGTCCCGCCGACCAATAATTCAATAAGGAGCTTTCCCAGCGCCAAGTGGAATCATTCACTTCACTTATTGCTACATGCAAACTGTTTTTTTTTAAGATTAGATACTATTTGATATTAGTTCCGTTAGCGGGAACTAGTTGGAGAAACAACTAAGCTGAATGCTTGTGCTAGGCGAATGTCAATAGTAGGTACCTATATCGGTCGGTGGTGGGCTTAAATTGTGCCAACTGGCAAAAAACATACTTAAATAATAATTTAATTACCGTCTGAGTGGTACCGTAAGTCGTGGAAGAGCTGTTACTTTCTAACACAAAACCAGTATAATGGCAATATCATGGGTGAAATGTGGGTGCACTTCATGTATCTCTGACTACTCCTTCGTGTATTACAAGCGTGGTTGTACTTTTAAAACAGTATGTTACGCTCACACCAGCTAAATTGTTATATAAGGTACAGTCCAAAGGAGTATTCACTGATTATAAAGACTAACACCTTAGCTTCGATGGCGCAATTATCCCGATCGTCACACAATGGGCCGCCGCAGCTTAGTAGCTGAACAAAGCTTCATTATGCGTTTAGCTCATTAAGTGAATTAATGAATCCAAGGAAGCGTTTGTGGCGCGCCGCGTTGATTAGTCTCATAGTATTGACGGGGCAATTTTCTAACGGGCGTTGATTACGCGCTGACGTGTCTATAACGATTTCTTGATTTGTTAACTAATGAATAATACTGTTCATTGTGTACTGATAGAGTGATAGTAGAGTGATCAATGATTATAATAAAAACTTCAGCGAAAATAATTTAGTATAGTATTATAGTCTTTAGGCTATATTTCATTTAAAAATAAAACCTGTTCAAAGACTCAACACGACAATATTGAAAAAGTTAAGTCTCACTAATAACAAAGCGAAAATTTACAATGAAGCCATTTCATTTTCAAAAGTTTAAAATGATTAAATCAAATTACGCCGCTGCGTCCGACATTGTAGTGAACACTAAGGTGGACACTTAACATTGATGGCGCTGCAAACGAAGTTGTGCTTAGGGCTAGGAACTAAAGGTACATAAATGAGTCTATTTCTGCCCGCCGAACGATGAGTGCTGGCATAAACGAATTACTTGCTTGAACATTCTCGCCGAAATGCATTAAATGGGGTCGTATAATAACATTCTTTAAAATATTGTAACATTCGTGTTCTCGCATAAATTAGCTTGTTTAAATGTACCTAGGTACAACGTCTCGTATAGTTAGCTACACTAGACGTTTTACTTGTTTAGTTGAATTTATATGTGGATGCAACTGCTTCATTTCACGATCTAATATTAGATCTAATATAGACGTGGTGACTCTTTATTTCTAAAAATAGATTGATAGCACATTGATACCTATGAATGTTAATCTGAATCTTGAATGTTAATTACTAGTTAATAAATCCATATTCTTAAACATATAATAAAAAATTAAACGTTATCCGATGTTAATTGCGCAACAGTTTAACCAAACTTTTATTTGTTTTGTAGATAAACTCAACGCTCTATTAAGCTCCATAAAAAGCTACTCGAACTCCAGGCGAGCTGAAGAAATTTGCTACAAATATTATTTGCATTTACGCTGCGAATGCGGTGAACTTTATTATATTTTATTCGAAAAAAGCGCGATCCAAAATGAACGAGTGCTTTTAAGTAATGAATTTAAGGCCAACCTTGTTATATAAAACTGTTCACAAAACTCGAACACTGCATTAGCATACATCCTTACCTGTACTGGGCTAAGTTAAAAATCGTGTAGCGCTCGCGTCCCGTGAGGACGCCCGGCCCAGAATAATGGGAGGATTCGAGAGAATAAGGAAAACCGTCAGGTACCATACGAGTTGAATGCATTAAGTACTATCTCGATCACACGTGGACATAAAACCCAGTTTCTGAAGGTTTCAGGCTGTTAACGTTCGCGCTACAACGCTTTCAAAAGCGTCAAATACTAAATCGCGAGGGAGGATTTTTTTAAGTGCACAGCAGTGTCTATCGTTCATGTTCAGTCAAATGGCGGTAATGCTACTGTTGCAGCGTTTGACGCTTGAAGAGTGAGATTTAACGTTTTATTTTGTTGTGAACCGGTGCACGTGAGCGTGTGAATAAATTCACTCAATATTGGCTACCCAGATATTGTTTATGAAATAAGATCTTAACTAGTTTCGACGTACGTCCACCTGTCTGGGTGGAGCAAACACCGCGTCAAGATTGTTGGTTGTGGTAACCCTATATTTTCTATGATTTAATCAAATCGTCCGCGCAGCGTATTTTCCACACATGACGACGTCCAACGCGACCCCGGCATGACAGACCCAGAAAATTACGTTACCTACCACTCGCTCGCATCGATTCAGTTCGTTTTAAAATTCCGAAATCTCGTTGCAACTTCGAGAGTAATTCTTGAGAATTCGACGTTGAATTGACGTTCTACGATTTAAGATACCTACGACTGAAAGTCGCGCGGGAGACTCGACTTTTTATAGTTAGTGGCAGTAAGTGACTTGCAAAAGAATCGATTACCTTGCCGCTATTTCTTATTTGAGACGGTCGATGTATTTTTACTTAGCTTCAATTTTGCAAAAGGTAATAATAGTCAATTAACTGTGGAATTCACACGTCTCTCTGGATGCGGGCCAAAGTACAGCATTACGCGGAGTTTGTATTCAATGGAGACTAATAAAACACTTGAAGATCGGATGCCAGTTCATAGTATATGAATGTAGATGCCAATATTAAGTTCGATCGGGCTGGTTATTAAATTTGTCATGTCGGTTAGTTTCAAATAAATTAAGTTTGCGGAACTCGAGACTGTTTTCAGTTAGGACATTACTTAGGTTCTGTATGCTATTAAACCTTATCCACAACATATTTCACAGAATTTATATGGTATTTAGGGTTTAAAAGCACTTTATGAAACAGGCCCTAAAAACTGAGGCTACGAAGCAACCGACAGGCTTAGAACAATACATACCTAATACTTATGGTATAATATTATAATAAATATTGATTTTATATACCTACAATAGCGATGAGTCGGGCGTACTTAGGTATACCTGGTTCGCGTTGCTTTTGAACCCATGTCACAGCAAAGTTGACGTATTGGGACCTTAATTACACATAAAAGGTTGGGCTGGGCCTTTTTCGGGTCTACCTTAGCAGTGACCATCAAGAAGTTTGCTAATAATATAATTGTAGTAGACTTATTTCAACACCAACATACTGATAGAGTTAAACGGCTGCTTTTAAAAGTTAATAATAATAAAGATCTTGTAATATATAACGACCACCATTTCTAAACGTATTTACTGTATGTGGCTGGTAGATGACAGGCTGATTGACGGCAGGCATAGAGGAGAGGCATACAAGCGAGTGACGTAGAGGCAGCCTCGACATACTCTTTTGTTACTGGACGTGTTCACGTCAAAATTATTCCGCGATCGAAACCGCTGCGACTTGCGGATAGCCGCGTTTGTTATTTTACACGCTTCAGGGTGATATGCTCTGAGAGAATTCCGTACCTATTGAGTTAAAGCTCATATACATTTAATGGGGTCGAGTCACCTTCGTCCGTAGGAGAATTAAATACCCTCGAGATACCCTACACGTGACCCTGGGTGGTGCCAACTAGGTGACAACTCTACTGGTGGTAGGCTTAGGCCGTGGTTAGTCACCTACCACTGAACAAAGCCATGTCGCCAAGCGGCCTAGCCGTGTTCCGGCATGATGTTCGGTGTTGCCGTTCATGGATGGCGGGTCAGATCAGCTGCGCTGCATGTGCCTAGTGAATGTAGCGTTTCAATCTACTGCCGCCTTCCTACCTAGGCAAGTATGCTCCATCGTAGATCTCATCATCACTTACCATCAGGTGAGATCGAGATCAAATACTTGCCTATAATGTAATAAAAAAAAATAAAAAAAATCCTTAGCGTGTTACATTATTATGGGAGGCGTCCTATATACCTACACATAGAAGTAAACACATATAATAGATATCTTTGGACAAGTAAAACTAGTTTTATAACGTATGTAGACTTTAACTAACCCTATAAGTGTGTGTGTGTGTAGTGCATGTATGAGCATTTATGTGTGCTATAAGTGACTAAAAACAAATTAAAATATTCAAGCCAGAGCGTATAAATTTCAGCTTTTTTACGGCAGACACGAGAGGTAATTCACTGATCGGTGTTGCAAACTGATGTAATGAGATAAGTGCCCTAGGAACTAATTGACACCTCACGTCCAGGCACGCGTGCCATGGTATTAATTGCATTTTACACCGGTACCCTCCGTTTATAATTTTACTCTGGCCTAGGATTGACGTGTTTCGCAGGCAAAATAACAAGTGTCGAATTTCAGTAATTTAATATAACGAGACTTCTGGATGCCTGTCTGTCTGTATAATAATAGGAATGTTTAGCTCAGTATGCTCGGATGTACGGTTATGGGAATACCGACGGATTCTGAATGCCGCAGTATGTAACAATGTACTGCATTATTTTGAAATTACAAATTGCAGAGGCAATACAAAGGTGGAGATATTTTCCATCTAAGCCAAATATATTTCGCACACAGTTAAACTACCTAAAATAAGTACAATAAGGAGTAGGTAATATATAATAACAAAAATAATTAAACAAATTCGTATATCTATCTTTCTTGTTTAGTATTGTAACACTAAATCCATGATTTTTATCTCGCTCGCTCTATCTTTCTCGCTCTCGTTCCATTACGACTCAAGACGCATAACGTCTCATCACTCTATTTATCTCAATAAAAAATAAGTATGCCTAATAACTAAAATAAGCGAATTAAAAATAAAACTTATTTTACAGATTTTATCGCGTTTATTTTGTGTTTTTACGTTCCCGACGTTTTTATTCGCGTTAATATAAGAAATCAATATTTGAAATAAGAGCTACATGTATCGTGCAAAATACACATTAATAGTGTAATTAGTGTGTTTGTTGCGTCAAGAGCGATTTGTTGTTGCAAGGGCTCGTAAGGTAATGAGAAATACACCTAACATAACATTCCCTAATACTTACGTGTTTGAGTAATGGAAATAATGGCACTTGTGAAAACATCAAGGTGCTAAAACACTATTGTTTGAGGCGCGCGCCGGCACACGAGACTTGGCCGGCACTGACCGCACCACCAACTTTTGCTCATTTGTAAGTCTTCGATAAAACTTTCCTGTCCGATGTCCCCGTATCACTTCGCTAGTTTTAAAAATTTTCTATACTATTCGCGCTAACTTCATTTAATACATTCGACGGACGTTTATATTTTGGTAGGTATAATTTTTTTCCTCTTAATACCATTACGATTTTTACATTATTATTTTGGTTCACTCATAAAAAACGTATGTTTTCATTTTCATATTCGGTATTGCGCACCCTAAGGGGCTTTGAAGCTGCCTTCCTATTAATTACCTACATTGGGGAGGCCCATGGGGATGAAGCGTGGGTAAACTGAAACTTTTTTTCACTGCGGGGCGCTTATTGATCTCAATGAATAAGTACCTACCTGGGCACCCTGGTGGTAGGCACTTACGATAACTCCTATGTAATGCTTATCATACCTATTTATGTTACGATTGAGGTATTTCAATATAACAGCTGGAGTTTATAACTGGTGGTTTTAACTGGTGGTAGGCTTCGGCCGTGGCTAGTCACCACCCACTGAACAAAGCCATGTCGCCAAGCAGCCTAGCCGTGTTCCGGCATGATGTTCGGTGTTGCCATTCATGGATGGCGGGTCAGATCAGTTGCGCTGCATGTGCCTAGTGAATGTAGCGTCTCGATCTACTGCCACCTTCCTACCTAGGCAAGTATGCTCCATCGTAGATCTCATCGTCACTTACCATCAGGTGAGATCGAGATCAAATACTTGCCTATAATGTAATAAAAAAAAAACAATTAGAAATTATAGGCATTTAACATAGCAACCAAATTATACAAAAACTAATCTTATCTCTTAAGCTTCTAAGCTTCTTTAGCTCTTAAGCTTCTTCTCTAAGCTCTTGTCTTTTTTCTTCGTCATAGTGTTTATAGAATTTGCACTTGTAATACAAAGGAACTTGCATTTTACACGATACATTTTGGTTAGATGTTCCTGAAAGCGTGCCGGTGCAATGCGCATTTATTATTCAAACCAGTCAATAATGTATGGACGGTTGGTATGTACTTACGTGTTAGTAAGTATTTACTGCTTCTTGGGGTGAATTTAGCAAAACATATTTTTTTTATGTTTACATCAACGATTTTTTTACACTCCATTATAAAATTGGAAGAAAATTAATGTATGCTTCATTTATCATATTTCAATTAAAATTTTGGACACGCTTTGTTTTTTTGTGCTTGTACAATAATTGTAGTATTCGTAGCCATTTCGTGGCGTAGCTTTTCCGTATGCCGCAATGAGTGTTTCTGCTAACATTTTGATACAAAGTAAAATTGATAAGGCCTTGCAGGCAAAAAGGCGGCGGTCAGCTACACACACGTCAGCCGTAGACATCGGCTACAGTTAGGCTACACAGCTCATACAAAATGAAAAAGTCCAATTAAAGATCTAACCCTGTACGAAATAAATCTATTCATCATCATTTTGGCGTCTCCCGACTAGTTCAATACTATCAATATTCATTGTACCATCCTCAGGGCGATTAATTAATTTTATACCTAATTTAGATAGTATGTAGCCCTTTGATGTGAGCTAATATCTTATTCTGTTTCAACAATTTGGCGGTGTTATACTCGTAGTAGATAACATCAGCCCTAAATTCATAGATAATTTTCTTCAAAAAAATGCTTATTGGTGCCATTGTAAATGGATTAGAACTTTGATGAATTTAGAGGCACGTAGGTGGTGGGTGGATAAAATATGCCCAAAATATTAATGATTACGAGAATGTCTGAACAGATCTTATACTTATAGGTTAATTTCGCATGGCAATATTTTATCTAGCACAACCGTTTAGTAATTTAATAGTCACATTGCAAGTGTTATCACTGAAAGTGCTTTCCTTACAGCTAATAACTCGCATTACATCAAAGTTTACTTGTTGATGTTGTACGTCTCCACGTATATCTAGATTCTATTTTAAAATTTAAAATATATGTATTTTAGGAAGGTTAGAATTGTTACGTTCGTTGGCAGCCACACATACACACACACACTATACTATACATATGTATAGCCACCTCACCGTGCAGTGATCTAGCGATAGATCATGTATGGTAAATTATGTAAAGGTGATTCAATCATTTGCATGTGGGTATACAGAGTGATACAGAAAGGGTATACTAAGCCTTAAACATTCGCTTCTTTAGTCTACTTGTAATCATTATGTGAAATCAGAGTTTCGATTATAATCAAAAAGAAAATAAAAGGTTTTTTGTAATCAAATGTTTATTTTTTAATTTGGCCTATTGAAGTTCTAACTCCACATAGTGGAACTGGGACTGGAGGAACTATTAGTGGAACTGGATGATGCAACTGTTTACAGCGGAGTACGCTGATGTAACGAACCGACTCGAACCCCGCTTCCAGCAAAGCAGCATTACACATATTGCTGAAACAAAGTTACTTTAGTTAGTTCTTACTTAACGCGAAAACCATATAAATGTTGTTCACACCATTATATAAGTACCTACCTCCTTGCTAGTAAATCACTTACATAAGTAAATATTTACAAATTTCCCTTTGATGGAAATAACATAGCCAAGTATTATGTAGCCCTAGCCTACTCCTGTTTTATGCATAGACTTACAAGCAGTCCAAGCAGCCTAATCTCCTCCTCAAGTTAGCGGGTTAACCGCAAGATTTCACTTTATTAGCTTTTACAGACGCTGACGGCAGACATCCTAAGTAAGTAACGGAACTTGTAATCCAAAGTCCACAATTACATAGGTACCCAACATGCAGGTACTTTTGAAACATTTCCACCTTATTGGTAAAGTTAGCTGAAGATTGTATAGTTCCTCAATCGTAGTCAACGCATACGAACAAGTATAAAATTAACATAACATGATTTCTTATATTTACGCGAATACTACACATTGAAATAAAACTAATTAAACGGATTTTATCGCGTTTATTTTATGTTTTACACTCCCGACGTTTCAGCTGCTTTACAGCAATCACGGTCACGGGAGGAATGAGGTGTTTGACGTCCTAGTGTCATAGTTTGAACTACCTAGGGTACCTTCATATTTCTTGCTGACAGTGTCTTGAGGTCTTGCAATGGTTCGCTAGGTTTTGGATTTAATTGTATTAATTCCTGGATCCCATGTCGGTGGTAGCACTCAGCCATTTTCCCTATTGAAACGTCGGGAACTTAAAAATATAAAATAAACGCGATAAAATCCTTTAAATTAATCTAATTTCAATTAAATATTATGTTAACAGTAAATGTCCATTTTCATAACATGAATATTAAGAGTGATGTGAGGCAGTGCTCCCAGGCGAGACATTCATTATCAAGCTGAAAGATTTTCGCATTCTTTGTAACGTTATGATAGAAATGAATGATGTCATTTATAACCACAGATTAGGCACGGGACTGTGGAACTAAAATGAATATTAAAAATATGACAGCTCAATTAATTTTCACGGATTTACATTCACATTTTGGATAGAAAACAGTTCAAAATTTGATTGGAATTTGATATTTACCTTTTCAATTTTCTTAGAAATTTTAAAAAGCAGTGATCTAAATGCCCCTATTTTGCCAACCTATTAAGTCAAATAATAATAAGTTATGAGGTAATTTTTTTTCTATTAACACAGTAATTATTCAATGAACCCAAACCTGAAACAAAGGGTATTAAAGCAAAATTAATGATAGCAGTATAAAATACAATTGAAGAGAAATACAACGATCCCGCACCTTCACTATAAACAATGGACTATCAAAATAATATAAAAATATCAGCCATTACCTTTCTCATTTATATTCAGTTACGCTCGTAAGGGAGACAGGCATATGCCGTTACGGGGAGAGAAAAGAGGTCAACTATAAAAGGGTGGGCTTCATGAACATTTGAGACATTATGGCGTATCGTTAGAACAGTAATAGGCGTTTGTTTTAGTGCCTATATCTTCATAGTAGCGGTCGCCTATGTACCATTTATACATTCAGACGACGCTTTCGTAATAAAATGACAAATAGTACCAACGAATTAGCGAGTTTTATTTTAAAGTACCTACTAGCTGTGACAGAAATATCTTTTAGCGTGGTTTGTTGTTTTTTACCTTCTCAGGATCAAGGTATAGTATTTATAGGGCTAATTGTCTTTTTTTGGATTTTTTTCGTTTTTGATTGCGCCGTATAGACCTAAAGATAATTATTTATGAAACACAAAACGCAACATTGTAAGCCTAAATTGTTCAATCTCGATCTAATTGATGGCTATTATTAAAATGTTAATGTAAGCGAAGCTTAAGCTTGCTGAGAAATGCTGAACGCAATCTAAGCCACAAGCTGTAACTTCAACGGCAGCATTTGCAACAATTTGAAATTCAGTATCGGCATGAAATAGTTGGTGGTTGGCTCCGCTAGGCTAGATCTACGAGCCCTCGCAGGCCCGTTATCTGGGAGCGTCAAATGTCACCATTTGCATTTTATTGCTAAAGTTTCTGGCCACAGAACGCCTATTTTTATGGTAAACTTATTCAAATGCACGGCAATGTCATAAATTTAGTAAAGGGGTAACCTGGTGCGGCGGGCACTGCAAATCTTTGCAAATACCGAGCGTACCTCTATGGACGCGTCTGCTATCTTACTTCAGCGGGGTTATTTGAAACCGTTCGAAATCGATAACGGATACGGAATCGAAAACTTGCAAATTGGATTGCCACAATCGCTATTAAAATTTCCGAATTTGATTATTCTCGACGTTTCTCGATGGAAATACCAATTCGTTTTGTTCAAAAGTTTCCGTCGGAGGGCTCGGCACCTACATCGGAAAATGTTTAATCCGTTTCCGATATCGATTCCGAATTATTTAAAATAACCCGCCTGATATCCCATATCAGGTGTTCAACGCCAGTTTGAAAATATTCTTTACAGCGTACTTGGCACAGTTTCCAAAATCAGTGAAGCCGTTTCTAAGATTAGAGCTAATCGGACGACAGGCAGGCCTGCCCAAAGGTGAATGTTAAAAATATGTTAGTGACAACATCCCGTTGTGTAAAACGTTTCCGAATTCCGATTAACAAACCATAACGATAGAATATCCTTCTCGTTTAAGAAATTATCGACAACCTAGCAATTTTGAAATGATAGATGCCATGTCAAACATGCCATGCCATGACAAAGGCTAATAATAAATCAACAGTTTACGAAGGAGACGTTGAAATTCGTTGTGAAGTTAATTTGTAAGCGATTGCTCCTTTGACATGATAATATTAAACGGCAGTTAACTTTGACTTGCTTTTGACTATTTTTATTCCAAAACTTCGTAAAAATAGTATAATCAGTCGTTTGCAGTATAACACTTTATGGAAACTACGAACGAGTTGATGTTTATTTTATATTTGCGAACTGGAAAAGCGAAATGTATAGGAACGTGTGCCATGGTAAGCAAGTCACACGGAATACCTATGAAGTAATAAATCAATAATCTGTAACTTTTTAATTAAATCACGACTAGCACACAAAGTTTATTTCGGAGCGTCAATTAATCCACGGTCCACCACGGTCTGAGATTTTATGTTAAAATAACATGATTTATGCCGATCACAGTCAACAATCAATTTTTATCGCGATAATATATTGAAATCGCAATGACTTAGTCTGAGTAGTATTAAATTTTAAGATCATATTTCATACACGTGTATGAATTTTGGCTAGAAAAGGTTTATTTGTAGCTAGATTTTTTTTTTCAATCTGTCACAACATAATAGTACCACTGTGAATGTGTATCAAACAAAATCTCGTTAGGTTTCATTGAAAGTCACCGTCAAATCATTTATTTTGTATAGACCTACGGAGCCACTTACAAATTGTCACTTTACATGTTTTTCTTAACTCTATAACCGGATCGGAGCGTGATCTTAACTGAGAAGATCCGGCAAGAAACTCAGCAAGCTTGTCTTTTTTACAGTAGGTATGTTTTTTTATCGCCAATTAATATGGTGCAAGTTTCGACAGATTAATTATTTTCTTTAGCTCCAGTGTGTTTCATTGCATAAACAGACAGCCATGAAAACCGATCCAGTTGCTTACGATTACTACTGACTATTTAGTAGCACGAATGTGCTCAAACAATATTATATTACAAATATTATCATCAAATCATAGGTATAGCTTTATTCTAAAAGAAGACCGCAGATTTTTGCGCCGTATTCTCCAATATAGGATCTTATTTTCTTAATCAAGAAACGTAGTCAACACAAGCTTGTCACGCAAAGTCGGTCTGCCTTTCATAATGGAAGGAAAATCTGCCGATTTTCTGCCGCTGAATGAAAATCAATTTCCTACAGTTGGGAAAATTCATTTATCGACCACCTGCGCTCCGGTGCTCGATCAAGCGCAGACCAATACAATGGAGGCCTCGCTCTAATCTTTAAGAAGGCGCTTTTAAAATGACTGCCAGAGATTACCTAACAACTATAGATAAATTTTGGTGCCAGAGGCTTCACAGGGATTTTCTGATTGTTGGTCTTTTCAACCTCATTATAATATGTTTGTATTTTTTTGCTAAACTTGAAACTTTTTGTTTTACCTTTTCATCGGCCCTTTCAGTGTTTTAAAATAATATCTAGTATTAAATTGAATGTGCTACTAGTACTATCAGTAACGACAGCGATCTTACTTCTTCTTTTTAATCATGGCGCAATCTGGGAGCATGTTTGTTAAATACACCAAACTACGTTTATTACCCCTGAAAATTATTATTCAGTAGTGTTGACTAAGTAAAATAGTCTACAGTATTGCTTGTTAAGATAAGTGCCCGTAAATTCCATAGCTAGTCACCGTTTACCAACGAACGAATATAATGAGATCGTATTGCAGATACCGTTGGCAAAGTAATACATTTTCCATTGAACAAGTGCAATTTTATTTGAATAAAGCAATTCCGCTATTCAGTCAGGTCTCTTTTACATTGCAGCATAAAACCCTCGTCGGTAAGCGAATGAATATTACTATTAGATATTTCTTGTTATTACCTTTAATATTTAACTGCAGTAGGTTAGCATGCAGACTTTATTCTCAACATCAATATTCTTACTTACATTTTTCCATTGTGGGTAGGTGGTTTTTAATCTAGGTATAGTTTTTAAGTAGGCGGTACACAAAAGGAACCACCCTGAGCGACTTCGATGAGTATGTTTTAACGTCCGTCGCACCCTGTACGTCAAGTGCGAGATTATTCGTAAGCTGACTGTATAGTTTAGTTGTCGTATTTTTTTTTATTACATTATAGGCAAATATTTGATCTCGATCTCACCTGATGGTAAGTGACGATGAGATCTACGATGGAGCGTACTTGCCTAGGTAGGAAGGCGGCAGTAGATAGAGACGCTACATTCACTAGGCACATGCAGCGCAACTGATCTGACCCGCCATCCACGAATGGCAACACCGAACATCATGCCATTTAGACATTGTATGGCAAATTGTACAGCGCCTCTAGCGGACAGTATTTAAAACTTTCAATACTCCATACAATGTGTCTAAAATCGTGTAAATACGTAAACTATGAGGTATATTGTTAGCTTACAAATAATCTCGCACTTTACGTGCTGGGCAATGTACAATTCGTCGATTGGCGAATCCATTCACCAAACTTACATTTGCCACCGACATTATAAGAAGATGAATCTAGGTATTTCAATTTAGAAGACACTCATAGATACATTACGTATTAAGCTAAGCTTAGAACAGCTCGGTAACAAGCAATGTATCGCGGGCGGACTACAAGTGTCAAAGTTAGGCGAACCGCAGTCGCGTGTTGCTAAACTAAGCAACGCAAAGGTTATAACTGTCAAAGTTGTTATTATAAGTCTGTATTTCAGTTTTGTGCCACCGAAACAGAGCTGCCTACGATCTGACGATCAAACTCACTTCGCTCAATGGCAAAATGAATTTAATTAAAGTTCGCGCGACATTGATCTCCGGTGCGGAACCCGATCGGGAAAGTCGAAATTGTTAATTTAACTACGCATAATAATTCGCCAGTACATTTTTATATTCTTCGGACCCTTTATTAAACGTATATATATATATATATATACGTAAAAGTTAACTAAAATTTTGCTGATAATGGGAAATAATATGAATAATAACACATGTTTTACCTATATTACCACTTACGTCTATTGTTGTTGAACCTCTGTTTAAGTACTAACTCTAGTTTACTCTACATTTAATCTCCTTTTTTTATTATTATTATTACTTATATGTCATTAGAGTTACAATTACCTAATATCACTCATATTTTTATTTTTATTTATTATATCACATGTAACATTGTAAACTACGTTGGCAATACTAAATAAAAAAAAAAAATAAGATGTTGCTAAGCTGCTCTTTCTATCGTATCGGTGGCGGCAATTTTTAATTATCGTTGCCATAGATATAAGGCACACTAAGGTATGAAAGTTTTCCCCTTATAAAAAAGCCGCTTGAGTTTAATATTAAAACTGATTCACATGTATACAATCTGCGTTGCTGATTTAATTATGAAGTCTATTTTTAAAAGCTTTTAGTGGTAAGGGTTCATGAAAAACCACATGAAGTTTCGTATGGCTAAATGCAGTGGAATCGTTTTGTAACTTTCATAACTAATTTCAGGGTCCGAAATCCAGTTTGATTAAAGCTCTGTGACAACTCTACAAGATAAGCGTTTTAGGAAATCGCCCGTTCAATTGTTTCAATTTTGAAAGTTATGCTTTGTTTGATATGGGCGATGCGAATTCAAAGATATTTTTGTTTCATTTCGTGTTTTGACAGATTCATAAGTTTAAAGACATCCCAGATAATAACTATAAGACAACATAATGAAATCAAAATAAACACATCCAAAATATCAAAACTTACAGTCCATTTACAATTGTATTACAAAGCCTGAAAATGGTTTGTAAGGGCGTTGTAAATTAATACAGTTTACTTTAAATTTGGGGGTTTTTTTATGTCAATAATAAAACCCTATTTATTTGGCCCTATCTATATACGTCGGTATAATCATGTTTAATGTAAATAAGTATTTTGCGGCCTCTATTTCCCTACGCCATATGTCTAACTCTTGAAAACGGTGAAAAATATAGCGTGCGATGGGTTTTGTGAACATTATCGGAGAGGATCGCACCGGAGTGGCTTTCAACTCTGTTCCCAGGGGATCGCGCTGAATGTATTCCATCCAGTTCGGTTTGAAGTGTCACTAGTGGATATTAGGGCAGGTAGAGCCACGGGATGAAATGTAGGCGGGATACAGAATACCCAAGAGTAGACAGTAAATAGATATAAATGTTCGTTTCATAAGACAACTAGAATCGGCAGTTAATTTGAATTAATCTTATAATCTTGAACTTTTTTATTTATGGTAAACAGCAATTGACTGATGTACCACTGGGCATAACTGATAAAAGTGGTTCCTGAAAACTTTTTCTTGGCAGACCTGTATCATTACCTGAAATTGTAAGAGCTACATACTGACATATCAATAGTGATGACATACATGAATACAAATATCCAAGGAATTAAAAAGTTTATAAAGTTATGAGACTGAACCCAAATAATGAAATTGCTACAGGCAGTGGAAATTAATGTTAAATCCTCTACCTGGAGTAGGTAAGCCGATTTTCATGAAAACCGACAAAAGATGAAAGAGCCACATAATAATGTGTGTGATCTATACATAAGTTCACCTTGATATATTTAAATAGAAAAGCTAGCTATGGAAGTAAGTTTAAATGGGTTTATCATACAATTCAGATTATAATTATAACCTTACTAGCTGCGCTCGGCGGTGTTACCCGTGTTTAAAAAGTATGTCCTTTTTACGGGGATAAAAAGTAGCCTATGTGCTATTCCAGACTACAATCTATCTCTGTGCCGAATGTCATCCAGATCCATTCAGCCATTCTCGCGTGATTAAGTAACAAACATCCATCCATCCAAACTTTCACATTTATAATAATAGTGTGATAGCAAGCGTTGATAGCCAGTATTTTCAGTTTTTTTACCCTTCTTTTTTTTCAAAGAAAGAAAGAACATTGTCTTTCTTTCTTCAAAGGGCCTGACACACCAAACGGCAAATATTCTGACAAAGCAACGTTATCTATTTCGATTTTAAATTATGTCAAAGATATTTTGACACAGCGAGATTAAATACTAGTTATAGTTTGGACCCCAATTTCGGGTTTGATGCCTCCTTACAGCAAAAATCCATTTGGCGAGCTAGGTGAATTGAATGCCATAAAGAATTTACAGACCCTTGGACCCTCGACATTAACCAGCGGAACGGGGCGGCGACATTAGTGCGCTGACAGATGTTTGGTTGCGAGAAATATTTCGTTGGTACATGTTCCGACTACCTTATGAATTATTGGTTTATATTGCGAGAGGGCGCGGTACGAACAACTTTACGTAACGCGTTTATACATAATATAATATAGGATTATAAATAAAATGCGAAAATAAATTGGAGTATTAATAACCTAACTGTACCAAAATTATATTTAATATTATCTATTCGCCTCACAATTTGAAAATTTAAAGATGCTCTATTTATTCTCGTCTCAGTTTTTAACTTATAATGCCATTGAGCTAGTCGCAAATACACCTTCAGTTCTACTGATGCTACCACATTTTATGGTTATCGACATTTTACGACACTTTATTAAACTTACCTAACAAATAAAGTGACACAATCATGGTTTACAGTGTACTACGATCCTTGCCTTTTTATTACACCGTTGTAAGTGCTTTTGTAGACCTTATTTACTTCCCTAACAGTGTGTTTCTTTAGCATTTTTCGCAGTGAAATCGAGAAGTGTCTCTTCGATGTCACAGCTGAGCAAACACTCCATCGTTTTGTATATTTGATAGTATCCTTGCTTCATTCTGAGACGGGGAACTTTAACTAAATTCTTGTATCTTAGGATTGCTTTTGTTTTTTTCTTACAAACTATCACCTTACCTATGGGCCCATAGGTAAGGTGATAGTTCATTAAGATTCCACCTTTTAAATTAGGTATATTAGGTATATATAGTATATTAAATTAGGTCAATAAAAGTATTTTCATGATTTATTCAAACTGCCCAAATTCAATCCAAATCCATCAACCCATAGGAACAAAAATCAATTTGGATATCCAGCGGAATGTGAAATAGTTATTTTGAGCCCCGAATAATACCAGTTAAAATGTTTTGAACCGTTGTGAAATAAAAGTTCAATGAATAATATTTATAAGAGAGTATTTTCAATAAAATCTAAACATCATCGATAGGCAAGTAAGCTTCTGCCCAGTTATTGTAATAGCCGCATATATACATGGTCCGGGGTTCAATTCGTGGGGCAAATTAATGTGTTTGACAAAGTCTCCCATAAACAAACTTAGTTTACTCCTATAGCTCACTTAAGCTTTGGAGAAGAATGCTCACATACGATAGTATTTTGATTGATTGAAGAAGTGGTCTAACAAAATCGTTTGTTCACAGGCATCATGCGGCGATTAGCGCCACTGGTGATACGGCTACTGGCCGTTTCACTGGTGGCGCTTGTTTTTGCCGAGCCCGGCACGGGCGGCGACGCGACCGCTGTGACGCAGCCGTCGTCACGCACCGGCGCCCCCCTCCAGCCGACCGCGCCCCCCACCCGCCGGCAGGAGCGCCGCCAGAGGAACCGCAAGCGCACCACTACAACGACCACCACAGTGGAGCCGGACGAGGATGATGATCCGGAATTGACGACACCGGTCACCACTACCACCGTGGATCCAAGGAGTTTTGACCACAGTGAGTATTATTCTACGTTATACAGTTGTATTTATCTCGTAACTAGGTATACTCGTAAAAACTAAACTAGGCACCTTTAATCGCTGTCACGTATATTAAGGTTTTTTAACTTTTTTTCACAAAGAAAGAAAGGATGTCAGCGTTCTTCCTTTAAAATGGCCTCACCCACCCGACGCAAAATATCTACTATTATATAATTGATAGAAATGATTGAATAAATGATTTACTATTATGGCAATGTCAAGTAATGAATAGCAATAACACAAAATAACAGATTGTAGAAAAATGGATGACATAGTATTCATGTACCGATATAACATCTCACTGTATTCCTGTTAATATCATCAATTCTGGTCTAATTGGCCCATGATTCATAAGGTAGGTTCTATATCTACCAGACAGAGTCTGGCATATGTCTTTATTTTTTTTTCTTTATCGAAATTATTCCTACCTGCTTTAAGTCGAATGTAGGCTGACCAGACGTGGGAAATAAATCATAGTACCTATAATTAGGCGTTCGTTACCTTCTGCGTGAGCGGTCCATCAACTGATTAATCTTGGGGACATACCATGATAAATGAAGTATTTTTTGCCTATACTATACATTAACCTATACTAGACATCATCGGCTTGACGATAAATTATATGTGGGAATTCCTCGGTACTGAAAAGAAGTAAAAGTCAAACACCTGTATCCGTTTTTCAATTGCCTTAAAATACCTGAACATAGGTAGGTACTATATTTGACGCTACCTATAATCATTGATATTCTAATAGGTAGATTGGGCGCTCGAAACAATCACTATGTTCCAATGAACTGTGGTGTCGGAACCACAACTTTTTTCATAATCACATTGACATTTGCGAAATCCCGCAGCCCGCGTTCACCGCGATCAAAACATAATCATTGCTCTGATTTGCTATTCAAGAGTCATCTATATGTCGATGCCTTAAGTTCTTAATTTGATTAGTTATCATTTACAGGCCCTGTTTAAATTATAAGGTTTCCGAAAACATAATAAAATCCCACATTTCCCAAGTAAACTGGCTACGTAGTCTCAAGCCTTCGGTTCCACACGAACCGAAGGTGTCTCATTGCCGCTGTCTATCCATTTTAAGTCGAGAAATGGGGGGGGGGGGGTTAAGGAATTCTCCATCAGCGACGTGAGGACATCCAAAATGTTTGCTTTTAACAGCGGACCGACGTAATTTGAGAGAGTAACTCTCGGGCCGGTCATCGAAGGAATGCTCTGAGTTAACGTCGCGCCTCTACCCCTCCGGCGAAAACACTTTTAATTTTAAAAGGGTAGATCTGCTTTACGAGTATTGCTTTGGGTACGAAGACATTTTTGCGCATGCTACAGTAGTTTAATATCCGATATTTAGAATATAAAGATATTAACACGATTCCAATATTTTTTACGAAAACAGCATCTGTATTGGCGTTACTATTTGTGCCTCAGATTAATTGTATGAATCAATCGTTGACCTTAAATACGTCGACGTTATACCTGTTGAATTCATATACTAATATCATTTAAGAAATATGAACTCATGGGATCATATATTATGGAGCATGAAATATCCCCACCCAAGACCTTTTAGTCGAATAATTCTGTAAACTTTCAAATTCCACATAGAGTTAGCGCACACGGATTGACTGGCGGCGAAAAAAAAAATTACAATGTCGATTGTCTTCTTTACGACTTTTTTTACTTACTTATTTCTATTCATTTTGTTGTAACATTTCAAATCTCACAACCTTAAGGTGTGATGACGTCATCATTGACTTAAACAATTTATATGTCGCTATTTCATGAGTAAAAAAGGAAGAACTTTCATTTTGTTGTTTTTGTCGCGTAAGCAATGCAAATAGTATTTAATAAAAACAATGATACCAAACCATAGCTACCGTTGCTCGGTCAGGTACTCTCTGACCAGTTACTGCTCGGCGCCACCACTCCACCGCGCGGTCTGCGCTGGCCCCTATTGGCGTGTCGCCATACTAAGACTTGCCTATATGATACTCAAGATAAGTTCGGCTGGTTGGGCTATAAAATACGTTCTTAACGCAAGCATCAGTTACTTGATTAGGTAAAATGACGATACCCAAACACACAAATTTATTCTGATACCACTAAATTTAAATACAATAATAGATACCTAATTATTTTTAATAAAATTTTACTTTTACACATTAGCGTGCAAATGGGGTTCATTGTTTAGTGCAGAGGAAATGTAGATATAAATCAAATGAACCAGTAACTAAATTGCGCATACATAGACTTTCTTAATGCGATGAGACGCAAAATAAAAACATCAAAGGTCAGCTCCGAGGCGTGCGGGGGGACGCCGCAGGGCGCCAAGGGGCGTCATTTCACGCCTCTTGAGCGCGTCGAACCAATATTAGGTTTATTAGATAGATGGGCTATCATGAAAAGCGATTTTTCATTTTTTGCCTTTCATTATTATCCCTCCTTAGTTAGGTAGTGCGCCAAATAATATGGGCTTATCTGAATTTATTTTATTGAGGTGAGTATTATAGGTTTGTATATTATTCGCTTTAGCCCATTATAAGATACGTCTTCATTTGTTTTAAAGATGTAAATGATGGGAATGTTTATTTTGAGTAAACATAAATTGTTATTTTCTAAATATTATATAAGGTAAATGTTTAACAGGTCGATCAGCAGAGAAAATATTCCCAAAGAAATAAAATAATCTAATTATTAGAAATTTAAAAATTACATCTCTTTTGAGGAGCACGTTGAAACGCTACTGGTGCGCCTTAATAAAAACAATATCATTTATACAATTATTGTATACATAAACGTGATCTGTATGACATACTTGTTAACATGTTGGAATATTTTACACTATTTTTGTTATACCTTATATATGACGAGTGACGTGTCTATTTATTTATTTGTTGTTTGTAGTTTAATAGATGCACGACTAAAATACCAATTAATTACGCACCTTTGTGAAATCATTTACATGTGAGATTTTTTTGAAATACATCTGTTTTAAATAGGAAATCGACCTTATTACAACCATCGCGTAGGTATAAATTAGGACGATCGAAATAAAAGTCGATGTACCGTTTTATGGAGACCCAAAATCCTTCCTGTACATGACAGGCACGGAGCGTAATGACACTTGAAATACCAACGCCCGTAATAAAACAATAATTAAATGAATTCCCTAACTGATGTCCCATTAGGACTGGACACCAACGTGCCAAACGCGTTTGTAACTGAAAGGCAAAGCAATGTATAGATTAGTTGGCTATCAGTCACGCATCTTGCGAATGTTGGGACGTTTACGAAGGAAAATTGTTTTTTATCATTCTTACGTGATAGCCAACCCAATCTATTACATATTGATTATTGATATGACAAATACGGTTCTTGTTCGTAGCTGGATACACTTTCAACAAATAATACCACAATTCCCAACACCCGATATGTTATTGCTACGCCCATTTAAAGTCTCGTAGCAGTAGCAATGCTACGCGTCGTTACTACGATCACACATCTCGTAGTGCGCTGGGAGATACTACGAACATGGAACACAACATTTTTTTTCAATTGTCACTACATTCCATTATGAATGAATAAAGTACGATGTTATAAAGTTGTAGCACATTCGTAGCTTTTGAAATGCGTTATATCACCATAGCAACACTGAAGGATATCCGAAAATATTTAATGCACCCTTTTGAAGGAATCAGTATCACAGCTTTGCGGGAAAACTTTTGCAGAGGGTTTTTAATCTCCTCCTTCATGTTTTTTTCCTTATCTTTTACCGTCTGATATCAGTTAAAAACTTAAAGAAGAGTTGTATTTTTGTCATTGCCACATTAAATTTTCTGCTTGCAAATTGCGAAAAGGCAACCGACATTTAAATATTTAAATAGTCTTAAAATCTTTACCGTTGTTCATTTCTATCTGGCAAAGTTATGTTTTGAGTCGGGGGCACTGGTTTCTAACATGATTTTCATGGTCTTTAGGATAGCGTCGATTATGGCGAGCAACCGGCGTGAAATAAGGGTCGGGCCTTTTCTCGCTCATCGCACTTTCTTACACACTAGTATGTAAAACATGGCTTGCAACAAATACCACGTTAATAATAAAAATAGGATATCTATTGGACATTATTTCTATGTATTATTCGCAAAAGACTGCTTGGCACATTGCCCTTGCCTTGTGGTGAACATTCGATAACGTTTATGCAATGATAGGTAATAACTAAGCCGAAAATTCACATTAGGTATGAATGACGAAACTTATAACTTGAAACATGCAATTATTTTAAATTCGGAATGTACCTTAAAATACTCAGCCTGGCCCCTCAACTGCTGAGATGGTTTGCTTCTGTAACGAACTAGCTCTTACCTGTAACTATTAATCAGGCCTCGATAAAGCATCAAATAATAATTGATTGTCGCAGTTAGTAAAAAACAGTAGATGCTAAGTAAAACCAAAGAAATAAGTGCTAATTGTCGTAAGCAATCTTATGAACAGCCTTAGACAATAACATGTACAAACCACACTCGAACATAATACACTATAAGAAAAAGTTTGCGAACACTAGTCGGATACCACCGCTTCAAACATGTTCAACAAAGAGCTGAAATTAAATTTACGTGACGCAAAGAAAAAAAACTAGTTACAAGAGGAAATTGGCGGAGACAGTGACAAATTGTCCCGCAAGAGAACGCTGTTCGTCTCTCTTTCTAGCACCGGCACCGGCGAATGCTTCGTCCCCTTCTGTGTGTATGAACATGCGGTGTAACGTGAATGTACCGGAAGAATTGTCACGTTTTTTTTGGTAAATTTACAGCGTGTACAGATGTGAGTAAACTCCAAAATATAAATATAGAATATCTTCTCACTAAAACATTGGCATGTGTATATATGTATATGCCGTTGAATTTTAATCTGCAATCTCGCAACTTGTAGGTACACCATATATGCGATGTAAAAGAAAAAAATCTGTTTTATCTAAATTCCCAATAGACCAACCTTTTGTAAATCATTGCGTTGAGTTTCCACGCTGTATGCTTCCTCAAATATTTTTGCATTCCATAAAACTTAAAGGATAATCAACTCCAAACGAAATACAGAACTACTTTTGTTTCTCTTAGCTTTAAAGTGCTTGCTGAAAAACGTTAGTTCGAATGATCGCGCACACCTATGAAGTCACAGTCAAAAAGCAAGCTTTATTTATATTCTAAACTTTCGTTATTATTGCGGAAAACATGTTATTTTACGAACTATTAATACTTAGGGCTCACTGTAACACTAAACTACTTAAAAAATATATGATTGTATTAAGAAGAAACGGAGCTGTCTCGCTTTAAACGCAGGCAGCCCATGGGCAGATCTGATTGCATACCCAGAGGGGGATGCAGTCGAGAAAACGAGCTTACATAACAATATAATATTATCCAGTACGACAATTTATAATTATACGCTTAAGCACGATTACGCAATCAGACTACTTACAAGAAAAAAGGCATATAACAGATTAAAAATAACTTTGTTGACCAGCTCGTTTTCTGCAGTTAAGTGAACCAAGATCGGGGGAACCATCGCTTCGGGTCACAGCGAATATCTCGGCAGGCGCATTGTAAAAGCTCGTCGCACTTGGACAGCCACCGTCGCAGCATCCAGCGTTGCATCACACCCATTTGTACCCATGTGTACCCATTGTACACGTCTCGGCTCCAGTTGACATTGGAATTTCCTTATTTTATCGCATATTTCAGCACCGTGTCCCCATTAGTGTAAGAGGGTTTGTTATGTTGGCGGCGTGTTTATTTCCGCTAACCACCTTTTGACATTAAATATCGTTGATAAAATGCTGTTCCAGGGCCGCGCTATTTATTTGTAAAGAAGTATTGTAAATACTCGTTATGTTTTACTTAAAATTAAGTACGTTTATAACAGCATTTTGAGAATATTATTACTTACAATGCTGAATTATCAGCATTGAGGATAGGAATATTAGGACTTATATAAATAAATGTAACCACCTTTGCCCGTCTGTGGTTTCTTAACTAGATATCATTTAAAGCATGAGCCAATAAAATATAATGTAGTCTGTGTTCGTAACTTGTCTTGGCCACTTCATTTAGCTACATCAAAGTGTGAACACGGGAGAGAAATTGCCATGAATTGAAGCAAAGCCCTGCATACCTAATACAGAAAAAGCTTTTTCTTATATTATACTAGCTGTTATCTGCAACTTCGTCCACGTGGTATTTAACAAAGACGCAACGCAAGAGCCCGCGCGACCCACAGCCTTTGTGACATTAAGTCGTTGGCGGAGGTGGGGGGGGGATCTAAAATAAAAATAGCCTTAGTTACTCCTTGTTACATCAGTTATCTGCCAGTGAAAGTCCCCTCAAAATTGGTCCAGCCATTTCAGAGATTAGCCGGAACGGACAAAAATCTTGTTTTGGTATATTTTCAAATATTCGTGCACACACCCACCCATAGCACAGACAGCTGGATCACTACTCACTAATCTAATCAGGTCGTCTAATAGCACCCAAAATATTTTTTTTCTAAGAATACTCCAAAATAATATTCATTTCCATACAAAAATATAAAATTAATGGAATAGTTTGAGAATGTCGCTCCGTTTTTCCAACATGGAAAATATTCGGTCGCAAAGAAATTCCTTCGAGTTATTTTTCCCTGTATTCGACCAAGAACAAGTATTTTTATAGATAATAATTTCGCAATATTGAACCGTTTTTATTATATAGCTAAACAATAGGTTTATACATATCTAGTTTGTATGTGTGCGTTTTTAAAAGAAAAGGCTTAGGTACCTTTCTATTATTTAATAAAAAAAGGCGTAATATGAATAATATTATAGACAACTAATCCACTAAAATGGCCTTCAACACATACCTTTTTAATATTAAGACAAGAATGGCAATTTTGACTGTGCAAAATAGGAAAATATTATTATTTAGTTTAACCTTAGTAGTCCGCAATTTTCTCACGGCTAAGAAGCGAACAATTTGCAAATTATATCCCAGTCTCTTTGAGTTCGCAACATTACTCACGCGTAGGTTAAGCCCAATGTTACTCAACATTAACAGTTACAATTAAGTTTAATTTTACACCGCCGACTCAAACAATGCGGACAGAAAGGCGTAAACAAAACAATTACACCCCTAGTCGGGGGTCGGATCCCCTTCAAAAGTTCATGTCTTCTGTACTTAAGTAATGCGAGTCTCTGACTATAAATTACTGAGGAGCTTGCACGTCTCGCGGCGCAGTTCGCGTAATGAGTGCATTAACTAGGTGAAGTGTGATTAATAATCAACACAATACTAGAAGCGTACAAACTTCATCTTGTACGCGACGGTTTCACGACGGTGAGATTTACGTGGAATGATCAGCTTGCGCAGGGGAATAAGCAGTCTTCTCGGCATATACGTATGCCATTTCACATATTTGCCTGCTATTACTATTTTTTACTAAGCGAGTCTAATAAATACTCCAACATCAACTGGTAACAAAATATTAATATCGCCAGACGAACCAACTACATGGTCCCACACTAAGCAACGCTTGTATTATGTGTACCGTACAATGGAGTCAAATTCAAAGTCAAATTATTTATTTCGTGTAGGCCTACGGCGGCACTTACAAATTGCCATTAACATTGTTTTTTTTGTTTTGTTAAGTAAAACATACTATTTCTGAAGACTTAAAAAGTTATTTCAGGCCTAAATGCTCGCTCTATCCCTATTAGTAAAGTGGCGGATACTTTCCTGTCAGAAAATTAGGATTCTTTGGAGATCTTAAAATGAAATGTAAATACGTTAAAACTCACGTATTTACATTTCATTAACAATAATAATGTAACTTCAAACTTGCTGCGCTTAAATGTATAAATAGTTATCATTTAAAATAGTTCTAATCTTCTGTTCATTAACGTACTCACTTAAAAGATCTTACCAATTCACCATGATTTACCTTTTACTAAAATGAGTAGTGTTGCAAGTACATTAACAATTTTTATTAACTTTCATCATAGTATTTTTTTATTATTCATACATCCCAGGATCTGCAAAAGTGATACAACCACCCATTATCATATGAAACCCACAGCCATAAAACTTCACCTCACTGATTATTGAACATTCGTTATTTACCTTTAAGCACGGATTCCATTTACTCATTATCACTGACAAACGAAAGCCATTAAAATTCCCTTTAATCAGGTGTTGTTTTTAATGGTTTATGGTTTCAACTCGCTCCGCTCATGAGAGCGTGCTCCGCTAGCTCTTGTGCGGTGAGACGGGGTAATAACCTCTAGTTAGTTGTCAGAGTCGTGAAGCTCCGGACCACGTCATTAATTTCTTGGTAATGTATGAAGCAGGCGCGGTGACGGTGTCGACTACGTCTTGTGTGCACCTCCATGACATGACGGTAATATTATCCTGGATGCATTTTCATGTCTAGTACAGGACACCCAAGAATAATATAGTTAATTATTTGATCGTGTTATTGGAGGGCGTTCACGATTTTTGTGTCCCGCAAGTCAGCAACCGAGTAGCTCACACTATCTTTTTACGTTACGTTTCGGTAAGCATGTTTTGTCCCTCTCCCGCAGCAAATGGTGCGTAACCGAGTCTTATACAAGTAAAGTTATAATATGGAGCTAATTCATTTTCGTTCATTTATTCGCCTAAAGCTCAGCACGGGGCCCTAGATCTTGGCTGGATTTTCGAATAAATCCACTGTCAAATAATCCTCGCAATATGGATTCTAAAACTTATAACAAGTTTATCCCAATATTCTTATACTATAATAATCCTGATGAGTATGTATATTATATAAAATTGACACTTTTTCAGCAAGTTCAACTGTATACAACAAGTTCAACAATTCAAAAAGTTTCACATCGTTATTACTTAGTTATGGATACGCTGAATAATTAATCCGAATAAGGAATATTAACAGTTTGTAATAATATACAAGATTACAACTCTTACGCAATATTAAGGGAGCTACCCTTCTTTCCTGTTCGCATAGACCACTATGAGAAAATGTTCAACATAAGGTACATCCCACATTTTTATTTGGCAGCGCAACACGTTCGAAGCACGGTCGCTATTCCCTCTACCTACTGCGGTTCCGATGCGGTACCCACGGAAAATTTATATACCACTGAGCGTGCAAGTCTCCTTTCCTTACCGAGATACTGCATGTTAAATATTACCCGCTCGGTGTTTCGCCGTTACACGCGCTCTAATGCTGGGCGAGCACCCGGGACGGCGTCCAGCGCCCATACACAGAACGCTATGTAAACGAAACGACTGCGAATAAACAAAAATATCGATGAAATTTTAGTAGGCATGAGATCCTCGGAGGGCCCACTCCACTCAAATATTAAGTTTGGTAAGAATTTTAAATTAAGAACATTAGGCGCGGCGTCTCTGTAGACTTAAATATTAATAATGCTATTGTAGCGGGCTTGGCGGACGGCTAAAAAACAATGAATTTTTAATAGTAATTCTCCTTTGCGACGGGCAATTAATGTAATGAGGTAGCAAGTTTAGCTCACTCGATGGGTGGGGCTGCCAACTAGAGTTAATTCTCTGCTGAATTACCCTGTGGTTCGCGTTTGAATACGTCAATGTTAAATACTTTCTGAAATCGGCGACCTGATATATATATATATATACATTAATTCTGTCAATTCACTGAAAATAATTGCAAGAATCTTGATCTAGAATTCTGTCTAGAAGTTTAATTTATGAAGACTCTTGGCTTACTAAAGTTACTAAAGGGACTCAAAAGAATAATTATTTGTTTGAAAATACGAGTAACGCCGTCTGGAGTGAGAATATTACTCAAATGAAATGGATTAATTCAAATTCCTGAGTAGGTACAGGCAGGTTTGTCTCCCAGCAACCATTAATTCGGGGGTGCAGCTAAGCGCGTACAAGCAAATAAATATGACAGCAGTTTTGACATGGCAAGTATTATCATGTAATAATTAAAATCACCTCGCGACGCGCGCGCCGTCGAGCCCGACTCATTTGTCTTTTTAATAAATTGTTTGTTCTGGCGCCGGTTCCACGTAATTTGTTCGCGTGTAATTTGTCACGTGTCGCGCTGCTGTGGATTAGGCGCACATCGCTCAAGCATGTTTGTCAGATTAAGGCGGAACGCAAGATCCGACTAGCGGAGACCTTTATTTCACTGTTCCGAATTGTTAGGTACGAACTTCAATTTGGTTGGTAGGAAGATATGTCTTTATAATACTTACTTGCATATTTTTTTCAAGACAGACATTTTTTGTTTTATGTGAACTGCTAGTTTTGAAATGACGGTCTGAAATTAGACCAACTCATCCAATACCCATAAACATGTACCATACGCATACATAATTATAGAAATATGCGCATATTTCCCCATGCTTGCTACTCGCACGTAAAGAAAAACAAGGAAAACCGTTATATGAATTGGTGTATAAACATAAACAGGTAATCACAACATTGGCATCGGGGTGTTGTGCCAAATAAATCCCTGTATCCATATAAATAAATACGAATATCTACTGGAGTGGCGATGACTCGTTTGGTAATACCGATCAGTTCAGCGGTATATTAAAAAATCGCACTCTCGTTTAGTCTGTAGTTTCCAATCAATGCGAAAATACTTGTTAGATTAACTTTATAAACCTTAGCTGGATTAGACGAGACGCAATGATGTTGTGTAACGGGTACACGTGTAGCAGATAAATAATACGTAATCCATCTGTAATAGGCTTTACCTGATCTAACAACGTAAACAAAAAAAAACAACATTGAGAACCCCTTAAATACGATTTTGTACACAAAAGAGAAGGAGGATACTAGAACAATATGCCTACATATACATATATAAAAGAAATGCGGTCCGCAAAATCGAATTTGAATGTTACCCTTTGTGCCTCGCCGACATCATGTATTGTATTTTCATTTTATTAAAAAGCAGGAAAATAAAAAAAAAACAGAGTACCGACCCCGGCCTACCCCTAACCTTCCTACCCGCCATATTTACCCCATGGTTGTAACATTATATACCTTGCTGTAACTTTCAAGTATCGCTTACGAAATGGTAAACGATAATAGGTACATTTTAATTTTATTCAGGTACCTATAATATACCAATACATTATTGAATAATTTCATTAAAGCCGTAACATAATTTAATTTAGCATAAAATGAATCATGTACACATTTATTGTAAAAGTTGTCAGTGTTTATAAATACGATCACAAAGCATTTCAGTTAACAACGACATCATTAAATAATGCATTCGATGCGAAGCTTAATGATAGACAGCACTGTTAAAGGGTCCATAATAAATGTTAGCCGTTCTCAAATAACTGATAAGATTATGACATTACGACATCCGATACTGTTCCGGAGAAATACGAGCGTAAAGCGTATCATTCAGGAGACGGCTTTTGATGTTTCTACAACATTTTAAACAAGTTATGTTATAGGACTACAATAATATAGAATTTCATATTTATAAAACTAAATTTTAGTAGGCGTGTGTGTCTATTTGAAACACGTGATTTAACTAAAGTCGATTTTAATACTTGGTTGTGGAACTATAAAAAGATAACTCATTTGTAAAATGAGCACGAACCATTTTAAAGAATTCATTCTAAATTTAAAACAGTTCATTTACATAATGCTGCATCCATATGCGAAACGTTATATATACTGGTTCGGTTCTACACAAGTAACCAAAGTTAAACATTCTGTAAATCAAAGGAGCTCTTGGGTCACTCAAAGTTCTTGCCCCTTCCTAATGAAACACCAATACACATATGAGAAGAGCCATGGTTACGATTCATATAGGTTTTGTAGACTACCCAAACAGTTTGTCGTTCATTAGTCTGTTTGTAGGGAACAGAAGGTAGCACACCCTGCTAAATCTTTGAATACCACGGGACATCATATTGTTCTTAAAATAACTTTTTACTTATTATTCTATTCGTGCTCACATTTAAAAACATATGTTACAGGACAGAATTGAGTATTCAAAAGCTATGTTTTTTTATCTAAATTACCCCCTTCTAAGCCACAGAAGACAGTGCTAATTATAACGTAGACATAGCAAACTAATACCTAAGAAAAAACCGTGCCACACGTAACACGAGGAAGGGACAAAATTTAGATTATTTAATTACCTGCTTTTCTTTTTCTCGACTCGATTCCTCGACTTTGGTCGGTCGTCCCGTGGAAGCATTTCATTTCCCGGGAACAAATTACTTTCTGGGAATAGAAAATATGACATACCTGTATTTACGCGTCTACCACAAAGCTACGATTCATTGTAAACTATACATAATAATCTACTGTTTCTTTGTTACAGCCGAAGTGGGAAGCTGCGAAGTGCCACTCGGGATGGAAAATGGGATGATCTCCAATGAGTCCCTGTCGGCCAGTTCTAATTATGACCAAAGCGTTTCGTCACTGAGCTCAAGGTACGATCACCATAAATCATCTGAGGATATCATAAATAAATTACCGACCCGACATTTTTTCCTAAAACGATTTGCTTAATAGCGCATACAAAGGAAATAGAGGGGCTAAATCAATATGCCGTCTTTAGTTGCCCATTGTACCACAACAATATAGACAATGATACCGCCGAGCTGTTACAGTAATTGTGAATCCCGGCCGCAAAATGCTCATACTTAGCTCAAACAATTAACAGAGGGCCTCACATTCGGGGCCATAAGCCCGCATAAGCCGGGCGCGAGACAATAGCGCGAAAACTCTACTACCGTTCAAGAAATTCACTAACAGAAAATTAAATTTTCATATGAATTCGGAGCGTCCGAGATCCTACAAAAGCCTTTCGGGGCTTGACTCCCTAAAGATAACAAGATGTAAGTAGGGCCGGCTGTACCGAGGCCTTATCATCTAAGCCACTTTACATTGGGTCAGAGGCGATTTAGCAAATGTCACGTTAATTCAGCGTTTAGCGCTCTTTGTTCCTGCCATTGCTATAGACGAGATCGCACTATAGATATTCTAATGTTACTACCGACAGACGGTCCAAGTATTTTGTCAAATAAAACACACAATCGTTCTTGACTATTACGCTAATTCTATTTTAGTGTCTTAAACTGACATATGTATAATGTGTCTACTCAGCACTTATCTATTCGGTTATCTATTAATCATCGAATGGCTAAGTTCTGAGTAAACTTGCAGTCAGCAGTGTAGGAGAACTGATATTTATTTCACCTAATTTATAGTTCTCTTGATGAGCTTTTGTTTGTTAGGCCTTTAAAAGATATAAAATAATATATTATTGAGTTGCAAAAAACGTTACACACACACAACAGATAAATCTTTTATATACTTCAAACAATAATTCTAGTACCTGTTCTACTTTGTATGTACCTGATAAGAACAACGGATATTTTTCCTCTCTCGTAGAATTCGCACAGAAATCCGTGGTGGTGCATGGTGCCCCAACGGGCTGATATCGCCAAGGAGCCGGCAGTACCTGGAAGTAGATCTCCGTGAGGAATATCTGATAACTGCAACAGAATCTCAAGGCAGATTTGCGAACTCTGTTGGTGTTGAATTTGTTGAGAGCTACTCGCTGGAATACTGGCGACGCTCGCTCAATCGCTGGGTTAAATATAAGGACTTCAACGGCAGCTGGGTAAGTGACATCCGTGATAACATTTTCAGAGGTTGCTGTACACATCGTAGCAGCTGCAGCATCTTTCAGTTATTATGATTAGGAGTTCTCATCGTTATTAAAACATCGCGGTTCTATTTAGTACTTAGTATGTGAAAAAGTAAACGTTCATTTATGGCGTTATAATTCTATATTAATTTCTTATATTTAATCTTAATCTGCTGTAAAGCAGGTGAAACGTCGGGAACGTAAAAACAGAAAATGAACACGATAAAATCCTTAAAACAAGTTTTATTTCAATAGATTTAAATGTTATAATTCTACTTAGAATTATTGTTTTTCCTACCTGACCTGCCTTTATGCCAAATTACAAGTTTCTAAATCAAGGGAATGTACTCTATAGGTTTTAATGTGTCAGTCAGTGAGTGACCAGTATGGAGGTACACTATAAAAATGCCCATACCTGTATTGCATTAAGTTAAATATTTCGTATGTATTTCAACTTGACACCTCCATAGTATTGCTGAGAAAAAGGGTCTTGACAGATGGCCAATAAAATCTAAGATCTTATAGAAAGATCTTTTGATTTTGAGGTTTGGATCCCTAAAAATGATTAAATTTGATTCTAAATCTTTACAAAACTTGAAACTTTATCTCCAAGTACAAATGAAACTCAAACGATTTTATTAAGTTTCCGTTAACAATTAAGCTCAAATTGGTATTCGAAGTTTTCTTTAACAAACGTGGGTTAAGACTTCTGAGAGAAGTTTCCGTGTCGAGTTGCAGAGGGCGGTGCTCAAGTTACATGGAATTAGCCCCCGTGCGGCGTGTAACGTGACGCTTCGACTCCAAACGAGCCGCATGCGAAGCGTCGACACGAAATAGGTCATATTAAAAAAAATACATCCGAATTGAGAACCTCCTCCTTTTTGAAGTCGGCTAAAAAGACGCTATAAACTGTGCCCAACTGTGGTTTATTATCTATTCAAACCTTTCCTAGCTTTGCACAGAGAATGGTGAAACGCTAATTGACTCGTATATTTTGGCAAATAATTTAAATGTAACCAAGTATTCAATAATACGTTAATAAAATCACAAAAACAACTACAGTGAACGTAATTGAAGTTATTTATAAACGAGTTATTTATAAACGGTACGGCGCAAAATTTTCCACCTCTTAATGTGAACGCCATTATTTTTTAACCAGTTTAGGCGGAACACCCTCTTTGAACAGAAAGCTTTGGTTGTTTATATTTTTCAAACGACCTTAATAAACGGGCATACGTAAATAACATTCTACAACTACACACGTGCTACTGCAGGTCCACGAGGAATGACAAAAAACGATAAATAATTTCATTTTCTTTGTGGCGCCTACGCCATGAAATAGCTAAAGAATATATTTTGACTCAGAGGTGGATATTTTTTGTTCCATGTTCCAAAGTCAAAGTGGTCCATCTGACTATCACCGTTGTCGCTCTCCCTCCCTTATATAAACTTGAATGACTTTCATCAAGCTATATTTACTATAAATATTTGACAAAGTATACTTTACACAAAATAAAATAGTAATTTACCTGCCACGTTATACTAAGGCCTTACTTATACTCCAATTATAACATCCCTTACATTTGCAGCTTATCCCAGGAAATGTCAACACGTACACACCGCGAAAGTCCACTCTGGAGGCTCCGTTCGTAGCGTCAAAAGTTCGCTTCTTTCCCTACGCAGCTCATCCCAGAACGGCGTGCATGAGGGTCGAGCTGTACGGATGCCGCTGGAAACGTAGGTATAACAGGGAATAAGGTTTTTACGTTGCTGGCGACATCCCGGGATCGGTGCGAAGCGAATACATTCTTGCGACTGCTTTCATTGTGAGCGATTATTGTGCCGAGCGATGTAAAACCGCCAGACGGCGGTGCATTCATTATATTCTGTTTGTGCAGAGGCAATTGTTGCGTATTCAGCGCCCAAGGGCGGGGACATGCAGGCTATGACGGGCGGTGCTCGGTTTGGAGACCTAGCTTACGATGGTCAGGTCCGTGACGGCAGGCTCATCAATGGGCTCGGCCAAATGACCGATTCCTTGACGGGACCTAATGATTTTGAACTCCCCGATCCATTGGACACTAGAGGTATGAACATTTTAAGGATTATAAACCTTCGGTATGTGTCTTGTTAGTAGAACTGAACATTATGAAACTGACTGTTTTCTTCACTAGTTTAGAACTTTTGTCAAGAAATTTACCTGTCTCTTTTTTTTCAATCGCACAACAATGAAATGAGGCTCTATTTCCAGGCACCCGGTGGGTAGGATGGAACAAATCGATGCTGTTGGATGAAGAGGTGATGATCACTTTCAACTTCAGTGACACCAGGCTCTTCCACCACATCGATATTCACACCAATAACATGTTCACCAAGGACGTCCAGGTATGATCTCCAGGCAGACTCTACCATAGTATGAAAGTAGCAAGCATTCTAATAGTTTCTTGGGCTCTAAATTAAATCTACTCAATATTTTTTTCAATATTATTAATCATCTATGTGTTTCCCTAAAAGCTGTTCAAAGAAGTGGAAGTATATTTCTCACTCGAGGGGGAACGCTGGCAAGAAGACTACGTTCCCTACGAACCCAAACAAGACAGAGTATCTGAACATGCTCGCACTATCCACGTGGACTTGCAAAATCGGACCGCCAAGCACATCATGATGAAGTTACGATTCCAACACGAGTGGATATTGATCAGCGAAGTTACTTTCAAATCAAGTAAGTTATTCCTATCTCTAGCTAGAGACGCACGACCCGTTGTCAATTGTCGATTTGCATTACAGTAATTACTGAACCACTCCATACGTTGCGGAAACACGACTCCAAATAAATAATCGCTTATTTTCCACTTTCAAAAATAAATAAATCAGTGTGATCGGTAGATAATTTGGTTTAGAGTTTGCAACAATTTTAGCGGAGTCTGACTCAACGCTCCATTCCCGGAATAAATATCTCCCCAATCCGCGGCCGGGAATCCAAAACAATTTATCGAATCAAATGATTTGTGCAAATAAATTATTTGGGCGAATAGGTCGATCAAAAAAGTGAACAGGAAAGATTCATAAGCACGATTGGGTGATTTTTTGCGTGAGCAAAAAGCAGCACTCCCGGAGGGCACACGAGGCGCAGGCACGCTAATAGATCCATTACTCCTCATCGAGCCTCCCTTATCTGTTCCGAGCACTCGCGAGCCTGCGGCTATTTCACAAATTTTATCTTTCTCTAATTAATCCACAGCTCTTTTGAGGAAATCGCCTCTTAAGTGATAAATCGCCGCCCGCTAAATGAAGACCTTGTAATTAAAGGAAATCTTTGATCTGGTTTATTCCGTTCTCCAATTATGTTTAAGGAAGACTGCAACCGTTTTATCCTAATCCAAAATTAATTTTACCCAATACTGGTGGTCTTTTAAAACACGGAGCGTGGGATGTACTTGTTGTCGCCTCATACCTACATTTCCATTAAATTGAGGCTCCATTCTCTACCTCGCTTTTGTCATCGTGCAACTAAAAACTAGCTTGAAGCATTTTATAACTACAACGCTGTCCAACATTGACGGTGAAGTTTTTAATAATATTATTCTGGCTCGCAGGTAACAGACGCGAACCTCGTATAAACGTTACTCTAAAATATGTTCTTCTTATAATATAATATTATTACATCAGTCGCGGCGAGGGGAACCTCCAGGCCATGAGTCCGCCGGCGGTGGTGCTTCGAGCGACCCGCCTGAATCATCATTATTCCTAATCTACCCCAATTAGGAAACCATACGAGTATCGTAATAGGTGTCTAATTACGGTAATGGAATACTGGAGTAATCTGTCTTCACCTTTTGTCCCTATCAAATGGGTGCTTCACTTAGATCTCTTTTGTAAGTAGTTATAGTAGTATGTTATGGAAAATGTTGCGAGATTATTGCTTTCATTCAAAGTCAAATCATTTATTTTGTATAAGATTACAAGGGGGCACTAACGGATAGTTGGATCGGAAAGCGCCATTTAATGGGCAAATCTCGGATATTATTGAGAAGTTCATTGTAGAAATGTATAAATAGTCCCATAATGGATTGAAATGGAAAAAATAACATTAACGAATTGCTTGTGCCTATTCCATTGCCAAATTTTTATTTATATAATGTCACGATAAAAATAGAAACAACAGACATTATTTTTTTGAAAATAGAGAGACCATATTACTTAGTATGGTCTAGGACTGCATACAAACGTTTACAAAGATACGTAAACAATACCTAGATTCGCATTTCGTAGAATACCTTTATTAAAATGTTGGCTGTGTCTAGCTTGCTCATTACTTGTATTCCCGCAAACCTCATCGCAGTGGGTTAAAAACTAGGTAAAATCTCAGATTTTTTAATAATTTAGATATAAACTGAGATTGAAACTAACTTGATTAACCTAATCTTAGTTCAGCTCAACGATTTTAAGTTACGTAGGTACGTTTGACTACTACTATAATTCTTTAAATTTAAACCACAAAACTGTTCACGTTTGTGGTGAAAACTTTCTTATAAATACATACTGTATAGTTTAATACATTCAATCCGGCCATCTCCAGTTTACCGCGTCATGTCAATGCTAAAAAGTTTATAAGGATCATTGAGTTGTCAGTAAGCTCTGACTGGTCGCTGACCTTGGCTAAGCGGGCAGTGCGGGGCTCGGTGTAAGCTTTGATCATACATTCCGGGGCAGGATTAGTGCGGTATGTAACTGATATTAGCGCAGCTTGGGTTGCAAGCGCTAAATTGCACATTTCATGTCGTGCAACGAAGAATGATTAGCAAGTGGTGGGAGTGAATGTAATTTGGTTTCGAAGTACTAATAAGTCTTATGTGTGGAATGAATCTTAGGCGCTTTATACCGCACAGTCATAATATTATAAATTTATTTATTTATATGAAATCCTCTTTAAAAAATCGATTAGATTTCATGTGACCAATACATCATAAAACATAGTTAGATAGTTTTACCTTCTAATATTTACATAAGCTTGAACGTTTATAGCAAATCATCTTAATACTTTAAATCTTGTAACCGGCTCTGTTCACCTAACTCCAATATCTATTTATCACTAATACATAACTTTGATACGCGTTTCACTCGTAAAGTAAAAACTTAGTATATTTTTTACGCAACTTGATGATTGTATACTGAGCACGAGCCGTAATATGTGAAGCGTAATAAATTCTATATTTAATTTTCATAATATATCACACGAGGTTTTTATAAACGCTTTTACATTTCAACGAAAAATTCGGGACACGAAATCCATTAGTAAATAGGTTAGATAATACATATGAACAAACCTCGTGAATGCGATATTAGCTTAGCTCAATGTAATGTGATATATTTTCGGACGTAAAAAAAAGAAGAACCGTTTTTATTATTTCACTTGTTTTATGTAGTATTATTTCAGGCTTATTTCTATAAACATTGACGGTCATATTTTGCGAAATATTCTTGCTAAAAATACTGAATATTTGCTTCTTGCGGTAGTGGTTGTGGTCGGTGGTTTATGTTGTCAACTGTGGCTAAATTCCAAAACTTGTATAGGTATCTTTGAGATGGTAAGCTTAGTCCAACTTTCACTGTACTCTTGGGACCCAGCCAAAGCATAAAAGCACGTGTGTTTTTATTACTGACACGGGCTTAAGCACAGATAACTACGGCCAAAAATATAAAACTATGTATGATTTTGTCCTGCAGCTGGTCATTAAATTCACAATTAGAAATTGGTACAGAATTAACCAACTCTTGGCAACTCCTCTGTATCGTACTGGCACGAAGCCATTTTCACCCACCTTAGTTTCAGTTTAGGCCTAGTTTTGTTCTAGTTTGTTCCTACATCTGAGTTAATTCTACGTTTGTACTTTCTTTACTTTCTACTTAAATACTTAAATTAGGTATGATACTATGAGCTGAAAAAAATTACTCATATATAGCCAAACATTCATAAAATGTTATTATCAGTTTACTACGGCATTTCGAAGCACTGTTCTAATGAAGAGGCCAGCTTCAATATGCCCTGATAAGCCTTATCTGTATCTAATTTATAAAAATAATCCATGGGCCATCTTTTAAATCAGTTGAAGATATGATTTTTCAGCACTATGTGAAACAAGCGGCATAATATTTATAATCCAAAAGACGTCGATTCGTCTGCGTTTCCATGCAATTCCAGCGTTACCATTGCGGCTTACTTAAAGTTCAGATATGTCTACACGGTTAATAATAAATATAATTAACAAATCTTATACTGTGACTTTCAAGATCGAATCAAATAGTCGACAAATGACTCGACGAGCAATTGTCTCCGCGTCGCACAAAACAACCCCGCGGCGGCCGGTCTCAACGGAATTGCCTGCCTATTGTAGCCTAACATTTAGCTCTGCTCTCGACACCTATTCATTTTCCCGCATTGTCTTGGTCTTAGAACGTGGTGTTTTGCTCCGTTCAATTTGTATGAACATATTAAGGACGGCAAATATGAATGACATTGTTTCTAAGCGAACTATTGCATACTATATTCTGTCACTCATTTATTTATAAACAATAGGTGTGTACTTGCCTAATGTTGCCGTATTACACTCTAAAGTTGAATTCGAAGACATACCTATACTTAGTACTAGCTATAAATTCAATATTCTCCGAGTAAAATGTAACTTTATGATTTTGCCAACAGTTCCAACAGTCGTAAACGCTTCCGTGGAATTCCTTGAGGAATACTATAGAAATGACACTCCACCTTCGTCGAGGAAGAAACGGAACTCCTCTCTTAGGGTGTCCGTGGGCCTCGCCTGCGGGGCCCTGGTGGGGGGAGGGGCATTCATCGCTGCTGCCGCCGTGCTTCTTACTAAAAAGACCAGACGTAGAATACCAAACATGCTGAAGAAACCTTTTTGCCCTCTGAGACACGGCAGTTCAAATGCTAGGAACAATCGCAGAGCTCCCAGACTCGCTTTGGCACTTGCTAACTGTCCACCGATACACATGCTGAGGTGAGTTTAAAACATATATTCAAGTAAGTACTAGTGATCCCCATATACAATGTCATATCCAAATTGCCATAGAAAAAAGCACTTTCAGTTTTGCTAATTTTCCGGACAACTCTTAAATTTTTTTCATTCAACAAAGCTTACTCGGCCTATTCCGAGCATTTAAAAAAAATAGCCAAATAGGTCCAGCTGTTCTCAAGTAATGCGCTTGCTCAATTAACAGTATTTAATTTCAATTCAAAAATCTGTTAGCTAATTCAACCTGTTGTTGGTCTAAAATCCACTTAAAATCTTTTCTTAAAAACGAATGTTCCTCAACTGACGTAGGCACCGATCCATTACACTTTCCACAATCATCAGATAGCTAAACTTCAATTTAGAAGGGCTTTGTCTAAAACTAATTCAATTAGTCCGGCTTAAGGAGGGAACTTTAAACATTTCTACTTGATATGAAATGAGTTGTTTGCGCGCAGGCCGGCGGTCGTCGACGAGGATTACAGGGAGCCGTACAACATTTGGAGAGAGACCCTGGGCCGCCGGGACAAGCGCGACCATCACGACCAGCACGAATATAACGGTGAGTTTTGTTTTTTTTTTTTATCGCCAGACGAACACCAACTATACGGTGCCACACTAAGCATCGCTTGTATTATGGGTACCGTACAATGGACTGCGGGCGAACCCAGTATAAATTACTTATATAGATATTAAACATCCATGACTTGGGTACAAACATTCGTGCTCATCTCACAAAGTTTGTGCCCTACCAGGCTTCGAACCCGGGACCCTCGGCACAGAAAGCAGAGTCACTATCAACTGCGCTAATCAGGCCGTCAAAAATAGTTGTAAATTGATACTAAATTTTGATTGTCTTTGTCATATATATGGCGCAGGTACACGCTCGCCACACGCGTTTTAGGCACCTATTCTGATGCATTCTGAGATATTTACCTATGATTGTTAGATCTACAAAAAAATATCCTCTATATAAAAGCAAGTGATAATTCAGTTTTAAATAAATATCTAACATACAAATAGCCAATGATGAAACTATATTATTTACTTCTAAAACATTAAGGCAAGACACAAGTCGAAAAGTGTAATAAAACCACATTCGATCCCTGGAGAGCTGACCCTAATTGTAAACATGACTACTCTCACAAATGAACAAACTACTGAGGGCTATTTTTGTTACTTATGTAAACAGGGGTTCATCCCTCATGAGTTGGATCGCTTAGAGATACTTATTTTGGACTTAATTGAAACATGTTTGACGTTTACTTAAATTACTCAAAACTACCCAATTACAAGGCATTCAATTTAAACCTGCTTTATGCCTCCACAGACCATTATACATGCTATGGCCAAACTATATTCTAGAAGATCACAAAATAAATATCTGACGTGAGCGGTGGCAGAAACTTGTAGTAGTAATGAAATCGCTAATCGCGAGCCACTTGTGCCGCGATATCTCGCTGGTTGGTGGCCGTGTTTTTCCAACTAGCGCTAGTTAGCTCGGCCGCGACACTCGACTCGACCCTCGACTGCATTCGTTAGATTTTGAAGTGCACTTGGCTCCAGATTGTTACTTTTCCCCCGCTCGCTCGTACCCAGCTCTTACGCGAACGAGTTGGAAAAAACAACCTAATGATTTCCTTAACAGCATTTTAGAGTGCAATGAATGTTTATCTGGGTTTTTAATTTTAGCTATGGAAATTTGTCGAGCGGTACGTCGCTCATTTTTAAACAACTCACCTTTGACGTTGTTTTCGAAACTTTGAAAGTTAGCAATGTCCGAAACTTGATAATGATGACATGCACACTTCTTCTGAGTTTCTTACGATTCTTGCATTGAATTCGGTTAAAGCAAATAAAATCCAAACACCAAACTTTTACCACTCCGCGCGTATTTTAAACTAAAATCCTTCCGTTCTGAATTCTGACATCGAATTCTCCTTTAAAAAGAAAGCTCCAAGATAGGGGGCGTGCTCGTTACGGGGCGGCCGGACGTCCGGTCGGAAAGCCGGCCATTGTTCAGAAGCCATATTGAAAAGATGATGCGCTCGGGGCACAGGATAATAGGTCTCGGACTTGTGTATCTTTCGAGGAATAAGGTGAATGAATAGTGAAGGGGTTTCTGGCCAAAAATAAGCGTTATCCCCCGACTTTGATAGACGTTTTTGGACGAGGGGTCTTTCGTATGCGCTATTAAAATTTACAAACAGGATCGCAAATGTCAAGAGTTCGTCTGAAGGTTTCTTTTATGTTTAGGCTACGTAGATTACAAATGCTATCATTCCTCGATTCATATTGATCGTTACAACGTATGGTCATTTATATTGTTGATTGTAGCCCACACGTGTATACCATTGATTCTGTAAATTACCATAAAAGGTTGTAACGAGCAATAGAAATCTGAGAAATGTCAACATTTGTGTAGGTGGTTGTACCGACTGGTAGTAATTAACGCTATTTTTTTGTTGTGTTCAGAGATCTGCGAGGACCCGGAGTTCCCAAGACCCTATATGATGAAGAGACCTGATCCACATGAAAGTTTCTACGCAGCTACGGACATCATACATCATGTGAGTAAATAGTGTTTGTTATATATTTATCAGCTGTATTTGATTAAGGAAATCTAATAATAACAATATCGCCAGACGAACACACCAAGTCTACGGTCCCAGTCTAAGCAACGCTTGTATTATGGGTACCGTACAATTGACTGAGGGCGAACTATGTATATTATACTTATATAGATATTAAACATCCATGACTCGGGCACAACTATTCATGCTCATCACACAAAGCTATAAATATAATCTATCTACTTTGCTTAAAAGAGTAATTTTGGCTGTACTTAATTTTAGGAGGTACACATTTATTTGAAGCGTGCGTCGATACTAGACTGACTTATCTACTTATTTTCTATCACACTACTGCAATCAAAATTATTACGTTGATTTCAATGAAAATTTCACGGTTTAGTACATTATTATCTTAATATCCAATTTGGCCGTGTTCACTACACAATCATTTTATGTATGTATGATTTGCATACGATCAATTTACCAAATACGGGAGACATCAACTGCGGAACTTTAAAGTCAAAGTCAAATCATTTATTTCGTATAGGCCTACGGGGGCACTTACAAATTGTCATTACATTTTTTTTTCTTAAGTCTACAATTGTAATACACAATAAAATCTTTTTCATTTTTATTTAGAAATCTTTAGGATGGATCTTTTTTGATAAACACATATAAAATACGTTTCCCACGTTTATAGAAGTTGTAATCAATTTACAAAGCATTTTTCACAAAAACTGTTTTTTGATTGAAACTGTACATAAATTTTCAGGTGACTTTCTGTTTTTGTTTGGATGGTGAATTTTCATTGCTTACTTAATGTGTAGATATATCACATTTTATCACCTCGTTACTTCGGAGGGAATGAAGTGAAATGAAATTATTCATTTCGCTTGAAACGTGGTGTAACAAAGGATCTTAAATTAGTAAGCTCGGCAAATTTCATCATATTGTAATATGGTGTGCAAATAATATTGAGAATGGTAAATAGTTAAATAAGAATAATTTAAAATATATATAATTCATTAGATAGATATATGCAATTATCAAAAAGTACCAAAAAGGGGGTCGAGTCACCTTCGTCCGTAGGAGAATTAAGTACCCTCGAGATACCCTACACGTGACCCTGGGTAGTGCCAAACAGGTGACAACTCTACTGGTGGTAGGCTTCGGCCGTGGCTAGTCACCACCCACTGAACAAAGCCATGTCGCCAAGCGGCCTAGCCGTGTTCCGGCATGATGTTTGGCGCTGCCATTCATGGATGGCGGGTCAGATCAGTTGCGCTGCATGTGCCTAGTGAATGTAGCGTCTCTATCTACTGCCGCCTTCCTACCTAGGCAAGTATGCTCCATCGTAGATCTCATCGTCACTTACCATCAGGTGAGATCGAGATCAAATACTTGCCTATAATGTAATAAAAAAAAAACACAATCATTAGGTTCAAAATCATGTTATACTCGTAACATAGTTTTAATTCATTCGGTCGGTCATAAAATTCGTATTAATTTAAAAGGGAAAAACTCTTTAGGCGTATAAATAGTATTATCTATCAACCATTGGCTCAATTATCTTTTCATATAGATTGTTGGTAACTCCCTTTTAGGTATTTTATTGAATATTTTAATACACATAACATATGAGCTGTCTTACGGTTGGGAAGTTGTTACTTGGTGGCGTCTCTTTCCCTATTATAAAGTTATGAGTAGCAGAGATACATTAGTTTGGGTTTTTTTTGACAAACATGAAATATGTACAGTCCAACCCAGGTTAGAATATTATTTTCTTTAAATCGAGCGTATAAAAACAATCTAAAATTGGAATTCATTTATTTAATAAAAAGGATTTTAAACAAAAAATCACGTTATAAAAGCTTTACGTAACATATAAAAAGTAACCTTAGTTCAAGTACATATGGGATTTGTCGACGTTAATGTTTCCGTATCGGGATCGTAATACGCGATGTCGATACACCCGCACGTCCCGATACGGGGCCTAGTCAATGTTGGTCCGACCATTGAAGTAGATACGGATAAAACTGGTGGCCACCGCAGCTAGATACGGGCTTGATATTGAGTGAGGCTGGGTAGAATTCGCACAAAGCTACACTTACTCTGTTGCATTTGCCTACCTTGTCAGTTGCACAATATTCGACAAAAGCTATGTAGAAGATTCACACTCCATCGAATCGTAAGCGAATTTTTGCGCAAATGTTTAAAAATTGTATACTACACATTCTTCGTTTCGACGAGAAATGTCTGGAGCGCTACTAACAATTAGTTATTTATGTCTGAGTACGGGAACCAGTATAGGATTGAAACTACCGAATCTGACGTAACTTCATATGGCTATACAGGGTAATTCAGAAAGGGTATACCACGCCTTTAAACTGGTCTTCTTCTTCTTATCATTATGTGAAGTCAGAATTTTGATATGTTGATGTAAAAATAAAAAAATAGTTTTTAAATTGCTGTATCCAAAATTCTGACTACATATAATGATTACGAATTCGCTAAAGAAGCGAATTGTAGTTTTACGTAGCTACGTATAGACTGTGTTTGTTTCTACGTTTTGTACAACCAAAATCGTATTTCACAGTCAAAATATCATTCATTCCCATTTCATCCCTGATGTTCCCGTCATTAGGTAGACAAACATTTCCGGATGGCATTCCAGAGGCATTGCGTGGCCGCCGCGGTCGGCTTTCGGACATTGTGGCCTGTGCATGGGAGAATCAATTATGTTTCCAATGTTTATCGAGCCGCGAGAACGCATCGCAGTTTGCGTATCAGCTAGATAGCCGACATGCAGAATGGCAGCACTGCCGCGCTCAGTCAGTACGTTCCTATTACCATTTACCAGGCACACTAGCAGATTGTTTTACAACATTTTATAGATGTTTATAAAACACTATTTAGAACTAAATTTCTTTGCAATGCCATTGCTTTGTAAATACATTCAAGTGGTCTATAAATTTGTCTATTAGAATCCACATAATATTCATATATTTCAATATGTATAGAATTATGAACCAATGCTTAGTCAGACACGTAAAGTATTGTATAATAATGCTGCCAGTGTGTCCGGGCCCTGCGCCGCTGATTTCCCGCGGGGCAGGGTCGGCCGCACGACGCCTGCGCGCGTCAAACATACCAATTGAACATTAATACGTAATGAGCCTTTATTTAGTTAACGTGAACGAGATCTGTATTTTTATGTGGAAAGAGGATGAAACATAGCTTGTGTTTGTTTTTAATAAAAGTACGACTTATCTTAAGCGCGATTAAGATCAATTTCTTACGTACCAATCAGACTTTAGGTTACTACGTAGAATCTACTTAGATTCGGTATATGTAGGTATATACGTATCCCCTGCGCTTCCCCTAACGAGGTGTCACGTCGACCGAAAACTGTGCACCGCTACTTGAATTATTATTATTAGAAACAAATTTAATTTTGGATATATAGAAATCCCTAAAACAAATTTTACGGACTATCAAAACCAGACTGAACGGTCAATAATATGATAATCTTAGATATATTGTCTGTCACCCAAATAACAGCGTGGTCTCGTCCGTCGCCCGTGCCGAAACCGCGTTGATAGATACGTTAAAACTCGGATCTCCGATATCCCGGGATTCCTGGGCCGCGGCCCGCAGCCCGGGTCTACTTGAGGCGTAGTGGTATCAAATTCTCAGAATAATCAAGTAGTTGAGGTATAATTTTGGTATTCTTTTTATGAAACAATCTTTTGATTTATACCGTCTGCTTTAGCTATTTGTAATATTCAGCTACCAGCTACTAAACCAAGTAGTCGTACCCAGGGAATGGCAGGGGGCAGCTGCGCCCTCGCCCCTCCTCGAAGACCTGGATGACCAGGCCAGGTGAGAGGGGGGACATATGGCCTCAAAAACTTAATATATTGAGTTTTCTGTTGATGAGGTCGGCACAACATACATATACGGACAAGTGTTTAAGTGTTTATATGAGTACCCTTATACCTACCTACCTGATATGAAATCAATTAATATCTGCACATTAATTATTGGAATAGCCGCGGCTATTTGGAACTAATCATGATTCCATCACAATACAATCAAATAGGTTTACGTACGTACCTAGGTGCATGTATATCTGGAATGAAATGCACACATACATAATATTCGAATCGTGCAATCAAGCGGGAGGGCATTGCAACCGCATTCTAAAACCTCTGTAAGACTCTTATATTATGTCATAACCAGGTTCCCAAGATACAACCTTGCGCTTAGTTTGGGACCGCAACACAAATACTTTGTAATAATGCTTATGGAAAATAAATATACGACGTATATATATATTATTACATAGACCTCAGCAGCAAGCTCTATTACTTGCAGTCTGCCTACGCATGAACCACAACACAATTTGTCTTTAAATATTAAACGCATTCATTTGCTCTTAGAATTTTAAAGTTGAAATATCAATAGCTCAAATACGTGGCTCGAAGAACTAATATCCATTGGAGCAGAAAAGATATTATAGAAAGGCGACCACGAGTCGGAAGACGTAGAATAATACAATAGTATAGTAATCATTGGAAGAGGCTTATGTCCAACAGTGGACAGCTTTCGGACAGTGGATGGATAACTAATAGTCTATCGATAAAGAAAGAAGACGAGGAATTACATTAAAGAACACAGGAATGTAACACAAGTACACATTTAATCAAATGTTCCATGCAACGCATATTACCACTAGAAGCGCTACTGTAAAATGAAGAAATAACTACTAACTCATTCCACGATCGATTGCGTTAATTAACGATTAGACGATTAGGTAACGTAAATACGTAAATTATTCATAATGGCCCATCACTATCAATCGCATTGAATATAATATAAGCACTCTATTATAATGGGCCTGATTGGCACATCAAGCGAATAATCAAGTAAGATCTTCTGTACAATCGCGTTAGAGGGCTGGTCCAATACAATTATAAGCGAATAATAATTATAGACTGGCAAATCCATTTACCTAACATTAGTTATTTCGCCCTAATTAGTTCATTATAATTGAAATATCGTGTTAAGCCGCCAGGCACGTTTAAGATCTTTCAAGTTACAGCATTATATTATTATATTGTTTATATACACCAGTATTAATAACCTATTTCGTTAGTTCTGTTTTAAAATGTCACGCGCTTATATTTAAAAACAACAAAAAAACCTCTGCATTAAAAAACATTAATGTTTAGTCCCAGTAATGTTTATCGCTTCCATTCGGACCGGCCCGTACCGTTGCCGCATGCCCATGCGGGATATTGAACAAGCTTCCAGATATTTGACGTTCAGCTTTGTTTTAAAATGTCACGCGCTTATGTTTAAAAACAACCTCGCTAGAAAACTACTGAATTAAAAAAAAACATGGAATGTTAGTCCCAGTAATGTTTATCGCTTCCACTGGGACCAGCCCGTACCGTTGCCGCATGCCCATGCGGGATATTGAACAAGCTTCCAGATATTTGACGTTCAGCTTTGTTTTAAAATGTCACGCGCTTATGTTTAAAAACAACCTCGCTAGAAAACTACTGAATTAAAAAAAAACATGGAATGTTAGTCCCAGTAATGTTTATCGCTTCCACTGGGACCAGCCCGTACCGTTGCCGCATGCCCATGCGGGATATTGAACAAGCTTCCAGGTATTTGACGTTCAGCTTTGTTTTAAAATATCACGCGCTTATGTTTAAAAACAACCTCGCTAGAAACCTACTGAATTAAAAAAAAAACATGGAATGTTAGTCCCAGTAATGTTTATCGCTTCCACTCGGACCGGCCCGTACCGTTGCCGTATGCCCATGCGGGATATTGAACAAGCTTCCAGGTATTTGGCGTTCAGCTTTGGCTGTTGCATTGTGTGCCATGATTACGACAACATAGTAGACGGTCGAACGCTATTTGCGTCGTGTTCGATATGAAGCTACGGGGCGGCAACATTGCGATTTGTGATCAATGAAAACCTACCTACCAACGCAATTGAATAAAATCTAACCGTAAAAACTGTTGGTATAGGATTATTTTAGCGTGTATTCCGATAGGTACGTACAGAGTTGAAAATGCTTGTGAATATATTGATTAAATTATAGGTATTAGTGGGAATAAAACACATTCCCATAATTTAGCGTATTAATTGTAAAAATAAAATATTACAAACTAATAGTATAGTTCCGGAAATATTTGGATATGTATACTCGTATCGAAGACCGTAATAAATTATTTCGTTTTTACGCATACATTAGAAGCACTACATTGGAATACCTTTAACTGTACTAAAAAACACAGTCAAATTGCTTTCTGTTCTTGCTCGGAGTAATGCTTTCTCCCTGAAAGTATTTTCTCTTGAAATTAAAAAAGTTTTGTACTCGGCTGAACATATTATATGCAGGGAGTAGTAGTTTGTTTTCAAATAGGTATTTTACTTCAGGAATATAGATGCAGCTATGTAACATGCTAATCCCGTTACGAATAACATAATTTTAAGTGACACCATTGATTTCTTTTAAAGAATAATACAATGTTAAACTTTTACAATTATGGAAGGAAACTTTCTTCTATAAAACGTTTCGTCATTGAATTGTGAATTTCTATGGACGATTTTAGTCAATTATATGAAATACTTAGGCCAATATGAAATACTTTAATGTCCATTTCAGTACACTCGGGTATTTCAACTATCAAGTCACGCTTCATAGCATGGTTCCGTTGTGGTCATCGGACAAACATTTGCCTAAAGCAAGCACCGACTTACTAAGTACAAACAAACACTCAAGCGATTACGAGCTCAAGCAACGAACAGATTGGCTGACTATCACCAAACACCAGACACTTTTAAGATGTTATTTAATCTGTTAAGTACTTGGTATTTCTAATTAATCTTAATATATATAAATCTCGTGTCACAATGTTTGTCCTCAATGGACTCCTAAACCACTTAACCGATTATAATAAAATTCGCACACCATGTGCAGTTCGATCCAACTTGAGAGATAGGATAGTTTATATCTCAATTTATTTTATATGGCAAAACAACGTTTGCGGGGTCAGCTAGTAAGTATATATATTCCCAATATAATAACACACATTATAGCCACATTAGTAACTTACTACTACAGAAAATGTTTGTTAGAAAATTTCCTTGATCAGGAAACATAGAAAAACATGAAATAAAACGCATTTTCTCATATGTGAAGTCATAACTATGCATCAATCAGAGCGCGCGATACCCAACACAGTAGAATAATAAAAGTTGTTTCGATAGGGAAGTACTCAATGCATTTTTCAATTCCATCCGACCTAAAGCAACGGGAATCGGAACATATTACGCTATTCGCCTTGCTACGATTGAAAAAGATGTAAAAAATCGAACACGTGTCGCGTAGTCCGCAGAGAGGGTCGGCGGGCGTATGCCGAGGACGATATGCAAACGATATTGAGTTAAAGAAATAACTATATTTCTACCTCAGCGATTTTATTGACGTAGTTACATGTAAGGTTCGGCAGCTTAGTGGGACACCTCAGGCTGGCACAATTGTGAAACTAATGTTAATCAATTTTGTTTTGCATCTCTTTTACTATTATTACATAAAGGTTTATGTTATTGTGCAGTTGGTATCATTGTATGATTATAATTAAATAAATAAATCAGTTGAGAACAATGCCAACATACTTTCTGTTTATAACATTCACAAATAAAACTATGGAACAAGCAATTAATGTGTTACCGGTGTTACCACTATGAGCAAAATAGTTTTTATAGGTGAAATGCAATTAAATATGGCTTGAGCCACAATAAGAAGGTATTGTCCCAATGTCCCAATGTCAATTAATGTAATAGCAATTATAAATTGAATAAATACACACATTTTTATTAAAAATTATTTATTTATTTAAAACAAACTCGTGTTCATTACACCATTTAAAACTCAAAAATGAGTGGGACTATTTTTATGATCTTTGTTTTTTTTTTAGTTTGCCTTTGCCATTAGAAAAAATCTCATTTGATTCTGAGGTGGTACGAAGTTCGCCGGGCCAGCTAGCTATAAATAAAAAATGTACTATGTGACATGAAAATATAAAAATGGCGCGCCTACTTTTATAGATTTACTTCTTTAAAAAAATATGGCGACACCTTCTTACGTATTTTGCCAGTGTCAAGTATAAGTTACCTAAAGCTATTTCAAATCAATGCTTCAAGTATTTGCAGGCCGTTGCTAGGTCTAAATGCAATTCCCCGTAATTAATAGCTTTTATTCGGTCATATAACTTTTTTTATTTGAAGCAATGATTTAAAGTATACATAGTTTAACTTTACCATTTTATTAAAATTCAATGCAATCAACAATTTCGTATCGTTACTGTATCATTGTTACGAAATACATCGCTTGGCGCGACGTTAGTACAAATTTATAACTGCAGCACTCGCTCCGTTCATTACACGGAGTCCTTTAGCTCTTATTACACAGCTACTGATACAATACGATTGTCGACTCTAACCGAATACAAATACGTACAACACATTGTATTTTCGATAGTATGTATAAAAACAATACGGAAAATCGTTGTTGTATTGAATTTCTAGATATGAAATTGGTCTAAGTGTTTGTAAAATTTAGAATCTGGTTTGTAGGGAAAGAAAAAATAAAAAAGGTGTCAGGAAAATTGGACAATTCGGGAAAAACTGAAAGCACTTTTTTCTGTGGGATTTCGAGAAGACAACGTCAACGTCAACGACAACGTGTCGGACCAGCTAATTACTAATAACTTTATTGGATTAATAATCTTCAATTCAGCCGCGTTATCATATGAACACTCCAACATACAAAGTCTGAGTCAAATATAAGCGGACTTTTTAAAAATAATAAAAATACATTAATATCGGACCGAACTCATCGATGTATTGGACGCTTTTACGAACCAGGCTACGACCTACTCCACGAATAAAGGATATAATACCAAATTAAAAATATGTATTTAGTGCAGGCCTTTATTATTACAGGGCTGTAGGACGGCTATGCCTCGCGAAAAGCTCGGCCTCGTTTCGCCGTTATTACGCTAAAATATAGGTGCTCTCTATTTTTATGTCCGGCTTCCGTGATAATACACTGGGGCATTTGTCGGAATTTAGGTACCCTTTATACGCCAACTTACATAGGAACCAAAATAAATACAACCACACCCAAACCCTTCCCAAGAAGTAGGTCATAGGCTGGACAGATGTATAGTGAAATCAAATGGTTGTGTACTGATTAGAAAATATACCCATAAAAGAATAACTAACCACGAAAGAAATATATCACTTGTACAATTACCCTACTGGTCAATACTACGCATCTATACATAAATGCCACTTTCATAAAATTTTCGATAAACCTATTAAAATCGTGACATACCACATCAATAGTCACTCAATCTATCCGCCTAAACCAAAGTATAAATCACATCCATTATATTTACGTATAAAAGAAACCATTTACTCACTCATTATATAACCACCAGAACTACAAAGCTAACAATGTTGACATTAGATTGGAATATAATTCCTTTTTTTTTAATGGAACGCGTATGCGTCCATTCTATATTAAGTGTGGGTGACAGCTCAGTTTCAGGTTTTAATATTGTTTAAAAAAAAAAGGCTTCTTTATATCGCAATACACCACCTACTACCTTATTAAATGTTAACCGTAAGCGGGAAACGAACGAGCATCGCATTTAAATGCAACTCAGGAGTTCCGTGAACACAATCAATCGTGACACTAAACAATACGTTGTCTATTCGTTTACTGCTTCCTTTAACGCGAAACCAATAGAAACTTCCCCTTCAAGTGTCTCTCCAATCAGTAAACTTTAGCTGTTTTCTCGTTTAAAGTTTTTTTCTTTCAGCTAATTTGAACTGCTCGGAGCTTTTCAGAAAAAAATATACCGCTATTATCTAAATCACGATTGTGATAGAGTATATACTTACTATAACGTCTGAGACTAAGATAAAATAGTGGCAGAAATGTTAATTTATTAATTATTAATTAAATAATCTGAATATTATGTGGATGCATAGTTTGAAATAAGGCCAATGCTATCAAATTACGTGAATACCCGTAATACCTGGGTATTATACCGAATTTTAAGTTTGCTTAAATGGCGGTGCGAGTTAGTATATTAAATTATTCTGTCATACAGAATCAAAAGTGAGATGAATCATTAGGAAAACCATAGAATGTATTCCAACGAGATCCCGTATACGCAAAAGTCATAACAACTTACAGCCCGGAGTCCATAAACAGCGCTGCACTGAATTATTTCCCAACTAAAAACAATATCGCGCACAATTTTGGCAAAATATAGGCTCCAGCAATGTCAGAAGAGGCCACAAGCTGCTCCTGGGGAATGCACCGCGAGCGCGACCGAACTCGGAGCAATATGAATTCCTAGCAAGGACTTTAAATAAAACCTACGGAGACGCTAAATAAATCATCGAAGCTGTAGTTTCCTGACAAAAGCAATTTGTAGTGTAGGGCTGTTTGCTTTTTTAAACAGCTCTGTGAGCTAAGGTTAACAATTTTTTTCGCTGAGTTATCGATAATGAGAAAGTGTCCTACTTTCAAAATATTCTTCCGTAAATTGATTACGATTATAAATAATAAAATATGAAAAATTATAACATGTTTGATATTGGACTAAATCTCATTCCACTTCTGTTTTCACAGTTATCGAAAACGGAGTATCATTAATATCACACTAGACTATTAGGCTAGGTTCTGTTTCTCTAGGACAACTTGTCTTAATATTTTCCCAGGAAAGACAATGTCGTTGACATTTAGGACCGGGAACCCATAAAGCAAGGTTATTTTAGTGTGAAAGTTGGACATATTATTTCTCAGTGCATTTGCACTATAGTTCACATTAGGAAATATCTTTAGTAGCTTGTTCGTGATTTAGTTACAAAACGATTGTATATGTAAATAAATATAAATTGAAGGCAAAATTAATTAATTTCTCATAAACCGAGCTATCGCGATCCCAAAGCGACATCGTAACATTGGAAGAAACTGACAATCAATGACATCTAGTACCTTCCTACCTACCTACTCTGGACCACAATCAGTTAATCAGTGCCTGATACCTTAATTCAATTGCTAGTGCAAAATACTTTATAAAAAAATAAAAATATAGGTATGTCCTTTGTCGTGTTCGTGAATGTTAGTAGAGAATCTGTTTACATATTTTCGTGACTATGGTATAAATTATGGCTTACCATAGATTATTTTAATCAAACTTTAATTTCTAAATAAAATAAAAAATGGCAAATATATCCTATGATACCCAATCAAGGCATGAATACGTCAATGTGGTCCTCCCCTTTGTGTCGTGCGGGAAAACGTGATTTGCTCCTGTTGTTCTATTCCGTGCGAATAACCCGTCGTTGCGTCATCAGGTTATAAACCCCGTGACGTTTTGCCAGCTATTTGTTACTTTTGTAAACTATAGTTTACAATTTCATATATCTACTCGCAACACATGTAAGTATTATTAGGTATACTATTCTGTGGTATCTTTCAGTGAATTGGTGATGGTATCCGTTAACACTTACCAAACAATAATAATCGTAATACTTAAAGTGTATTGCATTAGAACTACATATTTCCCACTACTTTACTTACTACAAATGTAACGTACTAAAATCTAACATATTAATTTAATTTGCATTTATCTAATATTATGAAGAGGTGAAGTTTGTTAGTTTGTGAGTTTGGATATAGGAGATACTCTTCGGAACTACTGATCCGATTGTAAAAAATATTTCACTACCAGTATAAGCTATGTTTCATCGCGGCACCGCAGGCGGAGCCTCGAGCAGATGCTAGTTAAATATACATCCAATACCAAACAGGGGTTAACTTTCCATTATTTTTACTACGTTTACCAAATATCACATTTCAAAGGTAGACCATGCGATGAAAGGATAATATTTAATTTTTATTTACCTACATAATATATTAATACCTGAATCAAGCTTCCACCAAGAAAAAAAACAAACCTACGCAACGCGTAACTGACAAATTGCCGGCGGTCGATAGTATAAGTCGGATGACTTAGCAACTAGCTAAAAGAAGGTAAAACGAACAACATCGCAGTACATAGACATGAGAGAGCAGAGCCGCAGGTGCGCCCGGCCCGCCCTCCATTTCTCAAAGTGAATCCACGTTGCGAACCGTATTTTATAATGACACTGGAGTTTGCCCAAACGACGTATGTTCGCTGCCCACTCAAGGATTACATTTAGGGATGCGCCTTTTGTCGGCTGAATCTTTTTGTGGAAAATAATAAAATAGTAAGCATTTACGACGCGTGACCTTATTCGATTAATGGTGGGTATTATTTTTGTAGGTGTATTCTTTATTATGCTGATAATAAAACTAGCATATTGAAATGCATTTAGGTGTAAAGAAAAGCAACGGATAAGATTTCTGAATTGTGTGAGACAACTCCTCTACCTTTCTTGTCGGCTATATAGACTTAGTTTGATCCAAGAAGTTAACATTATTGGTCTAATCTGATCACATTATTTGAAGTGTTTTTTTTATTTAAGTTTACTTATTTAGATTTAACATGGCTATAGGCCGCGTCAAGAACTCGTATTCTCTGGTAGAAAATGTGTACCTAATGTTGTTCACCTTTGCAAAGCTGATAGCAGGATAAGGTCTCAAATCTTAATAAACTTCTGTAAACTGCACTCATAATTACTTACAGATTGTCAAATTAAATGCAAAGTAAGTATCAGACATTGCCGATATTAAAAAAAATCATCCGTCTGTCGTAATCATAGAATAAAAATGATGGTGCACACTAATTAATCCATTGTGTACGTGGAACAATACCTACGTGCAGCGGGTCCACTTGGACCTAGTGTAGCATGGGGCAACGAAGCTAATTAGCGTGCACCATATGCCCCATTTAAGGTTTTTCCTGGCGAACTTAATTAATACATTTTGCTGAAGAACACCTGAGACGACGGTACTTAATTTTTAATTACATTGTAGTGGTGAGCTCACGCTGTCAGACCGATACTTGAATGGTATGGTCGCGGTGGAAGCGGTTGACTCCTTACATATTATTCCGTAGTAAATTGGAAATTTTGTTTACACATCTGTTGCTAACGAAAATATTACAACTTAAATGAATTATTATATTATTTTTTAACAATACATTTATCTGTTAAAACAGTAGTGATCATGATACGCCTATTAAATCAGCTCACTTACACGTGTATGCTATCATTTTTATATTAATATTATTTAATCAGTTTATATTTAACTAGCTGTCCCGGCACACTTCGTACCGCCTCAGAATCAAATGTATTAGAAAATTTATTATCTTTATCATTATTAGTTTAGTCCATTTTTCCAAGTTTTAGTAGCTATTCGGCTATTCGGGGCGGAGACAAAAACAAGACAAAAAATCAGGATCATAAACATCGGCCCACCCAGCATTTATAACTCAATGCTGTAACTCAATGGTGTAACTAACACGACTTTGTTTTATGTATTTCGATTGCTATCTTCAACTTACAATGCTGAGGATTTTCATACATGACAATACCAAACTCTCTAAAACATTCATTAAAAATCAAAGGGCTGAACTTTGTAAAAAACTATTTTGTTTTGCAAAGTCAGAAAGGCAAGTTTGGGTCTATCCGCGGTACATCTGCGCTTCTTTGCAAATGCAAAGCTTTTGTCTTATACAAGTGCGAGTACTTTTGTTCAGACCGCGCCTTGTAGTCTCCCGCTTACTTCGGAGCCGCGCTTTCAATACGCTCCGGCGGTGTTTCTCGTTTGCAAACTATAATGTCTTAAGTAAGTCTTCATAAATTAATAGCTCTCCCGCTTTTAGTTTGTAAGTATTGAAGAGCATTTTTAAATAACACAGTGTTATGATGAAACATTATGGTTATATTGAAGGTCGTTTTAAAACATCACAAACCATGGAAACGTCGATAGCTTTGTGGGTTTTGAGGATGCGTAACCGAGAGGTACCAGGTTCGATTACCATCCTAGCCATTAAACTTTTAACGGGACAAGCTTTGACCTAGCTCGATGGGGCTAACGATACTACTAGCAAGTGGTTATCGCACATTTATATTAATCTTAACCCTTAGTAGCCTGATTTAAGAAAGTGATTTATTTTTAATATTACTGTGTTTAATGTTACTGTGTTTAATAATAATGACATTTGATTTTTTTTAATTTCGTTGGAAAGAATATTATACAACAGTAAAATACGTACAGCCAACCTATAAAAAAAACTAATAGTAATGTGAACATTCGGTTTAAAAGATTGGTATCAAAATTGAAACTCTAGGCTATTAAGGGTTAAAAAATATATAAAATTAAGACATTCCGCTCCCGGCTCTCAGGCTTATGTTTTGCAGTGCGCATAATTTTGTATAGGTAATTATTGTCACTATAGACTCCATGCTGAGTGGCTTATGAATATTTCCCAGATTATTTAATAAGTATGAACCGTATGTACATAACAAATGTTATTCAAAAAGAAGTCAACCCTCACCGCTTTTTATAAAAACATAGATTGATTCGCTAGACGCCTTAAAATATTTGAATACAATTATTGATAGACTTTAGTCAAGCATAATATATGTTTAGTAAGTGCAACATTTTTGCTTTCACATTTTGTGTAAGCATTCCGTTACTTGTAAAACACGGTGACGTGCAGCCGCAACACTACCTAGTGTAAGCATAGCCGCGGGGCGCTAGAATATGTCACATGTCCCACGCCACCCCCGCCCCCCCCCCCTCCCCCCGCCGCAAGCAGAGTTGCGACACACCGGCTAAATTAAATAATAGTTTGCTTCGCATAGCCCACTGCTTATTCTATTTGCCTATAAATTAAATTTATGTTTATAAAGGATATTATGACGACGACACTGAAATGCATTTTTTCATGGAAAAAAATGTAATGCCTTCAGCTTCATCGATTTATACAGCTATTATAGTGTCAACGCTTATAGCGTATAACATGTGCACTGTCTCTGGACTAAGTTTCGTTAAATCGGGTCCAGTAGTATTTCCATGATTCTCGAACAAACACACAAATAGGCAAGAATTCTAAAATCACTTGTTTATAATCAGTGACTTTTAAATAGCATCTAACACCTTTTTTTAATATATAATCAATGTAAACCCACAAGGCAGTTACCAAGTCTTATTATAATATAGATCAGTCAGCGGAAGTATAGATTAGAATTTTATTTATATTTTTGATGAATATTTTATGCTCCATGGGATACCCCATTGCTTTAAAGAACTTAGTTATCAGTTAGTTAATAGCTGCATACTGCATGACCCTAGATTATATTAAGAAATACTCGCTGTACCTACACCGCAACACGAACCCTAGTAGGTACTTAAAGTTGAATAAATGCCATGTTATAAAAAATATTCTAAAGTTCCACCTTCATAGCTCCAACTGAACATTCACGAAGTCTACCCATTTTGTACAACACAAATACCTTCGAACTATTGTACCTACGTGTATTGTAATACGTACATATTTATACAACTACGTGTAAAGGGGAGACACCGGAGTTTGCAATATTAATGGTATTGCCCAAGGTATGCTTGGATTTTACTCATTAGGGGTATTATGCGGTCGATCCCGAAATGATAAATGTGTCCACGATTATTATGAGGAGAGTCGCGGGCCCGATGGTGTTTTGTTAATGTTTTACTACGGCTTTGTAGGGCTTAAGGGTAAGCCAGCGGCTTTACCGTACCCTTTCAATTGTGAACTAGGTTTGTTTTGTTGACGGTACGAAGCTAACTTTATCTATTGCCTTATATTACGGAAGATTAAGATTATTTTTAAGGATACTGATAGATGGTACACAATGTACAATCTTAGGCCTACCTCAATCTTCATTTCAAGTATACAAAACTTAGATTAATAAACATTGAATCTAACATATCTGATCAGGCTTTCCTGCAATAAGGTTTTAAAAAACCTACGGAACATAGGCCGACTTTCTTGGTTGTCATACATGATCCAATTGCATTGTATCTATAATTAATGGTCGCCTAATAACCCCAGTCCACCCATATAATAGAACTACCTACGCGTCTATAATAATTCACCGTAGTGTATAAATTATACGAACGCAATCTTGAAGGGGGAATGGCCATTATGTGGGGAACCTGGTTATTTATTTACACATAAAATGTACATACGCACATGTTAAGCCAAGAAACAAATAATAACTAGACCGTGATAGCTGGCTAATGACTGAAAGAGTAATTCCCAAAATCCTTACTCAGATATGGTAAGCATAGTATGGTATGGCGTAACATTTCAGCCGAGACCGAGAACTTATATCAAATTGGGAATGAACGAATCAAATCTAAGATATGTTCGGTCGTATACATTGTCGTTTATTGTTTTCCAAAAACAAGCCATTCGTTAATTTATTTAAAACTTTGCTATAGGTTAGGTTAGTTATTTATAATTTCTAACGTTGCTATAAAACCCTGTCTACAATTGAATGATCACTATCTCTTACACACAGAGTCCGTAATAATCCGAGTTACATCTACCGTTGAAGTACCTAATACTTCATTATGGTAAAGCAACTAAATATCGATTATTGACTTGAGGCTTCTACGAACGGTACAATTTGGCCCTGGATATTGGTATTGGGTTGGCATGGCAATAGGCAAGAGTTTTAAACTTCCCTATAGGTACTAACCGTTTTCATTGAATCGTATTATTAACGAAATCCTCACCGACCGCTCCTGCTAGTGGGAATAACGGGATTTGTTTCACCCCTTATAGACGTTGTGGTACTAATGTTTATTTTTATCCTCGTAGACATACCCAGAAGAGCGCGCGTACCGGCGTGAGCGGCCTTCGCCGGGCCTCTTCACCTCTATAAAGCTACCTGAAGCGGAGCCCCCAAACGGAGTGGCGCCCCTGCTGGACTTCCCGCGGGGGCGCATACGACCGGTCACCTTCCTGGGCGAGGGACCACATGGCAGCGTGAGTACCATTTTCATGTACCGAACCTCCAATAGCAGGCTTAGATATAATTTATTAATAGTGCACCAATAAAATCGCGCTACGAATTAAATATTGTGTCCGTGTAAGAGAAACACCGAGTAGTAAGACCGATCTAAATCCGAGTAAAAGACCGTAACTTTTAAATTGCGTTTCTAGAACCTTTTTGGGGTGCGTTGCTAGGTTAGGTATTGTTTTGTAGCTAAAAAATAATTCATTTTAGTATGTATAAATAATTTATATATGAAGTGATATTTTTTAAATCTTTACACCTGATTTTTAGAAGAAATGTATTATTTGATCATCCGTATTGTATTTATCGTGAGAAACGTTCTGATTGCTCGCCTTTTTAATTATGTTCAAGTTGGTCAAAGCTGATTCAATAATCTGATTTGATTGGGATTTGGCTGTTTCGATTACTTGATTAGATTGAGCCATTATTTCGTCCAATGCACTCCACGATTTCTCTTGAACCTCATCCAGCTTTGCAATAAGATCAGCCGAATCAACCGTGAAGCTCGATTCTTGCTTCAAATCTGAAAACAAGCAGGATACAATTTAAGTTTCAATAATACCGATGACAAATTTATTATATCTACTGAATAGAAGACGTTACCTGAGTGCATTATACTTATATCTATACAACATTAGTACTTAATGATAACATTTATTAAATATACACACAAATATGCTTTGTGATTACGTCAAAACTAAAAAAGCGGTATTTGTCTTCACATTATTATTTGCTAAATCTATCATTATTTATAACGTCAAGTGGTGTATAACATCAATCTCGTGTCATTATTCCACAGGTAAAAGAAACAATTATATAATGCTGAATCGATTTGTATACCTAATCTAAGAAGCCCGAGATTTTACCATCTGCTGTATATGGATCTTCTTCTTCTATTTGAACCCCCGTGTGGGGTTTTTGCAAGATTCCAAACCCCATTTTAGCAGAATCAATAATGTTACTGCTCTGACTTTTGGCAGTGTCAACGACCTTATTGGATTGATTCTTTAGTTCGTCTAAGGCCATTTTCGAATGCTCGTGTATTTCATTAATCCTGGCAGCTACTTCCTCTGGATCGATCATGTCATTGGGGTCTAATTTAACGAGTGTTCTGTGGACGTCCTCATCACGATTTAAATTACCGTCTTTGGGCGGCTCTTTTGCCTCTGTGGATAAAATGTATTGATTGGAATTACATTTGCACAATGCTCTTCTCCAAAATGCCGGTGAACAGTAGCGCAGTCGAGTTGTCATAATAACATGACACGCCAGGCATCCTTCAAGTAACGGATAGTTTGGGGATGACATTTAGCATGATCATCAACAGAAAAAAGGCTGGATAGGAAATGGTGTAACGCGTGCGCCTGGTAGCGGTAGTCACCACCACATCACATACCACACATCTAGCCGATGGGCATATTGCCCAACATACCATTCAGAACCTTAAAGGTATACATTAATGATCGAAAACTACTCTTAAGTCCTTTCATACTTTTTGCTATACGCCAAACGCTGAGGCGCGCCTGTAAGACATTTCATCACCATTGGTAGTTCAATAATATGCTTTAAGGCAAACAATATACACGCTTTTCATCATATTTTGAATAAATGTAAACTTACTCTCTGTTGAGAATAAATTGTCAACGGAAATTTTTTCTTTAATATTCTTCAAAAAATCCTCCATTTTATATTATTTTATGAATTATATGCTAAAGTCACTTGTTCAATTTAAAATTTGTATTTTTTTCTGTTATACGAAACACTACAATAATAATTTGACTTACAAATTTTTCATCTAATTTTTGAGAAAGATGTTCAATGTGACATTCTGTACACAAAAGAGTTTTGCAAAGAAAATTAAGGCATGCTCCCATAGCATTACTCTTTGTAACTAGAACCATTAAAAAAATATGACATCTTCTGCGGTCGTAGAATGGGTAGTAGTTGGTTCTTTCTCTATCTATAGTAGCAATAGACGCATGAGTAGATGTGAACCTCACAGCTGGTTTACATAAGTACAATAGCGAAATGGCCAAATAGCAAGAGTATACCAATTACATGTCTACTAGCGAACTTGCCAAGGAGTTTACACGAGGACACTTGCGACTTGTTAATTTGCGTAATCGATTAAACCAAGCAAAAGATAAAAAAAACAAAAAAAATAGTTGGTAGAATAAGGGATCATATCATAACGGAACACGCAGCTAGGCATAAATCACACGGGAGCCGGTGACCAGTGCTGCGCTCGCATCAATTGCTGAATAGTTTTAGCTTAAGCTGGAGGTCAGCTGGGGCCCCTCAGTATATGCCAATGCAAATAAATTAATAGCCCACGAAGTGAATAGCTCGCGTATCTTTGAAAATAGGTATTGATAGGTGAAAATATATTGAAAATAATTGTGTAAATTCACATCTACGGTTACATATCTTTATGACAAGTTTTTGGCAATAACTTTATAGATTATATGGTAAAGAGTAACTAGCAGTTACCCGCGTACCAAATTTCAAACATGTAGGTCTTCTAGTTTTAATATCTCGATGAGTGAATCTGTCGGTAGGTTTTACTATTATATACCGTTACAAGGCGATGAAATGAAATGAAAAGTTTTATTTGATTCCGGTAGGCACAAGTAGATTTTGTTAACAAATTATGAACTAAAGATAATAACGGACATTGTGCACGCTTAACGACATTAGTCGATATTATCGTGAACGTCACTACGTCGACCGCGCATCACTACGAACGACTATGGCGCCGGGAAGAGGCGGACGTATAATTTTGTATTGGAAAAAACATTGTAACCATTTATAATTAAAAACACATAAACTCAATCAGCGCATCATTATTTCATAAGAAAACCTCAAGTATTGGACAGACATAGATAGGTAAGATTAAACAAACAAACACCAATTACTTGCTAAGTTCTCATCGAATCGTGTCGAAACAAAAGCGTTTTATAGGTTCAAGGCCCTCTATTGATGATCTAAAGAGTCCATAATTCTCAACAACACGTTTATACTGACTTATGAAACATTCCAGACAAACATTCCAGACAACACAATTAATAAATGTTATTAACCTTTCTGTGCCTCAAATACTACGTGGTGTGGAGACATAGTCCTACCCTAGTAGGTACTTCCTCGAAGGTTCTAGTTGTATCGCTCTTTATAAAGCGATAACGATCAGTTACTTCTCACAAATGATGATATTCAAAAATAATCGAATCTACATATCTACCTCGTCTGACTAAATCAAATCTCTGTATGTTTGTATCCCTATTATATTTGAGTTATCTCAATTCCTCATGGACCCCATCATCAGAACTAGATTTTGATTAAAACGGGACCAATCTAGAAAATCCTTTCAAATAAAAAATATATTTTCCAGTTCAGTTTATAAATGACGGAGTTCTGAAGTAACAAACAAAAAAAAACGATCGAATTGAGAACCTCTTCCTTTCTCCTGAAGTCGGTTAAATATATTTTAATGAAGCAAACTAAGAGAAATATGCGAACTAAACCAAGACTGATCCACTCCATTGATTCCAAATGCGAAGAAAAATATATAATTCGTTTAATAATAAAAACTATATTCTATGTATCGAGGACTTAATTCCCACTTAAGAAAATTTTCGCTCTGTTGAGAGCCGAAGGAAACCGTTGCGCTAAAACGAAGTATTAAGTACCCATGGCTAATATCTGACTTGTCCAGGTAGGAGTTTAATTTGAGGCAGGGTAGTCAGATGGGTACAATCGAAGCGTAGAAACAACGCCGCAAGGGATTTTCATTCGTCAAAAATGGTGCATTCAAAAAAGGGCAATACGTTAGACCGTGCAATTTCCACTAAAATATTTTTTGCAGCTTTGAAAAACCACTATGCATGTCCATTGTATAAAAAGTCCACATAAACAATGTACCTATGCAACGATCTTTTATTAATCCGCTTACAAAATTTCGCCTGATGTTTAAGAGTTTAAAATAACGGTAATTTAGTAAATCTTGGGAAACGGTCTCCAGTAGGATATACGGCTTTTTCATGCCTACTAATGCCTCCAATATTTATTCTGCTATTTTGGATAAAGTTAGCTCCAAATTACAGTCAGTATTCAAACACGTATCTCATTCTTTTTCAGCTTCAATACCTTCTGCATACGTTAATACGGAGTCCCTAACTCAGGTCACGCAAGTAGTCCGCAAACACGATTGCGAAACTTAAATTCGTATTAGTATTAATGCTACTCTGCAGAAAACAAATTACCAAGTCCCGTAAACCGGGCTATGCATTATTGAGGTTCTACTTCATCGAATTTACTGCGTGCCGCATTGAGATCTTGGACGTATAAATTGGGCAAGGCCTGCAAGGTTATTGTGATCTGATGAGGCTATTAACTAATTTATAACGTCGGTTTGTTAAAAAATAAGAAATTCAGATATTACCCACACATAATTTGAACGAATGAACGAAATGTTTGTAGATCAATATTTTTGCATCATATTTATATATAACATAGTTCTTATAAGAATTTCATACACTTAATAAGTTATCTTACATAATAATCAACATAATCTTACATTTAACGGTTAATTTGCACGTTTTCACTAGAGGCGCTGCTATGAAATGTAGGGAATTATTCGGTATTTGATGCTGTCACAACTCGTACTAAGTCCCGAGCTCTAAACACGCAACACTTAAAGCTGCATGTTGGTACATTGTTTCCAAGTTAGCTCAGCTCGACGTATCTAAACATGATCTTATCCGCGAAGGATCGCGTTGGGGCGCAGCCACCGCAGCCACTTACATCCTTGCTCGGGGCCGCGTCCGTGCAAACAATGAAGCGTGCTCCTGTTGTATTTTCATTAATAACGTGCAAACAGAATGATTTAGTGAACCACAATCACCTGCACAGCATAGCACAGCCCACAAGCACATCTCTAAGGAAAACTGCAATAACTTGCACAGTATACAGCCTCCTTCATGGCTCCTAGTGGACCGCAGCAATTTGCACAGCTCAGCCTACCTTCACGTCTCCTAGTCAACCGCAACCACCTGAAAAGCACCGTCCACCTCCAGATTTCGTAGTAACCGCTAGCCGCACTTACACACAGTCTTCCTCAACTTTTTCTGTGTGTTTATGACATTATTATTTTTCATCAAATCAATGATCTTAAACTGAAAACATTATTGTTTATGTGGACAATAATCGAGCAAAACTTTCTAATATATAAGAGTACCTAACAAGTAGCATGAGATACATGGGTACCAACGTCTGGCAATATATTATTAAGGCTGTATCCATATCTATATTGCCGCCAGATGGACGGTGATTATCGATATTCCAGTAGCGGCTCCAGATCTCATCTCGCCGACATGCGTCCTCCCCGTTTAATTACGTCAAATAATACAAATCATTATTAGTCGTCCATAGTGAGTAGGGAATGAATGTGTGGAATTGAACGTTGCCTGAGGTTATTAGACATATATATGTAGAGAGATGTGTGGCTGATCATAAAACCTACTATATGAAATAAAGTTTGGGTCTAAAATAATCTTTGAGTCTACTTAGCCTTGTCTCACCTATTAGTATCTTCATCCAGGTATTTACCAAGTAGGATATTTTTACTTAGGTTAATTATTTCTTCAACAAGTTAAGAGCTATATGCAAGTAGGTTTTATGGGAATTTTACTGCCTGTCCCACCTTAAGGTCAGTTTCGCATGGCAATACTTAGCGGTACGATTGCTACATGCAAACGAACATTTTTTTGGTAAAAAGCAGGCAGTTAGTAACATAATGTAAACACATATAGGTAGTAATACATATACATATTGTGAGGAGGATACAACCAGCGGTGGCGACGTCGATAATACGTGATTAGCCGACGACGACACGCGGCAATCATTCGGTTGGCCGGCGCCCGATGATAGCTTGAAATCCTGATTCAATTCACACCCCATCCAACCCCCTACGTGGACTAAGCTATGGCTTCAATTAACATCAGTACACAGTTTGTAATTAAATAAGTCTCACAAAATTATACACGTGAGTGGGGGCACAGGGCTAAAATAATTATTTTTGTTTGATTTTCATTCCTTCAACGGCTCTTCGAGCATTAGACATGAATAGCCAAGTGACTGTTTGAACAAGCTCGAGAGGTTACTTTGCCTCACTCCGTGAGGATGTGTCTTGCCCGAGGCAAAAGCTTACGCTTTCGTCTGACCGTTGTCATCTGTCACCAAACCTGTTAATTTAAACTTTAGAGTGGGTGAGGCCATTTAAAGAAAAAAAAGAAAACGTTCTTTGTTTCCTTGCGAAAAAGAAGTTTATTTCTGTGATCAAAATTAAGGATATCGCGCACGATATGTGTCTGCGGCAGCAAATCGAGGCTGCGCGGTTCGTCATTACGCAGCTGTGAGAGTACCGCAATAATTTAGGATCTTTTAATTGCGCATAGGTACCAGTGTGATATAATATAAACACCCAAGAAATATATATTTTCAGGGATCAAAAAATGAAAGATGTTACGACTAAAACGTATATTATACGAGCCAGTGGCTTGAAACTTTGGTAAAGTAATTCTCAGATACGTGATGGCAACACGCTGGCAGTGCCAAGGCTATCAAGTTTATGCGAGGTTGCTCTGAGAGCCATACAGAGCGTTGGTCTACAAAAATTCCCATAAAAATTGATTACTGACCGTAGCAAGAAAATGCAATCTGGCTCGCGGCCTCGCCGGCCCCTCGCGTCGTAACCCCACCCCCACCCTCCACAACAACACAGCTTAATAGCTTGGGGCGTTTATTTTTTAAATTATTATTATAACGACTCCACGAGCTCAATGTGTGTAGGTACCTACTGGAATAGCAGTCGTGCTAGAATGAATGCTTAAATTAGCGACGTAGATATTTCTCGTTGTCAACATTTGGATATGTAATATAACCTAAAAGGGGAATTTGGAATTTATAATTATGATCTATGTTATACCATAGTTCATTGACCCTGCCATCGCTAATGAACTCGCTAAATAAGTTAATAGGTAGAGTACGGGCACAGAGTGCACCGCGTGTCTCTTTGTTAATAGAGCAATGATGAAAATCATTTTTATTGATTGGCGAACTTTATTATTTTCAAATGGATTCCATTTGCATAATAGATAGGTACGTAGCACGTAAATGATGGACGTCGATAAGAATATTCATTACATCTGTCTCTATGGAATTGCTTGTTTAGAGGTAGCGCTTTTTATACGCCTAAGTGCAAGTGAACTTTTCTTGGAGAATAAAATATTTTCTATTTTCCGGGAAGAAAATTAGCTAGGTACCTATTGATATGTTGAGTCCTTTTGAGTTACCTTTTGAGTTAGTTCTGCTGATGTGAATTGTGATCAGAGGTTTGTTTTCCTAGCTCAATAATGAGATTATACTATTTCTTTTTTAATTATTAACGAGTTGACTGGTCGTTTTAGTCGTACTCGCCAGTATAAACATAAATATCCGTCAAAATGTTAAAAGCTTGCATTTCATAACACAGTGTACCTGTTATCATCTCTACATAGCCTGCTGACATACCCTTGTTATTCATTCAACGTTACGCTCAAAGCTCTCGCAACGAAACGAGAAAATACCTTGCCTTAATTATTTCGTAAATTACGTTCGCCCAAAGTGTTCTTTGCACAATAAACAGTCGGCGATGAGAAAAAAATAACTGTATAATTTAGTGAGGACCGTGACGTTCCAGGAAGTTATTTGAGCGCTGATCGAAGGATAACAGCGTGGGCCAGGGGCCACCGCGCCGCCGCCACTGTGCCGATGCCGGACTTTTTCACTGTTTACCGGAGCGCGGTGCGCCCGTAGATACAGCCACCTGAACAAACAATACTTTAATTCCATTAGTCGCTGGATTTACAGAGATTTGCTGTTTTCTCGTTTACTTTCTTGTATTAACAACGTACCTAACTTAAATTGAAGATCGTGTTTATTGTTGTTTCGGCTTTGCAGAAACCACCTAAGACGTATGTTTATTTATACTAATCTATCTCTAATAAACGTCTCGCCGACGTGGAAAGTGCCTGTAGTCATTGTCAGTTTTCAGACAAACCTCGGAATAGTCATCGATATGCTCCCAGACTTTCAAACGCGAATGTGAACTGAATCCTAATATCACTTTTATTTTCGATCCCATTTATACAGAAGTTACTCAGGGATCGAGTGGTTCGGAATGTGTAATGCTCTCGAGATTCCATATTCGGCTGTCATATGAACAACTTTTCGAAAATGTTTGTCTCAAGATAAGCTGGGTCACGTGTTGAGATATTTCAAATCAAACATGCGCACCTCCGATCGAAACAATGGAAGGATAAGGTACCTATTCCCAAGGCCGGTAAATCCGCTAGGAGCCAAGCCATTTCCACGCTCGCTAAACATAGAAACTGGGCCAAAGTAAGCTTTCGCAAAACATAGGCATAGAGTTCAGGAAATGAGGTGCTTCCTTCATCGGTGCGTGGTTAACAACAATTTCCATGAAAAGTTTCAACGTATCATTGAATAAAAATAAGAAGCTCAACTGTTTCAAATTTTTATTTGTAACAACAAAGTAAACAATTTCGCTAAGCCGATTAATCGTTAAGCCGATGTATCTTTCGACAGCTCCAGATATGCGAGACCGATGGCATCGAAGAGTTGAGCGACGAGGAATCCCCGAGTGGCGGACGACGCCGCCTAGTTGTTGTGAAGACCCTGTGGAGAGGCTGCCATAACGATATCAAGTGAGTACACATACACACCCCAAGAGGCTGGTCACCCAACTGAGCAGCATGCAACCAGCGAACATAAATAGATTGCCAATCAAATGAAGTATTTGCGTATGCACATATTATTGTTTTTATTTACTATAAATTATGTACAATAGTTATTTACAAAGATATTTAAAAAAATATGTATTCATGTCGCTTGTACCTATAATAAAATTATATTTACAAATTGACAAATCTTATTTTAAATGTGAAATTAATATCGAATTTTGTCTATTGGTAAATTATTAAACACGATTGTTTATTTCGGTTTCATATTAAAGTGCGTAGAAACAAAAGAAGTTAGTGGTGGTTGTCCACGTTTCACGGGAGCAATTCGTGTAACACATTAGGTACTTAAGAGTATAATTTTGACAATACGTCTCTACATCATCCGTATCTTCAACGTCAGTACTTTTTGTTCTGAAAATTATTGCTGAAAACTCTCTAAAACAGATTAACTGAGACGTGCGTTTTAGAAGGAAAATATAACATATGTTATAATATAAAAGGGAAAACTTTAGAGCATTACATTTTCATGGAGCTGTACAATATTACATTGTATGTACTGAAAACATGAACAGCTGAGCGCATAGGGTCATTTTACAAATCTTCTAAGCTTTGTATAAGATTAGAACGCTGCCGTGGATGTTGCTATATTGAACGGTTGAACTCAGGAACGTTACGTGGGGGTAGATATGTTATACAACGCATGAGTGGTGAATTGTTTCACAGAGCGGCGTTTGCCCGCGAAGCCACGTGGGGCGCCGGCCTCAAGCATCCGCAACTTGCCCGAGTTCTTGGCCTCAGCCTGTTAGAACCTCCGTGCGCGGCTCTGGACCGCGGCGACGCTGCGCCGCTTCCCACTATTTTGAGAATGGACAGGAAATTGAAGTAAAAACCAATTTTTTTTTTCGCCATTCGAACACACCATCTATACGGTCCCACACCAAGCAACGCTTGTATTATGGGTACCGTACAATAGACTGAGGGCGAACTCAGTATATAATACTTATATAGATATCAAACATTCATGACTCGGGTAAAAACATTCGTGAACATTCACCAAAAAAAATTGCTCCTACCAATATTCGAACCCGGGACCCTCGATACAGAAAGCAGCGTGACTACTAACTGTACTAATCTCGTCGTCGATTGAATCGAATTTAAATTACAGACCCTTTCTGCATTTATAGACAAATGTATAATAACATGTATGTAATTGCAGTTACTCGGCTTTAATCCATATATGCTGCCAAATAGCTTCAGGTATGAAGTACCTGGAGTCCTTCGAGCTTGTACACCGCGATCTAGCAGCTCGGTAAGTATTTTTATACTATAACAATTACCTTATAGGTCCTCTAATGTTATTATTCGTATTGCAAAAGGAACATATTTTCACCGACGAAAAAGAAAGGAGTAGCTTCTTGATTAAACACGACAATTTTTTTTATTGAATACCGTATACTTCAACTTAAGCCCTATTACTTTATAATTACAATAAGTCAGATAAAACAAAACACTTTTCAGCTTTTTAGTTTTTTTAAGTCGGTTTATTGTGTGTCACGAAGTTTTTTTAAACGTGTATGTTATATTTTTAAACGTGTATGTTATATTTTTAAACGTGTATGTTATATTTTTAAACGTGTATGTTATATTTTTTGTTTTAGAAACGTGACCGTGACTGAAGATCTCAATGTTAAAGTGTCGGATTACGCTATGTTCTGTGAGGAGTTCGTTGGCGAATACCACGTGCGCACAGACAGCTCCAGGCTACCCTTGCGCTGGATGGCATGGGAGAGCTTGCTGATGGTAAATTATCATCTTGATGCCACTATCTAGAATAGAGCTTTTTACTTTTTCATGACGATTTATGATGTACTTATTTTTCTGTTACAATAGATCTTCAGCTAAAGCAGCCGCTTTTGGACTCCACCTACTTTAATTTAGACAACTAGGATCCTTGGCTCTCGTTGACTCCAACGAATAGCGGAACCAATTTTAGCAGTGAACGTACAGCTAAAAGTTACCATGTGTATTACAGGGCATGTATTCACCGGCGTCAGACGTATGGTCCTTCGGCGTCACGGTGTGGGAGGTGCTCACGTTTTGTCTCGCTAAGCCGTTTGAAGAAATGAACGACGACCAGGTCAGATTAAGTTTAAGTTTTACGTAAATTTTGCAGATTTGACTTGGCCACCAATAATAAATCTAAGAGCTGCAGTGAGCTTCAGCTGGATGGACAAAAGTGTGACTTATTTGAATGTGTTAGGTGGTGGCTAATGCTAGCGAATGGCGATGCGGCGGGCGGGGGGCGCGCGTGCCCGCCGCGCCGCCGCCGCGCTGCCGCCGCGAGCTGTACGACCTGATGCACGAGTGCTGGCGGCGCGAGCCCTCCCAGCGCCCGCGCTTCCACGACCTGCACCGCTTCCTCGAGCGCATGTCCCACGGGTACAAGCCCCCGACCAACCGCTGAACCGTCGCATACGGGGCGCATCGGGTCCAGTGCCACCCCGCGCCCCGTCGACTCGAGCTTTGAATGCACTATATAATGTATACCTACACGTAGTTTTAAGTACGACTTAGTATAATCGGCAGCTTTCATCTTGTCCAATCGCATTATTTCGGACGATTCGACCTGACTGCATAGATGTTACTATATAATCTGGCAGTATTAAATCAGTATTAATATAAGACATTTTAATTAGATGATAAGGTCCCGCGTGCTAGATGACGCGCCGCTTCGCAACGTTTAGTATACTTCTCAACGACGACGCGACGCCAGTGTGTTGTGTGCGTGAGTGAGTGAACGGACGACCGCCCCCGAGTGTGGGTGTCCTATGTGTCGCCATTGTTTGAGATCGAATGTCGTTGTTTATAATATTAATATTTTAGAAGCAGATTTCTGATTGGCATACGATAGTAATGCAAAACTATACTTGCATAATAGGTTTATAGTCTAATTTTTAAGGAACGTGACTGTGATTCAGAAATCTGTGTCTATTTTTCTTATCGACGACGTTACCGCCGATCTTATTTCATGCCTTTTATCTAGTCATTGTCATTTTACACCGGCACAATAGTATCGGCGGGAATGTCGGCATCGCGTAATGTTTCACGCTAACCCCAGCGCCCTCGCATAGCGCTCCCACGATCTTCCACTATCACTGTCTTTATGGCAACCCCTTGCGGACACTACTTCAATATGCGACAGATACTTTCATTAATTGATCAGTGCACTGCAATGTATTTGCTTTCTACCATTCCTTCCAACATGTTGGAATATCCAGGAAATGTTTCTGTTTCGTATATTGAAGCAATGTCCCCCTAGGATGGGGGCCGGCTACATGCATAATTTACGTCTTTACATGATTATAAATTTTGATCACATTCTATTATGGAGTACTTTCGTCAGCATGTAATAGAAGCAGGTTTTGCGCGGAGTCGGCCTCTTTCCTATAGTATATCCAAAGTCTAACTCCTATTTTTTTAACCTGTTTTTAAATGTTAAGATTGTATACTTCGGGAGGTAAAAGGCCTCCAGGGCGATATTAGCCCCCTGTGCTTCTTGTTTTCTTCGGTAAGGCTCATGAAAGGCTTGGGTCACACCGCGTCCGTGGATATGGACGGAACAAAGCGAATTTTATGAGAGAGATAGCTAATTATTTTAGTTACCTGAAAACGGTTGACGTTCGATCGTTTAAAGGGTCACAATTTACACTTCATTGATTTTAATAGACAAAATGTTATTTTTTTTCTATTTGCTTTAAAGTCAATATTCTCGGATGCGACTTGTGATCTGACGACCCAGGTCGATATAAACCGAATTACTCGTGTATCTCTAGCCACTGGTGTAGCATTCTCGCTACGTAATGTAACAGTTATAGGGATCTTGCATACTTAAACATTTCAATGTACTTGACGTCACAATATCCTTAACTTTATAACAATATAACGTAACAGCCAGTCCAATCGTTATCGCCCCAAGTTTCATCGAGAGCACTTTACTTGTTGTCAAAATCGAATATATCCGATAATAATATACCTGCACTACACTATTTGCTGCACCTACTACATAGCACTATATACCGCACGCCTCTCAAATGTTCGATTAAAGAAATAAAATATAATACGTACAAAAAGTCTCAATTTATTATGAACTCGTGTTTGGCACTAAATACCAACAACACACAAACAATGAGAGGGAAAGTTTAAACTAAATTATTTTACCTAAATGGGTTTACGTATTTCGATGAAACAGGGCGCTTGCTGTTCGTAGATGGTATGAAATAAGTAACCCATGTCCCGTCAGTGTTACCCCGAGCTAGCGGTGCGGCCGAGAAGGTGTCTAGATAATAATAATAATGTTTAGGGATCAGTGTCCAAATATTTATCATTAATTTATAAGATAACTAGCAAATAAGTAAATATCGAGCTCTATGGAGATCATAAATGTTTCAGTTTTGTACTTGGTAGTTATAGGTCCTTAGACATTATTATTTGCAAGTTAATTAATTGGTAGATAGATTCCATTGTAATGATATTAATCTATTGATCTCACACGTGTGCTTCATAACAATGATTTTGATGCTGATCCCATTTCCATCGTTCACATATACCTAATTAATATTTAGTCATGACTTGTATACTAAGCTTTGATGTTTATAATTTGTTATTCTTATTTTAAAACAATTAGAACGTTATAATAATAACGGTACCTACGTGATATTCTCGTTGCAAGCAATAACAGAATTAGTTGTGAATAATCATTGTGTAATCTAGATGAACATATGTTTTAAGCCATTTAGCATAACAATAATAAATGCAGTAATACGCCTACTTAAAAATTGTGCAGTCTTTGAAACTATTTGGACTGAGACTGTACTACAGAGGCGCCTCGTAGCAACCACAAGAGGCCAGTGACACGTGACAACTATATTTTGAATACATGTTGACCGTGTGGCCGGCACCGAATATAAACCTATACGTGTGCAGCAAATAACCATCATAAATTGATAGGTACTTTATCGTATTGCAAAGAGGTAAAGTTTGTAAGTTTGGATGTACGGGGTAATCTCCGGATCTACTGACCCGAGTCTGAAAATTCTTTTACGAATAAAAAGCTACCTTATCCACGAGCACTAGACTATGTTTTTTCGGGGCACCGCGGGTGGAGCGAACTCTGGTCGCCTGCAGCGGTTCTTGCGAGTGATCCTTTGATTGTGCAGAACCTTAGCTTCCAGTCTGTGGGTGGTGCCGCTAATGGTCAAGCATTTGATCGCGGTGCTTAAAGACTGCAGGATATAAAGTAACAATTGGCTTACATACTGTAGATAAGGTTGCAGATGCAATATCTAAATTCGTATTACTGTATTGTTTAGTATGTTTAACCTGTACAATTATTAAAATTATCTTATAAATGGATTACATCCTTAGATAACAGGAATGAGAATAGCCAGCGAACGGCAATCGAACCGTGACGGTGGCAGTGTTTTAAAAGCGCGCGATGGACTTTCATAAGTTATTTTCATCTTTATTATGCATCACTGCGTAGTAATATAGTCTGAAAACACGTGAGCCAAGCATATATGGATACTGGATTTGCTATTTGGTACTCCTTTAGCAGGCAACACTTGCTATACGTGCCGACTATGCTTATGCCTGTTATCTGAGCCATATTCGTAGAGAGCTCGGAACGCTCGTCGCTGTAAATGTATAAGTTTATGCTTAATATTAATATAATTAGTCACTAGAATATATCGGTGTTATTCTGTTGCTAATTATTAGAACAGGACCCTGAGTTCGTTTTGATACAATTTATGTACTCGTCCTGCCATTTGATTTTATTAATGGTATAGGTTGTACTGTCTTAGAGCCTACTGTTGTACATATAGGTACCTATGTGTATCTATAAAATACATTCTTTGTAAAAAATATTACTAACGACTTTTTAATTGTAATAACTTCATTTGTTATTATTCGTGTTGTATATTCGTATTGAAATAATAGAATTATTTCGCAATTGATGTGTTACTATTAAGCTCACATAATACATAATATTATGTTATATAATAGATAGGCACCTCGGTTATGCATAAATAATTACGTATATTAATTGTTGGTGCCGGTCGGACTACTTCAATCATTGCGCACCTCTCCCACCGTCTAGCTCCGTCGAACCCCAATAATACCTAGGTAAACATAATAATATCTGTCATTAGAAAGAAAACAGGTAAGCTAAGGAAGTCGTAGGCTAAGCAAGTCCCTGCTAGAATATATTTCATTTTATAGAGTAAATAGTTATTATTACTATGTCGAACGTATTTTCATTGTGGGTTTGTGTACAACGAATTATGTTAGAACCACTTTGCCAACATAATAATTGCCTAAACGTCGCCTAAGCGTTTAAAAATTGGATTTCTTTTATACATATACAGTACCTAAGTTTTTCACTAGTTTTGTTCTCTTGTCTGGCATATATATGATATACTTAGAGCATGCATGAAATTAATTAAATAAATGTGTTAAGAATGCCTACACCTACGGGCTACGATATGAAAATCCAGTTTCTAAACTCGACGGAACGCGTGTGTTATTATGTGTTGTACTTATTATGTGTTGTATTGAGTGTTCGGTGTTAATTTTAAAACAATTATCCAAACTTTATGTAAGATCTTATTAAAGTTGTCTAACACTGTGTAAAATCGCACATATGTGTAGGTACTTACCTACTTATTTAATTTAAACTTAAGGATAGAATATTTAATTAATATGTCCGACTTATTTTACATTGTCTCATTTCAACTCCCTACTTATACTAATTTAGATCTTTGTGATAAAGTAAATAATGTAATTTGCTATCGATCTCTTGTTTCCCGGAATTTACATTCAATCGTCTGAAGTGTAAAATACTACTAATTTATAAAATACCGAACACAAACGGTTGTAACTATTTTTTATTTAGCGTACCAATATTTGCAGACGATGCTATACGTCGATATGGTTTGAAAACTTTAATGTTGTGTATAGATTCCCCGGTAAAACTGTGTCGTTGATGTAAGCCCGCAATCGATATTGATTCAGTATTTTGAGAAGTTTAAAATATAAATACCTAATCGGTCATTATGACGACGTCATATCATTATAAGTACTTACATAATGTTCTTAATTATATTTAATCAATGTTTTCATACTTTATTGTGTTCATGTTAAATGTTTCTAAATATTATATTATCCTGTATTTCTATCGGCTTGGCTGGTATGTAAGTAATGAAGAAAGGGGTCTCTTTGACCTAATACATTTCCAAATAGGTAGTTGATGAATAATTTAAAACGAGCGTGCCTGTTTTACGTTCGCACTTCATTTAGGCAAGAAATTAAAAGAATGCGTGCTCATTCATAGTAAGTATATTCAATAAAGATCTGTTTTGTAACGGACAACTGTTCGAAGACCCCTTTGCAAAGCGTTGGGACCAATGTAAGCATGGATTAGATCTCGCTGCCCGGCGGCGCCGCCGCGGGCGCCCGCTGCGGAGAAGCCCTGTACGATAGTATTTTCCAAATTATACCTACCTACTAAGTGTCACTATAATTATATAAATTTATGTAAGTTGGTGTTAAAGACAATATCGTCACCTTTATTTCAATATTCCATGTGAGTATTTATGTACCTACTTCTCAATTTTATAACCTGCATACGATTTTCAATAAGATATGTAAATCCGGTTGAACTAACATCATAAGTGAAATTTTCTTGTGTCAATGTTAATTTAAATGAAGTCTCCGGATTTATGTTTTTTTTAATGCTAAATACAATTTCAGGAAGCACAAAATAATACCTATATCATTATTACTAAAACATATCGTCTCCGTTGTTTTTTATCGGCCCGTGGATATCAATAAATCAATCACAACGCATAGAGATTCTAAGAGAAAAGTTCGCTCTATTGTTGAAATCGATTTATTAATTACCGGCCTAGTATTTTCTGATACGAAGGTGGCAACATGTTAATAAGTTAGTACCTGCATTATCATCGTCAAGTTGTTTTTTCATTACGTAGCTCCCATGTATTATTATCAATAAAAGATTTTTGCTACCTAAAAAACATATTTTCCCACGTAATAAGTAAGTAGGTACCACTTACTTATTTTAGCAATTGACTTAGTTTTATTAATTGGGAGATTTTAATAAAGCTTCCTGGTTTTGTGGGTGTCCATATCTGATACAATGTTGCCTCTTGGCGTATCAACTTGTCGACTAAATCACTCTATAAATGAAATTAATTCTGTAGGTCCATAATTAATAAATAATCAAAGACTTTTAAGGCAAAATGCCTTCTTTTTATGTAATTTTAAATGTTAAAATAAATGTTGATTAACATATCAAATAATGTTATTTCATTTATATGCCCTATATTACAATTCTCTGTATAAATCACCATTAAATAAAACTAAGATGTCGATTCGATCTATTTATTGAGCTATTTCCTCTCATACATAACGTACATAAAACATCTTTAAAAATATATTATTTGCGAAATTCGTCTGGCAACACATGTGCACAAGAAATATATAGAGAGAAAGATATATCTAACACTTCGCTATGAGGTTCATAATAAAACGTGTAACATAATACAGCTATAACAGCTGCAAAATCATTTAAATCGACTAATTGGTTTAAAATACATCAATGTCATGGGCACACCAACCGATTCTGAAACAACCATTTCTAGGTACTCCTTACTTTCAAAGCCCATTACCATACACACATTCATCACTTCTGTATATCATTATACTTTTTACTCATATGGGGCTGTTACTTTATCATATACTAGGATAAGCTAAACTCGCGGCACCGAATAATGGCACAGGCAAATGTATATTGGCAATACAACGGTCGGACAGGACGGAACTATCAGTCTACCAGTGTAACATGGAACTTCATCTTTATGGATTAAACCATAAATAATTTGACGTTAATGACCTCTATTTTGCACCTCATAACCCCATTTATCACACTTTATCGTACAAAATAATATATTTACTACTCTAAAAATGTTTACTTAAATTCGTATTCGATGTCAAATATGCTTCAAGAGATAGTCTGAGTGCCTGATTGTAAGTCATCCAAGTTTTAAGGGTTCCGCAACTAACGAGTACAAGCAGAGCCCAATTGTTGTATCAGGGTTCCTCGTCCGCGCGTCTGTCTATCCGAACCTTTAACGAAACAAAATAAAGTCTAACCCCCAAATTTATAGACGTTATATAACTTCATCAAACGTCATATAGTACTGCGCACAAGATTTTGCTTTGCGCAGTACTATATGACGTTTGATAAAGTTATATAACGTCTATAAATTCGGGGGTAGATATTCACCCAATACCTGAATCTATGTCCGCGACACAAGAACATAATAAACACACTTTTTTTATAAAACGGAAAAGGAGATTTTCCTAGTATTCCACTAATACTAATAATGTATCGTTAAAATAACCTTTTAAGCAAAGCAAGATATAGTTTCAAATTAACATTTAGGATGGCTATCAAAGTCTCCCTTTTTTGACTGTAATGTATGTATTATATAACAAGTACCTGTACTTTAACAAGGAAATAATAATTGATTGGATTAACATAGAAACAAAGTTATGAGTAATACAACCAAACCTTTCTTAATTCTAAGGTAAAAAATATTTTCTGAACTGCAAAATTACATTTTTTACTTCGACTATGCACCAGTGTAATCGCCATAATACGGAATCTTCAATGTGCAAATCCGACACGCTCTTAGCCTGTTTAGTTAAATACTGAGGAGGTGATGGAAATGCATACGACGAATAAACTTTCATAGTTACTGATTCATATCAAGTCTATGAAAATATACATCATTCGTTCAACCACATAAACTCATTCAACACATTCAACTAAATAAACTTTTGCAATTTGTATGAAAATAATGTATTTTATATTTTACACTAGCTATACAAGCAAAGCACGACATTTTGTTCGCACGATCACAATCAGTATAGGCCCTATGCCACCACAATAAGGTTTATTATATCGTAGCATCGGTCATACTCAGACCTCTAAGCTAGTAAAGTAAATTTATATCAGTTTAGACATTTGACATGATAGATTATATTGCGATTCCAAACTAGGCGAAAGCCTGTATCTTGGAAACCTGATTAGTTTGCTTTATAGTTAAGCACATTATAATATTTTGATTTAAAAAATAAAGCTTAAATATTAAATAAAACATTATTATTTAAAAATAAGATGTATATGAAGAAACTGGTTTTACTCTCTACCCTCTAAGGTAAGCAAACGACTGGTGGAATTGAAAGACGATCGATGGATCGACGACACGCATAATAACTGGGAAAAAATATGATTGGCGCCTGCAGGGCTATTATGTAACTCTGTCTCAATAATTTCGTATATTTCTATCGACTAATTAGTCGACAATTCAGTCGATAGAAATACAATACATTATTTAAAAAGATGTGCAACAGTGTTGTTATTCTGTTTGCAAACCTGTTTTAATCGTCTCGCGATTTTCTATCAAATAATAATTAGCGGATACAAATACACGAAATGATGGAAACAGAGTTACATAACAGCCCTGCTGGCATAGTGATGTAGACACCCAAAGAACCAGAAACTATTTTTAATCTACTAATAGGTAAAAAGCATAATACTATTTTATTTTATATACGTATAAAATTGGCTATCGGTCGTCATTACTCGCCGTGATAAGTACGCAAAGTATAATACTTAAAATTGCACTTATCACGTTTGTTATCAATAAAACATAACAAGTGGGTTCAAGGCATATTGTTGTACACGGAAACTTATAATGAACTCAGAAAAAAAAACTATTAAATCCAACATGGGTAACTAAAATATTTTTGTTGAACTTAATATTATTAATATAGCTCTTAAATTAACACTGTTGTAGCCACTTTGATACAACTGGTGAACGTACTTGGTTAAAACATTGACGGAGGAATAAATCAGTAAATTATATGGATCATGTTGAAGTACAAATTAATTGTGTAAATAATTGTTTTTTTAACAACGCGACCCAGTAGCGTTCTGTCATGTGCTCGGTACAGGGTGTAATTTTATAAATGTCTAATAATTTGATTTATTCCTTTGACAATGTTATATTGTATCTGTTCATATATGTAACACTATTAATGTTACACCTCTGAGAAGCAAAAAAATATGATAAATAATACTCATCATTTGTTATGGATTCGTATAACTAGATATATTGAAACATTATATAGTTTCAGTTTAAATAATACAATGGGACGGTATATCGGCACTACAAAAACCTCTTGGTTTATCTAATTGAAATTGACATTAAAACTATCCGCTAAGCAAATAATTAATACCCTACAAGAATCAGAATGTGACCTCAATGGAAGAAATCAACATTATGAAGGTAGTTAGAGTTAGTAGTTAAAGAGACTCGTGAAAAGTTTAATGTAAGGTACAGTGGTCAATCACAGTTTGTGCGATCAAATATATTATAGTTTAACATATTTTAGTTAAACAAGTTCCTCCAAACTTATAAAATCTTATTCAATTACCAAAACATTTTTCAGAAGAATCATGCTTTGTCATACTATGGACAAAAGATTTCCATAAATTTGGGGGCTAATCGAATCATTTTAACATTTAAATCTTCGTGAATGATAGTAAACATATATGGATAAATATAAGACAGAATTTATTATTACAGAATTCATTATGTTTGTAGCACTCTATTCATTATTAAATAATAAATCATTAATTACCATATTACGCATTTCGTTTGTAAGAATTTGAATATATATAAGATCATATTATTGATTCAAGATTCATTACGACTTCACACGGACATTCACGGACGTACAAATATTACATAAACTTGGTACTTTGTTTATAAAAAATGTGCTTTTGAATATCAACAAAAATATATTGCAATTGCATTTTTAAGCGAGTTATCTAATATATATTTATAATATCGTATCACTAGCTGAATAGGAATAAACATTCATCTCGCTCGAACCTGTAAAAACTGGAAGTGGGTTCCATTTTTTTTCAGACCAATAGTGCAAACTGCATTAGTGCAAAGAGAACTTTTCCAGCCTGGGATTGCCACAATAGTTATACTAGCCTACTAAACTACGCTGCTTTAGCGCTTCCTAATGACTACGTGAAGTGAGAATTAATGTCAATTTAAAAAAAAATGCTCACTATAATTCACAATTTTCATTTATTTGGGAACTATCTTTATTTTTTTAATCAACACATCGAAATTCTCACTACACGTAATGATGATAAACGCGCTAAAGAAGCGCAGGTTCAAAAGCTACTGTATATACCCTAACTGAATCACCCTTTAAAGAGGTTTTTTAGAATGTTGGAATATTACTTACTGGCGAGTATAAGAAATTAGATTGTTTCATAAAATGTTGGAAGTCAAGGATTTCCAAATCTGAGCACAATTTACGACCTGACGAAGTCCCACTGGTTTGTGGGCTGGTTGTCGCAGATCACCATTATGACCGGCTCGCCCCTGTACGCGCTGTCCACACCCAGGCACATACCAGCCGCTGTGTTGTATATGGGACTTGCCGCCTGTAAGCAGAATCAATATAATTATTTACATGCACTCACTATTGAGTGCACCTACTTTTGAGAATTGGAAACTCCCTAGGGAACTCGTATACTTTCGAGAAACAGTGAAATCTGCATTATATTAAATCATTAGCACTAACGCTAATATTACAACAAATATGTTACTTAATTGCAGAGATAATCGCTACTAAGGTTTGGTAAATGTCAGTGGTGGGAATAGCGTGGGGCCGTGCTCTATCTTTGTCGCACCTGTAATCACCCATATCGGTGACGTCACTTGACACTGAAATGCATACTTTCGTATATTCTGATCAAAAACTATAGAGTATTTTTTTTTCGAAAATTGATGAATAGTCTCTATAACCGTTATGGTAGATACATACAGATCCCTTATGTTTCCACTCCTGCGCTCCGCCCAGCTCGTGGCACTTGCCCAGCTTCGGCGCCACGTTGTTGGAAGCGTCGAGACATAGCGTCCTGCCCAGCACTAGTTCATCACGATTCGTTTCAAACCACATCTGTAACATTAAGTTATGGCTTTTAAAAATCATCCTCCTATAATAATAATTGTTCTCCTGACCGAATTTCGGTCATGGAGGTCAATCTCAAAGAGGAATAGCTACGGAGGAGATATTCCAGGTGCACTCCCTCATCCCTCATCTCTTAGTCCGATGGAACGACAATCCGACACGACCGGAGAGGGATCAGGCCAGGACCGACGGCTTTACGTGCACTCCGAAGCACAAGCAATAAACATTTTGGAAAATAAGATTCGCACATGAAATCCTGCTGAAAAAGCTGGGATTTGATCGTGCGACCCTCGCTTTCATAGTGAGCGTTACGGACATTCCATATCTTATTTACCTATACCAGGGTACTTAAAGTAATACAGGATCAAGTATGTATACTAGTGCCCGAGGATCTTAACATATATCTATACTAACATTATAAAGTGATAACGGTGGTTTGGATGTACGGGATAACTTCCAAAACTACAGGGCCCCAAGTCTGCTAACACAATCGATTCATAATCGAACAGCAACCGCATAGTAACTGTCACTTTTGACAGATATTGTATGGGATATCTGTCAAAAGTGACAGTTACTATGTGGATGCTGTTCGATTATGAATCGATTGTGTTAACAGACTTGGGGCCCTGATGCGATTCTGAAAATTCTTTCAATGATAGGAAGCTACATGATAACTCAGGGCTATATAATAAGACTAGCTGTCCCGGCGAACTTCGTACCGCCTCAGAATCAAATGTATTAGAAAATGAATTTATTGGTATTCTATGAAAAATTTAAACAAATCTATCCCACGGGTACCATACATTTTACCGGGATAAAAAGTAGCCTATGTGCTATTCCAGACTATAATCTATCTCTGTGCCGAATTTCATCCAGATCCGTTCAGCCGTTCTGGCGTGAAAGAGTAACAAACATCCATCCATCTATCCATCCATCCAAACTTTCACATTTATAATATTAGTATTAGTATCGATAAGCAATAGTACCACGCACCTGGTTCAATGTCCTGATGCAACTAGCGAGGACGAGCCCGCTGCCCTTCGTCTTTATATCCTTTGCGCTTTGAATACATAACGAGGTGTTCTTCAGACGAATCTGGTACGAGTCTGTGTAGTTACGTTTCCTGTATAATTAACATTATTTATATTTAAAAAAATACACCCATTCTTAGTTGTAATAGAAACTCTAATAGAGACTTTGTTACATGAATCTGTGGACTATAAAGTTAGTATGAATTGCAAGATATTTTTGAAATAACGTGTGTGTTACAAAATCTTTATTCCTTATTAGGTACTTCTTGTCCCCTTATATTTTTTATTATTAGAACCACAGATCACGAGAGATATGCCGTGCGGTTCAAAATGTATGGGAAGTCGCTGTCTCCGTTTTGTTCCCCACCACTCGCCGCAAAACAAATGCAATTACATAAAACCAACCAATACGAAGTCTCACACACACACGCGTGCCAATAATTCGGCGCGTGCTGCGTCGTCGCCGCATACAGCGGCCGTACCACGCGACGCACTAGTTTATTCAAAGTATCGTTAGACGATCTATCCATTGCCTCGTACATTCACTCAATAGCGAACATAGGTGGTACTTAAAGAGCCATGTATTTTGTACAAAAATAAAAAAGTCGTTGTGCTACATGAAAACTAAAATAACATAATAAAGGCATTAAATATTTTTTGATTTGTTGTTTTTAATGATTTTAAAGACGAATAAATAAAATACTTAATACTGGCTGGTGAAATGAGATTCCATCTTTCGCGTAGTTCACTTTGCTGCTAGTATTTTTGCACACAACCACGGAATAACACGGCATTTAAAAAAAAGTTAGAGCTCCGATACCGACGTGCAGTTGCAGTCGACTGACGGCGAAAACTCTATGTTAGCCTAATTTTGGCTAAAGGTGAGCGCAAGCCCACCGCTTTCATAACATATCTCCTCTAATATATCTGTGATTAGAACAATGCAGGTACGGGATATACGAAAGGCCGTGACACTAAAGTTAAGAATAGTCAAGCGATAATAACTTTAAAGGTGTACAAGCAGGACAGTAGTAGTAGTAACCGATCATAAACAAACACCTTGAATGCCACGGTTGAAACTTATTTTTATCGGCGTCATTGAGCGCCGCCATCCTTTTTTTGGCCGCGGTGTCCTCACCAGTCTCCAGTTCAGGGTACACGTTCTCCAGATACCATTTAAACGATTTGCACTGCAAGCGCTTGCGCAGCGCGCGACGTTCTGATATGTCGCCGATGGATATCTGAGCTGCGCTCGGATTATGTTCTATTACTTTGTTCTGTAAAATGGAATTTGGAGTTGCTTGAATGTTTATAAATTACTAGCTGTTACCCGCGACTTCGTTCGCGTGGTATTTAACAAAGAAACAACCGTTGGCAACAGCCTGCTCGCGCGTTCTGAGCCCGCGGGACGCATTTCAGGTTGTTGCTATCAAACTTAATCAGGCCCAACGCTGCAACATTGGTTTTAATTTTTTTTCGTGAGATCCTATGTTTTTTTCTAAAATAAAAGTAGCCTAAGTTACTCCTTGTTTTACTTTACAAACAGACACTCCAATTTTATTTATATGTATAGATGTATAGATTTTTAAAGCACTGTTAGCAAAAAAAAGCTATAAAGAATGCTTAGAATTGTGTAATACCAAATATACTAAATATCAATTGCAGGAAAGGCAAACAGCTGTCCAAAAGCCATGAGCAGGCGATTAGCACGATATCTCCAATTTGAAGTGATGCCGCCATTGTATGAGCATATTCTGTCCCACATACAACCGATTTCATAAATAAGAATCCTAGTGACAGCGTACCTTATCAATGACGTCACGATCTCGTCTGAATTTCTAGCTAGGCACACAGATTCCATAAAATTTGCGGCACTATCTACCGACGCTATAATCTTATTAACTTCCAAGAATCCCTGATTTTTTTATATTTGCCACCAAATGTAGACTAACCACATAATCGTCCATCCACACACGAGCCATACGCATCGAGTTGTGAAGCATATAGTCCTCCTTTTCCCCCAAGCCGTAAGGTCTTCGTTTGCGAAACACGTGTCCAACGCGACTGCATGGTATCAGCTCTAAAGTACCTCCGCACATCCATATCTAGAAAACCGAAAAAAGACCTTAAGGCCACATGCTACCACTGCGTTTTATTATTGCAATGTAGTCTTGAGAATAATGACTAGGGTTGTCAAACTTATTCTACTTACCCTAAACGACATTTCCAAGTTCTCGCCACCCCACACATTCATTCCGGAATCGTATTTGCCGATGTGGTTGAAATAATCACGATAAATCGCGAACAAACCACCCGCCATTGTCGGTGACTTTATTGGATTCACAAAATCTTCATCAGCTGTAAAAACAAATCATTCTGTAACCCCAAATTACAATTACTCTATCAGGTATAAAATAAAAACTTTTTGCTGACTCAACTAAATAAGAATAAATATCTACATAAAATTAAATGGCATGTTAAATGGAATAACAGTTTTTATGAACGTTGAAGTAAGCATTTAAAAAATTAAAAGGTAAAGCAAGATTTAACAGTGGGGACCAAGGCCGTAGGCAGGTTCAAACATCAAAATGAAAAATTATAAGGGAAACCTAAAGATGTTTTTCATGTTCCAATTCAATGATACCCTACTTAACATAGTTCGTCGACTTTATTTTTATTCCTTTCCACAATAATATGGCGTCAGGTTGTCGCTATATTGAATGTGGATTACTATCTGTGTGTGGCACTCGCAAGATTAACACAAATCGATTGACGTATGAATCATGTAAATCAGCCCACGCGTTTGGTCTCTAGAGCGCCATAAAGGAACAAACATAAGTACATACAAAGGCTGATAAACATATAGCTCTCCTTTGCGTCGCGCTGTCGGGTAAATATAAGTTTCCTTGATTATCATTGAATCTCATTTTTATCCACCGCACATGGTGAATAATATAACACCTATCTAGGCAAATAGCAGGCTATAGCAGTGATAACCAAGTTGGTAGAACGCTTGCCTCGGTAAAGAGGATTGCAGGTTCAAACCCCGGCTCGCACCTCTGGGATTTCATGTGCGAATCTCATTTTTCAACCATGATTATCACTTGCTAAACGATGAAGGAAAACATCGTGAGGAAACCTGCATGTCTGAGAGAACACCTCGAAAGATGTGTGAAGTCCGCCAACCCGCACTGGGCCAGCGTGGTGGACTATGGCCCGATCTCCCTCGCATTGAGGAGAGGACCGTGCCCAGCAGTGGGAAATTAAAAAAGGGCTGGAATTATTATTATATTATTATTATCTAGGCAAAATGATTAGGTTTTTAATATTATAACATGGCATAACCAGTAAATAAGATTTAGTAAAACTATTCTAAACACCTTCAGCTGGTAACTGTTTCATACTCACTTTTCAAAGTACCTTTCGGTAGATTATCCCATTTAAAATGCAATCCCCAATTGAATCCGCCTCTAACCAACGGGCTCGACGAGTACTCGAACGTGTCAGCGTTGATGACGTCAATGACTGGAGTGACCGCGCGCTCGGAGTACCTGCTGTCGACTCCGTTTACTCCTTCGGAGAGCCGTGTCAGTAATGGGGGAAGCCATTCTATATTCACTTCTATGTGGGAATCCAGGAACACTAAAACCTAAACAAAAAATATTAATACAGATTATACAAGTTAAATTTTTCAAGTCGGCGTAATTTATAGCCAAATCCGAAACTTTGGGAAATAGCGCAAAATGCATAAAGGACTTCGAGACCGATTGTGATGAAAACGAAAACTGCAACATTGGATTTTTGAAAAAAATAATTTGTCCGAGTTACGAATGCAATTTGTTGATTTTGAAAATAAAACAATATACTGTATTATTGCACCATCCGATAATGTCGCTAATAAGCATCAATTTGTAGGAAGTAAATCAAATTTTCAATAAACGTTAAATATTTACATACTGAACAGATATACAAAGTCAATTAGCTAATTCCTTTGTGAGCCATTCCTGTATGTCATACCAACTAATCAGTAACATTCAATGTTCAATAACTGCATTACATTGAATATTACACTAAAATCAGTGCTTATCACTGTGCATTAGTAACTTGGATGTTTACAAACAAAACTGTACTCACTTCACCAACGCTGTTATCAGCGCCATACAACCTCGCTCTAATAAGTCCCTCCCTCTTACTAGTTTTCAACAACCTTATATTAAAACTGTTTAGATTCCGCTCTGTGGTTTTTTTATCAGCCACGTTATTGTCATCATTAATATAATCTACTACATTAGCATATATATTGTTGGTTTCAAGCATCTCTTCATCCTTACGCATTCTGTTATTTAATTGGTTTACTGCTTTTTGTACTTGATCATGCAGACCCTCCAAGTCACTGTAGTCATCTACCAAAATTATTTCTTTGAGGTGCTTCTGATCTGTACGGTCTAGGATTGAGTGGACGGATCTCATAAGAGTCTCAAAATGTTCATTATAAAAACATATAATAATGGAAGTTTTAGGTAATTTATCAGAATATTTTTGTATACGACATCTGGAACATAATGATAGAAATGAAATAAAAATTAGCTAAGTCAGTCTAATTTACATGATGATAATGATCCCATTATACTTACTGTTTATTTCTTGTATCTGGCAATCCTCTATGATTTCCTATTCTTTGAGAAATAAGTGTATTGAATGCATGCAAAGTGTAACCTTTGTCTCTGATTTTAACATCGTCAGCATTCCTTATCAATCCAAATTGGTTGTCTGCTAAAGAACACACTATTTTAATTATAAATTTAGATCTTACTAGCTTTTTCCGGGGGCTCCGCCCGCGGTACCTCGTCAACCCACGTAACCAATAAAAAGTAGCCTATGTGCTATTCCAGACTATAATCTAACTCTGTGCCAAATTTCATCCAGATCCGTTCAGCCGTTCTGGCGTGATTGAGTAACAAACATCCATCCAAACTTTCACATTTATAATATTAGTGGGATTTAATCAAAAAGTTCATCATAATGTTTACAAATGTTATCTATTTATTAAAAAATATCAGCAGTGTAACAAAAGAAAATAGATATTAACATACCCAAGCTGTTATCAGGCTGAGCAGTCAATTTTAAACCAAGATGTTTCGCATATTTTTCTTTGAGCATCATCTTTCTTTTGAAGTCAGACTGGCGATTCTGGTACTTCCAAATGTTGGCTGAGAACTTCTCTTCTGCTTTTGGACTGTCGAACAGAAGATTCTTTCCTTCTAGAGCTGCAATAGATTTGTCATTGTTCTTTATGCGATCCTTCTCATGTGTGTTGGCTAGATGGTAACGGATCTTGTTTTCAGTGCTATTTATGACATTGTCACCTAGAACCGATGATAAAGCAGGTATGAAATGATTGTGCCGCATAAGCCGACAATATTTCTTGTATAGAGGTTAACTATTCATATTCATTGGTGGCTAAACAGTAAGTAGTCTCAGTCATCACAGAATATGGTTAGTATTGAAATATTTATGTTGAGTTAGTTTATGAACAGAATGGATAAATGCCTGAGATGCAAATGATGTATTTACATAAAAGCAAAATACAACATTCAAATTTGTGTTTTTTTTATTCTCCATGATTATAAAGTACACATACTTGAAATTTTCCACATTTATGGTCATTAAGAAAAGAAATCGGAAAGTAAGTAAGGGTGTAAAGATGTGGAGGATGTATGGTTCAGCAGGCATTAAATAACTGCTGCATAATACTTAAACTTGCTCTAGTTTTATGATGTTAGTTCATGGCTGTTTACTATTCTCCGAATTTATAGACGTTTTATAACATTATCAAACATCATATAGTACTGCGCAAAGCAAAACTCTTGTGCGCAGTAATAATGACATTTGATAAAGTTATAAAACATCTATAAATTCAGGGGTATAACTACAAAAGTTGCAAAGCAGACAAAGAAATGGAAGTTACTTAATCCAAAGCAAATTTTTGTTATAAGCAGATTGGATAAAATTAAAGAAAAATATTTATACACATGTAAACATTTGAATGCTTTATTATCTACTTCATTGAATGAAAACAATTGTTTGTTTCAATTTGTATATGATTTATAAGGTGTCTTACCACTCATATTCAACAGCCAATAGAGGTATAAAGAAACGCTCCATGTTGCCGACGCAAACAAAATCCCCCAAAGAAACGAATTATTAATTTTGCCCATACTTTATATTTAAGCAATATTCTATTCAAAAAACTGTATACATAATATTGATGAATTACACTTATCAATCGAAATTATAACGTAATTCGGAATCAAACTGGACGTACACAGTGCCAACGCATTTAATAGCTTCACACTTGTTATAAGATTGCCTGGAGGTATTATAATGAATAAAACAGGTATTCCAGCAACATTATTGAGCAGTTGGGTTGTCAGTCTTGCTTTTTTTATTACAATATACTTAGTATAAACGATTTTATATTTTCTATTTGAAATTGAATGTAAAGTAAGCAGAGACGAAAGATGCAACCAACTCGGAACGAACGAACGAAACTAAACTTTTGTTTGTTTGACACACAGTAGGTTTGACGTTTGAGAAATAGTTGACAGAACGACGGGATGTACTTTATACAAAATCGATTATTGAGTTATGTAGATAGCGATTTATTTTGTAATACATGTGTAATACATCTTTGAAAATATAAATATATAATTATCTTATGTTGGTTGCAATATTAGCCAAGCCAAAGCCAAAAACACATTATGTGTTTACAAACGTAACGTACTTTACGTATATATATACAATAAACAATTAATTCTGATACCATCAGGTCGCTGATGTGGAGGCAGTAGCGATGTCTATCTCATTTCATCTTCTCTTCATGGCTGTAAGTCAGATAGAGACCGGCCTAATATCGTGCATTCGCACCATCTAGCTGTTGTTTATGGGGATGTGTCATGATCAGTAAACAACAGAATCAGCACGATTAAAGTAATTTTCTTTTATTTCTACAAATTAATATGTTATCCAATACAATCGAATTCGTACATCACTAGATGACGGCAAAAGTAGTGCCTAAATAGTAGTAGTATACTGGCTAAATGGCTCATGAAGGATGCCATTAAAAACAATGCCAGATTGGAGGGAATATCAAACACTGTACAATCGTTTTTTTTTTGTTTTTTTTTTATTACATTATAGGCAAGTATTTGATCTCGATCTCACCTGATGGTAAGTGACGATGAGATCTACGATGGCGCATACTTGCCTAGGTAGGAAGGCGGCAGTAGATCGAGACGCTACATTCACTAGGCACATGCAGCGCAACTGATCTGACCCGCCATCCATGAATGGCAACACCGAACATCATGCCGGAACACGGCTAGGCCGCTTGGCGACATGGCTTTGTTCAGTGGGTGGTGACTAACCACGGCCGAAGCCTACCACCAGTAGAGTTGTCACCTAGTTGGCACCACCCAGGGTCACGTGTAGGGTATCTCGAGGGTATTTAATTATCCTACGGACGAAGGTGACTCGACCCCAAGAGCATCGTACATGCAAAACGGAATAAAAAATAATATTCAATTGTTTTCGGATCCCCTCAAACGAAAGTGGATCAGAACAGAACCAAATTAAATAAAAAATAATACAACGGATCCCCGTTTGTGGATCAGACGAGAATCACTCATGAATTTAACTGAAATTGGGTAGCTCTAGGAAATCAATTGGATAGGTACCTACTTTTGTTTATTTAAATTTTGAAGGTGCCTACTTTATTCGCATAATTACACCGAAGAACTTTTTTTTCTTAAAGGCCTTGTCCATTGAGTTTGGTTCAACGTGATTCTGCTAACCGCAGAATTAAAACTTACCCACTCAACTTCGATGACAGGTCTTATTTGGAAGAAATAGGGTGTCTTCGTGGTCCCACTGCCTACTGACTGTGACCATCAAGGATCATTAATGCGTCGAATTTTGTACTACATAGAAGTAGGTGTATCAAATAATCAGTTATTTACAAAATAATTGTGTATTATGAAAAATAGGTGTTCAAACGTATTCAATTATCCAACAAGAACAACAGAATCGCTGATGAACTTATGTGGCGGTACTTCCAAATTGAGAGGCGCAGGACCTTTGCGAGCTCTTCCCACATTGTCGTAGTGGCTGCCGTGACATGGACAATAGAAGCCTCCAGGGAAATCACCTGAATTCGGTATAGGTACACATCCTAGGTGCGTACATATACCTATGACAACAAGCCACTCCGGCTTCACGGTACGGTCATCAGGAGTCTGCGGGTCACGCAATGAGTTCACCGGCGTGTTCGCTTCAAATTCGATGTCTGCTTGAGTTCTGCTTTTAACGAATAATGGTTTCCCGCGCCATTTGTACGAGGAACAAGCACCGGGAGCTATTTTAGAGATGTCGACTTCTATCGAGGCTAACGCTAGAACATCCGCAGCGGCGCTCATGTACGTTATGAAATGCGTAAGCTCCGTTTTGGCGGCATACGTTCCACACAGTAAACCGAAAAAACCTAACACATACGTGAACCCAGGTTTGCCGTCTCCCTCGCCCCAATCAGTTTTTCTTACATCTTTATATTGATCCTTTCGATATGCATCAAAATTTGGGTACTCTATATCCCGGTGGAGACGTGGATAATCTTTATTAAATCGCACTTGAGTCCACATAGTCGCCGCGGAGGGAACACGGACATTCCCTGTACATAACTTAAGTTGAAACCTTTCTATTGGTATATTATTATATTGGAATGCTTTATGATTTTTATCACCGACCAGTCCCAGTGGTGCTATCTTGAGGGCATCACAACAGTGTGGCGTGTTCCAGAACGTTATGCGGCCGTAACGCACAAGGCAGCCATTCAAAAAATTCATTATTAGCAGCACACTTATATGTCATTCATTCGTTTGTAAGTCATTGCATAGAAATGTACACAAAATGCCTAAAAATCTTTATAAACTGATTATTTTCGGTTGGTAGAGAAATGTTGTCTTGACTTTGACACAATTGGACAGATGCCATTTAGTTGCAATTATGACATTCGGTTTCGAAATTTAAAATAATAAAATCTATCATTGTATTTAATAAATAGTTCCTTTAAATGAGTACCTAATGTACTAACCTGGATAAGTACTAATCAAATTTTTGATGGGTCCGTCCGGGGAAGAAGGAGGATATCTGCCTATATTATCCCGAATGTGTAATTTGTTAGGTACCTACTCACTTAGTATAACTTTTATAAAAAGTACCTAGAACTTAACGAGTTTATTTTTCGCTAGGTAGATATATTATTACTACTATTTAGCAATCTCTATAGCAGTCGCAACATACAAGGATTTGGTGAACTTGAAAAATGAAATAAGTATAAGTAGTAATTAAATTAGGTAGGTAGGTATATCTAAGTAAAACAGCTCTTCCATAAATTATATATCGGCCAGGCGAGGTGGACGTACCTACCCAGCCAGTTTCATAACCAATGTAATAGTTCACTGAATAGACTATCAATGTTGACCAAGACTGCATTAGCTGATGATGTTGTGCGAATGTGGCCACATCCATATAACATTGGGTACAAGTGCCAAGGCTCTATGACGTAAGTCGTGAAAGTGCGCAACCGAACGATCCAAGCCAGTGTCAGTTCGGCGTGTGCGCATCGAAAGCGACGACGCAAGAATCCGCAAGTAAGTACCCTGTGTTGCGCTTCTTACATCAATTATGTACCTATTTTATGGCTTCCTGCGAATAATGTTTCACTACTTTATTTTTGCTTCGCCCGTGTTTTTTTTTAACTGTATTCAGTGTGATTTATTAATTAGCGACTCAGGTAGTAATTTAGATTATGTAAACTTTTGATCAGATTTTTGCGAACATTCCCGCTTTATTGAGGAGTTAACAAATCGTCGTTTCGTTATAAATATTATCTAATGGGCATCTTCTACGAGTTGTGATATGTAGCTAGACTTTTATAATATTTACGCTCAACGAAAGTACAAAAGTTGGCGCAATGGTTATGCTGATCAACAAGGTTGTATCTAGGGATTGCCATATATGCACTGCTATTTGGAGCGCAGGTTCGATTCTCAGATCGTAGTTTGCTTTGCTATTTGCTAGTAGGTATTATGATAGGAGACTTTTGTAATCAACTGTGTAACTTGTGTAACCTACTTAAATATAATACTTATTCTTTCACAGAATGGACAAATTATTCCACATGTTACTGTTAGTTGGGGCGTGCCAGTCGGCACCAGCTGACGGGCCTGTGCGCGTGGAGCTCCCAGTATACGACCAGCCACAAGCCAGCTCGGATTTATCAGCGGCCCAGCCATTGAAACCCGAGAATTACCCTGGAGGTGAACCCGTAAAGGATGCTGGAAACTTTGCATCCAACAAACTTCAGGCAGTGTCGAATCTGTTAGACAGCAAAACAAAGGTAAACTAAAACAGATGTCCGGTTTAAAACATTCAAGTTGTGACTTGGAAGTTGACAAGTGACTTATTGGAATTAACTTGGAAACTGCTCAATGCGACAACTTGCCTATTTTTAATCATGCATACTTACTTCCTTTCGTCGAACATTGAGCCGTGTAAGGCGGGTAGATACTCGGCATCTTCAATCTTAATCAAGCAAGCAAGCAATTTACTATTGTTGGTCAAATTCGCTGGTGCGTATTTTAAACATTAATTGCGACGTGTCATTTTCTATATACAATGTAGCGTGCGCAGTGATCGGTCGCCTTGCTTGATCGTCGTTGCTACTACGAGACGCATCTGCTAGTCGTATGTAGAGAGAGAGATGCAGCCAATACAAAACTTGTAAGTAAATTATTGATTTGTTGGCAGTCGCACTTCGACTTCGGTGGGCCCTTCTCAGCGCCTGTGACGACACGAGAATCTGTGATCCTGGAAACCGAAGACTTTGGCAGCAAGTTACTGTCAGTCAAGGAAAATAAACAGAACATCGTGGCGGGACTCTTTCAGGTATCGATCGTTTCATAATATTTAGGGGGTACTGAATGAAAATACATAATAGTTTGGTACTGAACATGGCCTCTACACAGTATCGAATACTTACATAGACACAAATTTAAATGGAAACTGAATTATTGTAAATAAGTTTAATCAAGCGGTCATTAGATCGAATGAAGGGTTGATTACGCGCAAAATGATACACATAAGTCTGGATGAAGAGATATTTATGTGTCACAAGATCATTGGAGTAACACCAGTTTCGTAATTGTAACAGCCATGTGCGAAAGATTACCTACCTACCATTTAGAGAGGATTCTTTGATAGTACCTACATACATATTTGCATTTTTTTTTCTTGCAGCCCAAACCAATAGTAGACCAGATAAGCGAATCAGAAAAATACGGGAACACTGGAGACAAATTTTATAACACTGGCAAAGCGCTGGTGGGCGGTGCAGAAAGCGTCTCCAACCTTGTCAACTCCATTATAGAGGTGAGAATACAGTTTTCTAAATAAAGATCTAATACTCTGCCTCACTTCTCCGCTTCTTTGGTTAAGTCTACTCGAAAGTGCGCCTGTGGATCAAGAGGCCCAAAGTTCGAGTTCACAGTGGGTGTTAGTCTTAATTGAGTTTTTCTGTAAATATAGTTTTAAATATTGTAGCTGTCTGAAGTGTGTCAGATAAATTGCTGCTCCAGTCTCCGTTGTCCAATGATTTGTTTCTTGTTTCAGGCCGCCAGTTCAGTAGTTAAGAAAATAACACGTGTAACAACGGAGAAGCTAAACAATTTCGGTGGACGACTTATTGGATTATAATTCTTTATAAATCAGTTAATTCTGGTGTTAACACAAAAAAGTACCTTTATTTTTATTCGTAAGGTAGGATGTAGAGTCTCTGTGCGTGTGTTGGTATGTACTGAACTGACACTTGGGAAACCCGGAATTTATAAAAGTGACTTACTGACTCACTCAACATGATATCTTCGCAACTATAAGACCTACTGACTTTAAATTAGGCACGCGAGTTCCTCTAGTCATCTAGATGTTTGCTAAGAAAGGACTGTAACCTCCATGCGCGCGCGCATTTGCGGAAAACAGCAAGTTATTCTATAGAACAGATAAGCATTGCTGGGCGACAAATTTGACTGACGAATTTTATAATACTAGCAAAAGAAATCGTACGTAAATATAATAGTAGATTGTACAAGAAGTGCCTAAAGTAAGAAATTTAAGATAATAATAAATAAAATTAAATAGCTGATCTTATGAACGAGAGATACCTACACTATGCTTTTCATTTCGATTTCGAGGAAATGAAACAGTCCCATGTACTTATTTACATAACTACCGTAGGTGTGCCGGGTAAGTAATAATTGTTCGTTATCTAGTAGCATCACCTATTCAGTTTTATTATTTGGGATAGAATCTTCTATGTACCTACACTAAAATTATCCTTAAAATGTAATACAATTAGTTTTTGTAGGTATCATAGTGTATTCAAATAATTATACCCAACCACCATACAATAAAGCCATACCATAAGCCATACCATTATAGTTAAGTAACCCATTACCATAGTGGGGCTGGATATCTTCTTTATAAGGCATGTAGTTGGTAAAAAGAAGCAGATCACTGGAGCGCCAAGTGATAGAAATATGATGATTATGCACATGATGAATATGAGCCACACTCCGATTGAGACGCATCCTCTCATGGTGAAAGTGACACCTATCAGCATCAGTAGTCCGGCGATAAACAGCATTAAGGAACTTAGGCCAATTAATATAAGCACAGCCTTCTTTAGCGGATTGTCTGCTTTGATATCGCCCAAATCCTGTCCGGATATAATACTATTCTCCACTAGTCCGTATAAAATTATTCCCGCTAATCCAACACCGCCCACTCCAAGAGCAAATAGAGATATAAGAAATGTTGCATATTTAAGGGGAAACATCCCAAACATTTTATTGATTTCTGGCACATCCATTACTTCGAATTTAATTTGCTTAACATAAAATATAATATCTATAAAATTATTTATAGTTTATACGCAACTCATCGTAAGGGTGGACGCGGACTGGCGATTTTATCAGACTAATAAATTCGTTGTCACTGTCCTGTCACGTCTTTTTTTTTCTACATTAGAGATCTCACGATTGAAGCCATTTTCATATATATGAAAATTATCTTCATATCACATTAATTTTTCATTTATAATGTGTATTTATTGAATTTATTAGCGCTATTAATTACTTGACATTGGCAAAATACCAACTTGTAGGTGTGTGAGTATTCTTTTTATTTCATCGCATTTCATTTCGTAAAAAGTTGAAGAGATCTCAAGGAATTGGAAGTAGTAGTGCACTTTTCATTAAAAATTAAATATAAAATATATAAAAATAACACCGAGAAAAACATTGGGTTCATCCCCGGTGGAGTGAAACATGGGGTGGCATTTTGTTACCATGCACGAACGGAAATAAGCACTTATATGCAATGAAATAGGATGAAATATGACCTCATCTCACCCCCAGCAAGTAAGTATTGATGTTACCGGACCCCTCGGACCTAGTCAGCCGCGGTCAGACACCCAGCTGTCACGTCAAAGTCAAAGTGCGTGCCATGGATGATGGATTTCATGGTGCGTGCACCTTTGGTGCGCCTCCATAATGACTCATAGACTCGATGAGATTAAAGAAACGGTCACGGTGACAAAAATCGATAGTATGCGCCAATCCTAATACTAATAAACTAGTTTTAAAGTCTCTTTGGTGACACTCAAGACATAAAATACGGTGACACATTGTGATAGATTCTAATGCTGGATTGACAAGGAGGCAGTATGCAATTAACAAGTGTCCATCGAATTGGGCCTAGTCTCAATAGAAAAATGACAATAAGGGAAATAAAAAGTGTCCCATTGTAAACAGCTCGGCAAGTTTAGTATGAAATGACACTTGGTCCGAAATATATATCCAAACATTCATAAATTTACTACTTGTTTCTCCGCGACGTCATTGTATTTTGTATTGGCGATGCCAGAAGTACAGTCCATTTCAAGAATATTGCCTAAAGCCGGTTACAAGAGGTACAATTATTTGTCTTCCTCTGAGCCCTATATAGCTACTTTTTTATTTACGTATACACCTCATGTAAACGGGGCATTAGGGACAATAATAAAGTAGATAGGCTTGACCATTTAACTTCGCCTGAGAAAGCTATATAAGACCATAGTATAAAACAACCTAATAGTACCATTTATAAAATGATATTCATATTTTAGTATAACAATTTGCGTGTAATTAATAAAAGCAGGTATAACATTTTTTCAACATTTATTTCTTTGCTTTAAACCAAAACCCCATTTTACATATGTTACCTAAACTTAAATCAGTGATGCCTAGAGGACTAATAAATAGACCCCATAATGTCCATAGTAGCTAAGGTATACGCTATGTTAGTAATACCTAGCTTATTCAAATGATTTCAATTATATACGCAAAATCTACACCGATGCATAAAATATAAAGAACTAAAACACTTTCAATATCACTGACGCACATTAACCAAAAAAAGAGAGTCCACCAATCTTAGTCCCTCCTTTGTTTAAGTCAGGTCACCAGATTTAAATATTGGTACAGAGATAAAATCTTCTCTATATAACACAAAAACATGTTATACTAATTAATGGATAAAATAAATTTATTTACAAGAAAATAATCTACAAAATTAAATAAATTATTCATATGTTATAATATAATATGCAAACAATTACGTCATTATAATAAAACACGAATTCATTTATAATTTCCTTTACATTATAACATCAATCTCAAATTTGGAACACAGGATAGTGTATTGATAATGCATCATTCATTTTATATTATAGAAGATATTATAATGTTTAATTCAAATAAAATTCATTTTAATATAAGTAACGCCACAAAGGATTTCGTGAAATTACAATAGTCATTGTTGACACACTACATAAAAACAATTTTTTTTGGATACTTCAATACTTAATCAACAGTGTTATGAGCATCGAAAATCACAACACACCAAACATTAATGATGAGTACAAGTGTAGAGGGTTGGTCGAGAAGTATTCATGAACAGATAGGTATGTTTGATTCAATGACTTCATGAAATGAAATTGGAAGTATCGTATTTCCGAAATGATATTGAAATAAAGAAGTTACTTACTTCATATTAAATGCCATTTATCAACAGGACCATAAATAATTGAAAGTAAATATAAAAAAAGAAATTGCAAAAATCCTAGTCAGCAAATGTCATGGAATAAAGGTATCTTAAATTGGTGGATTTCAGTGATTGGGAATATTATTTTAGACATAGAACATATAGTTTTATATCTAAATTGTTATTAACCTAAACAGTAGCTGCACACATAATAATATGTACAGTCTACCATTTGTCGACTTATTCTATGTAACACTACATTTATCTTATCATGTATATTATTATTTTAATTCACTGAAATCGTTCCCTAACTGCTGAGAATTTAATAAGTACTTTACCATTAATACACATAGTAATATATTAGATTATAAATATTTCAATTTGAGCGGGATCCTCTGCCGCCTGTGGCGATAGCCGACACAGCTCATCTTAAACAGTATTTATCAATTTAGTTATTCAATAAACACGTAATATCAACATTAAGTTAATTGTAGTCGCCGTCACGAGAATCTATAATCGTTGTACACGAAACAACTATAAGCAAGGGCAGTTTCCCAGTGTCAGACGTTTCTAAGAATTACATAGTGGGCATGTAACTCGTGGGCATGGAACTCGGTGGGGGCACAAGGGTTACCACAAAGATCTTATGAAAATAAGTTAAATTATACTATGATATGTATGAATTTATACTTGAATGTCTTTATGTATTCGGAATTTTAAATATTATATAAAGTGGCACTTCACGCTATTTTTAACTGACTTCAAAAGAGGAGGAGGTTCTCAATTCGATTGTTATTTTATACAATAGAAACAAGTAATAAATCAGAAGCAAATTCATTATTTTTAAAAATAAAACGACCTTCAGACTTGATCATTTAAAACCGTTCAACTGATTTGGTTGGAGTGCTCCTCTTTGAAACAAATAGGCTTTTACATTTAATAAGGATTAACTAATCCACAGGCGACGTCATATAAGTGAGTTTCCTCATCCAGCACACTTAGGGAAAACGACAACCTGTCAATTATCCTTTTATCTTGGAGGCAAAAATATTTTCGTCATATATTTAATGTGTTAAAGATTAAGTACAATAAATACCATCATATTTTTTCATTTATAATATGTAGTAAATATCTGCATAATAATGTGTTAAAAATATGCTACTAAAGGTATTCTCAGGCATTCTCTTTCGAAGATGACCCAAGACTATGTCATCATCAGTGTTGCCCTTGTCAATTAATGGCAACACTGATATCTTCAATAGAATTAACACCGCTCATTGGTCGAAGATGGCCAATGTCTTAGTGTTGGGCCATCCAAATTTAGCTTTATATTTCCTTCATAACGGTGGTTTATGACAATTGACTTGAGAATAAAGTGTACCTTAGATGGCAAAAGTCATATTCAAAAGAAAATAAGAGGAACGTCAAACTTATTTGAATTAGCAGAAGACTGAGAAGGTAAAATTTATTGAGTTCCGTGCATTTGTAAGTGGTTGTTTTAAAATCAGATAAAATGCTTTGCAAATATAAATAAAATCAAACTTTTATAAATATGACTGTAATTATTTGAACTTGATTTTAACATTAGTCCTTATAGCTTCTGTGACGGTGACTAGACATCATTTCATTTAAAAATTATTCTTATATCCATTAATTAAATCCCGTAAAGTGCATAACTAGGATTTTCGCAATAATATATATAAAAAAGACAACAAAGATTTTTTACGTAGGTATGTAATTATATGTTACGGTCTGGGAGGAGTGCAAAAAATCAAATAATATAATAGTTGCCCCACCCGTTCTTTAGTTATAAATGATTTTACTAACACGACTTTGTTTTATGTAAATAGATAACAAATATTAAGAAAATTATTATACAGTGTAAAAAGAATAGGAAATTTCATTTAATATAACCAATAATAATTTGAATAGTCTAATATCCTAGTATAGCAATAATTTATATGAATTACAGCTTGTCAATTCCATTTATTTATTTCCTAAAAAAAGGGTTCATGGGATGTGGCGGTTATTAAAAAGTACTTATCGTCTTTGATTGCTTACTTATATTATAAGAAAAAGAGGAGAATTTTACAGTACCTTCCGATAGTATTTTATGATGCATTACTGACTCATGTTATAAAAATAATATCTATTAAAAATTTGAAGATAACTATGTAAAAAGAGTGTTAAAATTTTCGTAAAGCATAAAATAAATATCTATTTAAAACATTTTAATAACTACCAATAACAATGTCTATTTATTAAAATACACATGTTATTTTACCAGGTGATCAATTTGGATATACAAAATAAGCAAACTATCACCTGCATGAACTTTTTACCACTGACCGTAACATATATTTGTATTTCTGGTTTTTGGTTTCCTATAAAATAAAAGATTTATTGATAAAAAATCAATTTTAAGAATTCCAATTTTATATAGGTACCTACTAACCTACTCAGAATCAATCACCGAAAAGTCGATGTATTTGTCCGATCTTAACCGTCATGGGCGTGTCAGGCGCATTTTGCGTACAGTGTCTACATAGTGTTTATTATGAGACAGGACCGACTCCTGTACCTTGGGAGGCAAATCATTCATGGCCGGCGCGGTACCTTCCTCGATGTCGGTGCGCCGGTAGAATAGTATGTACGGCGTGCTGGAGCGGTTGAGTTCGTTGAGCTGGGACTCGTCGGCGGCGGACACCTCGTCGTCGTTGTAAAGGTGCCACTGGTCGTTGTCCTTAGCCAGCGTGTAATAATGGCCTGAATCGAGTGTGGTACCTGCGTGGATGACGGCCGCGTACAGCTTGTATTTTGAGTGCACTGCCTGGGAACGGACCACAGGTAGTGTGATCGCCTGGTTGTGGAACATGGAGTGCATTAACTTTGTCTGCACCTGCAGTTTCGGCTCGAATCTATAAAAAAGGAAATTTCATATTCAATCATATTATTTCTTGGAAAATCTCAGCGTTTTAATTAGATACTGTGGGTAGTACCAAATATTTTTTGGTTATACTAAGTAATCAGATACTGCGTATAGTATTTGACACACACACGAAGTCACAGAAATTTTCCCATTATGCCCCTTGTCTGTGAAAGATAGTATTTATTTATTAGTACTTCCAGAAAAATCCTATTCTACTTACAACAATGGTAACCCACTCAACATTTCATATTCAATTTACGATCATATCCATGCGTAGGTAAATGAGAGAACAATTATTATGTACGTAAAACTTACTTGAAGTTTTTTAGTACAAGTATTAAATACTTGGGCGTGGCTTCAACGAGCACACTCCGCTCGGCATCGCGGAGACCTCCGCAATCGCGGCATTGGTAGCTGTTGTCCCCGGTGAGTACTTCATTGGAGCAGTAGTACTCGAGCAGGCTCTGCACGCTGTACTGCCAGCCCTCCGGCTTGTCGGGGAACGCGAGCTGGAGGTCGCGGAACACGTCTCGCGACAGCGACGAGGAGCGGCACTCGGTGCACTGGACGCGCGTGAGCAGCACGCCGCCGAACATGCTGTCTATGTACGAGTCCCGCCGTAGAAAAGCCGGCTCTTGCGTACGAATGCGTTTCCTGGCCGAGCCCCCTTCCTTGTCGGGGGACGAACGCTTTTGGCCGCACGTACTTGATCCTGTAAATTTATGTTAGATAAGTAAGCAGTGTCTTTTTTCGCGTGGAATTACGGCTTTGGTCCTGTATTTTTAAAAGAACGACTTTATTTTTAATTAACACCAGATTATTTTGTTCAACTGCATTTCATATAGGCAACCAGTAAACAAGCCATCGACCCTGGAGTTTAAAAAATAAACAAATCTCATTAATTAATACCGTTATTTTATAGTGTGCTTCAAATGTGTGGATAAGAGTTTAATATTATATTATGAACTGACCAGCCATGTTGCTCCCGGGACGCGAGGGGCTGCCACTAGACCCACTGCCACCAGGGCGCGATCCACTGCCACCAGGGCGCGATCCACTGCCACCAGGGCGCGATCCACTGCCACTAGGCCGCGATCCACTGCCGCTAGGGCGCGACAGACTGCTGCTAGGGCGTGCTCCACTACCGCTAGGGCGGGATCCGCTACTACCAGGGCGCGAGCCACTGCCCCCAGGACGCGGGGTATTGCTGCTAGGACGCGGGGTATTGCTGCTAGGACGCGGGGTATTGCTGCTAGGACGCGGACTGCTGCCATCAGGACGTGGGCTGCTACCGCCAGGATGCGGTGACACGGAACGGCTTTTAGGACCGGGATCCACATGCTCGGTCTCGCTAATGATAACAAATAGACATTCAGCATAATATATGGTAATATACATACATCTATTGCCGATTCATAATTTAGTTCCACTACAGGAGCCGACAAAAACGCAGTGCGTACTGTTTCTTTTTATAGCCTATTGTGTCCCAGAGCTGGGCATAGGCTCCCCTTTTTTATCTACCGGACCCTATCTTGGGCTTGTTGTGGCCATATTTTACCCACAAAAGTGTCCATCTCAGTCGTAGGATTGTTGCTATGTTTACAACATTAAATATCCTCTATTACAACTGTTAGGTAAGCACAAAATGGTGCTACAGCATTATCACAATACCAAATTCTTAAGCTGAATCCAAGAGGTATTTTTAATAAGTTTTTCAAGTTAGGTTTCAAAATCACACCAACCTTGAGGACAACGCAGGTTGCGACACAACCCTAAGCCGGCTGGAGCTAGCCAGCACCGGTGGCCGGGAGTAGTCGAAGTTAACATCCGACTGGTGCTCATACGATTGCAGCAACTCGAAGAGATATCTGCTCCAATGAAAAAAAAAAGATATAATGCACACAAACCATAAAAACATTAACTATTTACTTTCCACTAGCCAGATGCCCAATTATAACTTTAAAAAAGAATGTCTCTTCATACCAACTTGGAGCCCCCATTTGATTCCCTTGGGAGTCGAATTTCCAAAAATCTCTCCTTAATGCATCTCTGGGTTACTCAAGGAATATATCCTGCACATTTCAAATCTCTAGGATCAACGGTTCAGGTGGTGCAATGTCTGTCAGTCAGTGTTAAGAATGTTATTAGATTCTGGGTGATTCGAGTATTGTAAAAAGTTAACTTTACTATTTATGTCGTCAGAATGTGTATAATCAATCTACACTCAATTTAACACACGTACCGGGCAACAGATCAATAACCAGGTGTCAAAATTATTAAAAGGTCATATTATATACTTGGGACTGAGAATTCTGTATTTTGTACTAACAAAATACAGTAATTTGTTTGCCAATGTCCTTTGGATATCAGTGTAAGAAAAGTATATCTGGCTCTAAAGGTCGTATTGTATATGACAAAGTAAATAAACTCCAGCGCAACCTCTCGCAATAATATAAAATCTAACAATAATACTGTATAATATTGTAATATTTTGGACTTGGTTTGCGCGCCTTTGAATATAACGCTGGCTAACTGGTAAATAGTCTTACTTAGATGCAGTAGTCAACTCACCCCAAAAACTCTGAGCTGTCGTGTTGATTATTTCGGCTAAAGAACGGTGGTTTGACCACGCTGAATAATTCACCAGGGTCCAGCTTGGTGGTGACCGAGTGCATCATTTTGCCGAACATTATTGCCATTTTTGACCAATATGGCACTGCTGTCATGTTGAACATCACGTGGGTACTGAACCTGTGTGTACCAAAAGGCATACATTAAATGAAATGTTTTCATGTAAAACATAATAATATATCACACATATTTATTTACACAGAAATAGAAAGGAATATTTTTACATTTTCACGTTATAATTTGCCGAATAACTTTTTTTTAGATTGCCTTACAATATTTAGGTATGTTGCATCCCCGATTTTATGATGTCTTCGATTATAAATCTGTTTTGTATCGTACTCCTAAAGCCACGCGCAAACTATAAGCACAGCAATACGCACCATGTTTTATAAAAGAAAAATTCATTTCAAACTTAAGTGGTGGAAATAAAATATAAATTCGCTTGACTGACATTTTTCAGTGCCAACTTTTTCCTGCAAAAAGGTAGATTTTGGTAATGCAGTACGATGCATCTCACCATAACATGCGCTAGCGTTACGAAATTAGATTATTGAATCAACAATCGTGCTATACAAGTTCTCAATACACTAACACGAAAAGGAACAAAACCAGAGGCAAAAAATTAATAACGCCAGTTCGCAGTGTAGACAGATATAGCGATCCCATCTTATCAGGTTGCCGCAGAATAGTCCGAGATAGAATATCTACGCATGCATACAAAGACGCGAGCATTGCTAGTTTTCGCATAAAATGGGCACAGAAATAACATCAATAGGCAAAAAAGGCACGGGAATATAATACATCGCAATATGGCATTAACACAGTTATTAAAATTGTAAAGCAAACTACGAAATCGAAAAGCAATTATTCTTGAAAAAAAAAATAAACAAGGATATTTCGCACTGGATGATTCGACACTGACCGTCGCTCTGTGATTGATTACAGAAGGTAAATATTGTGTCTCTTGAATAACAGAACGAAACAAATCAAATTTAATATCGCAAATGGCGCCTTATCAATTAGTTTTTAGGAAAAATAAACCTTTTTTTAATATTTTTTTTCACATTCAATAGTTTTTATAATTTAATGTCATTTTTATGTAATATGTAATACGATTTTTTATTACGTACAGCAAAAGCCAAGTTTAGTTGGTAGAACAATCGTCTTAGTAACGAGTACGGTTATTTAATGTGAGAATCTGATTTTCAACCATTATTATCACTTACTAAATGGTGTAGTAAATCTATTTGTTTTGGGGAACCTATCGAAAGACGTGTGAAGCTCGCCCACGCGCACTGGACTAGAGTGGTGATTATGGCGTAATCACCTCGCATTTAGGGGAGTCCCATGGCGAACAGTGGGCCATTAAAAGGGCTTTTTTTTAAAAGGATAATACATTCAGTACTTACTGCCTGGTAACTAACAAAGCTTGCATCACACTGTTCATGTAGCAAGTATTTCCAAGATTGAGCAGGCCGACTTTTCTCATGGGTGCATGGGTGCTGACGCTGGTGAGGCAGACGCTGCGCGCACGCCACGGAGCCATTTGTAGGAATCTGCATCCACGCGATACCATATGACGTTCCAAGCACAGCGACTATAACAAATTTAAAACATTACATTATTGGCGATTTCAACGAAAATCTGAATCCGAATCTAAATTTTAAAAAATATGCCCTATGAACTTTTTGCCGGGTCTCAGTTGAAGTCGCATTTCGATCCGGTTATAAGTAGATTAGACAAAAAAATGTGAAATGAGAATGGAATGAAGACGCAAGAGCGATCTTATAAGGGTTCCGTTTTTGAGTTTCGGAACGAAGAAAGCCCTATTTAATCAAATCTTATAGAGTATTTTACAGTTTCGAGTTAATCAACCGACAGAATAAAATTTTCCATACAAACATTGACCCCCTTAATGGTCAAATTTCCAAAATCCCTCTTTAGTGCTCACCTACGTCACATAAGGAACCCCTGTGTCAAACTCATGCTTTCTGGTCCACTGGTTTGTGCTGTGTGTTGTCTGTCAGTCAGACAGTCAGTCGGTCAGTTTTAGAATTTTATTAAGTAGATTTTTAAAGATTGTAGTGGACAGATTAAAAATCTCCGGCATAATATGTAGCTTCATGCTTTATAATTCATTCAATAGCTTCATAATATATGATATGTTTTATCTCGGCAGTTGCAAAGGTTTCTGTGAGAGAAACGATCCACGCGGAGGAGTAAGCACGGCTATGGTTTATATAAAAAAAAATACTCACATGGGTTTGGAATTTAATTTCAGATAAGGAATGAAAAGAATATCATGAATATAAAGGCGTTGGTTGGTTATGAATACGTAATAGCTATAAAGATCAACGTTCCAATCTTTATATGAAGTGTAGATCGTATGTATGATGGATGATTTATAAGGTATTTTCACTATAAATACAACAATAACATGACCACTTTACTCACCACATCATGGTATTTATCTTTAAACATCTCTTGAGCTTCGCCCTTTAAGGAGTTGGCTAAGCCGTCGATAGTGGCCGTGAGTATGTCCACCACATTCTGGAGAAGTTGGCGACTCCACTGGCCGCTGTCGGCCGCGAGGTTCGTCAAAACACGACCAACGTGTGCCGAGATCTACGACATTGGAATAAATCATTAATACAAAAAGAAAAGATAACCCAAATTGATGAAAGACCGGCTGAAAATAAGACGCAGAGCATTATAATTAATCACTTACTCCAACAATATATGAGAATACATAGTGCAACATCATAATAACAAACAGCCAAAGGTAACGAAAGGGATTTTAATAATTTAGTGCGCACAATGTTCCAATGCGCCTGTCCGTCGCTTTGTGGTGAAAAGTCGCATTAATAATAAAAGAGGCAATGTTTTTGAAATAATTTATAACTTTATTTTATATATTGAACTCAACGCACCTGATCAAAAGCTTCAGTAGACTCTCGCAGCGACGCCATCATGTGGAATATGACGTCAGCGACGGATTGCCGGAGACCAACTGGGTCGTCCAGCGCTAGGAAAAGGCGGCCCAAGTTGTCCACTGACACTTCAATAAGAATATCGAAACGCTCGTTTTCCTGGATACAAAAAAAAAGGATTGAGATTTGTTGCGACCGTTGAGAATTCGACATATGATCGCACAACCGGTACGTACATGCTCATATATTTTGCCAGCGCAGCAGTCGAAAAGTGTGGCTGTTAAAAACTAAGAACCCCACATGTCCCAAATTCACGACAGGATGTCTGTCAGGAGAGCTAGCCGTTAATCAAAATAAGAACTATGGCTCAACCCCCAATGCTACTAGCGTTATGAAACTTGCTATCTTGTTAGTGTAACCCATAGGATATCCAACCGTGTAAACTCTTTTGATGTTGGTCCAGGAGTTATTCTGTGATGCTCGAACATACAAACACTAATTCCAAAAACATTTGTTTTAGTTTCAGAGAATTGATACCTTTTAGAAACAGCAGCTTTTTAGTTTAGCTTCCATTATATATACATCAGCCGACAGTAGTTTAGTTTTAAAATATGTAACTATTAGCGCAAGAAGATTCCTCACATAAATGTACTTGGTTTTAATTTGCTTTTTTATGGAAAAAATATACATGCTGTATGCTTGAGATACACCAATTTTTACACCTTTTATAGTTTCAAGGTTATCACTTTCGACTATAAATATACAAGCTAAATTTTTAAATATTTCGTATTCATTTTTGTATTAACGTACCTCTAAGGCTTTTATAAAAGCCATCACCCAATCCCCTAGTGCGGGAGTACCCTGCCAATTGCTCAGCCAACAGTAGAGGCATGAAAGTGAGGCTCTCAGGCCAGCTCCGGCTGGACCGTTATCACCTTGCTGGACTAGCCAGCGGGCAGCAGACAATGTGGCTTCAGTATTAGAGCTATCGAGAACGATGAGCACCACAGAGGTAGCTGGGCATGCATCAGATTCTGGAAGCAAATCAAATGATAATAAAATACAATTTTCAAGGCCGTAGTCATTTTAATCAAATAAATATTAAAATTTAATAAGAAACATGTATTTATATGTAAATACATGTAGTACATTTCTGATTAAGTAAGTAGGTATATGTACCTACACCATTATTACGCCTGTAATTCCTAAAGCTGAAACGCACTACAGCACACGTATATTGTAGGCGCACTTATTTACATTATATTATTAAATAAACTCACGGGGATCCGATATGAACGAATAAAATTTATCGAGAATTGCCGTGACAATCTCATGTCGGACTGCTCTGTGACCAGTATTTACAGCACGGAGCAGGAATTCTTCGATCGATTGCAACAGGCTCCACAGTTGGTCTTCATTGCCTGATGCACGAGCTGTAATTACACAATTAAATATAGATACATATAAATTAAGTAGGTACAAAAATATTCTTGGTATCATACAATTCTACATGTTTAAAAGTTCTACTATAATACCTGTTTTTTCTAAAGGGATAGGCAGAGTTGTAGTTTTATACCCAAACTGTGCTACAGATGGTTTAAGCTACTATGCACTTCCCAACTTTGTGGTACAATTATGAATATGCAAAATAAAATAATTGTAACAAAAATAACTTACCCAGGCATTTGACAATATCTTGACAATTTTTTATTAACTCATGTGGAGGCGGTAGGTATGCGGGCTGTTCGTTCGACAGCTGTATGTACTGCGCCAGCGCATTCAGATCCAACTGGTTACGGTTATCGTGAACCAACTTATGCTTCTTTACCGCCATATTGCTGACATAAAATTAATTGTTTACATTATTTAGTTGTTCCTTTTTTTATGAATAAACATACATCATTTGAGTGTCGATTGATATCTCTGTGACAATGGCAATAACCTGAGCCAGTAGCTGTTTAACTATTAATATCTATGAATGACTTAAAGAAAAATAAATTAAATCCTTTACATTCAAATGAGGCGTCATGAGATAGCTTCTAGACTGATATTGACAAAACTTGACTTTGTGAGCTTTGTCAATATCAGTATTTGCTTATAAGCCAGTCCGACACATATGATTCTTTTCATACCAATAATTAGTATAATCAAAATCTAAATCCACATCTAGCAATTAATAAAATACTGTTAAAGTTGAAATTTCATAGTACAGTCTTGTTTATTAAACTGTTAAATCATTTAAGTGAATATAATAGAGTAGGTTGTTGGATAGGGTAACTATTAGACAGCCAATATGTTTTAACTATTTACATCAAAAATAGAATAAGATATTTGCTCTTAGAATAAAAGTAGGCATTTTAATTAAGTACATAAGTAGATATCAATCGGCAGTCAGCATGGGTGTATACCAAGTAAAGCACACAACTATTAACAATAATTTTACTAATAAAGAGAATGGGATGATAGGACTACACAGAACTTAAGTCAAATAATAATAATCAAGTACAGTTATCAAGAGTTGGCTAAAGCATATCCAACTAAAAAGTTGTGAACTGACACTTAATTGAGGAAATCTACAAATTCACATGTCTTTCTGTGCTATATTGTCATTTTATACCTATGAAGAAATATTTTTACAGGCTCTTTTTCAAAGCCCCATATTTTTTTGATGACACCCAAAAAATGCAAATCCTTTGGAACTTATAAGTTCACATAAAAATACAACTCTATTATTTTCTCAATCACACATCCCTGAGAATGTATATTTTCCATGTGATACAGAGGTTTAGTTTGAAAATATGCAGGTTAGTCTAATCTTGATCAATTATCCCATATATTAATCTATTACCTTGTTAATGTTTTCATAAATATTAAATGACCCCTTTACAGTTTTATAACATTTTTCCAAGACTAGGTTGAAGACATTATTTAACATTGAGAAAATAATACAATGGAATTATGGAAAGAAGTTCTATTTTGTGTTATCTAGGTAGAAAAAAAATAATGATTGTAAAATATAAAATTTGCATTCAAATACCAATCACATTTTTAAGGCGAAGTTAAAATAAGATTAGTTTTATAATGTATAATACAGTGCAAAAACATAATGTAACAAAAATTTAGTTTGGGGAATAGAGTAAGAATTCAAAAATAATGAAATCTATGTTATTATATTCAAGAATAATTAAAATAGATTTTAATTACCACATGATGTATGTTTGTTATTTGTATATTTATAAATTTAATTTATTATTTAGGATGTTGGTTTATTTTATGTAAGTATTTTTGTTTAGTTATAAGAGGTGCTCAGCGTGGGTCTTTAATTGCAAACCAATAGTTAATCTTAAAGAACAGCATCTCTCGCTTGATCAACTGCGTAAAAAAAAATTGTTCAACGCAAATGTTATTTGAAATTTTCATTATGAGAGAAATTTTGTTTTCAATTATTTTTATATATTATTAATTTAACAATTCACATGTTTAAAATTGTATGCACCTTAAACACTAACATAATTTTCAAATTGTCCAAATATCTGATTTAAATACACTACATATTACAAAGTTTGTAAGCACATCCTAAATTTCAAATTTAGTATCTACAGACTACCTAACCAATAAATTATTATAATGACTCACTATAAAACTACATATTACAAGCATCATAATTAAGCATATAGATCATAAAAAATATTCTTTTAAGAAATGAAAAGGTTAATTCGTGTGTGTTTAAAGACCTGTAACCTCAGGTATATCTTCACCATTTACCTTTGCTTAAGGATTATATTTAAATGTAAGTGCCGCCAATGCAGAATGACAATGTACAATATAATTATTTTAAGAATGAAAGAATGTGTGCACGGACTGAAGCTAAGTCAGAAAGTGCGATTATTAGTTAACTAAGAGCCCAACCCAGCTGCATGTTTACAGCGCCCCAAGGCCACAATCTGCATTTTCTCATATAATAGCCATTCTCAACAGGCATTCTAGTATTGTTTCTTTTAGCTCTAGAATATTATATGCCTGGAATGTCTGTCACCGGGAATTTCTAATGTCTAGTCACAAAATAATTTATAAAATAGTAGGTTAAGGTCAAAGTTGTAAATCTTTTGCTTGTGTACTAACTACTACCATGCTACCTACTACTACCTATTACTATGTGTTTACTTCAAAACGTAACTACGCTATTATCTAGTTAAGTAAAACAGGTTTTATTTTTTTAAATGATAGCCTTTGATTTGGTGAGTCTGTGAATTTTTAGCTATGTAACAAAATATTATAACTTTGGACGATATGGGTTAGCTTTACTGGCATCTACTTGAGTAAGACTTTTGTAGCAGCATATAGCATTATATAAATTCTGAAAATAATATTTTTATCCCCAGACAGAAAATAGTGTTGCGTTGCGTGACAAAATGTTTTTTTCTTCAGGAAAATTTAAAGTGGTTTATCAAAATATATATTGTTTTCAGTGTATGCTTTATTTTTTCAATACAGTAAAGGATTGTATATTTTTGGCTTGAATGTTTCATTTTGTTAGTACTCAAACTAAATGTCACTACTAAACTAATCACAAAAGCACAAAATTAACAACCAAATATTTTTTCCAAGTAATTTTAAATACACTTTCCACTAATCAATACACACTTCAATACCTACATTTCAATGTTACTGTTACTCGAGTAGAACATTCTATATTATTTTTTTCAGTAGTTAACTAAATTCACCAGGACAGAACTGTCAAAAATATAATATTTTTGCAAAATGCTTATAATATATTAAATCCAAGTCAATAATGTGATTATATGGTAATTAAATTTGAACACTTGCTGTTATCAGTCATGACATCTATGGTTTTTTTTAAACTAGACCTACCTGTAACCTACTTAACAGGTATATACCTACAGCTACAGCACCTATTAAAAATATGTATGATAAACGGATTTATTGTCTGTGCTCCCGTCGTGCAAAATATATCCATCCTTCCTACAATACATAAGCCAATCATTTATTTATGTATGTTTTAAAATGGCTAACTGACCACATTACCAATTACTCACAATTTATAGAATCCTCTATGTCAATTCTTTTCTACGTAAGAACGCACCAGTTTTCGTCAATAAAGAAACTCATTGTCCTGAGCACCACTACCTATCTTTTAAACCTGTGATGGAATACCAATGATTGCATTGTCGCAACTCAAATAGGAATACCAATTACAAGTTATATTTTTCCTTTCGCAACTGATTTATAGGCACATTTTCTGTTCGTCAACAAAGTGATCACTGACTTCCCTTCCTGCAAAATCACTAATTTATATAGATGTAGGTATACTATAATAGCTGGGCACGCACAAACACGGTTAGTCCTTCAAAAATAAGTTACGTTACTCGAAGTAAATGCATGTACACATTATTTACATCCAAACACTGTACCAATTAGGTGTATAAATTGGTATGTGAAGGCTGAAACAGTATTTAGTACAAACAAAAGATTGATTTTATTCTCCCCGTTCCATGAACCGCAGCGTAATGATAGGCGAACCATAAACATTAAATTCAAAGAGAATAATAATATCGGAAAAATTCTAGATCCGACGGGCATACTTGCCTCTTGGGTGTTTTTTTTTATCTTTATTCATGACCATGGATACAGAGTACTTTAGTCGAATACATTATAATTGTATTACAATTTAGAACTACATTACAACAATTATTGAGATCGTAAAACTAAGTAATTAATCACGTAAAAAAACAGTTGTGGGCTTAAAATCTAACATAACAAAAATAATTATATCTAGAGTACTTAGGTAGAAAAAACTGTACATATATTATATATTTCATTATAATATAAGTATAAGATATAGCGAATTAAATTTTGCCGATTGTATTGGTAATAAACTTAAATAGCGGAACAAAAAAACTTGATTTCCCAATAAATCCTGTACGCGGCGGGGTACACTTCGGTCAGTCACTATTGACGCTAATGTCAAATAACTCTGATATTAAAATTGGCCGTTGGATGGCAGGATATCTTATAATAATTCTTCGGTGGACCCACTTACTCTAAAAATTGAATTGAATATGATATAAATCGGCATTGTACTGTGTGCAATGAGAACAGCGGCTACTATTGATGATGTGAAGTATATTTAAATGAGCTGGTGTTAAGCAATGTCCTATCCGCATACGCGATATTGTAATTATGAATCTATGTTTGCTGTTATTGTGCCACGGTTTCAGTTGTATTTCTCTTTGTATCTCGGCCTACCACTTGCCTTTAATTTCCAAAGTGTGTTCCCAGCATTGCTTCCATAAATGCTTATTCGACTTCCCTCAACCAGTAAAGTGATGGATACTTTACTGAAAGATTTTTTATGGATTTTTTGTGAGAAACTGAAAAGCCAAGTTTCGTCACTTTGTTTCAATTACCTATACTCGTGCACTTTACCGAACCCATAATGGTTAATATTCCACGTATATCACTCACTATAACTCGCAGGAACACTTGTTTTAGAAATTAATTCATAACTGACGCCATGACTTTTCAGTTTCCCGCCAAAAAGTCGTACAGTCGGTTGTTACCATTGTTACAGAGTACAGATAAAATAATCACTACGTTCTTCTTCTTTTTTTATTTATTGAGCGGACCGAATCCGTGGTCCGGCCCGTACAAAGTTTACAGATTAGACATACATCCTTAGATATAGACAATAACATAGTGCTATGTTCATATTTGTAGCGGATTGCCAAGAAAAAAAGGAAGATTTGACAGTTAAACGGTTTGATTGACATGATAGTACCTAATTTATTATTCAGAAAAAAATCGAGAGTAAAATTAAAAAATGTGAAATTGTTTACCAATATCCAACTACTTTTTAGTGTTTGTGTTTACATACTATAATAAATTTGGTCCTAGATCAAATAAAATGGTGGGCATTTAATTTATGCAGAAATTTTCTAGTAAAGTAATTATGGATGCATCGGCATCGCCAAAAGCAAATGCCGATATCAACGATGTGTACGGTCTGTTGTTAAATGCAATTGAGAAAAACAATTTTCCCAGACCCGTGAACCAAAGAAGTACAATAATAAAATATACAAAGCTTCCCGAGTTCGAAATTGAATCAAAAGGTAGGTAAGGCTTCTATGTACCTAATTAGATATTTGAGGATTAGGCTTGAATAGCTCAAAAGATGTTGGTGATACACTTATCGAGGGTCTAAACATAGATCCAACTTAACTCAATTTGTACATGCAACAAATATAAGAAACTATCTAAATATCATATTTTATTTACAGACACTATAATAAATGTTGAATACATAATAATTATTTACAAAATATACAAACATAACTTAAACATAATACTACATATTAAGCGGGAAATGTATTTTTATGGTTTTCCTACTAAGTATTGTACTTGCAAAGCAAGACATAAGTTTAAACTAAATCCAGATTGATATTTCAATTAAAACCAATAAAATTGCATCAACCAATATAATCATCCCTTTTTGAGGCAAACTAAAACCAATTTTACCGACAGAAAATATAATAAAAAATACAAAATTTTAGTCAAACCATTCAATGGAGGTGCATTGGAAATCAAATTGCATTGTAAAAATGAAAAATAGCAATACACTGTACATGATGGAGCTATTATGGTGGCCCTACCTACTGATTGTCATTCTTCTTCTGTGGAAGGTGTCCACAAATCAACATCTAGTGAGCCTGTGTATGGGAGAGTGGCTGGCCTGTCACTCCAGCCATCTAAACTCTGCTAAGAAGCTTTCCATACACTTCCCCAGCTTCCTATACATCTGAATATGGTTTAAGTTTGTTGAACCAATTAGTGCTTTTCCATATTCTTTGAGCATGCCACATACACATCTGAATTGCTGTATGTTACGTACTTATTTATATCACTTGTATTTACACAAATCTCATTATTACTGCATGTGGGCTATAATTTGTTAATTTTAACCGATCTCACTTAAACACATAGTTCCAATAAATGACATACTTACATTAATTTTAGATAATAATGAAAATAATTCAAGTATATATTGATATTGTTATATTGATAGTTGGATATTTTTATAGTGGACTTCTATTTTTTTATAGTGAATATTAATCAATGTTTACCTACAAACTATTCCTAGAGAATGGCCATAACTAATAGTTATAGAATACTAGCTATTACTTGTAGATTTGAGGATAAAATTGAGTTGCACCAAACTTCATCCATATCAATTTAGCTATTCTTTATATGATGTTGTGGAAATAGCAAACTAACAATTTAGCATTTATAATAGCGGTAGGAATTGCCCTGCCTATCTTTTTTAGACTTCCTGGCAACTGCACCCGCAACGGGTGCAGTTGCCAGGTAAGTATAACAGTGTGTTTACATAAAATATAATTTATTATATTCCTGCAGTATCATGGCCTCCCATATTTTCATTACCAGCCCGAGTTAGGCGCATTGTAACACTTGATGATGTGGAGGTCAGGACAAACCGGTCACTGAAGCCAGATTTTCCACATTCTATGAACATAATGGCTTCTAAATACACAAAGAGAAAGATTGTTACAATTGCTGAAGATGATGAAAATGATCTGCATCCAAAATTTAGTCAGTACTTTTTTATTATATTTTATTCTTCTCCATACTCCTTGTAAAGATGCTTTCATAAAGAAGACAATACCCAAGTGTGAGTCAATATTGATTAGAGATACAGATATTTTCCAACTGTGTCTTTACACATGTTTTTGCATTATTTTCTGCATAGGTACCCACTAGTAACCTTATTCTTTATATAAGCACCCAAAGGATATATTCAAAATAAATACCCCTATTATGGTTTTATTATATATTTATCTTACATGACTTTATTTAGATACACATACCAATTAGTTTAGATATTATATTTTTTTTTATCAGGCTTGTTCTGGTTACTTGAATCATGCACCTCATACATTCATCATTAATATTATTAGCCCTTTTATATCGTTGTGTCCTGGTAAATAAAATTAAATATGAAGCTTTACATATTACTGGTATTTTAGGTAAAGAGAAAAGAGCAAGTCCAAAAACTTCAAATAGATCAGTTGGGAATGACATCAAGGAAGAAAAACAAATGACACACAGAAGTACATCCCGCTTAATAACTTCTTCAAAGTGTAAGTGTTATTCGTTTTATTTATAACAAATAGCCTATGCCTAGCTTCAATAATATTATTATGGATGAATTTGTAGATACTCTTTGGCCTGGAGCGGTAATACTCCAATTAGTTGTTTGTTTGGCACTGACTTAACATAAATTCATATTAGATTAAGTTAGACTGAATAGATTTCTAGACTTGCTTATTTTTTGCTTTTCAGTGTTTTTAAGTCTTTATTTTGTTAATGTTTACAAAACAATATACATATATTTAACAATATTATCAGCCCAAAGTAACAGTAGTTAATATTTTTTATTGATGACTGCAAGTTAAAAAATATTAATTACTTTGTAGGTAAGTATATGCAGTTAATCAATCTGTACATTATATTCTAGATAGAGAGACAGAATTACTTATTTTAAGAATTTCGTTGGCCTGGTAAACTACTGAATGGATTCGATTTTGAAAGATAGCATTTTATGAAATAGGAAGATGGTCATTGGAATTTGATGAGGAAATCGAGTAGTCCCATTGAGTTAGGGAGTAGACCCGTTTTATCGGTTATCAAGAGCACTTTAGTAACACTTAGGTGCCAGGGTCATCTTTTTACAAATGGTAATTTTGTACTTTTCTATGCAGACGAAGTTGCGGGCAGAGCATAACCCAAAAAATAACAATTGGGAATAGTTGGATGGTTCCTAAAATGTTATTCATGAAATATTCCCTCGGGCACATGGCTAGTACCAAATATTAAATATATGGGTGGTACCTAGGTACTTCGCAACAATATTGGCATATAGGATACGTAAGATCCACTAGGATAAGAAAATAAAAAAAAATATTTAAACATAGATGCCGAAGCAACTAGTGTATTATAACAATTTTATAATAAGACACCAAGATATATCATAGTTTTACGTTTTAATGTTTATAATTACTAGGTACACAGGGACTTCAATAAGTTAGTTTCTAATACACATTTGCATGGCTTTCTGCTATTGCACAGAGCAAGATTACAAAGTTATCTAACTCAAACAATTTATCTTCATATTGTTGGATAGCTAATCTCAACAAATACCTAAGTCACCACTTGTTCAACATATTACCATTATTTTATACATTAAATATGTTCTAGATTCTAAGGATACTAAAGCAGGTAGCAAAACCAACAATGCAACTAAGAAAGAAGTGAATGTAACAAAACAAAATTATAGAAGCAAACCAACAAACAATCCGCCCGTTGAGAAAAGTAAAACACGATATGTGAAAGACAAAGGTAAGCTCCTTTTTGACTTAAGAACGTGCATGAGTTCATTACTATGGTTTGAGTCGATCTAGATCTCAGTGTCAATTTGAGCTATCTAGATTTTGGTTGATATTGTGGTTTATAATAAAAATATTTTTTGTTCTGTGATTCAATCTCAGCGATTGCTTTTTATTACAAGCGAAAGTAATTTATAGTATCCCTTTTTATTTCGCTTGCGCTGCGATGTGCAGGTCTAAATTACATTTTGGATTTAAAAAAAAATGTGAGAAAATAAGTTTTAATACAAGGGGTATTTTGATCTAGTTATTTTAACTCTAACTCTAGTACCTAGTATAAATAAATAAATTCATATTTATCTTTTTTACTTTTAGAAATAGGAAAGCATCCTAAGCCCACTAGCATATCGTCAAGAAGTAGCATAAGCAGGAATTTACCAACACCAAGTGAAAGTGAAAAGGAGTTGTCTATCATTAAAAATAAATTGTATGCGAACGCGAAGCCGATCGAACCATTCAAGAAAGCGGAAAATATGAAACTGGTCCACGCCCTACCTCAAAACAAAACAAAAAAATCATATTTCAAAGAGCTACAAAGTAAAAATCAGGCAGTTACAGTAATTCACGTACCACTTGACAATAAGTATAGGAGGCATTGTGCAACAGAATCGAAGATGTCAATCAACAGCCTTCAGGATTCAGTCGAAGAGTTAAATTTTATTGATCGTGGTACTGACACTCGAATAGTAGAGCTCAAAGATGTAAAAATCGGTACGGATCCGTTACCAAACACAAATGATCAGAATACCAATATGGATGATTTTGCCAATTTTATATGCACTGACAGTACTGTGCAAACAATGTCTATTAACGACACCTTTGATAGTCTTGAAATACCAAATGTAACACTTACGAAAGATAAGACCGAGCGTAAAGAAAATGCAGTAAATAACAGTAGCTCAGTACAGAATTTGAAGGTACCGCCTCCCAGAATAACTCCGCGTAAGGAGGAGTTAGACTCCGGTGATATTAGTTTTTGTGAAAACGCTTCCTATATAATTGGTCGTGCTACCCTAACATATACAACGAAACAAAAGATCAATTTCCACGTAGTCGGCAGCACGGCAGCAATCCCCAATCGACCGCCTAGTCCGCTAACTTATCCTATGAATATTGTATCCGTGTTTAAGAACGAGTTGAATAAACAAACAAAAGCTATAACTGCGCCAGATGAATCAGACGAGAAGAAAAATATGTCTAGCAAGAACTACACCAACTCTTTAAATGAATTAAAGTCACTTAATTGTTCCTACATCTTTAATAGCAATAAATTAATGAAACCGTCGGATATAATTAGTACAATAAGAGTTAATAATGGTTTATTACCGAACGACTACGTTTGTGAGCAGTTCCAAAGGGAACTCAACTTCATAGACTCATTTTTTGAATCGCTACAGTACTTGGAAAGCAGTTCTTTATCCGAAAAGTGCTTTGCAGACGACAAAGTGGAAAACTTTGTGCATAATTCAGCGTTATTTGATTCGGGATTCGAGGTGAAGAATTCGGAGTATGATAATTTCTTGTCAAAGATTGAAAATGGCGCGAGTATTGAAGACACCGAAACAATAGCATCCAAGAGTCTTTGTCTGGTGAGTGTTATACTTCAATTTGTAAATATTTTGTCAGGAACTAACTGTCTCATTGGCTGTCACATTATGCTCGATACACGACATTCAAACCATATACCAATTATAAATGAGTAGTCAGAAACGTCTAATTGCTATTAATTGTCGATTACTATAATTACTTACTTAATAACAATTATTTCATTGATTTTGTTGGTTACAGCTCAATTTACTCATTCGCGATGAGCAAAGACGAGCCAAAAACCTATTGTTTGTGTTGAAAATGCGAGAAGATGCCCTCAAGGATTTCACGAAATCTCAAATACTTTGGTTAGAAAAAAAGAAAAAGCTCGAAAACACGGACATATCCACTCTAAAAAAGAAACAGCGAGGCGCGCTGCTCAAGCTCCAACACGAGTGCGGGGAGATGCAACGCATGCGCAAAGCCTTACTCACGCTCTCGGAGAAGCGGAAAGTCTCGCTTATGAAGACCAAAAAGAACATAGAACTCAAGCTGAAGACCAACGTCGATGTGGAACAGATAATATTTGGAAAGAAAAAGCTAAAGAGAAGTACACCATCAGAACAGAGGAATACAGCTCCTCTGAAATGCTTCGATCTATCAAGCAGTGGCTGTGAGGATAGCATCACATCCAGGCCGAACTCGGAGGTAGCTCTTCTGCCGCCGGAGGCGCCCACTGCGCTTATCACGAGTATCAAGTGTGCTGAAAAGAGCATCCAAACTGGTGATAGCATTCAGGGATCAATTCTCATGGACCAGTCGACTGATACTGCGGCTGACAACTTCGTGACTGTCGACGGCGGATACCTCAACATCTTGTTCCATAACTTGACCCTCCCAGAAATATTCAGCAACGGTAAACAGTACGAGGTTAACGAGGAAGCACTTAAAAATATAGTCAATACATCTAACAACCAGAACCACAACTTGAATGGATGTGATATAGTCGATAAGCTTATGGAGCAGATTAAAAAACGGGATGTGGATAGGTCTAGCTCACCATCAACCGCACACAGCCTTGTCGATGAATTCGACCAGTACTATAAAGGCCTCGTAGAGGAAGAGAAGACGCCGATTGACAAATCACATACAAGTCCTGATAAAGTTGATGACATTAAAGATGTTAATCTGCATGCACTGGATTTGAGTCTGCAATCCGATGAGTGTAATCAAAGTATTTCCACGATGACGAGCGGCAGCGGTGGGGAAATTTCAAATAATGACCTCTCAACCACTACCCGGTCCCGTGGGTGCGATCCGTTAGTACATATGGAGGGTCAATGCCAAACAGAAAAGGAACTGGTGATGACCAGTTGTCAAACAACAGGCCCCCTGCCCGTGCCGGTTGGCGCCGCTGCTTCCCCGGAGTCCCTAACTCCATACACTCCTGTTTGGGTACCATCAAAATCGTCGGACTCGACTAGTACTTCTGGTGAGATACATTTTTGTTCTTGCCTCTACTCTATTATTTATTATTATGTTTGTTTTATTTATCATCAGCGGATTCCAATATTTATATTATATTTCTTTGTTTGTATTACAGAAAGCATTAGCAGTCAGCCTCTATACGCAAGTGTATCTTCGTTATCATTACTGGCGTCACCAGTGCAGTGTGAGGCTGAAGAGCTTCGTAGGCAACAGTTGGCTATCGAGAGGGAGGTAAGGAAAACAACATTATAGTAACAGCATAAGGGAGCATTTACACCAAAGCGGAGCTGAGCGGAACGTAGAGAAATAGCCAATCTTTTCCGCTTTGCCGGAACAGATTAAGGCACAAAACAAAGAGATAGATGAAGTCAAGTCCAGTAATGCTAAGAAACAGTGATTTTCTATTCACTGCAGACGTTAGACTGTTAGTATCAGATATCAATAAAAAAACTATATTTTTCAGATTAAAGCCTTAGAACAGCAACAGTGCCGATTGCTGGTCGTCCGGGAGATACCTGACAAACCACCGCCGCCTTACACGCCGCCCGCCGAGCCGCGATCCAAGCTGCCACGATTGTTCAAACCTGATCATACCACCGAAGACAAAATTCAAAAACATATGAATAATAATAAATTTGCATCTTTTGATCCCACCGATCCCTTCGACGCATTTCTCAAGGACTTCTGCCATGAAACGATCGAAAGACATAAACAGGAACTAAGCGAGTATCCTTGGGACGCATGCAATTTGCTCCCGCAAAAACAGCAGGTTGACAACCAACAGTTGACTGAGACAACATCAATAGAACTTAACGAAATTTTAACTGGTGCGGCTCCAACTGTAGTATCTGGTACGCACTTTATTTATTTAGTCATACTTCTGTTACTTTTCGTGGTAAAAGGTAGTGTTAATAATTTCATTTAGTTATTGCAATCAATATAATACTTACATATAGATTCAATCAAGGATGAAAGAATCTTCTCAGTTGAGGTCGTTTTCTGATTCGGTTGTAGAGATAAGAAAAAAAAAGAAAGTAAATTGACAATTTGTAAGTGCCCATAGGAATATACGAAATAAATGATTTGTTATGACTTGGACTAAGTTATCCGTTGCATACAATGTTGTTAATTACATCAACAGGAATTTCGAGTCGTCGTTCGGACCACATCGATGACATACTTTTCGCCGAGTGGCGGCGCTGCGAGCCCGCGTGGACCACGCTGCATACCGACGAAGCTATCGTCAAGAATCAACTGTTCGAGAGCATCTTCCAAAAGATCCTCTCGGAGACCATCGACGAGTACAGGAGGACTGTGCAGTGTAATACACTGGTTGACTGAATAGGTATTTTATTTACTCTGTGTCGTTAATAATTTCTCATGCGAATTATAATAAATTCCTGTGTATTTTTTTTATAATTCATTAAATTATCAATAATAAATATTTTGTATAATAATTATAAAAAAATATGTTTATCTGTTGATAACGCACTTATTTGTTTTAATGTAAATATATAATTATTAAACAGTATAATATTAGTGCCTACGTACCATGGTTTTCATGTATTATCCTATAATAGGAATAAACATTCTTATTAATAAAACTAAAATAAATATTCAATTAATTTAATTACATAGGAAGCAATAGTAATGACAAAATATCACATAGTCCGTACAATTGACATGACTAACTATAATTTTTTAAACAATCATTTTAAATACGGGGTCTTAAATTAAAAATGCTAAAATATAATTTAGTTAATGCTCTTACTGGCTACGAAAAAAACTTGGTACAAACTATTGATTAAGTAATGCCTTTGAGCATCATGCTTAGCTGTACATTATAGTCAATACAGACAACAATATGTATAGGTAGGTATTTATTGTTGTCTCTGTAGATATGATTTTACGCTATATGAAAGAAAAATTTCACAAGAGATATTCACTTTCATAGTGTATAGGTATTTTATATACAATATTCATGGGGTCAGCTCCATATTAAATAGAAGTAGTCAATAAATTAAATTGACGTATGATTTCCCACGTCTATAAAAGATATTGTAAGTCGATACCAAATACGTAACAAGTCTTGAATCGTATTTTAATAAATTACACTAATAATTACTCATCTATAACTACTTACTTATATGTTGAGAATCTTATAGAAACTCTGATTAGGGCTTGAGAGTATCAGAATTAAAACAATATTTCAACGTTAGATAAAATAATTACTAAAACAGGAGTTAATTTACATATTATAGCAATACTCAATAGGCTTGTAATACAATAACCCCCAAATTTATAGATAGTTACAATGGATTATGAATGAATTTTTCGGAGTAAAAATTGTGTTGTAATGCCTTTATACCCTATTATAAATTTGACGGTATATGTATAGGTAGTTAATACCAGACTCTATCGGTCAGTCAGCAAGTACTTGTATTGTTTTTGCAGCCGCGTCACAAGAGAATGCCTAGAATTCTGGTGCAGATAGAAATAATTAAAATTCTAGGTGAGGCGGTGATTTCTATACATCATTATTATCCAACTATACACAAATTGTAGGACAAATCACTATACAAATAATATTATTACAAAAGTACGAAAACCTTTTTCATATTTCATTTTAATATTTGTAATCTGTAATCTTGCGTTACTAGGTAGATCTTGTTGTTGTAATAAAAACGCATTTGCTTGTATTTCGTATACATAGTGGAATCATTCGACAAGCGGTATATTAAACGGTACGTTTGGTAAAATCGCAAAAATGTATATTGTAAGAACCTAGGATATAATGTTATGAAAATTGAATTTCCATTTTCAAAAACAATTTCTCAAGTGATACGATTAACAACGAACAGCATATGATTGTTAGTTCTATAGACAGAATGTCAATCATTCTTTGAGTGCCTGAGCTTAAATTTAAGGGTATCATACAAAAAAAATACAAATTGGCGACGTGTCAAACCAGTTAAGTGGGACATAATTATTTGAGTATTTGGCCGTAGGAATTAGAAGCTGAGCTGAATACATACACGCAGGCAGTCTTATTGAAATACCAGCAGTTTAGATTTTGTTTTTATATTTGCTATTTTTTGTAAACTACTTACTACTTTTTTTTGTAAACGCTCATCTTATTCGTCCGGGGCGTCTAGCTCTTCTAGGCAGCGCTCGCTCACTGCATTTGTCTCTAGGCACTAACACTGGCACAAGGATTTCTTACTTTTATTATTCTTACAGTCATCCACACAAGTTACATTCCAACTAACTTTGTCAATCGTCGGCTTTGAGAAATGATTCCAGTGGATTCGGTCCTTTCCGTCTAGGATTTGAGGGGGGCTTCGTTGATTCGGCTGTAAAATAATAGTGTAATAATAATGTACATAGCTAGTAAATTAAAATAGACCGCGTACACAATCGGTTTCAGACTGTCTGCTCGTTTTAGTGGCGTACTTCACACACCAACACATTTATCAGAATAAATCCGTACTAGAGCGTTTGCCCGCGGCAACACCCGCAGATCCATCGTTTTTGCTGTGCAACTCGAACCCCAATGGTTATAGTCTGATGATACCCTATCTGTTGTGTCTTAACAATATACTATCCAATGGTAAAACTTCGTTTAAATAGAATCAGAAATTTTTCGCGATGCTTAAACATACATGAATTCCAAATAAATATTTGTTTTAAATTCAGCGGTGTTTTAATACTCGCATGAAACTGAACCTTTGATTTTAAAATGTCTTCAATATACAGACAGGACAATTATATTTTTGCTGTGTTACCAGCCATGTGCCCGATCATAAAAAAGTCTTTAAAAACTTTAACCACTTTAGAGGTCAAATTAAAATCTAATTTCTAGACATATGGTTTAGGCTGTGCGTTTTTTGTCATTCAGTCGTTGTTAAGAATTGTATTAAGTAGGATTAGATTAGTACATTTATTTTCCTAGGGCCGTCAAATATATGACTAGTAAACTTACTCGTTACGGCTTGCGATCCTTGAGTGACCTCCAAACAGGCCATCCACTCGGTAATACTGATTTTAGTGTCGTGGTTGACGTCGCAGTACCGGGGCAGCTTCCTCCCGCACCTCCGCAAAGGCTCCACATTGGTTATCAGCTGGTGGAACGCTTTCCATTCCCGGCGCTCGAGGGCTTTGTTCTTGTCCTTGTCTAACATCACATAGGTCCATGTAGCCGCTTGCTCCTCTTTCGATGCTCCCCATTTGACCATTTCTCTGAACAAATTAAAACAGTTGTATCACGACTGACCGAGATGATCCGATTGACACCTCTTATAACGTTGTGGGCTGTATAAAAGTATCTAATATTGGCATTTGTTTTTTTTATGTAATCTGATCTCTACAGCTGTTGCGTGCTACTTAAGAGTACTCATAATACAAGCGTTGCTTACTGTGTTGTGTTCATCTACGAATTGTACAATAATTATTGATTAAGTAACTTTTAAAACTTATATTTTTCTATCAAATATTGATGCGATAGTTATTTATTATTTATTCATATTTTATTGTAAAGTTACACATACCCTGGTCCAGTTCCGTTGATGGAAGTAGTCATTTTGGATACGAAGAATCTCATTAAGTCGCGTAGAAAATTCGACTTCATTGGTTCCGGGCAACCTGTAGCCAATAGGTATTATACATTTCAATGACAGCATTTGAACTATATATATATACGATACGATAAATATGACGGTGCAGTGCCTTATTCAGCTATACTAAACCTTGTTTTTTTCTCCGGCCGCAACCTTTTCAAGGGAATTTTAACACCGTACATCTCATGTCCACAATATCAGATACTACATACCAAATGATCGGCACGAAAACTACATAAATCTGCGATCAATTGCCGATTCAGTGTTTCGACCGCAGGTTCATTACGGCTGGTTAACAATTATGGCGAGACTTGGAGATTTTAGTAGTAACGTGTACGGATCAGGCTAGAATAGTTTGCGATGCGAGTGTTCGGTGAACATACAACATAAGTGTATCTATGTATTTATACCTCTCATGGGGCTGGCGTGTTGAGGCGCGGCATCGCAGTCGGGCCTGCGATCCTTCACCGACGAGCCCGGGATGGGCTTGCCCGTGTCTTGGTGCACGCACCAGCAGTAGCCTGTGGAACGGTAACATTGCGCGCGCGCATAACGCCCATCGCCCGTACATTCTGGCACGTAGAGGACAGCACCGCCCGCTTTCTATAGAGATATACATACCCATGAGATTTCGATGTAAAAAAATCGATAAGTAAGATATGTTTTCAAGATTTCGATATTAGTGGCATTATCAGATGGTGCAATGATACAGTATGTTGTTTTTTTTATTAATTAACGGTTCAATTACTGGCTAGGGAAATTATGTTTTCGAAATCTAACGATAAAGTATAAGCTTTTTTTGCTATTCCTTATAGTTTCGGATTTGGTTATTCAACCCGCGCTAAAAACATCCTGTATACACGCATAAGTCATAACCAAGCAGTACGTTACTGCGATCTATAAAATAGCTAAATTTAGAGTTGTGAAAGCAAGAGTTGTGTTTGATGCTCCATAACCTAGTTTTCGTCGGAGCCAACGTGCTGAGCAACACGACGCACTCGTAATTATCGTATGAAACCTGGTTTATGCATCAACATTCCTAATTGCATCGTTATTGCTCTAATGTGGTTGGTACTACACTACGTATACCGTCTACGTCTACGTAATCCTATTACCAACCTGCTCATCCAAAACAGCTTGTCTGTCCGTCAGACAGTCGTTCGGCTCGTCTTCTCTCCTAGAATCCGAGTCGGAGCCATCGGGCGCGAACGAGTTGCGCACTATCCCCGGGAGCACTGCAAAAAAAAATTATCGGTATATATTTATTAACAGATCTATATACTTTACGTATTAAATAGCCCAGTTTGTCTCGCCTGAACGCTTTCATCTGTAATTTACTTTACAGTCAGTCCACGCGCGGCTATGCTCCAGCTATCCAGCCAGCAGTCAGTACATGGCCATGTAAGCATGAGCGGGACAGTAATATTTGTAGTTGTGTAATTTTTTTGTTGGAGTCTCATATGAAGATGTATTGAACAAAATATGTATGCAAATAGTTTTAGGTATTCGCAAGAGGACAATTCTAGAAGCGAGAAAGCCATATTCTATTTGTATAATAATGTATAGTGTGTGACATACTGGGCAGAAGGTCACCTGCGCTAGCGTCCGGCGGCGGCTCCTCCTCGTTGTAGTCAGTCTCGGCTTCTGGACCGCTATCCTCGTCTGCGTTCAACGACATGAAGAAACGGAGAGAGACTATATATTATTATTATGTTTGCACACAAATTAACATTTTATATTGCCATTGTGCTGTTACGACAACTTTTATATGCACACAGATTAAACGATTGGCGTTCTTCTAGATTAGTTTGATTTTTATTGTGAGTATAAGTACCTACATGATAACGCGCATTCTTCTTAGGTAGATCCGTCAGTTAAAATGTTTCTTAATCCTTTATAACAGAACTTAAGGCCCCGATGGCTGGGTAGAAGCAGATATTGAACAAAAACCCCGCATGGAATCGGTTTATCGTTATGTTTTAAAGCTGCCCCCAGACGCACAGACACGTCAAACTTATAACGCCGCTGTGTGCGTTGCGTCGATATTAAAAGTGGTTTATGCTTTCTTGATTCTAGGATTTATGTGTAATTACTTCCATCCATTAGACGGGAAACAAGTTAGGAGCGTTAAAACCCGTTACCGCGCCGTTTGATATTACTTAAATGTAATTTACCAAACATTAAAATACTTAGTTAACTGGTTCCTACAAAAATGTTTCCCATTTTCAAAGTGTTAATTACTTTGCAGATTTAAAACTATAATATAAAATTAAAGTTATCTTTGGAGAGTTCAATGTTCGGTTGCAAAGAATTCATTTAATTCATATTTGAGGTCTGGCGTCGAGAACCAGTCTGGTTTTGTTAATTTTGTTAATTATCATATTTCAGCAACTTCATAACGCTGCTCATGCAGTGGGTTTTGAACATAAAAGCTAACAAACGTAGAAGGTGGTCCTAATCTCTGGGCGTTTTACAGAATTCGATTCTGATTACGTAGCATATATACAAGATCCCGATAATAACCGTTGTAATCCGACAAACTCCCCTCCGGCAACGGTCCAAGCCGAGGTCGTGCCCCGTGTGGCGCCCTTGAGCTAGTTGCCTGCCCCTCCGGCTGGAGCGCACTCTGCGTTCGCCCATAAACCCGGTGAAGCTGCAAAGGCCGCATCGGCCAGCAGCGTACTGACCATTCACAATAAAAAAAAACCGTCGGGGCATACCACCCGCCTGGCTGGAAGATCTTCCCTTTTCCGCTATAGAGATAAGCATTAAGTAAGGTACTCACAGTCCGGTGCAGGCGGCTCCGGGTTGACAAGTAGGCAAGCGATCCACTCGGCGTGCGCGATCTCGCCGTCGCCATCACCATCGCAGCCGCGGGCCCATGCGCGGGCGCAGCGTTTTGGTTTCACCACCTACAATAAACAAATTTCACACCTATAAGTTGCATGTATAGAGAGCTTCGATAGCGGCTGAAAGATATTTGAAAGAAAATGTAAAACAGGGAGATGTGGTCAGAGCTTGATCCATTTTAGCGACATTATCGGATGGTGCAATAATACATGTATGTTACTTCTTTTTCAAAACGAACGCGTCAATTCCTGCCTAAGGATTTTTTTTAAATCTAATAAAGTTCTAGCTTTTATGTTTTAGAGTTCTTAAAACATTATTCGCTATGGTTTCGAAATTGGCCATCCACGCATACTTGAAGATTCACCCTGTATAACCACATGCGTGCCTCTGTTATTGACTAAACCATATTTTTGGGAAACATGGTCGACGCGGCGTATTGTGTTTATTTCCAAGTATACGTGCTAAAGTTTTTGTTATCTATGTGAGTTATCACTACTAGTAATTCCGTTATCCAAAAGCTAAAATTCTTTCGTTAGGAATGCGCTCACGCATCCCGGGCGTCGATTCAATCTGAAACCCCTTAAAGGGGGACTCGTCTAATCACTATGCTATTGTCTCTAAGACAAAGCTTTTAACGGACCTTTTTAATCAGTCTCCTCAGTCCCCTGTACTCTGACTTCTGCAGTCCATCGCTTCGGTCCCGGTCCAGTTCGCCAAACTTCCAGTCAGCCACCGCCCTGGGTTCTGTGGACGCGCCGCCGGCATCCGAGCGAGCCCTCTCGTACTCTCCGGTAAAGATCTTTATCAAGTTCCCGTTGAACTGAGCCCGGTCGGTCCTCGTGCAAGCTGGTGACGAAATATTTCATTGATAAACTCAAAATATTATGGATAAATAATTATACATACCATTTGCAAAAGACTTGCGTAATAGACGTAATACAATAATATATATCTACGTTTTCTTAGTGTATTGGGCCTTTATAATATATAGGGCTATAATACGCTATAACTTAAATGGTATGTATACCTGCCTAATTATGCAATAAAAATAACATTATAATAGTCCTATTATTATTATAAACTAGAGTACCTATATGTGTAAGTTCTAGGTACGCCCTTGAACTATGTTTTCAATGCTACACGAGTACTTGCAGCTCAAAAATGGCAGCAATGGATGGAAATGGGTCGTGGACTTTTTATTGTTATCAAAATCTCCATTTTATTTTTATATTATTATTTCAAATGTTCTTACTTCTTTTATTTCTCTGACCACCGACGGACGACCGCCGCCTTGTTTGGGATTTACCTGCAAACAAAAACAAAACACCTTCAGCCGTTCTGTAGAATTATTATTACGCGCACGATAATAATATCAGCAATAGTCTATTAAAGACCATGGGTCAAAGGCCTCTCCAGCGAATGTATTATGAATGCAATCAGGAAGTTATTGGAGTAAGCATTTAGGTACGGCATAATTCACTGATAATAATGGCTAGACTAGCCCATCTAATGAATTTGAAGAGAACATAATAATAAATAATGTTATGAAGGTTAAGTCTAGCTAAATTCCAGACAGACGCAAAGCAAAAACTGTTTACGTCTGTCGTTGTGAGCATTAAAGAGCTTTCTCTGAGTTACTGAGGTTATCGCAATAGCAATTCGAGAAGTATAAATGGACGGAATATACGATCAAACCAATATTAATTACGAGTTAACGAGCGGAGTAAAAGTAAGCAGTTTTATGTGGCATTGAGAGCTCCGACCTGAGCTCCGACCGAGACAAAGATCCGTTAGTCCTGCTTCTAGACACTTTTATTACCTGGGAAATAAAAATATTACTCTCAGATATACCTACTGAAACCTAATAAAAAATATAAGCCGCAAATAAAACTCACCTGAACCACGCTAACATTAATGGATTATTTTCAAAATTACTACCCATGCCACTTGGCTAATTATTTATAAACCATAATATTCCTTCGTATTTGCAGTAAAAGTTAACATTGCGATTAACATAATATCACCCTATTGGCACCGGCTATAGGTAGGTGCTGGGGTAAATTATCTTATTACTCATCGGAATCCTATAATGTGGATCTTTAGCGTGTAATAGTATGATTTATTTTTATATATGCGTGCGGTGGGGACGGGATGGGGGCGGGAGGGCGGGAGGTGGCCGCTCGAGCCAACCGGTCCTGGTCCCGCACAACACAAGCTGCACAGGATCCAGTATGTAATCCTAGGTTATCTTATACCCAAATGGAAGTCATTAGTGTATCTTCACCTGAGAGCTTACATGTCGTAAAAGTTCTTAATTAATTAATAGAGTTTTTATGGTTATAAATGGTTCTCAGGAAGATTCAGAAACTAACTTAAAGGCATAGAGATACATAATGTATACCTATACAGTTTTTCCTAATAGCCCCCACGGCAAGCAGGGTGGCAGATATTATTGATGGGTTGTAAACAACATTCTTATAATAAATGTTATCAAAACTGTGTAAGGTTTTTCAATTTAGCGGTAAAACTTTAATGTAGCACGTTACTACATCGTTTTAACGGATATTCTACTTTTGCGCGGTCTATTTCTTTCTACAACACTCCAGCTAATAACTGGCCGGGCGGCTGTGAAGTGAAGGGCTTCGAAAAAAAAAGGTGAATAATCGGGTTTTGTTAGCGGCAGACACCTCGGCGCCTGACACATAAACCTACAGACTGATAAATTGTATCGAAAATGACAATTAATTGTTTCAGCCGAAACATACCAGAAATTCAAAGTCGGCCAGGGAACTGGTTTAGCAGGTTTGTCAACAATTTAAAGAGCCTATGAATATTTCTAAAGTTGAGATTTGAAATGTTAGGAAGGTACTTAAGTACCTATCAACCTACCTACCGTTATTTTAAAATATGCCAGAGAGTACCTAGGTAAATGGAAATTTCACACGCTACATCTTGCTAATTTTGCAACTCTTCATGACATGCGTACGACCACCGTTTTCTTATGCTACAATTGTACACTTCTGGGCTTCCATCTCGGTGGTTAGCATATGAAGGCAAGGTGTTCCTAAGCTCAATGCAGATATTCAATCTGATAGGTACCTCATATAAAATAATTGATCCGAGTGCTATTTATTATCCAATACGATATCCATGGATAAAAGATAACGCGGAAGCAAGATTACTATAGACAAAAATAAAACATAAAGCAATCTAAAATAGTGACGTTCCGTTCGCACAGCTTCTAATATTGAATGTTAAAAATAACACTATTTTATTATTGTGAACTATTAATCTTTATGTGCTATTCGTTAGTCCCTGTGTTTACAGACAAACCGGTTCATTATTTTAACTCTTCCTTAACGACTTCATCAACGCGGCCCAGGTAAGCACCATAGCTAAATATAAAACATCAAAGGTGCGGGCGATCCAACAAAGGTCTCCAATGATCTCGGGAGTTTTTTCTATCGTCTGATGCCCGAGACGGGTTCTCTTGCCTTTGCGTGACAAAAAAAAACTGGACCCCATTGTGATCGGCGACGAGCTGTCTGTCGGAACCGCTGCTTCTTAGAAAAAAACACGGTTGCCGCTGCCTTGAAAATAGTTAGCATGCTGTCGACTAGCATTTTGTGACCGATTTTAATGCAATTCTGTAGACGAGCTGAAAAAAGCATTGATCGAACCAGTCTGAATGTATTTATTTTTGCACCGTTAGTCTCTTTAAAACGGGTTTTGCTATGCTTCGTAAGAAATACAATACTACTGAACGAATTATACAGGGTGAATTTGTCATGTCGGCGTTTATGGCCAAATTCGTAACTACATATATGGAATATCGAAAAGTGCTTAAAGGACTCACGATACCGATTTTGATGAAAACTAAAACTGCATCATTAGATTGTGAAAAAACTAATTGAAATGTCTAATTACATTTCATTCGTTTATGCATTTTCGCTATTCCCTATTGCTTCGGATTTGGCCATACACGCATACTTGAAAAATTTACTCTGTACAGTAAAGGGATAACCTTTATTTATACTCATTTCAAGCATTTAACTGCGCGAGATGCGCAATCGCATCGACTTGGTAACAATTTATTATATATCTACTTGAAATCGTGAGATTAGTAGAGCCCCGCAACCAGGCAACATGAGTGGCAGTAATTGGATAATGGATAGGACAAGCGTCACCGCCCTAAATAATTAAAATTTGTAAATGGCATATAAACAGTAGTTGCAAATGGGTGCACGCGAATGAATAGTTCAAACGAATTCAATCTACTAGCACGAATTAGCCAATACCCTATCGCTATTATTTCACTTACTCATCGTACAACTTACATGCCGGCTCGTTTTAAATTAAGCATTACAGTAATTGAGGGGCCAGTACACGAGTGAGTTAAGTTAAATTGCTTTTATAACGAGGTGAAATACTCAACACGAAGGCTTTTTTGAATCTATGCACGAGTATATCAACATTAAAATAATCAAATATAGGTTAGGCATTGTTTAAAAAAAATGCAGGTCAGTTTTTGTAATAACGGCAGTAATCTTAAAAAAGTTTTAGAATAATCTAAAATGTTTCTGGTCATATTTAAAAATAGATACCTATTTAAGGTACGTTCGCGAACAATAATATGGGATCAATTTCCTTAATACTTTCAGTGACACTTAGAATGCGATAAGGTTTATGTCGTGATATCTGAGAGCTGTTGCTCCTAGTAACGTCAGGCAAAATAGTACCTCTTACGGCATACGTTTGCCGTACAATATTGGGTCCCAAATTAAAGTCGGCGACTGAACTTGCAATAATTATACCGCGTGGTGCGTTTTAACAACAAACCGCATGCAACAAAAACAGCTTATAAGGAAATTATTTATATGCAAATAAAACCCTTTAACAAAACCAAAGGGTCCACTTACAATAATTTTAGAAGTGAATCATTAGTCCTTATCAGAAAAATCCATAAAAGCATTAAATTAAGTAAAAATAGATAGGTAAGTAATTCTTATTACTCCAAACAAATACCTACTAGAAGTCTGGCAAGTGTATAAGTCTAGACTACTTATACAACAGCGACCGTACGTTTATAAATAGCTGGAGGCATTTTGATTTCATCGACAGACACTTTAATTATTCCTATAAAAAGTATACCTAACTAAAAAGAACATACGATTGTAACAAAAGCGTGTGTGACTAATCTGTACGTTATTTCATTAGAATAGCCGGTTGTAGAAGTACAATAACTCATAAGTAATAAACTATGGATTAAAAATGACCGGCGTGCCGTGTAGGTATTCCGAGAAGGCTCTGCTTTTATGGTGCCATTTCATGTTGCCTCTTACGGTCGGGTTACATACGAGTGACTTATTACGAATGCAAGACGATATACCTCTGCACCTAAGTGGAATGCTAAGTGAATTTACTTAGGGAAATATTAGGTCGGGATCTTGAATTTGTTTTTGTAGATAGTGGACAGGGCCATTTCTTACCCTTACTATACTTATAGGTACTTTTATTTCAGCAGTCGCCATTCAAATCAAGTGCACTTGCATTCCGATCCTAATTCACGTTCTGGATCCCTAATTCAAATTACGACTTATAATATTAAGACAAACAGTTTTATATGTATTTTAGGAACAGGACTTAAAAGGAGTTATTTTGTTTACGCTGGGCTACTCAGCTGTGCTGCGTTGCTAACCAGCACGTTGCTACCAATAGCAGTGCTTCATATCCTTAGCTTTACTACGCTCAAATGGACATGAAAACAGCAAGCTTGGTTCTGATTTCAAACGTTTTGACATACTATGTGTGATGACCTGGGTCTGGATATAACCACCAGCATAGCCTCAATGTACAGCTTATTGTACCTACTGATAAACTAGTTATTAGTCTAGCAGTAGGTACTCGTATGTATGCCTACCATACCTGCATAGTTTATTATTTGATAAAGTATAATCCTACATTACCATTAAATCTATCAGTTTTGCATGCTCTTCTTATTATCCGACTGTTTATTCAACAACTTAACTATTAGCAAACGAGATGAGCGCTACGACAAGTTAAGTGGGGCCTACTAAAGTTCCTGTATGGGGAGATATATATACAAATTATTATGTTTGTTTATCAAACAAAAATGAGGCCAGTTTTCTTGGAAATTATATTCAGACAGAAACCATTTATGGAGTTTATTATCAAAAACGTCGAGAAGCCTCACTGCATGTAAGATACGCCAGATACGCCCCCAATTAAATTTTGATAAAGGATATGTTACGAATGCTAAAAAAACAAGTTTTTAAAAACATAAGACCCAAATTCATAAATCAGATGAATATAGGTACACGTAGGTAAATATATGAATCATTTGTCTTTTAATTTGCATTCCTTGATAGAATTAAGTGCGAAATCAAGTCAACACAAGTCTTAATTATTTACTCATGGCATTTTATTTAAAGTACCTGTGCTTATTTTTGTACCAAAAATTGTGTCGGGTAAGGTCTTGAACCAAATTCAAGAGCTGACTCATTTTATAAGAAACTTCTATATCTACTCCGAGTTCTCAGACTTCATTAGGAATTTTAGCATTTCCGGCGCATTAATCATTTATACGCAACATTAATCATTTATATTCATTCAAATTACTTTTTAAGTAATTAGGTATACCCAACGAGCTAATTATTAAGATCCTTATTCGTAGGGTATACCTACTTGCTAACATTAAATTAACAAAACACAATAGACGAGACACTACGCTGAGACTGTAATGACCCGTAATGACTGTAATGACACGTGTTTCATACGATGTTTTTCAACATACTTGTGACGAAAAAAAATATAAAATTTGATAATTTTATAAAATTTTAAAACGCACTATGCGTAGACACATATATTTTTGTGATACATGGGCACAGAATAAAAATGGCGCCCGGCATGTTTTTTTCGCACCCCGGTTGAACAGCAGAGGCACATATAACAAAGCCGTATAAAAGACTAATATTAACAAGTAATTAATTGAATATTTTTGTAATTATAGCACGAATTGATGTTAATTTAATGACAAATTTAAATAATTGGTAGATATTTTTTTTTATTTATCATATTTTAACTGATACAGTTTACTTGATCACAAAAATTTCAATTAAATTTTAGACATGAAACCTTTTTGGCAGCTTTAAAAACATAACGTCAAGTTGAAAACACTAGTGCGGTAATATAAAGTGAAACGCATATTTGTATAATAAGCTGCATTATGAACCTAAAATCAGTGCAATAAGACCCACTTTACGATAAAATGCTTAAAAAAAAGCTTAAGTCCGTGTGTGAAAACTAAATAAATGGGAAGTTATCGGTATCATTAATGAGGTGACGATTTATTACAAAGTATGATATTTTAATTGTTGTACTAATTGTAAGTAAATGTAGTAAATCGTTGTTGTACTTAATTGGAGTGATAGCTATTATATTTCTTCCCTTGCGATACTCTGCTAAAGTTATTCCACACATTTATAGGAACTTACATACCGTCGATAATGTTTAACATCAACATCATCTATCAAATCGATTAAGTAGGTAACTGTTCCTCTCACGTAGGTTGAACATAAGTAGATACGATACGGGTTACGATATTATTGGCGTAAGAGGTCACGAGAAAGGTGCCGGTGTGAGGAAGCCAGTGCTTAGCCGAATAGCGGGCGATGCCCTGCGTAGGATGACCCTTCGTCTGAAATTTATTCTATGCCCGGACGCATCGAAGGGGACCTTAATTAATAAAATTATGACGAATAGAATGTAAAAAATAAAATTTGATCCCAACTCAAGAGTTTCGTTTAGTTGGTTTAAGCTCAAAGTTTGCATCTGATAATAAAAACAAAGTGTAAAACGCATAAATAATTACTTTCTTTTTGTAATTCTTCCTTATATCTTAATAATATTTACAAAGGAAATTCACCGTCGTATTTATTTTAAATGTAGCACAATTTAAAATGTCCCATACACCTAGAATATATACATTTGTGCTACGTACTTAACAACCTACAATACTAGTATAGTTTTTGTTCAGGAAATTTCAATTGAGTAAATAAAAATAGGTCTAGGACGCGATGGTGCGCATCCCATGCTTTATGACAAAAATATTGGCATTACAGACTCAATGCACGCGACAGTACCTCGTATAAAAACGTCGTCTAATTCGATAATAGGTACCTGTCTAGTAAACAAGTCAGGATTGCCGTCTTCCGCTTCTACGAGCCCCTGACCTCTTTATTTTTATGGTAACATTCTTTTATTAAATACATATAAGCTTTATGAGTGATAATTACCTACTCAAAAAAGTATCTAGTTTCAATTATATCATACCTACACTCCAATTGACATGCTTAGTGTTCGATTGATTGAACGAGGAAAATCATTAGCAGGTTTAAGTTCCTCCTAGGAAAATATTTCAAAATATAGTGTAAAGTACCTTAGTAACCTACCTACCCAACCAAAGTTACCTAACCTGACAAAAACCTTTCCTACCCATTAATGTTAATGTTTGAATGAATTTATTTTAGAATAAGTTATATAATACACAGTGTTTTATTGTATTAGGTATCTAAGTGATAATTAAGAACGCTGCCATTGTGCGCGCCCGGCCTGACGATAGTGCGGGCTTTTTGGCCCCAGTTGTCTATGTCCATTTTGTTTTATTTTCCAAAATATATGTTTCTTTTATATACAGGGTGTAAGTGGCTTCGTGACGAAAACAGATGACATGGGTGGAAGTAATGATTCTGAAACCCCCAAAGTTGGAATTTGCCGTCGATCTTTTTATGAGCTTTAGTATTTTTTTTATATCTTTTTAAATTGATTTTAGCATGAAAGCATAATAGAAGTGTATCTCAACGTGATTGTAATGTTCAGGGTGAGGCTAATGATCATGCACTGTTTACGAGGGATGCTTCTCTAAGGCTATTTTCGGTGACGTTCCAATTTGGATAAGTAACATTTGTGAAATAATGTGTTTATTATTAAAAAGGTCATTATTTATAACAATAGGTATTTCTACTTTGATATTATTACACGGAGTGCCGCGAACAAGTTACTGTAGCACAAAAACCAAGCCGATCTGTGTTATTTCTCAGTTTGATATGATAATCCAATGCAGAATGCTAATATCGCAAAACATTAAATTACATGCTTAACTGACATACGACATAAGTACGAAAGACATCGTAAAGATGTCCAAATTTTTCAAAAAATAAAAACCATTGACATTTTGAATTTCGCGCCCTGACCCTGAGCTTCCCCCTTAAGTAAAAAAAAACTAGTATTTATTTGTATGTGTAACCCTCATCGTTGCCGGCACACGTAAATTGATCGTACATAATTGTAATGTAATGTTTACATTACAAGGAAAGCTGACTACCTACACAAATGTAATTTCAATCACGCGGCGCCAAAGATAATTACATTCTAATCACAAAATACTTACAAATGTACATAAATATGTATAAAGACGTGCAACGCCTACATAAACGTTGGTACATTATTTATAAATCAACGTATCATCAACGAGCTCTGTTCTCTATCTCTCAGGGAGAATAAACAATCGGTCTAACTATTTTTCGAACTAGGTATGGATATTCCAAGCAAAATATTGGCGCCGTACCTATAAAGAAAATGGTAATCCTATAAAGTGACAGCATATTACACTGTTATTGTATAAATCAAAGGTGCTCGTTCCAAATAAAAAATAATTCTAAAGCTACCTTATATATTATTATGCTATACAGAATGATTCAAAAAGGGTATACTAACCATTGATCCTGCGTTTTTTCAGCTCAATTGTAATCATTATGCGAAGTCAGAAATTCAATGTGTGATTTTTATTTTCTAGGATTAAGTTAAAATTGTCATTTAAGAGGGAACAATTTTTAATTAAATCGACGTACTGAAATTACACTAAAGAAGGGCAGGTTCCAAGAATAGTATACTTATTCTTAATCATCTGTATAATATTAGGGTTTGTTTTTTGAGGAATAGTCTTGTTAGCCGCTACATAGGCCTAGGAGTGGGCTCACAGGAACAATTGTAACGGTTGGTGGTGTTTTTACAGCGTAGTTTGTTTGCTGTTTTATGTTTATAGGTAAATGCGTACTGGCTCTACGCGCGGGGCCATACGGCTGCCGTACTGTCTCAATTTTGACCTTAACAATAACTTCGGTGGAGTGGCGCGAGGCACGCCGTCCTTACTTAGCGAGTCAACGTAACAATGCGGCTACGAGTATTTGGCAAAGACTTATGTACTGTGTTTACTTGGAAATCTATATAATCTTCGTGATTTTTCCCCTGAAAATCAATGGTTCAAAATTCAATCTTGTAATGTTTATCGATGGATACGTCCAAAAAGCGTTCTAACTAGAATAATGTAAACACTCAGCTTTCATCTGGATAGTTGTTTACAAACGAAGTCTGAGGAATATGCACCGGTATTTACACCGATAGTTAGATTAAACAGACGCGTAGAATCCGGGTAAAATTGATCTCAATCTTAACCGCCTACCTACAAGCCGCCCGCCGTCCGTACCGAGTATTTCAAACAAATCCACGAGACTTATAAATCATCATCAGAGTGGCGGCTTCTTATCGGCAATCGCTAACAAGAACGTTTACAATAATAGATATTATAGTACTAATCGCGGCGTCCTATCATTGTTCGGGAGAGTTGATTCATTTACAACAATTTTATTTGATTTAAACTCTGTCATTGTAAGTAACGTAATGTTATATTACATTGTGGAGAAAGGCTGTAAAGAGCATCATTTATAAAATATGACACTATTGTATTCAATTCGCAGAGCAGAATAGATCAGATAGAATAAAATTATTTATTGAGGCAATAAGGCTTTTGAGTAAACGTCCAAAAACAATGAAGACGGCGCAAAGCACATTATTAAACTATATTCGCTTGGCAGACTGTGTGGACTAAATACGAACAATTATGTAGTTAAACATGCGATGGTTATTTCCTTAGTGCCTGCAATCCAGTCTGTACGTTTATTAGCCCATTATTGAGGGAAAACAACTTTTGAATCTACGAATTTCCCGCTCCGAATGGGTTTTTCTGAGACTAGAATGGGAGCATCTAGCGATGTATTATTCTCCATGTGTAAACAAATAGGTACCCGTGGTTTACGATAGAAAGAAGCTCGCAGACTGTTGAGTGGTTCGAATAACGCGAATGTTAGCTTGAGTCATAGGTACTTAAATATTTAATACATACGGCGCCAGGCGTTTAACAATCAAAGCCAAACTCGAGGTTAACATACCGGTCCTAGTGCAGTCTGGCTTGCCGTTCCTGACGGAGGTGTCCGGGAGGGGCTTGCCTTCGGGCGTGACGCACCAGCAGCCGGCGGCGGCGCCTGCGCTGGCGCACTGCACGGCGGCATAGGTGCCGTCGGCTCGGCACCGCGGCACGTATGCAGACCATGCCCCACTATGCGCCTTTAACGCATACCGCAGCGCTATCAAGCACGATGACTGGCCTTCTGCGGTGAAGAATCCACATTTTAATAGGCTGCAATAGAAACTAAACAAAGACGTTTTGCTTGTTTTGCAACATGGGTGACCGTTTTACAAGCGATTCTCTTTTTAAGATTAGGCTTCTAACGAAAAAAGTGTATTAAGTGCTTAACATAACAAGCTTGTTTTATGCTCCGATGTCAAATATGTTCCTACGTTACACATAATTAAAATATTATATGCATCAACAAAATTGTGTGGACTGTTTCCAAGAATTTGATAAATATAGTAAGTAATTACAACCAGTAACAAAGTGACATCATATTCGGTCGTGCCGCAAACGAAGGTCAAGACCGACAAAGATGGTTTTCGGTTGGATTTACCCAGTTATTTTACCATCATATAAGGACCTAGATGGTATTCTATAAGACTTCCTGTATCTATACCCTACCTGGAAAGGTAGAGTATCGTCACAATGTACAATGTTACGTTAGAAGGAATTCTGGCGTAACATTGCGACTATTAGTGCTAAATATTCTATTGTTTTCGGTCACCCGAAACAGTACGTAAGTAACTGTCCGTTCTGACTGATTGATTGGCTTGCTTTGGTCAAGTCAGTTGGCCTTACTTACCAACACATGCTCCCTTTCTGGCAACGGCGACCGGCTCCCCCGAGCACTGGGCGATCATGAGGTGACATCGCGAGGGGTACGTCCTGCCGTCGGTGCCGCACACGGCGCGCCGAGCATTCGCAACGTTAGCCTCGCACGCCGCCACCCGGGCGTTGCAGCTGTCGTTACTTTGAATACTCGCCGTTGCACTCTGGTGGAAAGAGAGCTTTCATTATTTTCCTAAATTTGTTTCGGATGCCGTGGATATTTGCATGGAAGGGAAATTCATATTATCTATCAATGAACTATCAGCTATTAGAATATTATACAAGAATATAAAACAGTGAGTACCTACTTGGTTATAATTTCGCAAACCAGTGAAAAAAAGATAATATGTACGAATAATGCGCAGCTTGCGAACCAACGTGACAGAATATAATGACAAATTTAAGTAATGTCAACCAGTATAAAACCCGAATTGGCAAGAAAATAAAAAAAATGCAAGTGGAAGTAAAATGTAAATGAAATGCTTCTATGACACAACCTCGGCATTTTATTATAGTTTCATTCTTTGGTTTCCCTTGAACAATAGGCTAACGTAGGTACTTGTTACATACACAAATATTTTATATATGACTATTTTTCTTTGTAAACGAGCTCTAACTAATAATAAGGGTTCATTTATATTCAGTATGCAGCGATTGTTGCGATTGAATTGATGGCGATTGCCAACTGTCAATACTCGATCGGTAAAACACTTTTGAATCAGATCGTTATATTATATCTCCATGGAAACTTAGGTAATAACCATGTACTTAAATGGTAGGTGCGCGCGCCTCGCTTTGCGTCTTCCTAATAACAAAAATGTGCTAGGAAATATAAGAAGGAGATACCTAATAGGGGCTGGTAGGCAGGTTACGAGGTGTAGAGCCATCTTGTAGCATACTCTGGTGCCAAGGTAAACTCGTAAATATTCTACTATGTAATAATTGTACTACCTATATAAACTATAATGGAAACCATAGCAAAAAAAATGTAAAACCCCATACATATCAAATAAGCTGAACGAAATAAAAAATCAGCTATCCTTTCGAGATACGTAAACCTACCTACCTAGATTTTTTTTTTTATTACGATATAGGCAAGTATTTGATCTCGATCTCACCTGATGGTAAGTGACGTAAGATACGTAAAATAAAATTCCCTCCCCAAACAAAATCCTGGATACGCCCATTTTAAGGTGATAAGCTTGCTATTGAGGGAGGTGGACTCTTAGCCATAATCAAATCTAAGATATCTCCGGTAGGTGGAGAAACTTCTTCTTATAGACCAATATTGAGAAAAGTAAGCTTATTAAAAAGAATAACCAGAGAAGGCTACAAAAACATCTTAATAAGTACCTATAACCAATAGATCTAATATACCATACCGGTAGAGTACCTTGCTCTATTACCAGCCCAATTGCTGTACTAACTGTAACGTACCATTAAGTTATTATTAAATAGGCTTCTGTAGTTATGTAGCTACCAAAACGTCGTAACCGACTGGATTAACTTAGATTAAGTATGTTTGTGAAGTTATTACCCGTCTAACAACAATTTTATTACCAATCGAGGGAATGAAAGAATAATTAAATATAATTAGAACCCATTATAGCTTTCAATACGTTAAGCTGGCGATCCCGGTTAATAGTCTGATGTCATCTTTGACACTCGTTAGGGGCAGTCAGAAGCATGAAAATTCTGACAAATGGTCATGGGTGAAATTACTTGAGTTTTGATATAATAACAACCATATTTTAATCACCAGTCGAATGAGGTAAACAAAATAGACACGCAAATTAATTTTTCCGATATTTTTTCGCTACAGCTATCAATCGATACAATCGATTTTGCTGTCACTAGGTCCTTACAAGTTCTGCACAATTAAACGTTATTTTTAAGAAATTAATAAAAACAGTTCTGTGAAAGTATGTGTCTATGTCATATACAATTGTATTATATATATATTAAATTGGTCATGCATTGTATAGTAGATTCGAACTATGCGATAAGTGAATGATCGACTACAATTCCGCCGTGTCGTATCTCGTGAATCTGATTGGTGGTGCGCGAAATCGTACCTAATATTCTTTGCTAATATCTACATTAGCGGCTATTATCTATTGAATAAAAAATACTTGCTCGGTAATTAAGCACTTAGATACCTACATAGATATTTAGAAACAAAGGCAGGTTAGTTATATTGATTCCTGTTGCAGGGCTCATAGGCTATCTAATTTACAGTCGATTCGCTATTTTAAGACACTTCCCAATTCCCATACAAACCTGTTTGCCGACTGCTACAATATGTACGAGTAGGTACCAACCTAGGTTTTTTTTCGCAATTTCTAGTAATTAATACAAGACTTTCGGATATCACCTCAACAAAAACGTATTATAGGTAAAGGTAAGCATGCACAACAATAATGTCACAGAATGGCAAATTAAAAAGCTGTTTTTTTAAAATAAAAGAACTAAGACTTAAGTAAGTAACTACATTAAACGTAAGTATAATATTTACGTACCTTAACGTCGGTTGTTGCTCCATTGATAATACAGATAACGTTGAGAAAAAACAAATGGATCACTAATTCATTTATATTCATAATGTTAGTTATTAAAGCAAATTTGTTAAAATCCGTTGTTCGTCGCTATTATTATTTATTTGTAACACTCGTTCACACAACAAAACGGGCCGTCTATAGACCGGATGAATAATGTCAGAGTATTTACTATCATATTGGCATAATAATTTAATTTGTTATAAACTTGCTTTGTTCCAATAAAACGCTGTGAAATACAATAGGGAATTGGGATGCGTCTGAGTAACGTTCGTCGGGACAGAGAGCTAAGAACAGAATAAAATACAATAAGGATAAGTTCCCGGTGTGGTCCGCCGCGCCCGCCGCCGCCGTCGCGCCGCGCTCGCCCTGCCACGAGCAAAAAGCGCAGTGCGCGCTGCGCGTACGCACCGCACCCCGCCCACCGCTTAGCTTATTCGTCGTTTCGTTCGCTACTCAACGGGAACAGCGATGCGCTAAACCTGCTCCTCATCTGTTAATAATGGCCGTAGCCCGCAAGTAATTTGACAGTTATGCTATAGTAGCGTAACTGCAAACTGCTTATATGTAAAATCTTGTAAGACTATAGTCTTGATCTTAGTAATGTAATACAGCATATCTCACGTAAGTACTTACATTAGTCAATAAAATTGAGCAAGAACAAAGTGAAGTAATCTGAAAGACAGGTTATCGGAGCTTTATGCGAGCCTTTAATCTTCGACCACGTTTATGCACCATTGACTAACACGTACCGGCGCAGGCCGTCGTGTACCGCCAGCAGTACTGGATGAATTTAGAACGGCTGGCTTCCATCTGAGAATAAAATCCGTGTAAATACACCTGCATTTGTCTAATCAGAGTGTGGTTACCGGAAACTTTCAACGTAGGTAGGTACCTAATCGGGGGAGCATAAACGATAATGTAATATCTCCCATTCGGTTGTGCAGTATTGAAACACCTAGTACCAAACCACTCAGAAACTATATGGTTTACATGTTACATGCAGAAAACATGAGAAAGAATTGGTTTCGACTTTTTTTGGCCAACCGCCTAATTTATTCACTTAGCAAAGATTGAGCAGATAATGGTTTGCTGTCTTGAAATGTTATGTCGTTCCCGTCGATTATGCTCAGATTACTATGTATAAATAAATAGATCTACCTACGTAGATTTACCATGCATGCATAAAATACCCTATCGAGACAGATAGCACATAATATACATTCTGTCAGATAAGATCTGAAAAGCATATGATGAAACCGGCCTTAATGTTTTATTCTCAGAGGTAAACTTGAAAGTGTGTATGTTTATAAAGACTAATATCTAAAACTTCGAAAATCCTGGCACTAATAAAAATAGCCACTATGCCTCACTGATTGTTTGCATTATGTTTAGTTTTCTTCATGGTTTTTGTAGGTCGGCAATCGGCTACCAAAGAAATTATAAATAAAGGTTTAATTCTTTCTGTGTCGGCTCAAACATATAATTAATATATACATTGGTACAATTTCATATTCTTGCTTGAAAATATAGGTGACTTTGATAATAAAGATGATAATAAAATGAATCGCCTACCCATATTAGTAGGTAAATTTGTCGATATTTTACTAAATATTTACTGGAGATCTTGAGAGAACTTGAAAAACGATGTCATAATATGTGGTTACATGAGGTAGGTATATTTGAATTTATTGCACTCGCGACACTGTTTTTGGAAAATAAAACAAAATTCAAATCATCCCGCCAAAAAGTCCAAGCATAGACTAAGATAAGTTAAGGGGGCCATTAGATGCTCGTGCAGGCGTCATAGAATTCCATCAGTCATGAATTACATTTGATGATAGTGAAATGATATCGACCTTAGACGCTCATTCTGACTTATCGTCAGTAATACCCAATATTTCACCGTTATATTTATAAGAGAAGATCTTGTATTGGTATTTTGATTGCATTGTAGATCAAGTTGGTTACCTAAAAAAGATTTCTATAGCCATATCAACTTCTAAACTATATAAAATTATTGGTCTCACTGGCAAGATAATAATTAATAATATGTGAAAATTTTTTTTTACAGAAAAGTCATAACTAAAGGCTACGTGATGAATATCCAGAATCGTGCATTTGCACCATTGATTATATAGTTGAAGACCGTGCACCACTGTTCAGTAGTATGGAATTGACGCCTTCGAGTGATCCAATAACGGAATTAGGGAAGATCAGGAGATGTAAAACCTAATTATCTTAGAATTAGAACCACCTTTATCTCAGCTTGGAAGCGTAGCTCGCAGGTCAAGCACGTCCTCAGACCAACGCACGTCATAACCTTGACACTGGCAAAATACACAAGCGTGTGATGTTAAAAATATAGTTTATTCTCTGTGGTCATCCGCGGGAAATGAAAGTTCATATTTAGTTCAAAAGGGTTTTTTTCCAATTCTTATGTGTTGGGAATATAAACTGATTATAATATTTGTTCACATAACATGTGCTGTTAGTGAAATATTAAACATTACGGTGTCCGTATACGTGCACAAGTGTGATAAATTTGGCGAAACATCACTTTTTACTTCCCACTGAAGTCCCAGAATTATTATAAGGTCAGTGATCACAAATCTACAGATAGAAAAATGTATGGTAATATATCTAATTGAGTAAGTAATAAATAATTTAGTTTATTTCTATGCCTAGTGGCGTAAGTACTTTACTTATCTACCTACCATTATCTGTAGTCTCAAAATAATAACATTATTTAGTATTATTGATATTAGATACAGAATGGATAGGTACGCTTGGATCTAGCTAGCTGGTTAAGATCAAGTTTAATTCAAGAAAGAAATTTTAGTTAAGTTTATTTATAATCTTATATATTGCTGGTTATAATCTGAGTTTCCACTTAAACATAAACATTTTATGATAGTTACCTACTATGTTATTGTTCATAAAAAAATAAAATAAAAATAAAGGCAGTTATAAATAATTTCTACTGGAAATTATTTCATGTGATGTTGCAACTTTTAAAGAAAACAAGTTTAAATAAGGCTGGTGTCTTTCAACAAATATTGGTTATTATATGTGTAGCAATTGTCATTACACACTGTAAGAAATATAACAAAAAGAATTACTATGGGAACAGGGGTACATCTCAAACCAAGTCTACATATAATCCATACACAGGAAAAACTTGTATTCAGATGGATTATACTCTCAGAGGTAAAGAAAAAGCAGGTTAAATATATATCATGACCAAAATGTTGGAGCTAGATAGGAAATTAAACTATACTTACCATATAATTAAATCCAATTTGTAGTATAGTGAAGGCACTCCATAGATGCATTGGGTATTGTGTCTAATATAAAGCACTTTTTACTACAAGTATGTATTACTTGATACCTGCACACTATACATAGTTGAACTTATCTTGAAATAATATTAATAGGAAAAGTATCAAAGTGTATGTAGATCCAAAAAATAAATAGTGCAGATACTTGATAAGTGCAATCAATATTTACTTGTGTGCTTATTATTACTCAATAATTCTGTACCAAATGACATAATTTTAAAGTGTTATCATACTGCTGTCAGCTCGACACAAGACATGCTTCCTCCGTCCAGACACTGGACCATGTAGAGCAGATATAATACAATGGTACTTTGATGTGAAGCAACGCAAATGTTACCAGTTCTTCTGGGGGGGCTGTCAGGGTAATGGCAACAGGTTCGAAACTGAAGGAGAGTGTAATAATTATTGCTATCTTGACTTGCACTCGGCACCCAGTGAGTATTAATATTAATTTTTGAGATTGCACACTACAAGCCCTAAGCACAGTTCTGTCATTTCATATAAGTACATATTTACACCTACATCATTAGTAATGACGTTAGTAATCTAATGTGTTAAACTGTCGGCCACAACTGCTTAGTGGAATTACTAAGGCACTAATTATTGCACTCAGCCACAGCTGTGGCCGCACCATTACCACAACGATAGTCTTCGTATGGCCTCATTATGTATGTGTGTGGTTCCCATCTAGTTTTTTCTATATGTATAAAATAATAAATTTTCACAAAACTTTTTTTACAAGTGGAAATACCTAACTTCTGTTCACTGGCATTTGACTATGGCACCTGCTTTGGACACTATAACCGTTGGGGCTGGGATAAATTACAAAAGTACGTATTGCTTTTACGAATTTATACTTACCCCTTTCGTTTGCGCGAAGCCAATACGGTGCTATCTCATAGGTAATTGCTAGATACTCGTTCTGGGACTAAATTATTTTAAACTAGCTGTCCTTCGAACTTCGTACCGCCTTAGAATCAAATGTGTTTTTTTCCATATTGTAATAGTTATTCTGCTATTCGGGGCGGAGACAATTTCAAAATACCAGAAATCATGAAAATTGGCCCGTTCGTTCCGAAGTTATAAATGTTGTAACTCGGCTTCATAAAATTTAATTTAATAAAGAATTGTTAGGTTGCTGCGGCTACTCTTTGTTAAGCAATAACCTCTTGCACACATTCTAATGTTATGTTAACATTAAGTAGGGCATTTATCCTGTTGTTATTTTTACAGAACTTGTAAAATTCGTATATACTCCGGATGTGGAGGAAATCAGAATAATTTCGAATCACGAGAGGAATGTCTAGCGACCTGTCTCACACCTCCGAAGAACACCTTCGAGCGTGCCCACCAGATTACAACTTGTGTGCCATTGAATATTCCCGAATTTCAGTAGATACGTGGTTCTTATTGTGGAAGGGCGAATGGATTGAACGGCCAAGGCATACTATATTTTATTTGGGTACCTATTCCGTTAGACTCTTCGGAAGAAAACAAGTTCACCTTTTTTGAATATTTTATGGTGACTGCATCTTGCTATAAGGTACGTTAATTAACAAAACAGGTATTGAACTTAAGTGCACCATTTAATAAACGTTAAATTATCGTTAATTAAATAACTTATTACCCCTAAATTCATAGACGTTATATATAATTTACAATGTTACCAAAAAGTATTTTTTTAGAAGAAAAAAAGTCATGTAAGTAAGTACTTTCCATAAGAGTTAGAGATTGTAAATAACTATATTCACTTCGTACCTATGTAGGTATACATCTGCCTGTATTGCTGAAATAAATAAGTGTTGAAGACAAATTTTAATGTGTTGTGGCAAGCGGGGTGCTTGATGATGGCGATCATCCTGCTGGATGTAACGTCAATCTTCCAAAGCCGGCAGGCGGCAGCTGGATCCGCAGAACTTGACATCGGCTTCGGTTTTTCGAAAGGATAGCGCTCCAATGGACGGATAGGATTTCTTGTCATCAATCTTAGTTTATTATGTATGTAGGTATGAAGTTCTTTTACTGATTATAAAGGTATTTATAGAAAATTACTTTTCGTCGGTAGCCAAAGTTCGAAGCATTACGAAGTACGAAAAGGAAGTTTTCAGTATCTGTGAAAGTTTATAATTGACGATTATACATATTAGGTGCCGACTTAATCCTGAATAGTAAATATCTTGTGTCACCAACATAATTTGGTACCTATAGGTATAAAAGTTGTATATATTATAGTACTTCTTTCTTATGTGTATACATCATAATCCCGTATAAAAAGCTTTCAACATATTTTCAACAGCTTCGTAATCAAAGATCAAATTCAAACAAAACATATTATTGTACGTAATACAAATTTAAAATATCGTTATTTTTTTTACAATTCACCTACTTTCTGCTACCTCGAAGGTTTTTTTTAATTATTTCATCAGCCCACTTATAATAAGAGTAAGACGTTGGTCTTATGCAAAAGAATCAAATAAGTTACAAATAGGTAGGTACTTAGTAGGCATTTTATAAAAGACGAAAGATTAGGTGATATCAGCGTGATGCAGGTTCTTGGCGACGAATATCACGGAATGCCTAAACAACTCCCAATGTAACAGGATAAGTATAATTTCAATACTCACCGCAATCATTGTTTGTACTCCAACGCTAACCATGTCCAAAGCTTTTACATTAAGAGAAATCTGAGATCGGCATAGCATAAAATACACGAGCTTCTTATTTTTAGTATCCATGCATTCCCACGGCAAAGCATAGATAGCTATTGCCAGCTTTTCACCCTGAAAGTAATGATGTTCAAAAGCAGACATTTTTTTTTCATTGATTCATTAACTTTTCTGAATAATGAACTTTACCATTACTAGACATTGTAATCCAACAAACGGATCTGGGGGTCTAAAAAGGCCACTGAGCAATTCATATAAAAGGAATTCAATTCCTGAATATCTAACGGATCCGGTACCAATATACCGTATCCGGTCACCAGATCGGGTGATACCAAATTATTGGTAAAATAATCGCGCTCTTGCATGAGTAGCTACTTTAAAGGCGTGGTGCGTGTGCGTGCGCGTCGCGCGACGCTGAAAAAAAGGCTACTCACGATGCAAATTCATATTCAATCTGTTGATTCAACTTAAGTTGATTTGACCAATTACGCGGTGAGCAGGCAAATTTATGCACACTGTTATTCGTAGATTTTATGTCATTACAGTTCCGAACTCTGGAGTCCCAACGCGTAGCTAGTCGCACGTTTTACAGACAGTGATTGTTGAAAGCACCCTAAATCTTAACAAATTTAAGTATAATGTACCTACTTTGAAAGATCATACGAGCTTGCAGTGTATGTAGCTCAGTATCAAAATGAATCTGAGAGCTGGATTGACTCGTGAGCCGTACTTGATATCAATAAATCGGATTGCAATTCCTAACCATTACGTACCGATGTTCCTAATAATTCAAATATTACCGATATTTGAATCAGTTGCTGGAATAACACAAAAGCCATCGTTCCATAACGTAGTAACACTTTGATATCCTGAAAAATAAATAAATTTTAAAATGGACGTACCAGAGTAAGTACCTAGGAACAATGTATAATATAATAACATGCATACCATTTGCGACAATTCCAATAATAAGAAACACCCGCATACTTGGTGGAATGTGTAGTAAAAGAAAAGAATTTCTCCAAAGGTATTGGACATCTTTGATGCAAAACTAAAAATTCAAAAGTTCAAATAGAAGTAAGTAAGTAGAGTAGTTCAGTCGTAGTAGCGATAGACCTGTTATAGGGAACAGGGGTGAGGGTGGCAAGTAGGTAGGCCTATCTTCGTATAAACTTCGTATAAAACCTGGCTTTAAGCATCATAACGACCGACCTACGTATCTGTGCTACCGATCACTACAAGTCAGTATTTCCTAATTAATGTAAGCACTGTAAAGCTAGATCCAATAGAAGGATACATGTTATTGTGTTCCATAGCGAATATGATTAAAACAGAATACTCACTCTACAATAAAATTATGATGTTCAATACCCTCGCGTAATCTGATGAAGATATTTTCCATTTCCTCATCGGTATATTTGACCCCATCCGTAATTGATTGTCCGTCCGAACCGACTTCTTTACCGGCGCCGGCTGGTCGCGGAAAGTTCTCGAAAGAGTGAATAAGAATTCTAATATGACCCCAAACATGGAATACCATCAGGGATAGGTACAAGTCGTGGGTACAGAAGCTGGACGCGGCGAAGTATGTGACGTAGAAGTTGAAAATACAAATCACGAAGTACCCTCCAACTTTTGTGGTGTAGTCGAAAGGCACGGAGTGGTAGACTGAATGTTCGAAGGTAGAGTTTTCAGGTCTGTTCGAACCGAACATGCCTTTGCTCATATTAGTGTACAGCGGCATTATGTTGAACAACGAATTGCCTGTTACCATCATGGTGAACAGGTATATCGTGAACACGTGCGATATTTTATGTACCAGGATGTGAGTCTGAAATACGTTAAATGTTTTTATAATAAGTACCTACACCGTACTACCGCTTTGCGTAACAAGAGCAAACGTGATGCGGTAAATCGGACCTCACTCACAGATCGAGTGTTGGTATTGCCTATTTGTATCTAGCCGTAAGTACGTACCTCTTTAGCGTAATCAGACTTATTCTCATGATTCATAAGATGCATCGACTCGAGAAAATAGGCCGCGATTTTGTGATATTTATCCGTAAAGACTAAAATAATCCTCGACTGAAATAAAGACATTGTGTTTAATTACAAGGTACCTACATACTCTGTCCTAAGTTTGTAATATTCGTTTGTTTCTTTCCGTTTGTAACTCATACTTTAGGTTTTGTGTAGGTAAACTTTTGATTATTTAGAATCAGTGCATATTCAAACACATAACGCATATCCAACCCTTCTTATATTACTTCGGAAAATTTTCATGAGATTTCGTTTGGACTTTGGCTTGGATTGGCATCGAAATATTATTTTGAGATTTTTAGTATAACGCTTCTGAAGACGGTGATTATTTTAAGTACACAATGATATAACTCTTTGTAACTGTTATTTATATACCTACTGACCATAGAAATTACTAAGTAGTATGAACAGCGGCATGGTTAGGAAATTAGTGAATAGGTAGGTATTATATATTACGTTAATGTGCTTATCTCATATATATGAATAATACTCACTGTAAATACTGCAGTCATGAACAGGGTAATGTACGAGTGACCAAGTTCAAAAGATGAAAGTGTACCGATGTTGTTCTTTATGTAAACGATCTGAGTCACATAGCAGATTAAGTTTATGGCAGCCATATGCCAACCATGGCCGTTTTTTAATTTGGCAGTGACCTTATCTTTGGGCCATCCGCCTAATAGGAGTAGGTTTATGCGTAATATCTTGATGTATGTCAGGTCTTGCACATTCTTTGCTTTACTACAAAAAAATCAAGTTAGTATAGTACTGCATTACGGTTTTAGTATTACTTAATTTCAACAAGAATAGACCTTATAATATCAATCTTACCGCAGGTCACTACCATCGGAAAAGAGCTTCATTTTTCCTTTTCAACTGGGACGTTGAGTCAGGTTGACATAATTTTACTGAATGTTTGCACTAGAATATTCAATGTATTATTCAAAATATTTATTATTCATAATAATGGGTTGACTGGGTGTTTCGCTTTCTATATGGGCGTATTCTATTCATTATATTCATAATATTATATGTACAATAATCATCATAATGTCCTCATAGAGAATAATTGATGACTGTATTAATGACTAATGCACGTCACATGCAGCCAGCTAGAGGAATACATAACTTATTTCCCAGTTGATAAGACGGTTGTTACCTTTAATTTCGTCATACTAGTAGCTTCTAGATAAGTACTGGGTATGTGTAGATACTCGTACTTCCTATCTAATTACCATCTAGGTATCATCACTACACCAGAATACTAGGTGCCAATTGCCAGCCACATCATTTGGTCTTATGATTGGTTTGATATGTTTTATTATGTTCTCTGCTTTGAAATTTCTTTGTAAATGACATGTCCATGGTATACTCTTGGATGGTATTCCATTATAAGAAAGCTTGTTTATTAGGTTTGGTGCATTTTCGTAGATAAATATTACAGACTAGCTGTTGCCTGAGACTATGTCCGCGTCTTTAAATTGATTTTTTATTTATGAACAAATCTTACCACAGTACATTAGTGAAAACCGCACCCCAATCGGGTAAGACGTTTTTGAGATCAGCGCGGACAATCCCACAAACAAACAGACAAAAAATCTAACAATCATCGTTTTGGGTTCTATTGCGTTGATAAAGGCTCACAATAATAGTTTTTCTGATATATCTTCCATTTACAGACAGCGATCAGTTACATTTTATTATATGTATAGATAGTAGATATTTTTCTCATTTATTCATCCGATTCGGGTCAGAGAAGATTATACTTATCATTTACATCTAAAAAAGGAACAAATGACCAAAATATTCTACCTACGATAATGTTGGAGTTATTTTTTAAAGTAAATCTTATTTTTGATACGGTAGGCAATTTATTTATATTGCTAATGCAAGCAGTAAATAAAAAAATCTTGTTTCAATTTATATTGCTATATTATTATTTATAACATACAAAAAAGTATAGCCACAACGAAATGGCAAACCTTAAGCAATATCTATGCTATTTTGCTCTTATTTTTGGTTTCATTTACATTGTTAATGCTGTAAGTATTACTAGGTTTACATTATAAAGACATATTTTGTCTATAAATATCTTCGTAGTCAAATGTGTGCCAGTAGATTGAGGTCGATCGACATCGATCAATTGTGTACAACCATACAGATCATATAGATCGATGGTGGATTGTTCATCGAACTAGACCTTCCATCGCGCACTGATCGTCAAAGTGCATCGATTATGTGTTGAGGCGATTAATATGGAATGGTCGACGTCGATCGACCGCAATCTAGTTGCACTTAAAGCTGTCCAAAATTATATTGTTTTCATGCCACTCAGATGCCTTGCCGGAAACCACCGCGCCCTGTTGTTGTCTCGCAATATAGAAAAACGGTAGACTCAAACCAATATAATATATTTTAAACTTAGATTTTATGATAGAAAAGCAAAGAGGCAAATAGAACTTGGCGGGCCATTGTTAATATTGATTTAGCTTCTTCTTTCTGCATCTTTCTTTCTCATAGAAAATCATTTGAAATAATTATGATATACATGGGAAAGTAGTAGAAATAAAAATCCCAAAAGATGTTTTTTTCCAGTGTACAGGTTGTGCAGCACAAGGTGACTCGGATTATGATCCAAAGGCGAAGCTCGTAAAAGTGATGATGGCAAGGAAGAAATATATTTATCGTATAAAAAATACCACATCGCCGTATTAGTTATCCATACAACATAATCTTTTATCCATAGTCTACGTCAAGCATGTAATGGATCCAGTTCTAAAGCTATGTTACCCTCACCAGGCACCACGTATGTCTCACCAAAAAGACAATGTACTATTCAAACCCCGAGCAAAGGTACGCACCACGACATTAGCGCAGCAGATCATCAACATTTTGGCTCAATTAAAAGACAGCAAGGTATTACGAAACAAAGACAATTACAAATCTTTAGTGGCACAACTGAAGAAGCAATTTCAGACTACACAAACCGTTAAAATATGTTCTAAATGTAAAAAATATTAATTCTTCATGATATCGACTGTTTTTATTGCACCTTTCAAAAAGCACTGCATGACCTGGGGGCTAAGTACCTACAATAATTGCAAACATCGAAAAGTTAGCGTTAAATACATATTAGATTCTTTTTAGCATCGGTATACGAAAAACTTCGTTTTACTAGTAATGTATGACACGATTTGAAATTGTTTTCTTTTAACTATCAAACTTGTACTAGACCGTTACTGTTACTAAACCCTGCTGAGAGCTTTAGCTTGTTGTGACAGCATCAAATACCGATCGAGTGGTCGAATCTCGATACATTTCACAGCGGAAACGTGTGGCTACATAGATGGCGCTGTAGACGCATTCAGAACAATCGACAATTCCCCATCAAATCCTGAAACGCGCTATGAGAGTTTTGGAGCACGTAACATATATACAAGATCCCGACAATAACCGTTGGGGCCTAGCGGCCGCTTCGCCGGGCATATCACCCGCCTGGCTGGAAGATCTTCCCTCTTCCGCTAAACATTCAAGACTACTACTACTGACCTATAATAATGGTCCTGGGGCTCCAATATTCGCGTCCGTCATACCTAGCTAGAATAATATTTGTCATTGCATGGGCTGAGCCTCAGTTTAATAACTAGTTTATGCCAGGACTATATGTAAAGTAAATAAGTGTGTCTTTTGGGTATCTATACATACCTCGATGATACCTACAAGTATTCAGTTGTACGATTATACTTACCAACTGGCCGAGGAAACTTACTATTTGTGTACTGTCCTCATGTTATCCGGACATAAGTGTTATATTATTATCTTTGTAGAGAATTTCTAATGACAAAAATAACAATATATTAATTGGCGTTGCGTAGGCTATAAGCGTCAGTCGTAAGCCATAAATCTAATCTCCAAATAAATAATAATAATTTAAATAGTAGGTTCATGTCGTAGGCTGAGAATGTCTACGTTGACGGTGAGGCCAGTAGAAGATAATAAAAATACAGGAAAATACATATTTAATTACAATGTACTGTTAAATGACGAAATAAAACATAACGGATGAGAAAACAATAGCCATATGGAAAACAACAATAAAAAATAACAGTATTAAAAGAGGAATAAAACAAATATAGAAAGAAAAAGGAGCAGAAATAAAGACAATAAAGAAAGAAAAGCATGTAGAAGTAGAAGGAAATGGACCCAATAATTAATATTATGTAGGTTTATTTCTTAGAGATTTCACACGTCGTTGAATATCCTTATTGGATCCATGGTTCATGTATTCATCATAGATCATAGCGTTATTTTGTCTATGATATCCATATTCTTTTTTGTCTTTGATATTTTTTAAATACTCTGCAAATAAAAAAAAATTATAGTTTTAGTATAGTTGGACATGTATTTGTAAATAAATTTTATATTATTCTATTTAGAACAAAATTAATATTCAACAATGTATTCAAACGACTTTCGGCCCTATTTTGTACTGATAAGAAAAGAGGAGGAAAAGGGTGACAAGTATGCCAAGATCAACATGGAGGTAAAGCACAGGGCCATCGCCGAACGGGGAAATCCGTTCAATAAAAAAACTGTGTTCACCCAAACTTATCCAACGAAACTGATTCCGGCTGCACCGAGAAAATCTTGTTGTTACTACTGCTCCTAAAATAGAACAGAACTCATGCAACGAGGGATTTTCTGTATCAGTGTATAATAATGCAAAGCCGATCGTGCGACTCCTACGTCAACAAGCAGAGACCTCTGGTTAATTTATTTTGCATCGTTTGGGCCAAGTGCCTGGGCAACGTCTTCGGCGCTTCAATGAGGCTGCTCGGCTGTCACAAGGTTTCTTCAAACCTGTACCTGTTTTGTCTTCAAACTTACTATCACTTGTCCGATTACCTAACAATAGGATGCAAAGATTTGTTGGATGTAAAAGATACGAAGATAAAAATAATATCAATGTCAGATCCTGGACCGCTTTATAAATGATTTGTTAATTTGGAATAAATACAGTTCAATAAGTTCAACGCCTTTTTAATCAGTAGGTACTATGGGTAAAGTAGGTACTCAATCTCAATCCTCACTCTCTCACTCAATCCTCAAAATTATAACTGTTTTCGTTTATTTACTGTATCATTGCAAAGCTCTTCTTCTCAAATGCTATTGTCCTCTATAAGTGCTGGAGCTAAATCTAGGGGATTTACTTAGGCTGGATATCTGTAGTAGGTATAGGGTTCTGTTGCTACTCGAGATAATTATTTTATCCTAGAGCACAGTGAACAAATGGCCATGTATAGCGACAAGAGACTTATCAGATTTGTTTTTAAACCTGATTTTATAATATTTAAATATTTGATAAAATTGATTTTGATGATGATTTCCAATTATAATATTCTAGTACGTACTCTTTGAATAGAAATGGGTTCGCTTTGAAGAAAGGATTTTGTGTTGGTAATTATGATTTGGTTTATGTAAAGGTGCCACTGCTTCCAATTTGGAAATTTCTTATTAAACTTTTCTGAGATATAACTATTACTAGAGAGATATATCTAATAAGTACCAAACACAGGTACTAAAGTAAGGTATATCCATGTTATCGCCATAACCTAATAATAAAGTAGGCAGGTTAGGTGATGAATAATTTTTACGTAATATTTCGGTAAATATCTTATCCGTTCCAAAACCATACAGCGCTTTTAAACCGCATTAAACTCATTCATCCGTTCTGGAGTTATGATACCCAATACAGACAAATAACTTATAATAACCCTCTTAACCTCTTTTCGTGAGATAACAGACAAATACAAAAGCCATAAACTAAAACAGCAAGAGCTATGCGAAAAACGCTGATGGTTCACTACTGCAATCATTACTCCAATAAGTTATTCAAAGATATTTGTTCAGTCAGTGTAAGATAGCATTACATTTGCGACACGCGTATTCCTTACGCCGTTGCGATAAAATTCATAATTGTTAGTTCCATTTAAGATTACTAGCTTGTATAAACATACTTTAGCAGTAGACACATTATCGTGTTATCAAACGGCTGGCAGGTTGTTTGCAAATATGTCCTGATTTGTAAAATATCAGTGTAAAATAAAATGGAGGTAGAAGAGGTCGTGGAAGAGTGTGATCTCTTGTGGAAAAGACATAATAAGAAGGTATGTTGTTTTATAAATAGCATCTTACGTTAATTTTCATCAGCATGACAATTATGAGGAATAGGTTATGTGGTACAAGCGGTCAGAAGGTTTACTTCCTCGTGCATGAATCATTCGAATCAAGCCTCGCTGGAGCTAAAGAGATCATAGACCTTAACCTCCGGTATAAACTTCAATGTAAAATTATACAACAATAGGTTGGCTCAAGAGAAACGTGTGTAGTACCTAATTATTAAAACAGTTACTAGCTTCGAAAGAATCCATTACAGACTAAAAGTACTTACTATACACTTTTTTAAATCTGATTCATTAGTTAGTTACAAAAATATGTAAGCAATTGCAAACTAAATTAGGTAATTAAAAGATCATGGTATAGAATGCCATCAGTCTACGCATCATACTAACGATTGATTATAACAGTGTGACACTATACGCAAATTTAACATACCTAAATAAGTCGAAGTTTTTATATCTCACACACACACTCGGAACATAGGTAATTCTCTTTTTGTTCGCACTTGTAGTCCGTTAATTTAGGCGTTCGATTTGTCTACAATTGAATGTATACATTTTCGATGTTTTTATAAAATAGTTATACTTGACGGTTCGGCTACCCCTGTGGTTTGGTGCAGTAGATGGCACCAAGCCGATGTGGCCAACAGTTTAACACATTTACTATATTACTAATGACGTTACTAAGAGCTTTCGGCAGAACTACATTAATGTAGCCAAGCGTTTAACGCGGTAATTTTTAAATGATTCTTCAAGCTGTATAGCGTTAACATCAACACTTACGTTAACCCACATGTAGCAGAACCATTACAAAACAAAGTATACGTATCTCTTGGGGAATATCATATACTAGCTGCGCCCCGCGGTGTTACCCGCGATTAAAGAGTATGTCCTTTTCCTCTATGTCCTTTTCTGTAAATCATGTCGATCCTTTGCTCTATGAAAAATTAAAACACATCTATCCCACGGGAACCATACATTTTACCGGGATTAAAAGTAGCCTATGTGCTATTCCAGACTATAATCCATCTCTGTGCCAATTTTCATCCAGATCCGTTCAGCCGTTCTGGCATGACTGAGTAACAAGCATCCATCCATCCATCCATAACAATCCCTACATTTATACCTTACGTCATACTTAATTTAATTATAGGGTATGAATAGGTTGTAGGTACTGAGGTAATATGACAAAGGTGTATGCTGTTTTACTTATCACTTATTCTGGTGACATTGGCATTACTTCTGTTCAATAACCTTAACACCTTAGCACTTTACATACAATCTATTGAATAAATTTGTTATAATTATTTGAGTCTTGTTCTTACTAGAACTCATATAAATATCGCAGTTTTGTTTAAGCTATATGCCAAAATGCTGGAATATCTGCCATTTAGGCTAATTGCTTTCTTCACACGTCTCAAACATTTTTTTTAGCTACTGGAATATTGGGACGTCTCGAGAGACGAAACGTGATAAGACTGTTTGTGTGTGTCTACACAGTGCTGACTAAGAACTTCGGTTGGAAGGTGCCGTGTGTTTAGTTGTAAAACGTTTTCCACCACCCATCACTCGAGTTTGGCACTTCGCTAGCATGTCAGTGGCACGCGAGCTGACAGTTCGCGCGCTCGCCTCTGCGCCCGCGCACACCGCTCTTGTTACAAATTATGTCACAGTGCGTTACTTTCATCACGAGTAGAAATTATAAATAACAGTGTTGTTTTAGTCTTTACTTATGTAATAAATTGAGCGCCGGAACGATGGAAGCCAAATCTGGGGTGGGTATTTTTTATTCTTGTATGATTTTTCTGCGAAACCAAACAGCGATTTGTAATAAATGGGCGTTAATTTTGCGGACTGTTGCCTATTACGTGAGATTTCACGTTTTAATCCTGTAAAGGCTTTTGTTTGATCACTGTAACGAAATATTTTGTATTATTTTGCTGTGTTTCATTGTACATTTTTTGTTTCTGTTCTTTTTTACGATGGATGCTTTGAGGCGTTTAGGTGGGCTGACAATGGTGGAACAAAAATAATGTTATTCTTCTCTGGCTTCAATTAAACTTAGTGCAAAAAGCTGTAGCGAATGACTACTAGTAGAACCTCCTACATGGCTAGATATATCTAAACAATTGCTATTTTTTAAATAAATAAAACAGAAGGTAAAAGAATGACAACCTACTCACACAGACATGAGGATGTCTGTGTGAGTAAGTTGTCATTATTTTTTGCTATAAGTAATTGGCTAAATGATAAGTCCTTGTGCAAATTGTTCACAGTAAACAGTAATTTATTGCTTATTGACAATTTAATTTAATTTATTCCATATAATACAATCCATTTTGCTAATATTAACTTAAGGCGTATATAAAATGTAGTTATTGAAACTAAGTACATATAGATTTGTATGTTAACTGCATATATAAATTCTAAATGAAAGGCAACTTGCTGTGTATACCTACTTTCGTGTGATAAAATTGTAGCACGGAATGCAAAAAAAATATAATTGAAGCAAATTATATAAAGTGTAACAATACTTAATAGTGTAAAATATTTGAACAGGGCCAACAGTAGGTTATAAAAATAACATTCCCAAAGAAATTAATCAAATTATTAGACATTTTGAAAATTACACCCTGGACTGAGCGCATGGCCAAACGCTACTGGTACGCCTTGCTTAAAAAATATAAAAAAAACATTTACACAATCATTTCATACATCAACGCGATCCATATAACTGACTGATTCATTTGTTAAAATATTTTACACTCTTTTTGTTACACATTATATATTATGAACGTTTATTCATAATATTACAACTAACCCTTGATTATAAAATGTATAATTGACGCTCCCGCCAGTAGCCTATCGTTCAAAGAGATCGTCAATGAAAGGTCTGCGTTGGATTTCCACCATACCCCATCCATGAGTGATTTTGTTGTACCTTAAACAAACAATTATAATGGCAATTAGTGAATTGTGACCAATGCTTCTAAAGACCCACATTATACTTGTATGGTTTCGAATAATCGTTGCAACACATGGCTTATCAATGTAGATACCAATTCCTACATAATTTATACTTCGTAATTCTAGTTTGCACCCAATGTACCTAGGTATATACCTGTACACTTGCCTACCAGTATATCTAGATAAAACCGATTATTCAATATTCATTGACAAAGGGCACTGCACAAATCAATACATGTTTTATATTACAACAATGTATGGCAGCTTTTCGTTCATCATACGTAGTTAACAATTATTAACTATAGTTTCCTACATACCTTCTAACAAAGGTGGTAATGAACTATACACATAATAAAAATGTAGGCGACTTTCATGTGAAAGTCGCCTACATTTTTATTATGTGTATAGACGTACAGACACATTGGTTGTAAAAAAACAAAGAGAGATGAAAGAATGAGAAGAAAGCATAAAGATATATGATGTAAATTTTTGTTTCTCACACAATATTTGGTAGATTTTAACTAAATATGGCATAGTAATATGGTATAAACCAAATACTTACTGTCCCAGTAAAAGAAGTCACGCGAACACATGTAGTAAATACTTATATAAGAACCATGCCTCATGGTGTTTTTTTTTCTTTACGCACTGTATCAGTTTATCGTTAAACAAAATCGGTTAAATTGTTTAAATTATGGCAGTTACAATTTAACAAAACTGGTCACATGTGAATGATTGTCCCTGATTAAGAATAACCGTATGCCATAAAAAGTCAAGCTCGAGGGATTTAATTGGCGAAACCTGTATGTGTTAAATAAAACCGAACGGTAAATAAATTGTGTAGCTAGAGAATTAATCATAATAATGAAGACTAGCGACGACAGTAGGTATATTGACCAGTGGGATTGCTTAGCATTGAAGGAACTGAATACTCTGTATAATCTACAATGAATAGATCCACTTAACCATATTTGTATTGTCATGTGTTCTTTTTAAATAATCCCAAACGAGAAAGAAATAAGAACAGAAATGTGTTCATCCTATCCGAGAAATTCTCCTGTGTATCTACAAAAACATAGATTGGCACCAAAAATAAGTTCTTCGAAAATAATTTAAATCAGTTAACAGGTGAATGACATTGTGCTCAATGATTCTTGCAAACAGTCAGACACGCAGACGGACTATTATTAGGTTTAAATACCCACTTTTAGTTTTCAAGATACACACAATGAACAAACAAAAATACACTGTTGATTGCGTTACTGTTGACATGACACTTTATCAAATTTTTAATCTAAATTGAATTTTATACGTGACACTAATGATATCGTTTGTTTTTGAGATTTCATAGTGTAAGTGGTTGTAAAATACGATGAACATTCGTATTTTACAACTACTTACACTATACAGTTCTGGGAATTGAGAAAAGTCTATAGTGATCAGATTAGTCCTCGGTGCTTCCCGTTACAATAAAGAACCTACATATATCCTAGCACAATGTACGCTCTGACTGAGTGTAAAATAATGCTGAGCGATTGCATCATCTTGCAGGCTGTGGAAAGTGAATGTGACAGGTTTACCGCGCTCTCTCCCCACAAGGGTCGATACGATACGAAACTCACATTGGATTTCATATATTATTGTGTTTTTAAATTTAAAAAAATAAGTATGTTATGGACGTAATGCGATGCTTTTTGGCGGGTTTAATAAAATTTGTGATATATGCGCTTTTGTCGTCCCCATTCGTAGCCGCCAATGGCCGACCATCTTGTAGCTTGACAGTCATTGGCTTGAACATACCATGCCATTGTTGAACAATAAACATTGGCTTGCGACGAACATTTTATATATTTGTTCCTATATAAGTCATATGTGCTGTGATTCCTTTAAATAAAAAACTAATTTGGCATATCGGCAGTAGTTTTAGTGTACTCAATAGTTAATATTCTTCTTGCAATATATTATATGGGCCGCGATAATTATAGAATATGTAAGACTGGCCAATCATGAAACAATGTAAAGAAACTTAATTATAAAATAGTCCACACATCACTGAACAGAATTACTGAAATACTTTCGGGATTCCAATTATTTAACGATACGAGATAAGTAATTAACTTTATGCGAATTCATCGGAAAGTATGTTTGCAGTAGACGTACACGTACGTGTGAATAACTCGCATAACTCACCGTTACCAGAGCGTCAGATAACATTGGTGACATTTCCGATATGGAAAATAGAAAATAAATTACAACTCAATAAAATAATCCATAAAATAAAATCGATACATTACGAAAGCAACTATTCCTCCATGGTACCTACCTACTGGTAATACCTCTCACTGATAGATGACACCTGACCTGAGAACAAAATGCCGCAAAGTATGGCTAACCAAAGTAGTAAGCCGAAAATTTACACATAAATAAAAGATAAATGTAACCTATTCCCGTTTCTATATACACACGAGCATGTACCATAATATTTTAAAGTACTATACTATACGTATAGAGAGAGATATGCCCAAAATTGGCTCCGCGGTTAACTGAGCCACTGCCCGTTTGATTGCATTCTGTTCAGACCCGAAGTTTTTACCTTCAAATACTTACGACAGACCATATAATTAAAGCAGGTTTTTCGACAAAACTCGTAGTTATAATGCCCTACCTCAGAAAATACTTGAATAAAAATTTGAAGCGAATGTCCTGAGACGGGTTTTTTTGTTGTTATCTCTTGTAGTGATAAAGAAGGCCTCGTGCTCTTCAAAAGTATTAAGACATACACACTTAAGAATGCTTGTGAGAGTACCTATTGACAGCACTTGAAATGATAAGACTACGCAATGTTGTCATCGACTTTGACCGCGTTTTCACTAGGCCTGTTAGAAATACCAAGTTTCTTGATAATCAATTAGCACAGGCAAACAGGCGCTTGCGCTGTTGTGTATGGAACCAAAAGCACACACACACACACACATTCACTTCCTGAATATCCCGAGTCACACCACCTAATAAGATAAAGTTTTTTTTTCCTTTATGAAGTGCGAATTGGGTCACACACAAGCTAGAGTTTCGTAGCCATGTCTACAACGGAAACATATTATAGGTGCCTACGTGAGGCAGTCTTGAATAACTGGGAACGAAATTGCATTTGCGGTTCATTTCTCTTACTACTAACGTAGTAAACTAGGAACCCTTATACGGTACCTATACTACGGTACCTTAGATATTGCATAATTTCCACCTGTGGTACCTAGTTATCGCCACTGTACTCAATACAAGATATTATGATAGCACCCTAGTCTTGTTCGCATTTAAAACTAGGTAAATTACGTAACTAAAACTGGTTTATGTCGTAGGTACTTGAAATATACAGTGTCCGTTCCAATGAAACTTTTAATTTTATTTGCTCTATTCAAGACTCAGGTATATTTTATGTTTAGAAGTATATCACTTTGACTTAATTATCTGGTAAATAATAGTGACGAAATTTATATTTTAATGATTTCAATCCTTTATATATACCTAATGGTAAAATCTCATTGAAATGTAAGAACACAATTGTTGTTAAAATATGGCAGTTAATGTAAAGATTAATTCCAACCACCTTCTCGATTGCAATATGCTCGCCTTGACACGGCACAGCGCCTCACCGGCCAGCAGCCATCTTGTCCAAATAATTATTCTAACTGCGTTTTAATACACTTTGTCGTAAGGATAAACATATTTGCCCCGTGAATAGCAAGTATATACGTAGGTAGGTAGGTACCTACCCACGCTATACTAAAATCAACAAGTAAACAAAACATAATCATGCACATACTGTATGTACAAATATTACTGTTAATAAATGTAAAATAAAGAAGAGGCATCGTCTCTCTTGAAATGGCCACTGCACTTTTCCACTTCAAATGCGATTATTATCAAACTCAAGGAGTACTCAATTGAAAGATCATACGTAAGTTCCATAGCAAACAGTTTTATTTTTATTATCTAAGATATAATTATAAACTTATATTAACATGGAACACAGACACAAACACTGTCTCAAAAGTGATAAATGAGGTGGATTTATATATCTTAGGATTTTTTGTTTTGATAAACAGATAACGTTCAAGTTGAGAACTGACTATTACAGCATCCGTACGTGGTTTCGAATGAAACGCTACACTGTTATATTTTTTTTACATTTCAGTAATAATAAAGAAGATGAACACTTCAATGCTTCATACCAAAATAATAATACCTACCTATTCTATTAAAGTGAGAATCGATTAACCAATCCACATTGCAAAATCGTTCAATCCTTATCCTGAGCCCACGCCTACGAAAGTTTGCCAAACACGAGAGTAAAGGAGTTTCGCAACTACTCCAAAAACAATTGCTAAACGGTAAAAACCGTGTCATCACGGACGTTTCATCGCCGATAAAAATGATTGTGTAAACAAAATTTAATATTGTACCGATAAGGTACACATAGCAAATGAAACTAATGTCTTAAGAAATAGGACATGATTAATAACTCTTCATAGGGCATTACCACACTGCGCGCAAATTACATATATTTTTATCTGTACCCTATTAATTTTGTAAGTGCCTGCTTACAGGTGCAATGGGCATTAATAATTATAGCATAATTTCTAAATAAGGGGCCTACCGAATGCATGCATGGCGCCTTATCACGAATCTCCTTATTCACAACTAATTAAATAAGTCCGGGATTTTCAACAATAGGGCACGGACTTGTTGGAACAACCACGACAACACACGACGCGTATCATAAAAGTTAAGCTTAAAAAACATGTCTAGCATATTGTTTAAATGTAGAACCAAATTTTGACTTTAATTTTATTTAGACTTCACTTTTATCGTAAGCCGTGTTGTCTGATTATTATAACAAGTCTGTACTATAAGGTAGGGGGACGTTTTTATTTTCAGAACGAAATATATCCGAAATAGGGACTAATTAATGAACCTGCCGAGTTTCTATAATTCCCACTTCCTTCATTCTTATGATTTGCACGGAAGTTGTCGCCAAAATAAGTAGGTACTTACGATTTCTTTAATCGTTAACTATACATTGAGGTTTGCAACAAGCATACTTTCATTTAGCATTACGAAGGTAACTATTTAAAAGGCATCGCACATGTCTGTAGCTATTCAAGGTAAGACAATCTACCATACGCTTCCTAAAGTGTACTTCATGGAGTGCGGCCTTTATCAGTATAAGATGTAGACCCTTAATACAGTACCAAAAAATATGATATGTATTTATCTGTACTTTGAGGCTAAATATAAATGCGTTCTTAAAACTTTTAAAGAAATAAGAAGAGTACTTATCTTATGATGTCATTATGATAAAAGGCAATATCGCAGGAACTCACTCAAGCTGGCATTTACAATTGAGATCGATTTATAAATACAGACAGACAGGAAAAGAACATCTTCGAGACACAACAATATAATTCCATTGTTCCACATCGACACAGAAAATCTCTCTATAAGTAGTTTTATTTGGACGACTAACAGAATAAATATCTTGAGTTTTTTAATATATATATATATAATGCCATAATAAATATTTCTTTCAAAAGTACTTTGTAATGCTATTTTAATGGAATTAAGCTTTTATAACCGCTATGCTATTTAAGACGATACATGTAAAGGCCATCCATTCATTTCATCCATTTTTAATTCCCGTTGACAAGAAAGTACAGTTACTGCGAGCGATACAATCTAATAAATCCATTGTTCCCATGTTGTCACATTCGCATTCAATGAATTCATAGTCACTGGATTCCTCGTCGTTCAATGACTCGTAGACAAACAAACGCCTCTTTTTCTACTTCCAATAGGTACCAGTTTTGAAAAGACAACGAACTTGCGTCAAGAAATGTAAATCACGAAAAATAATATTTTTTACAAATACCAATAACACGAATTGAATCGATGTTGCATGTACGTCAATAAGATGACGAATGACCAATTAGACAATAGCCTTAATTTAATTCTGTCTGCGGCCACCTTGAATATTTATCGTGAAACAATTGCCATCAGTGTTGCCAGATGAAGTCTAAACAAAACAACCGAAAATGTAGATTGTATCCGTTGAAAATGGAAGAATCAGTTTAATTATGATTTAATTAATGAATATTAATAAAAAAAAGTATACAACGCAGCACCTACCTGATTGCTGTTGATTATTGGTGTATTCACATGGATATGTATAATCATACATTTTGTATTCAGTTGGCTTATTATCGTGATGACTTAGTATATTATTATACATGTATACAGTTACCAGTAACCCGAATAGTACAGCGGCATTTCTGCATTAATAAAATAAACTTATGCCTTAAGGGGGAAGCTCAGGGTCAGGGCGCGAAATTCAAAATGACAATGGTTTTTATTTTTTTACAAATTTAAAAAAAAAATAAAAACCATTGTCATTTTGAATTTCGCGCCCTGACCCTGAGCTTCCCCCTTAATCTATCTATTTTCCATCTATCTATATATATAAAACAACATCGAGTTGGTTATACCGTTTATAACTCAAGCGGGTCAGCCGGTTTTTATGATCTTTGATTTTTTTAATTTGTCTCCGCCCCGAATAGCACAAGAACTATTAAAACATGGTACAAATACACAAAAAATAATTACAATAAAGATAATTCATTTCATCGTACTTTCGATTCTGAGGCGGTACGAAGTTCGCCGGGACAGCTAGTATATTATAAAGCTTGAAGAGAGAAGTGTTTTATGTGTAAACTATAACAGTCTGTAGATTTCTAGTTCTGCTAATAAATAAGTAGATCAGTAGAATATACGAAAAACAGGTTTATCTACTGCCAATCAGTACATCTTCCAACACTGATAACCATTGCATGGTGAATGTTATAAACACTAGGTAGTTCATAAGGTTCACTTGTATAGACCTTTTTTGCCATAAACTGCGCAGTTATATAATTTTGCCAACGGGGCGCAGGCGCGCGCTGACGACGACAGTCGGCTCGTCCATTTTCGAAGTCGGGAAGGGGAGCCGCTAATTATTCGGCGGCTCGGCTAAAGTATAAAGTCCAGTTGTTACCAGTATCGCTCATCGCATGCATCGGCTTAAGGAATTCGGAACAACGCATGGGTTGGCCTAAATTTAGCAATATAATTGCGGTCCCACTTAACTTTAATGAAGTCGTAGGTCGTAGTCGTATCTCTGTGAGAGATTGGTCACAATTAGTATCGAGTTTCTCGACTATGACTATTTCATTTAGGTTGTTTTTGAGCTCCTGGGTGAACATAGAATAGTTTAACAAACAAGTTTCCTATTAAATTTAACATACATTATAAACACGTTTTGCTTAACACGTGACTTTAAATAACTGGTATCTAGTTGGCCATGATTACCACATCTTTATTCTTCTTTCTAATATCATAAAACAGTCTCAATAGAAAACTATTTTCTTATTACTATTAATTCGTCATATTATCATTAAGTTAGTAAAGATATTAATAAATGAAATTATCTATCTTAATCATGCTAATGAGGTACCATATTTTATTTTCCTTCAATGCCTTTTTCTATTTAGTTACGCCAAAGGTTATTGTTATAACCATAAGATAAGGCAGCTGTATATACCTACATTTGTTTTATGGAACAGGGTAGAACCAGATAGACGCTACGGCGACGCGCCGACTGCTGCGCGAACTTATTGATTTATTAAATAAACCCCTACCTACGAGTAATATTTTTATTGCATATTTAAATTGGTCTATTAGGCTTTAAACATGTTATTAAGTAAAAAAAAATCTAGCAATAAGAGCTTACCACGTTACCTATTCCATAATCTACCAATTGTATACTGTCCCAAACATAGCAACTCTGGAATTATGGATACCGCACAATAGGGGGTATTGTTTACCAGGATTGGAACCTAGGACTCTCGGTACAAGCAGGGTTACTACTACTAACTGTGCCTATCAGGTCAATGAATCCAAATAACTTATATAATGTGTTTAATGATAACTGACGTGTGTCAAAACATTCGCATGTGAAATATTTTTTTTATGGATTCTAAACTTATTTTTTGTTTATTTACAGAAACTACCATATCCAAAGGCAGTGGGATTTATCGTAACAAATGAATTCTGCGAAAGATTCTCTTACTATGGGATGCGAAGTAAGATTATTATTCATGTATTATTTGCTATTTGCCACTCGACGAACAGAAAAATCACCTTAATATAGATTTAAAATTTTGCAACGAGTTGCTGTATACCTATTAACGTTTTAAAAAAAATATGCATCTTTGTCTCCAGTTGGGATATTACTCAATAGATTCCCAAAAAATAATGGGAATTTAGCAAATGTGAAATTATGTAGCCTTTTGACATTTGTATTGCCATTTTGTAACTGAAACTGGCTTCGGGGCATAAAAGTTGCATTTACGTATTCCACAAAAGGTACTTAGTGGACCTTTCCATAAACATATTTCACCAAGCACATCTCTGCCTACCGCATCTCGTTGCTCCGCTTTCCATAATTTTAAGTATCGTTTGTGTTATGTGTAGTAAACATTATGAAAAATATATTATGTTAATGACTAAGAAAGGTACGAGTATGATAAAACATTTACCCTCATATTTATTGACAGATATAATGGGGTTATAATGGCATTATAACAAACTTTTCAGAGGAAAAAGTGCGTTATAATGTCTTTATACCTATTCCATTATAACTTTCTATAAATTTGAGGATAAGTTATATAAGAAACAATAGAGTCAAAATGTCCCTGTGTACTCAAGGAAGAAATAAAACAAAAAAAAATACGTCTTTATTATGCCGTTACTATGCCCTCTGCTTATTTCTCTTTCATCTACCTATAGATTGACACAAAACGGTAGGCAAAACGATAATTTTAAAGACACACACTGAAAAAGTTCCTTACGCGCAACACTGATATTTATAAATGGTGATAAATGATGTTAATGATTAAAATGAAGTAAGCCTGAGCTAGTTATAATAGAAGTACCGTTCAACACGTCATACAATATTTCAGCGTACACACGAAATTGACTCGCCACACCAGTTTGCAGTCCCTTACAATGTTTTGCGATTGCCATAATTATGCCAACTATACTAGATCGACAAACCATTTTTTATCTTAATTGGCCATTGTCCGCGAACTATAAAAAAATGATTGAGTAGCACATAAAAAATCTAATTGAAGTTTGAATGGGTAAAATGTCACGAAGAGTAATGGTCCTAGATCGTAAATCGTAACATACAAACGTTTATTATGTGGTATTTTAATTATTTAATGGTATTTTAAATATTTAATTGCAATAGCATTGAGAACATCAACATTACACTTGTATAGAAGATGTCACAACCTGCAAAAGGATGTTATAAAATAATATAGATACTTAGATGTATCATAAAATAATACATAGGTATGAATTTACAAATCACTATTCTTCTGAGAAATACTGTATATAAGTTTTTATTCAATTTACCATGCAAATTGAATAAATCTTTATGAATTTGGGGGTAGTAAGAGAAGTAGACAATGTTTTCGATTGTACTGCCACTTAGCATAGTATAATAATATTACTCCGGTTAATATTTATGATACTTTTCCTGGGAATTACATGTAGGAAATCTGTGTCTCAAAAGCCATTGAACGTATTTTACTGAAACTTGCCTCGCCTATACACCGGCTCCATACGATACGCTTTATCCCGGGAAATGGAAAGGTTCCAACGGGAATAGTATACTAAAATACAAAGCGGTATAAGAATCATGTATGAAATTAATATTCCAAGCGGTGTGCAATAAAGAGCCGTCTTTCCATATATATATATATATATATACATATATTGCACTCCTGGTATTGATAATTTTCATTTAAACTACAACGAACACGTACACATATCGTATCTGTATTCAAGTCGTCACTGTTTATATAAACAATACTAACATTAGTTATTACTCTTTGGGATGAAAATACGTATTATTACTACGAGTAGGTGCTAAACATCGTACTAGTGAGTACTAACTTGTGACCTACAGACGACTACAAAAGAAATATAATGTTTGGATGAGTGGCGGCGGTAGTTCCCCAAGATTGCATAAGGAAAGCCACTTAAAAAGATCATATAGGTCATCTTCTCGGGTATCACCATGACTCAGACGTAAACAGTCTTCAATTCTTATGCCGAATAGCAGCGAGGAAAATAAATTTTATACATATCTATGTCTCTATTTGTACATCTCTTGAAACGGATCTTTTGAATCATTTCGTAACTAGCAAAGGCTGAACATAGATAATAGACGTTTGGTAACAGACCAGTCATTTGACGGTTAAAGTAAATTAACTAGAATAATGAACAAGTTCAAATCTCAATGTTGCTTTCGTTTCGATTCGTCCCCGGCAAATTGGATTGCACAATCTCACGATACGCTCCATTAGCTTACACATTTTCAATTGTTATAAACTAATCATTTCTTACTTATTGGTATCAATGCCAATGGTAGTGTAAAGTAATACCCACCTGTTAAGTACTCGCATTAACTAATTTTAATGTAGGCATGTGAGCTTAGATTAATCATGTATCATACCTACTTATTAATTGTCTAGTTGATCTGATTTATGTAAACTATTTTTGTTTTTTTTATCTATGCTATAGGGCTTGCCTAATACTAAGGCACATACAAAATTAGTTAATCACGCAACTTGTCTTCGCTTGTATGAGTTTTAACAGCAACGCTTGAGGAATATATTTTTCCATACACAGGTGCGCCCGGGCGCCTAGCCAACACAGTTCAGTTGTGTTGTTGTTTAAAACAGTGCAGTTTTACTTATAAATGTATAGAAACATTTAATCCTTCGAGCGGTATTACATTCGCGTGGTAGCTAAATAAGCATTTTTTTATGTCTTACAATTGTGAATGTAACGAAAAAGAATTTTCAAATTATTTTAAATACCAAATCAGGGATTCTTCTAACCGTTAGGTTCCCGTAAGTTCATACTGTTAGATGCATCTCTTTGCAAAGTAATCTTTGATAAGTGATTAATACATATCAGTCGTTAACTGAGTGTCGTAAGCCCTTGTACAGTTTTCGATTTTTTACCCCATTCTTTCTATGTACCGTGTATTAATTCTATCCCACCATAGCCTGAAAAATGTTACCACTACTGTTTTTTTTCCAGCGATCTTGTCGCTGTATTTGCGCGACAAGTTGGGATACAGCGACAATGGCGCCACGGTCATATACCACGTGTTCACTATGTTCGCATACTTCTTCCCACTGCTGGGCGCCATGATAGCTGACGGGTGGCTCGGGCGGTTCAGGTGAGTGTGTAATTCGTGTGCCGGTATTCAATTAATTTAAACTTAAGTGGGATAAAAAGTATACGTACTTATGTTTTATAGAAACATATACTTATCATATATTATATCATTAGAAATTATGAATTGTCCCGTTTCTACATTTAGTGTTTTAAACAGTGTATACACTATAAGATAAATATGCGCTGTGATGTTAGAATCAACTTATGAATTTCATTTGTCATGTGTGTATTATAATCAAAGAATCAATATTCAACGGGGCATACCTGCCTTTGCTAATCTATTGTAGGTAAAATATGTTTGTTCCAATGCCTCATTAGTCTAACAAAAAAAAGAGTATAACATTTAAAGCGGTTGACGAGTGGAAAACCCAATCACGTTATGTATATATGTATAAACAAATGTGAGGCGTTTTTACATATATTTTTTATGTAAATGTATCAATCCAACGATAGAATGTGTGATACAATATTTTTGTTACACCTTATAATTATGTTAACTAAGACTCATAATGGGAATTACGTTGATTTACTTTCCAGAACAATACTGTACCTATCTTTAGTGTACGCAGCTGGGAGCGTGTTGATATCACTCACCGCTATGCCGCAACTCAACTTGCCACCTATGTAAGTATAATAACACCTTATAAACAAAATACCTAAATACTCGTATAATTATATAATTATACTTACTTCCTCCATTAATGTTACGTATGCATAGGAAAATATGTTACAAGGATCTTTAAGATATTCGTCTAAATTGCTACGTATACTATAGATCTTATTTTTTGTAGACAATGTTGTTTGAATGTATTGATTAATATTTTACCTATTCCTGAACTTAGTTTGCATATGTTGTAGATACCAAAGCGAACTTTCCTTCCTGCCCAATTGAGAAAATGTCGTTTTAACGGTACAGGTACACCGCTGCGCTGTACTAAGCCGTTGAGCTATAGCTACCTAAATATTGCCATGCGAAAATGCCCTTAATACAATAATGTCCATTAGTATACTAAATAATTCCTCTAATAAATAAATATCGCCAGACGAACACACCAACTATACAGTCCCACACTAAGCATCGCTTGTATTATGGGTACCGTACCACACAATTGACTGAGGGCGAACTCAGTATATAATACTTATATAGATGTTAAATATCCATGAGTCTGGTACAAACATTGTTCCCTACCAGGATTAGAACCCGGGACCCTCGGCACAGAAAGCAGGGTCACTACCAACTGCGCTAATCAGGTTGTCTTAACATAAAATCAAAAACTTGTTTTTTACTAATAATGCCAAATGTAACTTTCTATAATTAACTACGGTAAAAACAAAATAAGAATTGTGGAGTCAATAATACTGCAATCCCGTAACAGTTGAAATATTGGGTAAAACTTCATCAATTTCTATTCCAGGCAATTTACAATCCTAGCCCTACTACTCATAGCTTTCGGCACAGGCGGCATAAAGCCATGCGTCTCCGCGTTCGGCGGAGACCAGTTTAAACTGCCGGACCAGCAGAGGTACCTCGGCTACTTCTTCTCTCTCTTCTACTTCGCCATCAACGCCGGCAGCTTGATCTCCACCTTCCTGACTCCTATCCTGAGAGCAGATGTACACTGTTTCGGAGATAATGACTGTTACTCCCTGGCGTTCGGTGTCCCTGGCATATTGATGATAGTGTCAATTAGTAAGTATTGGAGCTATAAGAAAAATAAAAAATAAATTCAACCTGACGTTAACCATTAAGGGAGATGATATAGAAAACATTAACATTTAACAAATGTATTATAATGCCCGCTGAGTATATAATATATTATGCTGAGTATTTCCCGGCGATAATGGAATAAGTACGCACAAAAAAATATATACAAGCTCGACGGCGTTACGAATATATTAGGAGTTCCTGCTTACCCTAGATCTTGACACAGCAAAACATAAACCCTATCCACTTTACGTCGTTCTCTCAAGTCTTGTGATAGTCAAGAATGTATTGATCCAATGGAGATTCTGTTTATACTATAAATATAGAAATGCTAATAAAATGTGGAACACAATTGTGACATTTTATTTTGTTTATTTAAATCAAAATCTACGCTATCTATAATCTAGCCTATGTGCTATCCCAGACTATAATCTATCTCTGTGTCAAATTTCATCCAGATCCGTTCAGCTGTTCTGGCATGATTGAGTAACAAACATCCATACAAACTTTCACATTTATAATATTAGTAGGAAGTATTTGCGCGCGGCAGCTCCAGCGCAACCATCGGTTTTGTTTTACAACCCAACCCACAATGATCAAAGCATTATGACAAGTCACGTTACATTAAGAAGAATCCGTTTAAGTGCAATTATAAGCTATTTTGTTATAAAAACTCAGTTGAAATCGCTTTAACCTTTTTGGAAGAAATATACTAAAACACTTGTTTAAGATTGGGAGACGTCTTAATAGCATGTTTTTTTGTATTTCCAGTATTCTTCGTGGCTGGTAAACGACTGTACATAATTAAAAAACCCGCCGGCAATGTACTGGGAAAAGTTTCTCAATGTATAAGCGTAAGTATTTAGTGTAATACAATTACGAAACACTTTATTAATACCCAAACCACAAGGAGTCGTAAGTCGTTTTGAACATTTTATATTGCGTATGATCGTTGCTTACAGAGAGAAATGATATGTCTCGATGAAGGGATTATATAAAGTTACGTAACATCACAATAAAGTACAAAACAGACAATACTGTAAAGATATTACTTACTGTCAGTTACGATCAGATAAAGCGAAGACAATGTCGACTTAAAACAACTTTATCGTATAAATGACATAATATTATAGACAAATTTGGAAATTGATTTACAAATAATAAAACACTTTGTTTTCAGCATGCTGCAGTGAAATCATTCAAAACAAAAGAGAAACGAGAGCACTGGCTGGACCATGCCGATGACAAGTTTGATACAAATTTAATCGAAGACGTGAAGTCTCTTCTCCGGGTGTTGGTACTCTTTATACCCCTGCCTGTGTTCTGGGCACTCTTTGACCAACAGGTATACAACATTCTCATTTCATCATTAAGAACTAAATAATTATGTGCGTACGTTTTTATAAAACAAGAGGGAATTCTTGCCTCGCTAGCAACGTGAGGCCATCAGTACAAGTTACTTAGTTGTATGCCGACTGAGACAAAAATATTGTATTACCTATTTTACTTAAATTTTAATCATTTAATGGAACAGGGCTCAAGATGGACTTTCCAAGCTGATAGGATGGAACAAGACATAGGTTCATGGACACTGAAAGCCGATCAAATGCAAGTCCTGAACCCCCTTCTAATTTTAGTATTTATTCCCCTTTTTGAAGTGGTAAGTTTTCATAATATTAGTATTTTTTTTACTAACTATAGACAACTATGTTCCAGTAACTATGACTAGGAATGGTATGTGCAAATAAAGTAGGCGTGTTGGCGATATTTGTTTTTTATTTTTAATTTGAGAATATAAATAAAATTGCTCGTCCGCGACTCAGCGCGATGAGTGGGGTAATAAAGTAGTGATGCGCCGTACACATAGTGGGGCGCAGTCACTAAATCGACTAATTTGCGAGTAAACAAAGTATGGTTTTTTTCCAGGCAATTTACCCATTCCTCACGTGGTGCAAACTGGTTCGTAAGCCATTGCATAAAATGATCTGGGGAGGCATATTAGCGGCTTGCGCTTTCGTCATTTCCGGTATCGTCGAATTGAATTTACTGGTCAGTTTCTAACTATAGTTATACCAACTATGATTTAAAAACATTCTTAATTTTTTAGCCGGGTTAATAACTAATCATACTTATTTACAGCCGACCTACGGTACACCAGTATCGGCGGGACTGTCACAGCTGAGGGTGTACAACGGATTTAACTGCAATTTCACATTAAACATGGCTAACTTTAACACACTTGACGGCAACGACACAGAGGATATTGTAATAGGTCCCCTCTCCGTGTATGAGAAGCTAGATATCGAGACTGACAAGTTCGTTGACCTCCCGTACTCTCTACGTGGAGAAGCGGGCAGCTCGTGTGCTGATCTCGCGTACAATGGATATTTCTATTTGATGGAGAAGACTGCAAACTCTTACTTTGTGAATAAAGAAGGAGTTTACAATTTCACTGATAACAGCGATAAAGCAATCGATGGAGTTAATGTGAGGTAAGATTATGAGTTTCTCATTTACAATTCATCGCGGGTGCGATTACAATTATTATGTTCATAATATTTTTTATAAACGTAATTCCAAAACTTAAACATGGCGTTTTCCACTCTGAAATCTACAATTTTCATAGATTTTCCAATGAATAACATTTTTTCCTCTTTAGAAGTCATTGCTGGCCATGTGGCATCTGAACTTGTTATTGGAGTAGGGTTACCGAATTTAGCGAAATTTGCCCAAATTCTTGAAATTTTTCTCATAAATGCTATATCTGTATTGTTGGGTTGATTTTTTAATTTAGAATAGGTTTCCCAAAGAGGTTCACATTTGAGGATGTAGCATAATTCATCGCCGTTAGCCGCTCCCTTTAGTGTAACGGTAGCGTCGCCAATTGATGTTACCTTTACTGCATTAAACGTCCCTTTGTAATCAAACTTATAAACAAACATATTCCTGCTATTATTTAGCGTTGAAAGAACTTTGATAAAATTAACAATAGGATACTTGATAAGATCCGATGTGTACCTTATGAAGTGATCGAGAGACTTCTCTGATATTCCGCTTTTGAAATATCGATTCTTTATTATGTTGGCAACAAACTTGTAATTTCTTGACCCGTATTTAAAACTACATCCATCTGAGAAAGGTATCATAAACCTGAATGGACTTGCGTACGATTTTAGTAGGAGAGGATTTTGTATAAACGGTATGACTTCCGATATACTTTCTTGGGTGTTGAAGCCTATAAGAATAGCTTTATTTAAATTTAAGCGCTTATAGTATTCTTTAAAGTTTACTGGTCCTTTTGTGATCAGCGACGTATTTGATTCAAGTTCAATTATCGGCGAAAAAGGTACTACTGGTTTTTGAAAGTCTTGCATTTCTTTGCGAGAGTAAATCTTTAAAGAAGCCATAATTATGTCTTTTGTTGACGCAGATTTTAGTTTTTTTCCTTTTTTATTAAGATTCTCTATAAACCTACTTCTCTCTAAATCAGGGTTGCCCTGAAAAATTGATGGTGAATATAAAGATCCACTTTGCAAAATTATCTTGGAGAATAATTTTTGCGCTTCTGTCATAAGTAAAAGAGACACAAAAGTGGCGGCTGAACTACTGCTCATCACAGTAATTCTCTTTCCGTCGCCACCAAATGACTTTATATTTTGTCTTATCCACTTTAAAGCCATAACTATATCTTTCAAGCCCATGTTAGCGTCAGAAGCCGTATTATCAGGTTTAAAAAATCCGAATATTCCAATCCTGTGTGATACAGTAACAAAAATCACATCATTTTCTATTAAAAAATCTGCTCCATGTATATGACTGAAACTTGAAGTGAAGGCGTATCCATGTATCCACACGACAACAGCTTTCAATCTTGTGTCTTTATTTATAGGGAGACTGGGCGTGTGAACGTTCAAATAAAGACAGTTTTCAACCCCATAAAGACCGTGTTTGTGAACTATGTGCGCCTGCGCACAAGCTCCGTGGTACTCTGTTCTTGCATCAAGAGTACGATTCCATTTTTTCACAGGCTTAGGATCTTTGAATCTCCTTTTTTTAACAGGAGCTTGTGCGTACGGTATTCGGTAAAAGGCGAAATAAAGTCGTCCATCAAGTAAAGTGGCTTCTCTGGTTCCTAAAATGCGCCCTTGTTTGACTTTCACTTCAATTTTATACAACTCCACATGTGAAACTAAAGCGTACAATATACACACGCGAAACATTACTCATTGTAATTAATCTGTCGAATGTGAGTTTGATATAAAGTGCATTGTGCTAGTATACACCACAAATGCTAATTAATTTCTTTCGGCCATCCAATGTTTTGATTTGAATAATGCAAAATTGAAAATTGAAAGTATTTTATGATGTAAACAGATGATATAGTGCCATTTAATACATATATATGTTATCAGTATTGTTTTTTATTCTAGATTTTTAGCCAATATCAATGGCCCAGTGCAGATCAGCGTAGAGGATACAAAAAAGAATAGAACGAAATTTAGTATACTAAGCAGCAACAGAACTCAAAATACTTTACAAAAGGGAAACATCGATGTTGTTATCGATGGCGAAGTCTTACTTAAGGATTATGCCTTCAAGTCCGGCGCAGTGTATACTATTAATGTGTACCAAGACAGCAATGGAAATTACGTAAGTAATGATAAAGTAAGTTGGAACTTATGTTTAAGCCTGTAAGGTGCTTACTTAATTTAATACAATATTACAGATGGCAAATCCAGTGGTGATCACTCCGCCGAACAGCATCCACATACTATGGCTAATTCCTCAGTATGTGGTGATGACGATGGGCGAAGTGATGTTCTCGGTCACTGGCCTGGAGTTCTCGTTCACGCAGGCGCCCGCCAGCATGAAGTCGGTGCTGCAGTCAGTGTGGCTGCTCACTGTCGCCTTCGGAAACTTAATAGTAGTACTTATAGTTGAAGGAAACTTTTTGGATGCTCAGGTACTGGGAATAGTTTATTTAAGTAGACATTTAATTACTAGTCACGTAACGTAACTTAAAATATTTGTGCACCAGTTCAGGCTGTGCGCTTTCTGTCAGTTAAGAATTTTATTGTGTAGAATATATTTTTGCAGTGATAGCCAAGTTGGTAGAACGCTTGCCTCGGTAACGAGGATCGCAGGCTTAAACCCCGGCTTTACCTCTAGGATTACTGAATTTCATGTGCATATCTCATTTCAACCATGATTATCACTTGCTAAACGGTCAAGGAAAACATTCTAAGGAAACCTGCTTGTCTGAGAGAACTCTTCGAAAGACGTATGAAGTACGCCAACCCGCACTGAGCCAGCGTAGTGGACTATGACCTAATCCCCGTCGCATTGATGGATGGCCCGTGCCGAACAGTGGGGCATTGAAAGGGCTGATATTATTTAGTATTGTTATTAGAATATATTAAGGCAAGAAAAGGATTCGATTTAAATATACGATTTGTCTACATATTTCTTCCATAACACACTCCATCAATTCCCGCTTCATTGATTTTTTACTCGAATCTGTGTTCTCTAGTGGAAGGAGTTCTTCCTGTTTGCGGGCCTGATGTTGATCGACATGCTGATATTCACAACGATGGCCTTCAAGTACAAATACATGGAGCACAAGGCCAGCACTGAGGACCTGGCTGTGGAGGAGATCAAGCTACCGGAGAAGCCGAGCTTAGAAGCGAGGGAATGATTATTAGTGATTATATTATTAAAAAAAACTTTAATATTGACCAATTAACTTGTGTTTTCTTAAACCCAGGCGATAGTGAGACGTAGATTTTATAATTTAGTCCTAAATAGTAAAATACCTGGAGCTTCGAGTTTGAGTATTTTTGTCAGCGAGACGTGTACTACATAGTCTGCGTATATGTCATTTTGTATGTTGTAAGCCTTACAGACGGTATCTGAACTATATCTATTGCTTCTCTAGATAAATTAAACAAACATTAAAGTAAATGGTTAGATTATTGGTAAACTTACTCTCGACCTTCCGCTTGCAGTTATACATTTCATAGATACCTCTTATCGATTATTATTATTATTCATCATCTCTCATCACATAAAAAGAGCCCCACGACAAAGATAAAAAAAACAATGAACAAATTGTTTAAATATTTCCGCTAACATGCCACAAAAACCACTTGAAACGTACAATCTGTTTAGTTAAATGGCGTTAACACATTAGACAATTAGTTTTGGGTAATTTGTGTGTTGTTCCCATAGGACCCTGGTGGCGGCTCGCCCCGGCAACTCGCCCGGCCGACGACGTCGAGGGTCTATGGGTGAGGGGATGAGTCGTGTGTCGCTATGGTTAACCCCTGTTCTTGTCCGAGCCTATTGAACTCTGTTCAGATGGTTGTCAAAGTTTTAAATTTTGTATTGATAAATTATATTAAATATTATGATACGAGTACCTTCTTTCAAGTCTTTTTCCTGTTGTTATTGCGTTGGGTTCAGCTTATAGTCTTCTCTGATTAGGCTAATTAATGTTATCATTCTTAATACTACATACGTTATAAATAAAGACGGCTGTGTTGTCTGGAAATTATCGGGTGAGGCCTATGACCAGCAGTGGAAGTCTTTCGGCTGATGGATGGATGATGATGATGAGTAAATAATAGTATTTATTGTGGACAATATTTACAATAATACTCATTATTATTAGGTTATGTCATATTAAAGTAACAGTTATAGTTCAGAAACACAGACTTGTATAGAAGTTCAGACGTAAATTTGACACGTGCAAACTTTTTTTTTTTTTTGATAGTATATGGTCCCGCATAGAATAAGAGACATAGTTTTAATAGAAGTGTTCGTGAGTGCGTGTGTTTATATACTAGACCAGATTTTTTTAGGCTTCACTTGTAGCGCACGTCCTGTGTTGTCTGAATATTCTAACAAGTCTATAGTAATAAAATAAAAATAGAATATTCTTATAAATAATATAATGTGAAAAGACACTGCAAATGTAGACCTCTCAAAATAGTTTGAACCCTTTAAAACTATAAGTTGCCAAACTTTGAGCATCACCGCCCACCCCTGACAAGCGCGGGTCTGTTCACGACTTGTTAATAATTGCGTATAATAAATGCTTAAATACAACAAACATAAAGACAAATACGGGCTGGGGTATCTTTACAATGGGAGCGTTTATTTTCCAGTCTATTGAATACACTCTAGGTACTTCGGCAAATATACATTTCTCGTGTAGATCGTATCTCGTATCTAACTGGATGTTTTGACCTACTAGCTAATGATGCTGATTGCATATTTTAATAGGTAACCGAAATAAAATATCTGTTTGATCTATTTTACTACCTAGTACTCAAAGAGCATGCAACACTATTGTAATGATCGAAACGTGAACATAATAATATTCCAGATCCTTGGCCTTTTTAACATAACCGTAATCATTACAAAGTCTGGTCTCGCCTTTCGAAACGCGCGACAGAGGTATTCTATAAGATGGCATCTACGTATACTTAAATTGAGACCATTCACGCGACACCTCTAACGTGTGTTCTCGCTACATCGATCGACCCAAGTCCGTTAGCATATTTGCACAATACTTTCACCACTGGTCCTATTATATGTAAGTCTGTTCCAATCATTTCGTATATAGAAGAAATTATTGAAGCAGTATTGTAATTTATTTGCAAGCCGGTTTCAATCGTTTTGCGTATTTCTATCGTATGAATTAGTGGATAGAAATACACAAAATGATTTTCCCCCACAGTTTTTCATATTTAAGCTGTAAAATACAATGTCATTGTCTTTGCATTGTAAGTCAATTGTGTTAGACTTTAAGGCCCTGAGTAAGGACGTATAGCTTCTAAAGATGCGCATCATTTGTCTCACCGTGTAAGATCTATCGGTTTGATATAACCAGTGTTGCCAGATTGGGTATTTTTTTCGCAATTCTGGGTAAAAATTTTGGCTCTGGGGAAATTTTGGAGAAAAAAAAAAATACCATGGAGAATTTTGGGTACTTTTTAGTTTTCATTCTTTTTACTATGCTATAGCTAGCTAGCTATGTCATACCCGTCATACCCATGGAGTGGGGATGCGTAAAGTTAAAAAAAAAAAAAGGTCATTCAGCTGTTTCAGTTTGGAAATTAGAACAGTATTTCAAGGAAAAAAATAAGAAAAATTAACCGATATTATCAACTTTTTGCCTTTGGGTAAAACTCGAGCAAATTGTATCATTTTGGAGAAAAATAATTTCAAATTTGGGTAGAAATAGAAAATCACATCTGGCAGCACTGGATATAACCAAGTATATGTCGGTGTACTTATACTAATGTACGTATATAAATGTACGCTTTGTCTGTTAAATGCTGACGCTGATTGCAGACATCTATCATGATTGGTACCTATTGATTGAGCTATAATAGCGCCTCTTTGTGCATGATATTATTATCTACCTAATATAGCGATCGCTAGGTATTCTATTTATAGATGTTTAGTAGGTATTAATGAATGCGTTGCGAATAATTTTGGAATATTTACCGATTAAGTTGTTAATAATTTCTGAATTATAAGTATCTACAATTGAATACTGTTTGTTTCTTTTAATTAAATAAATTAGCGAATACAATTTAAGTCGGATGGAAGTATGTATTAACGAATGTAACTCAGGATAGTAGGCTGTAGAAAAGAGTGGTCTCTGCGTACAGTCTACTGCCGCCTTCCTACCTAGGCAAGTATGCTCCATCGTAGATCTCATCGTCACTTACCATCAGGTGAGATTGAGATCAAATACTTGCCTATAATGTAATAAAAAAAAAAAAAAAAAAAAAACAGGTTACACTCGCACAGGTGCAACGAATGATGCCACTTATGAGCTGACAATTATTTGATTTTTCTTAGACTTGATCAAACATAAATGTCATTGTTTATTGTACGGTACATTATTTTGGTATGTAGTGTGGGAATCGGAGAGAAAACCCAAGAATCGTAAGCTGTCACAAATATCCTCATTCCTTGCCGCGACTGGCCGCGAGGGCAATGAATAATTATTACGTTACGGTACATAATTTCACGAACATCAGTATCGTTATTCTAAATCACTCAAAAGCTCCATTTGGCAATACTATTGTAGAAACTATTTTTATTTTATAAATGTGACCTAACAACATCGTCTCACGATAAAGCTATATTTATTCACATCAAAATTGTTCACGAGACCTCGATAACAGTGTTTATAAGTAGCGGGGACACGGATTAATTAAGTGCAGTCAGAAAAACAGTTTTGGCAAAGGCGTCGGTACATGTTCCGGGCACTTTGAGAGGCGCGTGGCGTGCAGGCGCAGGGCGGGCGGCCGCCACGCGGGCGCCCCGCCGCCCAGCGCCCACGTGCTCAGCCCGGGTAATCCTCACCAACCATATGCACCCAAATAAATAAATTAAATAAAGAAAGCGGTTACCAGTTTTAAAAAATCGCGGTTAGCTCCTATTGGCTTTAGATTTAAATAATAATCATGAGAAAAAAATAAAACTTTCTAATAGAATTAATTTAATTGAAATGGTAATATGTACTACTTAATTACCTAGTCAATTAAATAAGTTGCTAAGCCAAAATAGCTTAGTGATATTTTTGGGTAAATGAGAAGAACAGCCGCAGGTTTAGCCGTAGTTTAGCTATGTCATACCTTACCTTATAGTGACGTCCGCATCGGACACAATCCGGATTATGTAAAATCACACACAGGATCTCGATTCAAATGTAGGAAGCTCGTGATTCTTACGTTACCGTCGATACGTACTGCCGTTTTTCTCGTGATACTTTTCAGACTTACTACTAGGTTGGGTAGGTATGTATGTTTATTAATTTATAAGGTTCCTAGTCCACCACTATCTATCTATTAGCTATTGTTACTGGAAAAATATGGAAATATTAGTTTTCCAAAACCTTTTACATAGGCGGCACAAATTAAATGCGACAGCTCTCGATTGCTTAACCAGATCACTGCACTCAAGAGCCGACCACACGAACGTCATCCGACAAGAGATCTCACGCGGAAAACTATTAAACATGTTCGTACGGGGCGTGGCCGCGACACGCGGCGGCCACGCGACGCGACAGGCGCAGGCCGCGGGGTCGTCGCCGCGACAAATCAATTACAGGGTCGAGCTGGGCACCACTTCCGAACTAGAATTAGCACCAAATTATAGCCGTTCCAGAAATTACTTGTTTGTAGTGGGTGACTCGCTAATTTATAGACATGACAAATTATGCAGTTCGCTTGTTAAGTGTGAAATTATGATGCAAACTAACATTCACACGCTCTTGTTTGTATAAGGCAGCGGTACAACTTGCTAACATCAGAATGGAGATGAACTAGCTTCATGGATAAATGATACATATAAGAATTTATTATTGCTATTAACCTACATATGTTCCCATAACTAGGGTAGGTACGAGCACAGAATATACTTACCTAAGGACAAATTACATATTAGTACATAGATATATAGGTACCTAAATCGGGCCTTAGACAACTCGACGCAATCAGTAGAAATGTGAGGAGATTTTCACAAAACTTTAGAGGTATTTAGAGGTAGATATATTTTATTCCATTTCGGGGAACCCTCTCCACGTTACGAATGCTGGAGTGTGTTTTACAGCTTTGATGTCACGAACAGTGTTGGGCCCGGAGCTGCGGCACCAATCGCAGGGCGGGCTCAGCATCGATCCGGTAGTATCCCGCCCGCCCAGTTCTTAAGGCACGGGGGAAACAAGAGAAACGTACCTGAACCAACTTTTTGTAACACTCATTACATTGTTTAAAATAAAATATTGTTTATAATTGGTAAGTAATATTAGAAGGTCATAGCTAAGTTGTATTAGAAAAAATAAAAAATGCTGATATTATTAATAATGCGACAGGAAGTAGGTAAAGTATAATTCCGTTATTCACCAAAATTTTGTCGGTACCTACCTAGGTACACTATTATCTCCTGTATTTTACAATTAATATAATAATAATACAATTGATACCTGCGCTTTATTTATAGGGACATCCACACCTTATTACTATTGGAAATACTTTCATTTGTGTAAAAAAACATAATTGGGTATATTTAATATTTATAGTCGTATGTTCACAAATGAAGGAATGAGTAGAAATTTGCATTTTTTTTTGTTATAAAAAAACAAATACTTATATTTGAACTCGTTTAGTGTCCACAACCGTATTAGACACTCTGGATTCCAGCACGCCACAGACTCCGCCCCGTTTGTCTTTACTTTCCAAAACTCCACCCCACTGCTAGGGGATGATAAGCATACATTCGAGTATCAGCACAGGTATTATAAGCTTTAAATTATTGTTATTAAGGTCGACTATGGAACGACAAAACAGTTTTATAGCCGACACAAACTAGGGGTAGATAAATGTCCACCCCTTGTGTTATAAAATAATTTTACGTGGGACATCCAGATTCAGTCGGGATTGAATTTTAGCGGTGATTGTTACGTAGTCTAGTGCAGCTAACAGGAATCATGTCTGGAACCAGGACCCAACTGGCTGACTCGTCGACATCCCCGCCGTTGAGGTAAGTAAAAACATAGGACACGACATGTTTTATTATATCTTTTTATTTTACCTATACTTATTAAAGTTTATAGTATTGTAATCTATATATATACAGCAAAGTCGTGTTAGTTACACCATTTATAACTCAAGAACGGGTGGGCTGATTTTTATGACGTTTGATTTTTTTAATTTGTCTCCGCCCCGAATAGCAGATCAACTATTGATTTCTTATATTTACGCGAATACTACACATTGAAATAAAACTAATCTTAAGGATTTTATCGCAGCCGAAATCCGTCGGATACGTAAAATTAAAAAATAAACCGCGATAAAATCCTTAAGATTAGTTTTATTTCAATGAGCAGAACAACTATTAAAACATCGCAAAAATATTTGATCTGATCTGAGGCGGTACAAAGTTCGCTGGGACATCTAGTATTATCTATATTACCCACCTGTGACTGTAAATTTCAGGAAACTAGTGCTAACAATAGCTCTCTCTAGTATTTGCAATGCATACATACAATATTTATCTACTGCGATTGTAAGTTACGAGTGTACCTAATAAAACAAAGACAGAGGGACATAATATAATTATACAATTAAAACTTTTTTTATATTTGTCTGTTAATTCTGTGGACGCATTATGTTCCTACAATCTTTTGGAGTTTCTACTGGCTGGATGAGGATTTAAATGAAAATTTAATTCGAATGGCGATAGGTTATTACCAACCGCTGACAAATAAAAGTGTAAATTAGTAGTAGTAAGTAACCTACCTAGTAGTAAGTAAAAAGTGTAAAAGAATCGCGTCGGCAACCGCTAATGAATGTATTATGAACATTTTATTAATAGGTAGTTGTAGTATAGTTGTAGTATATATATTACATGTTAAATGCTGGATAATGTGTGAAATTTCCATTTGACTTTCATTTGATTAAACTCGTGGTTCTGGACAAACCCTTGTAAGGGCTGCGATTCCTACACCAGCTGTTCTGTGAAACGAGCAAATTTAACCGTTGAACTGATTTCAACCAAACATGGCTAAAACTAGGCCAATAGAATCAGATTCTAAAATAAAACATACACATTGAAATCGGTCCATCTGAATATGAGCTACGATGCCACAGACGGACCGACTGACAAAGGATTCAAATTTTAACACATCTCGTTACATCGCATTGGATCAACAAAGCAGTCGACGCGAAGTACCTCAAGGCCTCTACGAACGGCACCATTAGCGGTAACTACCAATTGGCACGTCAATAGGCAAGTTGGCCAGTCATTGAGATGCCAATTAATAGGGTATTTGGTAGGTAACGCTCGAGAGTTGAAGTGTGCCATTCACTGAGGCCTTAAGTGCGAGGATACAATAAGAACTTGTTGTTCAGCGACAATCGTCGTATAGATTACTCCGGCCTGAAGTTCGCGTACGCCGAAGGCTCCGACGACGAGGGCACTCCGATGACCACGGAGTTACCGTCTTGCGTGTACGCCGCTGCCAGGAGCCGGCTGCAGCTGCCCCTCGCTGCCTATGTGCATCAGCACACCAGGCAGTTGCATACAGGTATCGATCGAGAAGCGTAAGACTAAGTACACAAACTCTGTAATGCCGCGGCTCTTGCTAATAACTTTTCAAAACATAATGTAGCTACACATATACAATTTTCCCCGCGCGGGTGAAGAGGGGTAGGGTACAATCATAGCTTGTATAGAAATAAAATGTTTAGCCAAACTTTTAGCAAGAAACACGGCTTTAAATTTACCACGAGATACTATACCTAACAATAGATAGGTGTTTTTACCTGACTGCATACACTGGTCTTCATCTTTAGGATACCATCTAGGTCCTAGTAGAGGATACTAAATGGTGATATGTGTTGGTACCCCAAGAAGATTGACTACCCGCAAGTCACGCGTGATAATTAATTACTCGTGGTAGATAATTGATAACCAATTATGAGACGAACTAATTCTGTTGGATCTTATATTACATATATTGCAGGCTAGATGAGCTCCGGATAAATGATTGATCTTATTATTATATGATCTTAGAGAATACCAATTGGCAACAACTGCTTTAGACATAGAGTAATATTATATACGGATATAGGGCTACCTACAAAGATATTGCTAATGACAGATTGCTGTATACCTGGTTGGGTTGGAACAAGCCTCTTTAACCATTATAATCTTTGTAGCACATTGAATACATTTCACCTGATGTCCGCGATTTAGCATGATCTAGCATCCATATAAAATCCTTAGTGGCTTGCCCGGCAGTGTAGTATACATCATGCCTTATTAATTGCCTCACAGATGTCCTATTGGAGACGTCCGTGGAGCCTGAGTACCAGTGCGGGGGGTCCCCGTACCGCGTGCAGCGCGCCGCGGCGAACGTGCGCGAGCGCAGACGGATGCTGAGGTCCGGACCCAATGGGTATCCTGCTCATTTGTTGTGAACCACCTTATTGACCCTAAAATTTCGATGTAAAAGCCGTCATCGTTTTATACAAAATTAAAGTTTTAGATAAAAAGATAAGTAGGTAATAAATGTAGCAAATTACTTGTAACTTGAGCTACTTAAAATTCAATATATGTATGTTACAAAAATAGTGTAAAATGTTTTAAGGGGTTAACGAGTAATGCATAGTTACCACGTTTTTTATATTAAATAAATGTGTAAATTGAAATTTGATTATTTTTAAGAAAGCAACCCAGTAAAGCGCAAACGTTGTATGAGTTGTTATTTTGATATTCCTAATTTGATTATTTGTTATGGGATCGTGATCATTATAACCTACCGATGGACCACTTAAAATATTTTACACTATTTTACACCTTAGTATTCTTATCAGTGCCTAGGTAAACCACGTACTTACATACCTTACTCCAACTTCTTAAATCTTTTGTACCTAATGGCATTGATCTACTTTTCCTCCATAGTAGGCGAAGGTTTTTTATTCACTTCATCCTTCTCAATCAATGGCCATGTGTTAGCTGCGTTCGACGCTAAAACGTGTGTATGATGTTGTGTCTTTAGCAGTATAAACTCGGCGTTTGATGAGCTGCGCGTGCACGTGCCCACGTTCCCCTACGAGAAGCGGCTCAGCAAGATCGACACGCTCCGCCTCGCCATCGCCTACATCGCGCTGCTCAGAGAAGTAATTACTAAACTCAATCAACTCGTATTTCCTAGTAATCCTTCTAGAAATGACGTTATCATTTACTTAAAAATTTGTACCTTGTGTTAATAGTGGGTACCTACTAGTCGGACTCCCAGATATGAAGGTGTCCTTATACGATATTTTCCTTCACCGTTTAGCATTGGATAGACATTTAAAGAAAATCGCTTGCGAAGTCTGGATAATCTAGAAGTGCGAGAGAGGGTTTGAATTTGCGACCCTTTTTCCCAAACTAAGAAAAGCTTGCTTTATGAGTACCATACAATGGGCTGGGTACTCCTAGTACCCCTATTGGAACCCGGGACCTTCGGTGCAAAAAGCAGGGTCACTACCAGCAGAGCTGAGCTAAGCAGGTCGTGGCTTGTTAGCAATGCGAGCGATCTGCGAACATGGCTATCATTGATATACATTTAAGACAAAATAGCAATTGTAATAAAAAAACTGCACTGACTGGACTGATGGCGAGGACGACAAAGGCATGTATGATAACCATATGTTAAGGTGTACCTATCAGCAAGGGCACATATTAACCAATTTCATGCAACATAATTACAGGTGTTAGAGGCTGATTACGACCCGTTGACTTACGTCGAGAAATGCCTCCGGGGTGAGATCAAAGCTGACCGAGCTCATTGGAACACTAGTGGTAAGTTGGTATCGGTTGGTGGTCGCTCAAATATCTAGCGTCCATTAGAGTCGTACGAATTTTGTAACTCTTTTAATGCACAGGTGTGAGAACGAAAATTTGTTTAATTAATACTTCCGTAAAAAATACAGTATTACGTATAAAAAAATCGCTAAAACGGACAGAATGGAATACTAGTAATGGCGCCAAAATTTATCCACTTTCAATACATTGATGTATTGTTATAGTTTAGATCCTATAACCAAATGTTATTGCATTATGAAATTTGTCATTATACAGATTTAACTGCTAGACTATCATGGATCAATTGGGAGAATCTCGGCGTGAATCCTCAGCGCCGCAGTGTCCTCACCACCCTCGCCCTCAGCTCTGAAAACATCCAGTACACCCATAACTAAACGAAGAACGCATGTTGTACTTACCTAGCTAATGTTACATACATTGAAATATAGTACGTAGTACATAATATAAAATGTTGGTTGGTATGTAACCTAATCAAAATTACGTCAGTATTATTTTTACAAATCTCTGTATCGATATATCTCTGTAACAGTAGATATTATAAATTATTTAAAGTAAGTATATATTAAGGTTGTATCTACCGTAGGATCTACTTGTACTTACGTACATCTATGTACATTTTACATAGAAATTTTGTAGTCAGCGACCAAAGAAGGTAGCTTAAAAAGTTAGTGACTCCATTTATACCTTTTTTTTTTCAAAATATGGATTTATTAAAATTTTGCTAGCCATTGATCTAGTCTATTAGAGCGATATATCTACCCATAAATATTGTATCAGTTTTTCAGTATTTTGTAAAAGTATTAGTAAAAGGGCCGGAAATTTTCAGGAATACAGTTACATTCGATTTTAGAATAAGTCGCAACAGAATTTCTGTTAATAATATAATTTTTTCTGGGGATCGCATGTGACAGAGGTGGAAGAATGTATCTGTCTTTTCCAATGCGACTTGTGGTGCAATACGTAGTTTTATAATTCTATTTATTGTAATGTTTAAATGTAAATAGTTTTCGGAATAAAACAATATAATTCGAGATCATTGTTTATTTTCACCAACACTAGGTGCACTTACTAACAATATTAACACTTGATTGTTTGTACCTATTATTAATATTGATTAAAATGTTATTGATCACCAACCAACAGTCACCATGATTACCTAACTCGTACGTAACAACATAAAAATATAATATGACTGTTATAAACTGCGTAGTTTTACAATATATTATTTACAAACGCAACATTTATTCAATGTATTTACGCATGGGTCCTTAAGTATCTACAAACATCATAGCTTGAATTTGCTCGAAGTCGTCTCAATTGTTTAATCATTTGGCACTACGCAGTGTAGATAGCTAGTATTAACAACTTAAGTGGGTACATATCTTATTAAATTTGACCAACTTCCACTTCCCCGATGTTTTCTTCCGACGCAATGCGCATTAAAAAATGTTGGTCAATTTTATTAATTTTACTCGACCTTTGACGACTAAATTGACTACCCCAAAATTGGTTTTACAAAAAAAATATGGTTCCTAAGACAGTTTTCCCGTATGTCCTATGGATTCAGATTTATCCATTTAAAACACTGCAAGTACTAAAATCTAAACCATGATTCTCTTATATCCTAATACTTAGTTTAATATACATAAATAAGCATCGTCAAAACCAGTAATGAAGGAATGTTGTTTGTTGCATATATTCATGTCGTTACAAGCACTGATATATTGTATTTATACATATAATAACCCTCAAATTTATAGAATGTTATAACGTATTATATCGCACTGTTTCCTCTGAAAAGCTCGTTATAATGCCATTATAATCCATTATAACTGTCTATAAATTTGGGGGTAAGAATATAACTATGTATTTCAGTCTGTTCCTGCATCACGGGAAAACTACTGGACGGATTTGGATGAAACTTGACACGGTTATAGTTTATGATAACCTAGATCAACATAATCTAATGAAACGGAAAATGGACGGGCTCGTCCGGGATGATCAAAGAGCGTGTACAAAATCGTGATTCCACCCCCCTCATGTATTTTGAAAGCACATTAGTAACCTATTAATTATAACTGACTTCGCAAGCATGTTCGTGGAGTATCACTATTAAGTCATCTATTACATGTTCTATTTACAAACAATTAACTTTCAATATACTTTTGATTCTCAAGGCCAGTCTTCTAGTCCTTGGTGCACCGTGTGCCAAGTCAGACCAGTGCCAGCAGGTTTATGACTAGAGGGCCATAAAACATGGCGAACGAATGTCCTTCCTTGCGTGAGTCCGAGGAATAATCGCCAATTCTTTCTCTTGCCGAAGTCATATGGATTTCTAAACGAACTCTTCAAAATTTTCCGCAATTTAGCATTTATGTGAGCTTCGACGCTGGTCTCACCTCTGCCTATGTTGGTGCCGTGTATTATAGTCAATGTGCCGAGTGCAAAGAGCACAGCGACACACGTGATAGCCATGAAAATCACGGCTTTCCTTTTCAGTGGGTTTGCGGCGATTCGCTGGCTCTCGGTGACAGGAGGCAGCGGCAGGTCGTGCTCCCGAGGAAAGTTAATAGAATCATACTCAACTATGACTTTGACCGGCACTAAAGCTCCAGTTTGATTCATTCTCACAGGATGTCCAATCAAATCAGGGTCGTTGTTCGGAATGATGCCACCTACAAATTAAATTAATATATTACAATAAGACTGTAACTTGGCTGCGATTAACTATTAAGTATTTTTACTACAAACTAAACATAAGGGCCATTATTTTCGATATAGTAGCCAAATCCACAATTTCTGTGTTTTTATCCGCCTGTCTGTCGTTTGAGTATTCCCATACTGCGCACGGATAAAACTAGTGCATGGAGTTTGATGAAACTTAGCATGGTAACAGTTTATAGCCCAGGTTGACATACTTTTGATCCCGGCCCGTTACTATATACCTATAAAAAGTATAGTCCAGTAAGAAGCCCAAATACTCCACCCAATGAATTTTACCGAAACTTAACATGGTTATAACATATAACAAGATCAACATCTAGAAAAAATGTCCTAGAGAATAGATGACTACAATGTCGCAGGCACTGCTAGACATAATACAAATTAATTGTTATAATTAAAATAAGGTATAATGTGGAAATAGCAATATTATTTACCCGTATCATTTAACCAAAGGACTTGATAACCAATATCGATGCCTGCAATGATAATGAATGAGACCCCGGCAACCATGTACACCATGTAGAGATAGAAGTACCTCGCATTGTAATATCCTACACAATTGTTGAGCCATGGGCAGTGGTGGTCCATGGCAAGGATGCATTGGTCACACACTGAGCAATGGTGAGTGCGAGGTGGCTTTGGTGTTATACATTTTTTACATATACCCGCAGCTTCCGATATCATTGTGCTCTGGAAATAAAATAGTAAGCAATTCTTTTCAATATTCCTAGATAAATAATTACATCAGCTTAATAAAATGATAGATTATAAAGAAAAGATATAAAAATTGATTAAACAAGAAATATGTACAATATTGGAACTTGTGTGTCCTCTGCATTAAGCACAAGCTTGTATCGCAGAGAACAAGTGAGTAACATAGATAAGGTTACAATACTTTAATAGGAATGAAATGTTTCATACTCAGTAATATCAGTTTTGGCTGCATAGGCTATTAACCATGTGCTCACTTTACTGTGAAGCCTTGTGAGGCTGGCTCGGGGTGACAGCAAGGCAAATGACAGATGACAGGGCTCACCTGAACAGCTGACATCTGCCTGTGCATAGCAAGGATATGAACCGAGGTTGCATGGTCTGTTTGGACAAGGTTATTGAAATTTACTTACATGAGGTGGGTATCCTGGTGGAGTAGCCACACCCTTGTAGTAGTGAAATATGATGTTGAGTAATAGCCAGTTGCCAAACACAACCAGAAATGTTGCAGTGTAGGCACATCGCTGCCACCAGTATGGCAAGCCAACCCAGTAAGCAATAAATACTACTGCCATGGTCAGGACTGTCACACAGAATACAAATACCTGCAAAATATTTAAAAACACATTTCCTAGTGTAAAAGTACAAAACATTCTAATAATGTCATGAAACTATATATTTATTTTGTTTAGAACCCATTGGTTTAGTTGAGTTCGTTGAGTTTATACTGGTGGCATAATACAGTATAAACTTTTTGTATTGGACATTAGGCCAAGTGTAAGGCTTGTTTACTTTCTCCATACTAGTTATAGGTATGTGCTGTAGTCTACTGACAGGACAGGCAACTATGTAGGTACCTGGTTAAAAGTGAATTAGCGACGTACATAGGTTATTCTTTAATGTCTGAATATTTATGTCTAGTATAGTTTAGTAGAGTTACTTACCTTTCCTAAATATGAGGCGAAATTATCGACGAACCAAAAAATTGGCTCTAATAAAAAATCAATGGCATAACTTTGACTCATATGTTCGTTGTATGTAAGAGAGCGAATTGTTAACGATGCTTGAGATATTTTCCACAATATTTTGGCTCTAAAACAGAAAGTAGGTAATTATTTGAAATGGTAGGCAGTGAAAATATAAAGCAAACATAAAATAGAGACATTCGACTTTTTTGAGCGGGTAAGCATCATTTTACAATAACTCACTTTACTCCCTGAAATAATCCTCTCCATTGAAATCTCCATTTTATAACAACCATGTTCTATTTTAATAAAATTTTACAATAATGTTGATATTATTATTTTACAACCTAACCCCTAAATCTGACCCATATTTGTGTTTATTCTAGTGATGCACCTAACCTACTGAAACGAATTATAATTACGCGAAATCGATTATTATTGTAAATGTAACTATTATTTCGTGGCCAAAACTTTACTTCAACTATACTAGTTCCATTCCATTTCTTTACTTTCTCGATGACAGTTCCATGTGGAAACTTGAACGAGCGTCTTTTTTACATTCTGTATACATTATTTAATAAAAATGTGACGCTTACGCACGTACAAGGACATAGCAGAGTCGGAGAAACTGATAGGGATGGAGCTATCGATAAACGTAACACGATAACAGACACGATATTTTTTTACAAAGTGTAAGAAACTAAACTATTGCTGGATATTTTTGTACAAATTTATTAACTAATATTACATTTCATTACAAGATGCAATTATATTATGTTGATTCTTTATTTATTTATTTTAATCGAAATCTAATGAATCATCATTGTCACTCAATGAGCTCTCCCCAATATTTATTATAATTTCCTGTACTTCTATATTATTTTGATTCTATTTTATGTTTATTATTTGAATGTTTTTGTTGTATTTGTCTTTGTTCAAAACATAATAAATATATGGGATCGATATCATTACTTATTTGGTCACAACACTACAACTATCAAATTAGAACTGTCATCGAGAAAGTAAAGAAATGGAACTAGTATAGGTAAAAAGTACTGTTTGTCCACAGAAGAACTAGAGATGTGTTTGTCTGACAAATATTTATATTATAAACCCTATTATAAGAAAAAAATGCTACTCTCTAGTTCATGGCTACACAAAACAGTAATTGCAATGCATAAAAGAGTATAATATTGTAGTATGCATGGAATTAGCGTAAAATTACCAAACTCATGAATGGAAAATTCGAAACGATACAACACTAGTATTTTCTATTTAAAAAGAATTGGCACTAACATTTTAAGTAATTTGCCAGTGTCAAGTATTATTTCAAATGTCAGTTTTCACCGGATTTCTCTCTTACCCTATAACATCAACATCGTTGTCGGAGGAATTCGAAAACCCATTTTCACCATTTACGATTAATTTGCCCACATTCTTGCCATATACACATAAAAAAATATTATCATCGTAGAAAGAGTAGCCTTATGAGATACCTATCAGAGATAGTCAGATTATGGACTACCATACAGGTTTTATGAAGAACAGCGCCACTATCCATCAGCAACCCACGATTCCCCGAAGGCACACACCGCGCTCTATCTACTATTTGTGAGAGATGGTTGCTTTCGGCCAATATGTAGGAACCTTTGTCACTAATATGTAGGAGTCATTACGAATCATATGTAGGAGCCTTTCCGACTAATATGTAGGAGCCTTTACGACTAATATGTAAGAGCCATTCCGACTAATATTTCCCTTTCAAAATAATATGTTGGAGTCTTAATATTTTCTAAACAATGTATAATGATGCAAGTTTTACATAGAAATAAAACTTGTATTATTAGGCAGAGACGATGCACAGCATCTGTGAGAGGGCGTTGTATACTTCCCGTTAGCTGTCAGCCAATCGCAGCTCGTATAAGGTCGTCCAATCAGCGCTAACTTCCGGTAGTCACGTGGTCCCAGTGGCTCGGTCGCTAATGGCGGACGATTTTACCTCATAGTTCTCTCACCAGGAGACCTTGAATGGATGCTGTGCATCGTCTCTGCCTAATAATACAAGTTTTATTTCTATGTAAAACTTGCATCATTATTATGGCATGTGACGATGCACAGCATCTGTGAGAGACGTGTTTATAACTCCTGGTGACCACGACGACGCTATGTGAGAATATGATAAAATTTAGGTACTGAAAACAATAAAACCATAAGTAACATTGGTTAATTATTTATCAACCCCTGATTAGGTACACTCTATATCAAAATCAAGTAGACGCTAAAAAGATTAACTACTAGTACAATGTAACAGAAATATCACATTTTTTAACTATTGATATTAATAATTTGTATAAAAATATCGACCTCGATCAAATTCTGATTAACGATACAGTTTCAATTCTGTGTCATACTGGTTCAAAATTATTTGAGAGATTACTCGTACTAGGCGAAGTCTGAGCTCTGCCTATTATTTGTTTACAATAGTATTTGGCAAAAGTATTTGGTCCACGCCAATTGCCACGAGAGAGAATGTCTTCAATAGGGAAATTTTCGTACCAATTCAACGAAGCTACTGCCGAGCGTACACTTCCCGGGGACGCAGAAATACCTGCATCCTTCAATAAACTTTTTACCCAATTACCTATAATAGTCCGCGACGCACTTTGCGTGGGACCTCGAACTGATACAAACAGGGAATCGTTACACTCGGCAGTACGTCTCTGCCTACCCAACTCTATAACCTTTCTTAACCATCCAACTGGACATATATTCTGGTTAGCATGGCAAGAAAGCTTCCAACCTGATTGCCTGTATGTAGCCGTATCCGTCTTTGATCCAAACACTGGGTACAAAAGAATGTGATCACCGCAATCAATGTAGCACTTTGGAGAGACTCTTAGAAGAGTAAGGTCATGCACACGTCGTCCAGATGCTAGTAATAAAAGACAAGCTAATCTACGCGACGCTTTGAATAAGGTAATATTATTATTCGGGGGATTCGTTTGCATCCAGGCAATTAGATCCCTTGGATCCCAAATAGGGGGTTTTTCTACTCTGGGAGTCTGAAGAGAGATAGCTTTAAGAATATGTTGTACTAAAAAATGAGAATTTAAATTCTCGTTACCCGTACGTCCAAAAGTTAGAACTACTGACTTATGGAACAGTATAGTAGGATAAGCCAAGCTATGCTCAATGAATAGGTATGCTAAAAATTTTGACAAACTAATACTATTTGGAATATTGGAGTCGAAGTTGTTATTTTGGCACCATCTGACCCACCGAGACCATGCGGGTCTATAAGTCCTGAGCGTGGACTCCCTCCAACTAGATCTCAGTAGAGACTTTTCAGCCTCAGACCAACTACTTGTTATTTCGCTCCACCCGCTATCCTCCAAACGTAGAGTTCCATATCTTGAACTCGAGGAGGTGGAAGGCCCGTGCTCCGGTCTATTAGCACTCGAGCTAAGTTGTTGATTTTCATGGGTCTGCTGAGTGCCCGACGTCGAAGATCCGGTAGCCAGTAGGCTCTCTTCCACATTGGAGCCACCAGTAAGAAAACACCTTGCGCTGAATTCAGATGGTGGAGTACTCGAGGTAATAAGCTCGGAGGTGGAAACACCCACGCCAGCTGAAATACCCATTGACGGCTGAAGGCGTTGTAAAATTGGGCTGATAAGTCTAAGCAATCTTTGGTAACATATTTCGTCACAACCCTGGTGTCCTTGGTCGCAAAAAGGTCTATCTGTGGAACTCCAAACCTGTGGAAAACAATCTGGCGTGCTGGTTGCAGTAGATGCCACTCGGATGTCTGCTTGCCGCGGGAGAGCCTGTCCGCAATACCGTTGAACCTCCCTGGGAGATATTCTGCTGTCATCGAGATACGCTCCCTGTCCAAAATACGCAAGAGTTGGTACGTCATGTGGAGTAAGGCCATAGATCGAGTTCCGCCTTCCTTTCGAATGTATGATATCACTGTGCGGTTGTCCGATTGCAGGCTCAGATGGCGATTGTGTAGACGGGATCGGAATTCTTTGACTGCCGCTATTATGGCAAACATTTCCTTTCGATTGCAGTGCCAATTCCGCTGGTCTGGTCTCCATCTCCCTGAAATTGAGAGGTCGTCCAACTGTGCCCCCCACCCGTAATCCGCGGCATCCGTGGTCATAAAATGGCAAGTCAATTCCGGGTGCAAGCTGCTCCGAGCTAGACTTCCTAAGGTCGTGAGCCACCATTTTAGATCCCTTGTGACCGGTGGCGGGATTTCTACTGGTTTGCGTGGTGGAAGATGCATTAGAGTCCGCGAATGAAGTTGAAGCTGGCGGCAGTGAAGACGACCTCTTGGAATGACGAAGTTGGCAAAGTTGAGAGTTCCTAATATCACCTGTGCTTCTTTCAAGGAAATTTTGCCTCTTCGGATAGCTCTCTCCGAGAGCAATATAATTGACTGGGTTTTTCGTGGGGGCAGACATTTGAAGTTCTCTTTGGTGTTCCAGATTAATCCTAAGAATTCTATCTCTTGAGAAGGGTCGATGACAGACTTGTTGTAGTTCACTGTCCAACCTAACGTCTCGAGAACATTGATAGACAGTTTTACCTGAGCCTGAAGAAGACATCTCGACTGACATGCTACCAGAAAGTCGTCTAAGTAGACTACGACTCGCATACCTTTGGATCGTAGGTGCTGTGCCACCCAGTTGGTCAAGGCCGAAAAATTTTTGGGTGCACATGATAGCCCGAATGGCAGGCAGGTCATCTGCAGAATTTTTTGACCATAAATTAGCCTGAGAAACCGACGGTGGCTTTTTAAAACACTCACGTGAAAGTAAGCCGACGATAGGTCCAGTTTTACCATCCAGTCTCCGCTCTGTAAGAAATGGGGTGTTTGAAAGTGAGAGATCAGCTTGAAAGGCTTCGGAACTATATAATGATTCAGGCGCTTCAGGTTGAATATGGGCCTTTTGGACCCATCGCTCTTGTTTGTTAGGAACATCGTCGAGAAGAAGCTCGGTCCGGCATCGCGATGATCCACAACTTCTAGAACGCCTTGATCTAATAATTCTTGTATCTGGCACTCCATCTCTGGCGATTTTGCAGTTTTGAACCGATGCAGGGCCTTTGCTGATGGATGGATAAGCGGAGGTTTGGAGGTAAATGGAAGACGCATTCCCGTGATCATTCCGAGAAGGGCCTCCGGAGCCCGAAGCATCTGCCACTGTCTCCGATACGCTCGGAGACAGCCCCCGTAAAACTGGTGTGGTTGCAAGTCATTTGTCATATCCCCTCTTATTTGGCTGACCTCCCTTTTTGTGGGGTTTCCTACTTTTATTTGATTGCTTAAAAGAGTTCGCATTGGTTTTGGCTTTTCTGAAGCTCGAATCGTTATCATTACGAAAGGGCACATTACTTGGCGGTAATTCACGAAAACCTGGTTTATTAGGCTTTGTTGGTAATTTAGGCGTAATTTTATTTTGATCTTTCTCCGGCCCGAACCAAGGGCGAACCCATTTATCAATGCCACCTGTATTTTGAATATAAGCACGCAATTGATTTTCATCGAATAAACAATTTGAACTTGGAGGAATCTTACGCAGACCCTCGCGGAGGTTCTTATTAAAAATTTCGCCCAGGATACGCTCCCGACGATTTTCGATATATTCAGCTCGTTTTCCGCAAACTAGCTGCATAATCTCCTCACTAATTTTGTGAAATTTTGATGAGGGTAGAAAAGATTCGGAAATTTTATCGAAAATACTGGAAGCATTAAGCACAGCATTCGGAGAAGCTGTCCAGTCAATGAACTGTTGTAAGTTTTGATTAAGTAACTCGCGCTGCGAAATTAACGCATTACATAGGGCTGCGATCAATTTTTCTGAATTTGCCGCATAATCTTTACCTTTAATAAATTGTCTAAGTTCATCGTTAATCTCGAGTTCGACAAAGCCTGGCGCAGCATTATGAATTTTCAAAGCATCCGCGTAACGCACATCCTTCCACGACGACTCGCCGAACTTTTGTAACCCTTCCAGCCGCTTAACGTGCTCAGGATTAGCGCGAGGAATTTTAGGATCTTTAAGGGACGTATTAACGACGCTTAAACTCAAACGCGGTACTTCATTCATAAAATTATTCGCGGCGACCGTTGGAATAATATTAGGTGCACACACGCTTTTCATCAAAATATTAGTTAGCACGGTCACTTGGTTAACGAGTTTTACAATATCTGAAGACTCACCGCGTTTCCGCCGTTTTACCTCAGAATCCGAAGAGCTAGACTCGGATGAACTTGAAGCGCTAGGTGCAGGCCGCTTACGGCCCGATGTAGACATCGAGTTGTTGTCTACCCCCGCTTCTTGTTCAGAATCGTTATTATTCAATAACGCACCATTAATATGATTATCACTCATATTTAACGACATTAATAACCACTTATAGCAGTATATACTTAAGTATGTACCTTAGTATAAATATATTAACTAATTAAGTACAGTTTCTAAATTTAAGATGTTGCTTAGTCGGGAAATAACGACGCTATGAGGTAAAATCGTCCGCCATTAGCGACCGAGCCACTGGGACCACGTGACTACCGGAAGTTAGCGCTGATTGGACGACCTTATACGAGCTGCGATTGGCTGACAGCTAACGGGAAGTATACAACGCCCTCTCACAGATGCTGTGCATCGTCACATGCCATAATAATGTGTCGTTTATTATGGCGGCGCTGTTCTAAAGCACGAATATTCAGCATGTCGTAATAAACGTTGCACGTTTCTCATGCTATTTACAGCATCCTGTCTAAATTAGGCCTAGTGTTATGTAAGCTGTGCTATCAACGGGAAGCAAGCTTTTTTTAATAAATGGCTTAGCCTGTTGGTGTGTGATATCCTCTTGTTAGTGTTATGCGAGTTAACAAGAAGCGTTCCTTCAACCTAGTCATTTCACTAAATTGCAAGGGTAGTTAAAATATAAATTTATTATCATCTTGATTATAATAAGCTGGCTGTGCCCATGACTGTGTTCAGGCGGATTGAGAATTAAATAAAAAAACAGAATAATTTTTTACGTGACCTCGTTTATTTTGTACTGAATCCTAACGTTATAAAGAATATATTTTCCATGTGCCTTTCTGAAGAAGATAATTTCCATATGATTTTTTTAAGCATAAGATTAGATTTTTTAAACGGCGGTTTTATTTTTATTAAAAAAAATGATGTGAAAATAAAAAGGCAGTAGGGCAGGATGTAAGACATTATGCTAATGGCACGGAATACAATATAATATATATGTAAAGAAAAATATAATTTCTTTCATTTAAATATTCCCGCGCATTAAGCGCCATCGTGGGATTTTGATTTTGTTATATGTGGTCGAATTATAAACCATGTAGCATCTAGCTGTCATGAGAAAACAATTTATTAATTTTATTACATAGAAAGCGAATTACCGTACCTAATTGTGATTTAGGAATCGACATAGTGGATTAATAACATTAAATGTCGTTTCTTTTCTTACAGGTAAAGTTTAGTTACTAAACACTTGTATTTATGTGAATAAGACGTGTAAAGTTAACACAATAAATCTTTTCTTACAGAGAAACTCAATTGTGTTTAGATTGACTGTGTCGCCCCAATCACTAGAAAACAATATCTTATATATATTCAATAAAATAAAGAAGTTATAAACAATATAGATTTCAGTGTTGAAACAAGGACACGTAAAATATATTTATTACGAATTCTATGAGACAGAGTTTTCATTGAATAAGTGACATAGTTACCGGAGTACTTGTCACGGGGCAATGACCCCACACCAATTAAACAGCTATACTGATAACAAAAAATACTCAACACTTACCGCACCGCGGCAAACAGTGACCACATTTTGACAGCTCGATTCGGTACCGATATACGTCTTAGCTATTACAGACTACAACCACAAAAATACGCACTAGTAAGTACCTACCGTTGTGGCTACGGTTTTAGCAAATATATATGACGTCACCCGTTGTCGCGAGGGTACTTCAAAATTTTATATAAAAAAAGAACAAAAAATACAATAAACTTAAGTATTATACAAGGAAAGTTCGCGGTTGCGAATGTTGTATCTATCTGAGATTAATACATGATCTATTGAATATGAGATCTAAAATTTATTTTTCACTTATATAGGAATGACGTGGTGATAAGGCGTGGGCCACACAAAATTGACTTTGGACAGGGTTGTCACATCACTTCTGTGTATTGCAGGTTATATTAATATATCATGGACCGGCCGTCATTACGACCTCTCTCAACGTCTTTTCGTGTGACCTGCGCCTGAGATACAGCCATTGGGACAATGCTTTATGTTCCTGGCGGCTTTTCACGGCCCGTGACGACCATAACACCAGAAGAGGCACGGGTACATGACGAGTCAGGACGGTGCCTGGGACTCTTGAAACTCTGAAAAGCCACCCTAACAAAGGGCAAGTTCGATAAAAATAGCTTACTCTATACTTCAATGAGATCGTTAATAAGATTTTGCGTCTTCCGTAGACGATAATTATTATTATAACATAGTATGCGGAGCTGAATTTCTGAATTGCTGTAAATTATTATATATTCTTAATAATAGCGCAGGAGCCATCGTAGTTACAGTATTCAATTAAGCTCCACATAGTGAACGCAAATTCTCGCAGTGTGCGGTAATTACTTTTGAGCGAGACGCATCTATTACGCTCTTACTATTTGGTTGTATGTAAAGGGATTCAGAAAGGTTATACTAAGCCTTGAACCTGCGCTTCTCTGGCGCATTTGTGATCATAAATTTATTTTCTTCAAATTCTGACGTCATATAATGATTACATCAGTGCTAAAGAAGCTTAGGTTCAGGGCCCCAAGTCTGCTAACACAATCGATTTATAATCACTTTTGACAGATGTCCCATACAATATCTGTCAAAAGTGACAGTTACTATTCGGTTGCTATTCGCTTATGAATCGATTGTGTTAGCAGACTTGGGGCCCAGGGCTTAGTTTAAGCCTTTCTGAATCACACTACGCTGGCCACACCATTAATTTCGATGACGGGGATAATTAATGGTATCGCATCGTTTGCTCGATATTAAATTTGTGGCAACTGCACATAGTGTAGGTAATCAGTAAACAAACTTTACACAATACTTAGCGCTTAAAAAATAATTCTATTATGTTATCTATAACAATAAACTCACGTTTTCTTATAATTAGTATAAATAACACTAATTTATTATTTGTTTTTATATCTTATTATTTAAAATGGGTGATAGTCGTATTTAAAGAACGCAATTTCCAAGCTTGCCTAAAGTATGTAATAAACAGTACCCATATTCATTAAGAATATGGATAAGCATTTCAAATATCTTACATAGTTTACAGAAAATGTAAACTTTTAGCATGTAGATCATATTATATTTAAAAAACAGCAGAAACTTTAAAAAGTGCGCAATAAGAGCATATTACTATCGTTGAAAAAAAAGGCTTCGCGTCGTGGAATCCAGCAGCGGTTACGGCCAAGCCGAGGTTTTGATCCATATACAATGACCCAACCGGCAATTTTAAATAATTCGAACATAACTAGTCCAATGTATTAAGGAGAAAGGACAAGGTTTATTTCGATGTACTTGTAAAAGCTGTTGGAATGGATGTTTAAAAGTACAGTAAGAAACTTGGAATGTTTGATAAAGACAAAAGTAAATGTAATAAGCGTCAAACAGTGTCTTGACATGAAATATTAATTATTTGGTCGTTGATGCGTGGTTCATGGCACCTAATACAAAGGGAAACAGAAGAGAATAATCACCATCGCGCCATGTTTAATACTAGTTATAAGTCACAAAACGTAAAATGATGAAAGATGGCGGCTCTGCGCATGTTTATTTGTATGGATTAGAAATGCGCCAAGCAGCAGTTCATTTTACGTGGTACAGCCTATACATACGTGAAATTGTTCGACATCTTTCCCGGAGGGGGAAGGGGGAGGGTAGCCCCTCCCCCTTCCTCGGGATAAAAAGTATATTGTTGTCCCTGGATAGACGTTCCGGATTCCGCATTCCTAGTTTAAGATCCATCAAGTAGTTACAGTATGCGTGTTCAGATATACAAAAAAAAGATATACTATCTTGTCTTGATAATCCCTACCTTTGTCTGAACGGATATTATACAGTAACTGCTGGATGGATTAATATTAAACTGAGCATGGTGATCGCGTGTATCCTGGACATACGTTCAGCGTACTATCTATCCCAAGATAACGACGAAAACAAAATCATGGACAAAGCAAGGATATGCGGATAAAAAAATAAAATTAAAACAAAAATATTTAAAAAATCAGTCATATCTTTTTTTGCATTTAATAAACATTGATGCAGAACGCTAACGAGTATAGGACAACTAGATACGTAACTACACCACTAAAATAATATGATAGCAGAGAAATATGCTACTGTAGGAGCGATTCAATCACAATTAATAACCCTGCAACGATTTATGGTTTCATCATCTATATAATGATAAGACTGGTCTCATAGGGAAAATATACCCTGTAGGAAATATCCTTGTTCCTAATCATAAAAAAGATTATATAATAACCGTAGTAAGTATGACTAAGCTAAGTATTGCGGCACACCAGCCTAATCAGGATCAATTATGTCAGTTGGATAATGTCATACCATATGTATAATATACAAATAACATCTTTGCCCATAGAAAAATAGTAAATATAAAAAGTACTAGTATGAGGAAGTTTAATAGTTCACGCTACGAAGTTATATCTATAGTCTAATTAGCCGCGAGGACACACTTTAGGGGCATATTAGATCATCATATAAATAGGACGTCCTGATCTACGACATAAATAAATGATAATTCAATTTGCCCATTATGCAGGTACAGATATAGCACGCACTCTGGTTCGCTTTAATGAACAACGGATACTGTAACGCACCGTCCATATGATTGCTAGGTTAGCTGCAGGTACAAAACAGCTAAGAGGCTCAAAGTGAGTGCGCGCGCGTGTCGATAGGCGGCAATTTTTTTCTTAAACGTTTATTCGGCAATTTGAATAAGAATATGTGTACCACTTGTATGGGTCCAATGTGGGAATTACTGGCGGGCCGCTACCGCGACCGGTTCAGGTACTAGCGTGTCCAGCGTTCGCAACACCGCCATCATGCGCTTCAACAGGCAATCGGTAGCCAGTATTAAAACCTGTAATAAAAACGCAAAAAAAAACTATAAACGATGATTCAGAAAGAGCATACTACCATTTGAACCTACGCTTCTTTAGTGCATATGTAATCACAATTTCGATGTCATTAAAAAAATCTTACCAAGAAATATCGTTGTGAGTATTTTTTTTAAATGATCTTATTAGTGACTAATGATTTCAAATACGCTAAAGCGCAGGTTAAACTTCAAGTTGTAGTATACCCTTTGTATCATGTTGTATAACACAGTTGTGACGACACATTACTAAACTAATGATAACAATTTTATATGTTTATTTATTGCAGCAGATAATGATTATAATGAAGTATTGTTTTGTTGTAGGTATTATCATTGCATAGATAACTTAGTGCACTTGAAATGAATGTTATTGTTCTTGAGAGTACTTACATAGGTACTTTTCAATATAGTCTGAGTATATTAGGCGAAGCTGAGGTCACATAATTATATCGACTATTTGGTGAATCTATCAATGTGAATATCCTAAGAGTCCGTTTCACAACTTAGTTTGGACCATACAAAATCTGTCAAATTATTTGTGGTTCATTGTGAAACAGGCCCTAAACAGAATGGACGTTGATTTCAGACCTTCATGACTGCTCACCTTTATTTGTGACCGCAATGGCAGCACGGCGACGAGCCACCAAAGCCACGCCGGCCCGTCGGCGGTCTCCCACCAGTTCTCCGCGATATCGTCGCGAGGCAGCCCCCCGAATGTGGTTTCAATATCATCAAGCATCTTGGGATTTATTTGCATCAACCACGTGACCGCTTTAAACACTATTTCATTGCCCATCATTCTCAAATCTAGTATATCCCTGTAGTGTATGGGGCTGACGTCATTGATGGGTCTTATCCTGGCGACATCGCACCTGTCAAGTGAAAGTTATTACATATTACTATTTACATATAAATAGATAAGAACATATAAATAATCGTAATTTAATAAATAAAGCTAAGTTTGTTGCATAATGTTGTAATATAAAGCTACATACATTTAGCATAAGGACAAAATATCAAAAAAGACTCTGCAAATAAATGTCAAGGAATAGCAAAATATAATATGCCACCAAGAAGAGAGCATTATTATCGCCAATTGTGTGCAGACGAGCGGGCTTACATGAACTAGATGGTCCTATAACGAATTTGTAAAATCCTAGATATAATGTCACCTCGGCATAATTTTTTTATTGTCCCAATATTCCCCGCCATTAAGCTTAATATTTTAAAGTTTTCTTATTCTCAAGCAAAAAATAGGATTATAGCCAATTTGATGGTGCCACAAGTACAAAGAAACGTGAAGAAGATTGGACATTTGCTATATATAACGTTATTGTTAAGACTTACCCATCCCTGACGCTCTTCTCTATCACCCTGAACCGTGACACCCCCACCGTGGACAGGATAGACCGACCATCCTCAAAGTGCACACAGTCTCGCACCTCCAGTATCTACGAAAACATTATTCTTTACGACATGGCGTACTTTGTGAACAGACTTTGTGAGTAATATCAATTTTGAAGGGCCCTTTATTTTGTCATAAAGCAATATACTTAATGAGCAGCGAGCAGCTTATTTATACGCTAACGAAACATAAAGAAAACTTCTAAAACTCATATTAGCAAATTATACCTCTGATTTGCATGGCAAAACCTATTATGACCGGATTAGAATATGGAACGTTAGTAGTAACTGACCGTGCCGATGTTCGCGTACCGACAGTCCCGGTCCCCGTACAGCATGCCGAACTTGCGGGCGCCCGACTCGAGCACGCGACGGATCATCAGCCAGTGGCGGGGGTCGAATATGAACAGCGGACACGGGACCCTAAACAATAATATAATATAACTAGCTGTTACCCGCGACTTCATCCGCGTGGTATTTAACAAAAAGCGGACGAAGTCGCGGGTAACAACTAGTCTAAAATAAAAGTAGCCTAAGTTACTCCTTGTTACATCAGCTATCTGCCAATGAAAGTCCCGTCAAAATCGGTCCAGCCATTTCAGAGATTAGCCGATACAGACAGACAGACAAAAATTTAAAAAAAAAATGTTTTGGTATATGTACCGTGTATACATCCAAATGCACTTAGTAAAAAGCATTCTTACCAGGATTTGAACCCGGGATCCTCGGCACAGAAAGCTGGGTCACTACCAACTGAGCTAATCAGGCCGTCACAATAGGAATTTAATAATTATACTTGTTTTTAATTCTAAAAAATAACAGAAACCTTAAAAAGAAATGAATACTGACGAATGACTTATGCTTCCTGGCTTTAAATACTTCTTTAAATATTCTGCCCAGTTTTAATAGTTGCCCTCGTTTTAATAGTTATACTGCTATTCGGGGCAGAGTAGAAATCAGCCCAAAATTTTCAAATTATATATGGTGTAACTAACACGACTTTGTTTTATTTATATACCCCCGGATTTTATAGACGTTTAATAACTATATTAAATGTCATATAGTACTGCGCACAAGAGTTTTACTTTGCGCAATACTACATATATGACGTTTAATAAAGTTAAATAACGTGTATTAAATCTATTAAATTATGAAGAGGTAAAGTTTGTGAGTGTGGATGTCTGGGCTAATAACCGGTACTACTCATTTGATTTTGAAAATTCTTTCACTGATAGTAAGCTAAATTATCCCTTCGTGCCCGATATGATGACACTGATGAGTCGACTAGTCACGATATGTGCTATATGTCATCATAGGCTATGTTTCATAGAAACACCACGGGTGGAGCTGCGGACATAAGCTAGTCCGATGTATCAGGATTTGCTTAATGTCAAGTGACATAGTTGCAATGCAAGTTATGTTGTTCGTTTGTCTAACAATCGATATATTGTTACCAGGCATCGACTCGTCACGAGAATGTATACACACGTATACTTACTCCCGAATTTATAGACGTTTGATAAAGGTATAAAACGTCTATAAATTTGGGGGATAGTCTATTAGACCAAGTATCAATGTGTGTACACCGCCGCGACACCGACCTATAGCGATTCCTTACGGCATTGTGTCACAGCTGATGTGACACAATAAAACATATATTTATTGAAAATAACGCGTTTACACGATCAGGAGTTGCACAACACTTGTGCACTCATAAAAATTACATTACATCAGTGTGCGCGATTGTATTTGCAGCGATAAACGATACTATTTCTAGTTTGTAACTGTAGCGATTAGCTTAGTTCAATCATGGTACAGTTATGTAATGAAATATGGCCGGGGGCGTATTATGAACTCTTAATTCCAGGCAATTCACTTCCCGGCCTAAAACTTGACATCTTTATCATATTAACAACTTAAGTTTCGCATAGATAATAATACATTGTCTCAGTCTGTAATTTCACCGACAACGTTCTGAATTAGGACAGCTTATTTATTAGGATTAGTATTAATTATTTATTTAAATTATAAAAATGTTAGGCAGTTCCTAATACTCCCCTTAGACGTTTATTTACTCTCCTGCCTAAGTGGGCGTATTGGATGATTGGACGACAATTTAATAGTACCTATAAGTTAAAAAAACAAAAAAATACTTACGATGGATAAGCGACTGTGCACACGAATATCGGTATCAAATCAGGTTCTAGGGGAACTGGAACATGAAGGGCATCTACTGAGGCCAGCGCGGCCTGCACGAACACGGTCTCTCGAGTCTGCGAATAAATAATTCATTGATAGTTCCCTCTTCTCGACTAAGACATTACAGGAGAATTCGATTGACTCCCACATCGCAGGATTTTTATCATTCCAGGCGCAAAAAATACGTAACAAAGTTCTCGCCCTCAAGAGTTGGGTGGAACATAGACTATTCTTATATTTGAATACAAGCTGACCCTACAGAAATTCACCTGTCCAAACATCAACAGCAATTTTACTGTTCCTAAATACCTTATTTGGACCATTACGAATATTAAAAAAAAACACACATTGGTCCAACTATTCTTAAGTTATGCGCTTGCTAACCAACAGCAGATAATTTTTGTTTTGTACAAACAGTATAACGCCTTTTAGCTATAGTACAAGTATAATGCGTCTAGTGGTTCGATAGTCTATTAATCGCGGGCGTAATCTGTAGTGTCGAGTCGTACTTACAGCATTAAGGTTGAACCCTTGCAAGGATCTTAGGCACAGGGGGCATCGTTTCCCGTAGTCGAGCGTTCGCTCGATACATATCCTACAGAAGGTGTGGCCGCACGGTGTCGTCACGGGGTTCATGAACGTCTCGGAGCAGAGGATGCACTCCATGTCCGCCAGCTTGACCCACGACGTCGACAGCAACTGGCGCACGGAGCGGTTCAGCTGTCTGTTGAACCGCCTTGGATCTTGATCTTTGCATAGTATAGTTATCACCTGGAAAAAATGCATTCCTACTTACAATACATATGATGTTATGATAATTGTGTAAATTATTTTGTGAGGCCCATTGCTAGATAATAAGGATAGCATTCCCAAAATAATATATCAATTTATTACATATTTTAAAATGACACTATGTTTTAAGTACACGGAGCATAGTTACTGCAGCGCGTGGCCTAATCGGATCTTGGGTGGGTGACTGAGCTATAAAATCAGACCCGAAGCGCGTTAAGCCTACCATACTAAAGGTCTCGTGCGTATTTTGCCCACACTACACAAAACGCCTTACACGCGAGGGAGTAACCCTTATTTTAATGTTACGAGTAGGAGACGCGGCTTAACATCATTGACCGTCAGGGCAGGTTCAGGATCAAGGTTGCTCATAGTTATTTTTACTTTTATACCAGATGTTCTATTTCAGTCATGATTCAACCAACACGGAGACATGTAATAAGAGCATCATTGTGCCCGGGAACACGTCTGCGATGACGCATAGATAAGTAGATACACTTATATAATGCACACAATATAATCCTTGCTAACATAAATGAACGGGTATGTATATGATTACGCAATACATGTGTTGGGACTTGTTTACGTGTGTATTTATACACATATTATTTTACTGGAACTTAGTTTTGTATTTTTTTCCGAAATAAATGCCGATCCGCCATTTGTGACGACCTGATTGGCTCACTTGGTAGTGACCCCGCATTCTACGCTGAGTGTCCCGGGTTCGATCGTGGTAGGGACCAACATTGTTTAATGAACACAAATGTTTGTACCCGAGTCATGGTTATTTGGTATTTGTATAAGTATTATATGCTGGGTTCACCCCGAGTCCATTGTACGGTATTATTATTATTAAAAGTATGGTAATTTTTGTATTTTTCGCCTACCCGTCTTTTTGCGCATCACGGGAATAGCACTAGGCGGATCTCGATACAACCTGTCATCAGGATAACCAGAACATTTTATCCCGGACAATGAAAGGAAGGATCCTTCAGAGAGATGGACTATGGCCTGAATCCCCTGCGTATTGTAGGAGGTACGTGCCCAACAGCTGGACATTAATATACCCAATTTATTAGTATATAATGGAACCCGACGAGCCAGACAAAAAATAAAATTTTGGACTGCGAAAAGGCCATTTTTCATTCTCGTCTAAGAACCGGAATGCTACTATACTATGTCTTACGGCTTGAATAATATAGTACGGAATAAGCAGCTCGCTGAGTAATTTAATATACAACCACAATATATTGGTATGGACATTTTTGTGAGCAGTTTTGGTTGCGCAAAGGTATGATGAAACGATTTTAACTTACGATCAATCACACTTGTGTTGAGTCAACCGATCGATGAGTATTTGACCTTCGTCGTGGCCCTCAGAAAGCACTTCGTACGTTCACTAGTTTGTACTAGGGTAAAATAATGGCGGACACTACCAAGACATTGACGCGCTAAGATGACCATATGTTAACTAATGTGACTGACATCATCGTTCGAGGGTTACGTCTAGGTCAGTACTTATACGTGATACATAGCTGCTTTTATACGACACGTTCTTTGCCGCGCGCTCAGATGTGCGGCATTGAACGCGCGAATGCTCACTCGCGCAATAGGTTCGTCTCATAATTTACGAATTAAGAATTTCGTAGTTATAGTTGTGGCTTCTTTCAGAAAATTCGTTCTAAAAAAATATTTATACTTTTGTTTGTTATCCATGTAATATAACATTTGAATAAGGCTATGTTTATCTGTCTTATAAAAAATGTAGAGGGTATATGTAAAATCGTGTTACGTTCGTGATTCGGGGTCCAGTAGCGCCCATTGCCCCCGTGCCCCTGTAACCGCGCTTCTCCCTTGTGGTCGGCCTCTATGTCATACAAACCTGCGCTAACAGTGTGTGCGCGGCTCGCGTGCCCGGCTGACAGGACCCCGCCGCCAGAGCCAGGTGCGGCGCCGCCTCCAAGTAGCGGTTCGCCGCTAGCAGTTTCAGCGCATAGTTATACCGCGCCTATAGAACCAAAACACACGGCGTTACGATAACGGTAACAACAATGCCTCGTAGTCGAACGCAAAATGCTAATCAAATTAATTACAGTTAGGTAATGTACAGCATGGTTCAATAATGTGACATAAGTAATATTTACACGATTTACATTGGATTTATCAAGCATTTTTAGATGAATAGTGCTCTGTAATGCACAGTAAATGTAATATAAATACAAATGTACATACATGTAAATGGACGAATGTCGTGAATGAAGAATGATGCTTTCTATAAATTTGGAGGAAGATTTTATAGCGTTAACTTGCTATACCATTGAGAAAATTATACAACTAAAACTAACACACGCAATATCCTGATTAGGTAGGGGTCAGAATCGACAGCCAGATAGACCTTTAAAAAAAATCTGTCAGCTTTTTCAGAATGGAAGTCGATTCCAACCAATTTAGTGCATGCATAGAGGCCATAATAAATGGTGCTCTACTTGTTACAAAGTAACGGAAAACTATATCACAGCTTCGTTCATAGGAGTCTTCGTTCGAACGTCCATTAAAATGATGTGGAATATAGTTTACCTGAAGCGATATGGGAACGCGTCGTGTGGAGCTAGCGTAAGGAGTTGCGCCATGCGCCCGCGCCGCGCGCGTCCTCCGTATAGCGCCATGGCCGCTTCGTGACTCGCTCACACGCTCCACTATGGAAGAGACAGCCATACATACACATACAACCGAAATTACCTTGTTTTAATCAATCAACCAATTAAAAGTTTGATATGCTTTGTATAAAACAGTTATGTTAGACTTGTGGACTTATGTTGTCCAAAAACTAGACGTAACCACAGTTAAATTTGGCATACGTGTTACTTTCAGCGTATTTTACTATAAGGACATGCAATAATAAAAAAGCTTCAACATTATCCTCCCAAGAAATATTTTGAAAGGACGCTTACGTTCCTTTAATGCCGACACAAAATTTAACAAAGAAGCCAAATAATAAGTCTTGTGACATTTCGTCCACGCGGCTATATAATACCATGTTACATAACTTCAGCAACGGAGTCAGAGTTTGTGTTATATTACATAATAGCGACGCGAGCTATGAGCGCGCAGCGGGTGTTCGAGTTGCTTCATCTAAATTTCGACCGGTGACATAACCGTAATTAATGAATGGGTAAGTTAAGAAATTATAATTATAATTTAACAAGATATAATATTTCCAACATGAGTGAACTTTACCTTACTTTTTATACAACGTGCAATTAAATTGACGCAGAATTAGTTTGTTCAAAATCAAAAATAAAAGTGTGAAGTTGTCAATTTTGTTTTATTTTCCAAAAAACGTGTTTCATTGATAACTATTTTGTAATATTAGTGGGATATTAACCAGATAGATAATATAGTTTGTAGGGTAGGCTTAACGCTATGAATAATGAAATGCTGATTTATTATAATATTTGAATATTATTATTTTCTTGCATCTAGCATTTTCCTCGTTGTAGTGAGATGAATAGTGGTGTGTTTCGCACGCCTGCGTAATTATTCGAGTCTCATGCCTTTGAATCCCTTGCTACGCTCAGATTTATATTTTTGAACAACTCGCTCGCTCGTCCTTTGTCCAAGCACTCACAAGTAATAACAACTTTGAAATCTTGCATAACAACTTGATGTACTTGAAAGGGTCCGTAATGATCACTATCGTATATACTACTATGCCAGTACACTCAACACCAGTAAACTCTATGGAATTAAAGTTGATATTATAAGTAACTTACACTTAATACGATGATAATACACTTTCAAGCTGAATTTCAAAGCCGCCGGTACGTAAACATTAACCTAAACTAGCTTTATGATAAGAAAAATAAACATATTACTATTTTATTCTTGAGCGTAACAACCACAATCTACCATGAAAACCAAACCGCCGGTCGCTTATCAATTAAACTAGCCGCAAACTTCACAATAGAATCATTCAAGTTCGTTGAAGAAGCCGTTGTTAAAGACCTAAGAAATTCATGATCAATCCCTTTTAACGCCAACAGGAATACAGCCAACGCCAAAAGCTATTACAAATATTTCACAATTGAAATCAATCGATCACTGCTTGGAAATAGCGGAATATTATAATTATTATTTATCTAACATAGTAATATAAAAAAGCTGTAAATAATTATAATATTAAATTATTATCTTCTGTCCCTAAGTCATAATATATAAGGTCTAAAAAGTTGTGTAAATTATATAAAGATGTCCATCCGTAGACGATGTTAAGATTTTGTAAAAAAAAATATATATTTCATAAATATTGGTAAAAAATAAATTAATAATTCAGGCACCAAATAAGCTATAACAAAATTAATTTTAAATTAAATACTTAATTATATTTATGAATAAACGTCATCGGTTACTGTCGGACCAATGTCGGACTGCCTACATGTTAGACTTTTGATATATTTCTCACTATTTGGATTAGACGACCATCCACCATCCGTAAGAGGGACCATAGCCTCCCAAAACGACTTCTACTCATCACGCACGTCCTTAAAATTATGTCAAAATCATGCCGTCTGTCCCTCCTTATAGGTACAGGGAGGGGAGCTTCCATTAGTATTCTGTCATGCCTATGGTTTATGAAATTAAATGACCCATTCTTTATAAGGGTGATATAGTTAATTAGCGGTCATCGCATAGCCTTCAGAAGTACACTGGCTTAGAGACTTAATAAAATTATACAACAGGTTCTTCTGGGGTAAATAACATTATATGGCCTCGGAGATACATGATTAATGTATAGACTCTTGCTTAGCCGCCGAGCAATCTGACGTCATTCCGCCGAGGCCCAATTCTCGGGCACTCAAATTCATCACGAATTCAAATTAAATGAAAATTAAGTCGAGCTATTCTGGAAATGTCGAATCCGTAATTTCTCGAAGGGAAGCCGCTTGAACTGATACGAACTGTCGGGACCGTGCGTTCGAATTAGAGCATAATTGCTGACATTGAAATGATTCATATCACTACATTCAATATAAAAGGAACAAAAATATGTTTAAATTTTCTGAAATAGACATATGATCCAAATAAATTCCATTGAAATAGGTATAGAATGTTGCATATAACATTAAATATAGAACGAATAAGGTTTTGTTTTATATATTTACGAAGAAGGTATATCATTGCATACAGTAAAAAACTACGTGAAGCCTTAGAAACGAATAAAGCGTGAAACAGATATACATCGCGGGTCGAGTATCATTTCTTTTGGCAACTTTGCCCTTTGAATCGAGATTGTTTCGATTAGGACTGAGAATACATGATTCGAGAAAATCGGCTTTAAATTCAAAATTGTATAGTCGAAATGCAATCTCTATTTTGAGATTATCGACATACATATTTATAAGTTTTTAAGTATATCAAATATGTATATAGAAAGAAAATATTATCATAAAATTAAATTTTCTCGCCGTGTATAAAACCAGCAACGACTCGACTGGCCAACGCTGTGCGGTAAACAGGTAGGATTAGAAAAAAAATGTGACGACATCAAATGATTTTAAGCTTACCTAATAAGGACGATTGGTCGTAATTGAGCAACTGGCTCATATTACTCAAGTTGTTCATTACGTTAATTGAGTCAATGGTTTCAACCGATACAGGCGGCAGACGAAAGCGGCCTAGAATACATTTTCCAGGCGTCCTCAGTGCAACCACCAGAAACTGGAAATGACATTCCACGTATACGCAGGTGCGCAGTGTAATTAATTGGCTGCTATTTATAGACCGCGGAATACCGCCCCCTAGCGACCTTGTTGCAAATATGCTACAAGTCCTGAATTCTATTAACTATTTTACTGCCTTACTTTTTATAATAGTCAATTTAAATTACGCAATATTACTATATTAACAGTATTATATATTACACATAATATTTAAACATTACAATGAAGTAAGAAATACAAAAAAGGTTAATTTCCAGTTCAGTTGCGTTTCATTGTTTCCTTTATATTACGTGAATTGGCGTAAAAACACAGTTAAGTGGAACGGTATCAAATAAAAAAAAGTCCTGCCAAGCATTCGAAGGTTGATCAAGTTAAAATTTACGTAAGAGTGTTCTAAATCGTGAGTAATGTCTAGCGAACAGTGAGACCTATATAGCGGGCATAACGTAACCTGCGACCCGACGGCGGCGTTCTCCGCTGCATAGCCGACGGCCTGACAATGTCGTTACATAACCACAATGTAACAAACAAATGGCCGATTTACATAATAGCCTTGTCGGTGAGCGATTATCGTCGCGAACGCCCACGCGATACTGATGTGGTGCCACTATAACGCGCCTTTATTGTGTTACATTCTATATTCGATTATTAAAATGTCGTAATCATAGCGATAATTGGTAATCATGGCGTCTGATCATATATCTCAATAGTTTTTGTATTATTATTATCCCAGATATCATTAATATTAGTTTTATAATTGGTGCCCTTGACCCTCGTTTGAAGGTCCGAGGTTAATGAACGACTATTCAACAAATAACCTAGTACTTGCTTGAAAGGTTATAACGTTAATCAGATGGAGGGTTCTATAGAAATCTATACATGGGTTGGGTTATAGTCATAAACACGGATCAAACACGTAAGGGTCTTTTGAAAATTATTTAAATACTAGCTGTCCCGGTGAACTTCATACTGTCTCAGAATCTTATTTTTTTTGTGAATTTTTAGCTTGTTGTAATAGTTATTCTGCTATTCGGGGCAAGAAAAAATTAAAAAATATAGAAATTGGCCCACCCTTCTCGAGTTAAAAATGGTGTAACTAACACTCCTTTGTTTAATATATTTTTATTTTTTATTTTGTCTATGTAGGTATCATCGCCGAGGTTAATACCCATATAAACTGACTAGGTATTTAAAACAGATGAATTTCTTATCGTTGAATTGTAATAATTGTAACGAACATTACGTGAATATACCTACATCTAAAACTATATCTATAATAGGCTGGCTTTGCCATATTCAATTCAAAATATACACAATACGTAACTCGATAAAAGGGTAATTGGAATTCGTTAAATAGGTTACGTAAAAGTTATCAAACTTTAGCAGAGTATATGTTTGTGAACAATTGTTTACGAAATAATATGATTATTGTAGACACACACCAAACACTCGATCAGAGAATTGATGCAATGTGTTTGGTAAAGAGTTACCAAACACATTGCATCACCAATAAGAGTGAGGATTATAATGTATTTAAAATCACGATCGTTATCTTCGAAGGGTTGGTCCTAGAAACTTCAAACAGTTGAATGGGGTATATACGATACGATAACGGACGATAAAAAATTAACCTGTAGTCCGAAATCTAGTCCTATTAGGCCGCGCTGTAGGGCGAGTGGCAAACTATTCCTCAAGATTGGGATGCCTTACATATATAGTGGCTTAGTTCAATCTAAAATTCAAAAGAGAAGTGCATTGTAAATGGATTCCAAGTGTGATGTTAAACTTTTGAGATGTATATTCTAGTAATTTCGTTCAAATTATTTAAAAAAATAATTGTTAAGTGGACAAAGTCTGTTTATAAATATGGCAGATCGAATGTATATAAAAAAATATTGCACTTATCATACAATTATAAGTAAATATAAGTGCGTTACTCAAATATTAAATGCTTCGATAAATATAATAAATGCGAATGTGTGTTTGTTCAACAAAGTATCACACAAAACGGCGGTACGTATAGTATTAAATTTGAGGTATGTGGTACTTAGACGGGCTCCACACCTTCCTACCCTATCCTAATTGTGAGATGAAATCGGATAATGATAATAAAGGCACTCGGACGTCTCAAATGCTATGTTAAGACTTTAATAGGAATATCAGATTTCATCCGATAATTATGATAGGATTTGTTTGGATCGGAAGGTGTGGAGCGTGCTTTAGGAATCATATACAAGGTGACTTGCTATCCTATAAATCTGCGCGTGTGGAGTCACAGGTAAAGCTAGTCCAAGTACATTCGCATAGAGCTTTAATATTAATTAATATTATGCAGCGGGATCACATAACAACACAACATAAAAACAAAATCGTGAGTACCGAACCGACGCCTGCGCAGACTCATAATTATTTGGTTACTTCGGGAGATACAGTTTACAAAACAAACCAATAGAATGCAATCATTCTCGATGACAGAATATCTCAGTGGTAACGTTAAAGAAATAACATGCGTCTCAGTTGTGCGTGCAAAAATTCAGAGTTTAGCCAATATGATTGTGAATGTCGTGCAATAGAAAACGCGATTGCTCAGGTGACGAGCGATATTAATAATACAACGCGTTAGTATTATATTATTAACACACAATATTGTTATGATATATATAATACAGAACACAAAATATACAGTTTCAACCACAATACATGAGATGAATTTATAAAATTCGTTATGTATTCGCTTATGCCGTTAAAACAGTGTAAGGTTAGTAATTGCATAAGATATGACAAAAATGAACTCAACGATTGGTACACATTAAATGTATTGAGTGAAAATAACAAATGCCAGAGCACGTAATGAATTGCATACATGAAATACTTACGGCGTTCATTGGTCATGAAAGCTGTCGCGGCTGGTGCACTTGGCTGCTCACCAATCGCGAGATTGCTGCACGCTAGCGCCACGGTCCTGAGTAAAAAGAAAAAAAAACATTTCAACGGTGTGACAAATTACGAATAATTAAAAAAATAAATCACTGTAATATGATTCAGCCATTACCTGGTAGGCGTTTCCGATTCCGCTTTTTTGATTAAATCTTGGATCAATACATTAACATACAAAGATTCAGGTGGACCGTTCCCGCACGGACACTTGCCCGTATCTTGTATGCACCTATTTGGAACAATAGCACATTAAATTATAATTATGTAAGTACAGTTTAAAGATAAAATGTCAATGGCTACAACATTATGATAACAAATAGATATTACATACTTAGCGCACCGCGTGTGACCACACTGTCCAGTGATTGGGCAGACGGGGTAGTAGCCACAGTTGAGACAAGAGACATCTTCCTCGCGTGCGTTTCTGATGGCCCGGGCGTAGCTGATGACTCTATTGGCCACTTGCATAGCGGCTGAGCTCGGCCGAGGCATGCTCGCTAGGCAGCGTACGCGCAGTGTGTATGGCACGGGATTGCCCAAAAGCCGTTCTGGTGGGGGCGAGACATCTGTGTGAACAGATGTGGACGTGTGACAGTCTAAAGGACGAGTATCAATAGTAGCAACCGCATGATGAGGTTCAGATAAATCTTGCGTAGGTGTAGAAATATCGAGGTGTTGTCTCTCCTCTTCGATATATTCACTTTGTCGAGATGAACCTGCGTCCTCTGTACTATTCCTGATTTCCGTGTGTGCATCGAGTAATGACGGATAGTATGGTACGTCGGGTGCCAGGTGGGGGAAAGCCCTCCTTGGCACGATATTTCTTGTTATAACGAATTCTGGGGCTTGCATTGACATCATCTAAAAAATAAACATCGTTATAAATCGATAAGTACCTACTTAGGTTTTATTATCTTTGTTTGTTGTTTTATTTTACGAGATAAAATTATTATATAGATATATGCAATTTATGCTAATTAGTTGTTTTGAAATTAATGTTCGAAAGAAAAATTCCAATGTTTTTTTGTATAAAAGTCTAAAAAGTACATATTTTATTTCAAGAGCAAATCGATAAGCACACAAACACAATGAATATGATGATGCTATTGCGTTAACTCGGATTTGACGATAACTTTGGTAGATAAGTTTATTGATTTGCCTGAAACTAACCGAACGACCGATTCATTTTCTATTTTATATCACTCAGTTGGCTAAAAAGCGTTTGTCTTATATTGTCTTTTATTCTACATGTCTTTTCTTTATATTAAGCACATACATACTCATTCGTTACATAATACAAATAAAAGACTAATCGACAGATCACCTAAATGAAATCGCGCTGACTACTTATTTATTCTCATTATCACAGACAATATAGCCTGAGGGTACGATTTTACGAAGGTAGTTATTCCTGAAATTGACGTATTGTACTATAATGTTTAAGATTAATTAGCATTTATATACGTCGAGCGATATAAAATGTTCAACTTGACCCAGAAGATTGGAACCGGTTGCACGGTCGGCCGCTACGAGGTTCGGACGCAACGCCCCGTGAGCGAGCGGCCGGCACCAAACCGCGGCATTAACAAATTTATGCAACCCGTCCGCGGCCCGCAGCGCTGATTACTGCACTGCGCCCATCCGTTATGACCGTTACATCAATATTTAGGTCGCAAGGTAAGTATACTTAAGTGCAATAAGTTAATTTACAGACAGAGTTAATACAACAAAATAAATTAAGCGATCGACATGTAAAAGAAACATCAAAATAATTATAGACATTAGTTGGATAAATCCAGCCTACTATTAATGTTTATCTATAGTAGGTTGGATGTATGTATAGATGACGTCTGTGAATGTTTTTTAGTAGAAGTATCTATTGATGTTTTAAAGTATTTTTTTTAAGAACGTTTCGACATGTTTTTACATTTTGCAAGAAATACATAAAAGGCTTTATTACAGAATACATAAAATAATAGGATATATAATAAATGGTTTGTGAGGTTAAGAGTCTACCGTATCATCGTTTTCGTATTAGTCCTATGGGCAGAAATCTTACTTATCATAATAATATGATAAATTCAAAAGTGTTTGTTTGTAAGTTTCACTAAAAATCACGCAAAAAAATCTGATCAGATTTGAATAAAATTCGGCGCAAACATAATAAAAAGTAAAACTTGTAAGGAATATTACGTCCCATTGTCTCAGATAAAAAAATCAACAACCGACTATCGATCTGATGCTTACGTTAAACACTGAATACGTATATATACGTATTCAGTGTTTAACGTTATTTTTATTTTTACGCCAACATACACAACTATATTATAATTATTAAAAATGTATTAGAGATGGAATTGCCAAAGCATCTGCACACACTCATAGTGGGGACTCTTCGTACTCACTTCTGTACAATCGCACCGCAGTCGTGTATTTTCCGTTGTCTGTGATGCCGTCTAGAATGTCAAAATTCAAATGGTAATTTATGAGTAGGTAAGTAATAATTTAAAGTTAAAATACACCTCTAGATGGTGGAGGAGATGTTGATTGTTAACTCTAATTTCGTCATCCGCCTGCAAATCTAACTAACAATAAACAGACGAATGGATAACAAAATTTTCATTTATATATGAAGGAAGTATGTGGATAATCCACGTCTGAGCAGTGGTCATATTTTGGGCGTAAACAATATATTGACTAACTTACATATGTGTCACATGAAACAGATAGTAAAACGAATGCCATATCCAGAGAAGCAGAGCGGTTGAATTCTTCATCTTCTGGCCCCTATAATAAATACAAGGTTTTAGTGCCAACAGTAGCATTTGTATGACTTTCAAAGTCTATCAAAGTAGCTATTTGACTTACAGGCACTTCGTCTCCGTAGGCAGTATTTGGTTGATGGGCGGGCATCGGTTGCGGGGAACTCAATGTATCCTCCTGTTGACAACATACATAATATTAACTCTCTCAGTAACGAGTTTAAAACCGCCGATGAAATATAAAATTATTAAAAAACGTTGTCAAGTCAATGATTACCGGCCTTCTTAGGCGCAATTTGTAGTAAACTAAATGTTTGTGTTCTCTATGCTTTGGTGTCCGACTAAATAATAAAATATTGTAGGATGATATATAAAGCCATTTTTTAAGCCCAGTCACGCTTTATGTCAGATTTATGGATGTTATGTGCGAATCTTGTAAATATCACTTACTGTATGGTATATAGGCCCCCTCGCATTGACGGGGAGTGTATCCTTTATACTAATAGGCTAGCCCTCTATTTGATAAAATGGGACCAAATACCATCAGCATCAATGAAATTTGATTGCAATGTAGTGCACTTACACCATTACCATTACATACGTAATGGTATTTCAAATGTACACAATACATTTGTAAAATAACAAGAGAAGAAAAGAAAATGATAACCACAAACATGACGAAAAGTCGACTTGAGTATCAACAAATACTTAGTTCATCGACCGATAACATCTTAACGTTACCCTGTTATTTTTATTTTCGTGTTATCGTATCGAGTTGATAAAAATGTTAGGTAATGAAATTATTAAAATTAATAGCATGTACAAGTTTTAGCTTTTCTTTTTTAAACTGTTTGATTTGTCTATTCCATACGTCTCGTCTCCTCTCCGCTTTGGATGGTGGAAACCGGGCCTTATAAGGGCGTTTTTTTTCTAACGCATTTTTTAAATTTTAATCGTCCACAAAAATTATCGGGAGACGCTATAATTGCTCGTTAGAAAACTAAAATTAATCGTCGTCTGCGGTATTGCCTACAACCGATCTTACGCAAATCGAAGTAAGCGGTGGGCTTACATAATGTGACCTACTGGCATACTGACTCTGTGCTGTGGCGCATGGCTCGCTTGCATCGTCGGGTACCGCCTACTTACATTTGCTGTTTATCATATCGTAATCGAATTATGGTAACTATTGCAGGCTAAAGCAAAAAAAATCTCTAAGTAGGTAGACTTTTATTATTCAGTTATTGGATTATTCATTAGCATTTCATTACTAGTTGATAAATTTATATTTGAAATAATCTTAAATAAATAATACCTTTCGGTCGCATGCTATATCGAATAAAATTATAGTGTCTGGATAACGCACCAAAATGTTGTTCGAGTGATGGTGTGGCCGAAGCTCTAAAGCTGTCTGCTATGAAACATCCGTCGCATTAGACAAAACTTAACACTATAGAACTTTCAAAATCTTGAAAGTACTCAACGCTAGAACTAAGGTTCATCCAAAGAAACCTACGCGATGTTGGCCTTTCCAAGGTGTCCTAATTATAATTATATCGGTTAAAAAATTGGGCTGCATGCTTGCAGGAAATAAATCTATTATTCACACGCCCCAGAACATAGATAAACGAACGTAGGATTTATAGTAGCCAGGGTTACAAAAGCGGTTGCGCCTGCGGTGGACGAGAACGAAGAACTAACAATACTTACCCAACACTTGTCACTTATGACAGATATTGTAAAGGATAACTGTCAAAAGTGACAGTGGCTCCTCACATTCCGATCAGATCATTTTTGTTGAATATGTATAGGTCAATCGGATGACCTAAATAAGGACGATTGCCCTACACATTATCCGATTTTTTCCGGCAATTCGGATCGGATAGGAAAGTGTAGAGCCTTCTGGTATAGTGCGCCGTCCAGCTCGGCCTCGATCAAATTAGTAAATAGCCATGAATTTATTGTTAGCACCCAGTAAAAAAGTTACAGTCTGAACCGACAAAATTGCGACTAGAAAAAGTTAAGAAATAGGTATCTCGTATGGACCCACAAAAATATGTTAGGAAGTACTTTTTATTCTTATAATTTCGCGTGCGATGGCAAGGAAAACATATCAGTTCTTAACACTGAAGAAGGCGATATATGTATATATATGGTTCTGAAAAAGTAGAGCATGGGATGGCATAGGGGGGCATGGGGCTTGGGATGTTGCCGTGAATGGCGTGGGGTCCGAGTGCGCTAAGGTGCGTCTGCGCACCGTATTCTAACTCTTCGACTTCGCCGCGCCGCCGGTGAGATCGACTCTGTTAGAGTGCGCGTATCCAACTTCTCGCGCACTCACTATCGCCGACTTAATGGACAGCCCTTTAAGCAATTCAGGCCATTCGATCATTTATAAGTGCCTTACATATTTGATGCCATGATGTGCCGTTCGTAAGAGGCCTTTAATATTACACAATTTTGGGTGAGTCGGTTACCCACTTAGTAAGTAAACTAAATATCAATCTACCCTCCTTACGTAATAGTAATTAGGTGGAAGGAAACTAGCCCATCTACGAGTACTTTTATATGCCAATGTAGATACCTAGGTACATACATATTTACCACCACCAACCCTTTTGGTTTGTATATGTAATAAAATAAGTAGGCAACAGTAATGTATGAAATGTTACGTAAAATTAACAAGTTACATAAAACTAATTGGACAAACTGACACTGCCATTTGATAACTGGAACTATTTGATAGCTATTAACTATTAAATACCAATATTTGATAACTGAAACTAATAAAATTCAGTAGTCTCAGCATATAGCAGCTATACAATAGTTGTGCACAAAGGTTAGCGTCCTTCCACACCCCCGAAAAAGGCGGCGGCGGGCGGAGCCGTAGCGTTGTTTGTTTATCTCCTACATACAAAACCGCGAAGTTAGTGCGCGCTCTGGCTTTTTCACGGTCGCCTCTAAACATCCCTTAAATTTTCAATCTTACATAATTTCCTTACGTAACGGCCGCGTGGCGAATATATTACCAACCGTTATTGCTTGGCTAGTAGCCCTCCGTCATAGAATTACGTAATAGTAGTGACAAATTAATTAAAAATGTACTCGTACACTGTTACAAAATTTACAAACAGACGCCGCCGGTATTACGGTGAGTAATGATGCATTAAAAAATAAACTGTTTTATTTACCTCCTGGGGAATCTGATAATTCGTTTGACGATTCGGCCACATGCTCCACTTGGTTTTCTTCAAAAAACGAACAGTAAGTTCTCAAGTAATTTTTTAAACGCACACAATAATTAAAAAACCCACCTCCCACAACCGTCATGTAAGTCAACCGAGCGCACAAACAAAACACACACGGCACAACTCTCCCCGCTCGCTCGACGTGCCTGCCTAGCTTACAGCTACAGGCAGTGTTGCTATACTGATTAGTAATAGTAACCTGTATTTTCAACACAAAAAAAACCGAGCGCCACTTTATTTGTATCAACGAGTTTATAGACGTGTATCTAGAACGTAAGTACGTGCCAATAGAGAGGTTGCTAAAACGGGTGTTATCTTTTTCTAAGCACACGACCATCATAACTTTAAAATCTATAACACCGGGGCCACAACTACACCTAATGCCGTTAACGTGTTATTGACATAAAATACAATCAAACATTTTATGACGAATATCGTATTAATTGACGGCATTAGTCGCAGGTAGAGCTACAGACCGGAATGGTTTGTAGGCAAGGAATAGAACCATAGACAAGACACAAAAAATATGAGAGGGGGACATACAAATCACGCAAGGACTAAGAGTAAGCGAGATACATATATGTTTCAATTTATTGACTCTTGGTTTGACATCGCTTGACATCTTTATGGTTAATACCAATATTTGTCAGTATTCGGTGATATGAATATATTACCTAAGTTATGTTATAATACCTTAAGTTATGTATACATCTTTAGAGAACATGATAAATCAAATTATTTGAAGGTCAGCTTCTTTGTACAGCACTAACTCGTTTGTGAGATGTATTGTACGACCTAAATCAAATAGTTAGTTGGTGTACAGGGCCCCAAGTCTGCTAACACAATCGATACATAATCTTCTTCTTCTTCTTTTACGAAATGAAATGCGATGAAATAAAATGGATATGCAAATGGCCTCACCCGCAACTTAGCGGGTATTTTGCCAGTGTCAAGTAATTAATAGCAATATTAAATTCAATAAATACACATTATAAATAAAATAATGGATGTGACATGAAGAAATGAAAATGGCGTCGAACATACATAATCGAACAGCAACCGTATAGTGTCACTTTTGACAGATATTGTATGGGATATCCACTGACGTCCATTATACAATTACGCATAGAGGTCAGTGGGGATATCTGTCAAAAGTAACAGTTACTATGCAGTTGCTGTTCGATCTGTTCGATTCAGACTTAGCGCCCTGATTAGTAAACGATAAATGAAAAAGATAAAGTAAACATTAAATATTAGTTGTTTTTTGTTTATTTCTAATAAAGTTATTTTATTTACTATTTATACAATATTTCTAACTAAAGAATTTCGTTTGTTGTTTTTAAAAAAATAATTAATTTAAAAATAAACATAAATTGATGTATGTAAAGGACCTGTATGGAGCAAATTCAGCTATCGAAATTCTATGGATATAAGAAAAAAATATAAAAAGAGATTTAGTAACGATTTATATTTCCCGCTCTAGAAAAGTTTATCACGGCATACAATGCGCACTTATGTGTTCCGTGTTTGCAATGTTACAATATGAACTGTCCCTAGTTTGTCTGTGGTATGATATGAAGCTAACGTTCCTGACGTTCCTCTCTTGAGTAATTGAGTTCTATGGACACAGCAAACGGAATCTTGCTCGTGATTTTTGTTGTACTTTAATTTATTTGTAGCGTGTGTTATAATTCGTCAATCGTGGTTAGAAATTACGCTAAGGAAGGTGCGTAGGTAACGTAACTGGAATCCTATAAAACATGGCTGTAACAGGCAACAAAGACGTAGTGCCTCAGTGCTCAATTTCCAAGTACCTACCTACCTAATATATAATCGCATAGCATTGTCTAAAAACATTATAAGTATTCTCAACCTAAGCTCGATAATGTTATTTATAAGTATTTGAAGTGATTGATTGTAATTTGTTGTAGTTGAAGGCAGAGTGTTATAGGCGAGAGCAGCAGCTAGCAGCTGCGCTCTGTTTCAGGTGGCATTATTCGTCCTTACAATGATACGCACATAGATGTGATTAAAACTCGCGGTGAAGCCTATATAAGTTCTAGCATCATGGACGACGACGGAGATGACAAGGATGATGCAAAAAGGTAAAATAAAAATATGCTTCCATATAAACAGACGTGTAACACTATTCGTCAACAAGTTAGCTGATTGTTTATAGAAGTTAAATATATGAGTACCAACAATGTACCTACTAAGTAATTTTAGAAGTAAAGTTATTCTAAGGTATTATGACCATGTTATGTATGTGTTAACAATATGTTTAGGAGGACTCGAAATTTGAGTGAGAAGAAGCGGAGAGACCAGTTTAACATGCTGGTGAATGAACTCGGCACAATGGTGACTTCAACGAACCGAAAAATGGACAAATCAACTGTCCTTAAATCCACAATATCATTTCTGAAGAATCATAATGGTAATTGTCACTTACATAAGTAATATAGGGGACACACCATATTAATTAATTTTCTTCTTTTTTTTTATGTAATGAAATGCGATTCATTCATTTTAATGTATCATATTTTTATTTTATTTCGTATTCATTGAATTTTGTAATGCCATAAATACTCTCAGAGACTAGAACTCAAGACTCTGAGCACTTTTTGCATAGATCAGATGGCAAACAACAACTAAATATGAAGGTACCTCAGTTCAAATTATGACACTAGGATGTTAAACACCTCAGTCCTTCCATGACCATGGTTTCTGTAAAGCAGCCAAAACTTCTGGAATGGTAAAACATACAATAAACGTAATAAAATCGGTTAAATTAGTTTTATTTCAAAATGAGGCCATATTTCATCTTAGCCCATTTAATTTTAACACATTTCATTTCATAAAGATTATAAGGCTACAATATACATGATGGTTAAAAACCTTGCCAATAATTTAGGTTGGATGCTGTTAACTGGTATATCATTGTTATGAGGTGCACACGTCACTCACATGTAAAATAATTTCTTCATATTTTACATAGGTTGTGTCATACTCATATAGGTTACTGTTTGCTGTAAATCAGCAATCTGCCCTAAGACCATCTACCTACATGATGTGCATTTTATCTGTTTACATGAAATTTGCTTGCGCACAGCATGCATGTGCCAGAACTTAGTTTGCGTTTGTGCTATTAACGTGTATTGTGGGCTATAACAGCAAACGTTATAATGCTGGACTATTAGGTGCAGTATACTGAATTGACTAACAGTTATGTATTTTAACTTGATAATATATATGCTTAACCTAATGAAAAACACATTGTTTCTAAACATTGTTGGTCCAAGTTACAATTACAGACTAAGACAAAGTACTATATGATACAGATGACAATTATTATTTAGGGTGGGAAGTAAATTACCTGAAAATAACAGTTAATAATATTACCCCTGAAATAAAACTGAATTGGCAACATGCTGCAGTCTGATAGATAGTGTGTTAAGTTAGCTCAGTGCAATATGGGATTATTTTTTTTTACATCTTAACTGCATAAGTGTTCTTCCTGATAGCTATTACTATAATATATATTAATCAGTATTTACTTTATTTTCAGAAATAACTGTTAGAGCGCGAGCTCATGATGTGCAAGATGACTGGAAGCCAGTATTTTTGTCCAATGAAGAGTTCACATATCTGGTGCTAGAAGCGTTGGAAGGTTTTGTTATGGTCTTCTCAACCACTGGTCAAATTCATTATGTGTCAGATAGCATCACATCACTGCTTGGCCACGATCCAGTAAGTAGTTTGAGTACTTTAAACCTTGTTATTAGTGGCATAATTTATTTCTTTGTGAAGCTGTGTACCACCAAAGCATTTTTTGCACCCTTTTGTCTTATCAAATTTTCATGTGTAATTTACATATGGTTAAAATTTACTTTACATTCTATTCCAATTTATTTCCTTGCATATAATTGTCCGTAAGTGGATGGATACAAAGGACCACCATTCCATTATTTTCTTTGAATTTTGTTTTGGAATGAATGAATGAAGAGCCTGTTGATAAAGATGCTTCGCTTATCAAGTAGCATATGATCTTATAAATCGTTAGAATTTTGAATTATAGAAAATAATTCTATGTTATCATTGTTGCAGGCTGATGTGATAAACAAAAGTATATTTGATTTAGTATTTGAAGATGATAGTTCAAGTTTGTACAATCTTCTACAGAATCCTGCCACTGCACCAGATTTGATGAACACAGTAGTTATAGGTTTGTAAAGTATTATCTGTCTTGTTCACAAATATCTGATGATGATATCCACTATTAAATATGCAACTGCTGTGTGGTCTCAATTGTCATTCTAACTTCTATGACAGTTGATCCTCGAATCATTAAAGTTTTTTTAGTAGTCTACTAGGTCCTGGACACACAATTCTTATTGGAAATAGTTTCAATGTATATCTGATTGTCTAATAAAACTAATGAAAGAAAAATAGTTGCGTAATACATTTGAATGTTATTGATTATTCATTTGTTATTTATTATTATTTATGAATTTGAGAGCTGCTTGCGTAGAAAACACGAACATAATTGATTTTTTTATTATGTTCATAAAACACGGAGGTTATTTTTAAATTCTTTATGCGGTTGAATTCGCTTAGTAATCGTCAAAATTTACTCTAATTAAGAGCCATTACTGCAAGGACACTAGCATGACTGCGAGTTATTTTTAAATGCTAAGCAAATTTAGTATATTTCGAACCATAAATGTACAAGATAGTCATATATGACTATAATTATATATATTATGAACTTAAAGACTCAGTTAGGTCACACATTGTGCTGCTTTTTCTTAAACACAAACTTGCATTGACAATTTTATTGCGAAATTCCCAGATAAGCCCACAATGTATTATCATGTAATTAATGTTATACAAAAAATATCCATATATTTTGAGCATTATCACAACTGTTTTATTTGAGGGCTTTGGTCAAAGTGTACTCTTATGGACGCACATTTCGCTGATGGTGAAATGTGGTCCCAGTAATAGTACTTTAGCATAGTGGTAGTATTAGGAGATTTTGGACCATAGTTACTATGCCGACTAACTGCTCCAAAGTTTGAGTATTTCTTTAAAAATCTTATTTTGGTTTACAGACTGGGGCCCCAAGTCTGCTAACACAATCGATTCATAATCGAACAGCAACCGCATAGTAACTGTCACTTGGCAGATATTGTATGGGATATCCGTCAAAAGTGGCAGTTACTATGCGGTTGCTGTTCGATTATGAATCGATTGTGTTAGCAGACTTGGGGCCCTAGTCTATTGATCACTCTTGTGGCTTCAACTGCCACGTGACTGCCCTTGTGCTGCGCGTGTTTACCTACCCAAGTTAAATAATGGGCCATATTAAGCGACTTGATTCTAAAATGGGATAGGTATTTGTTTAATTCATATCTGGTAAACATCATGCTACTCGATTGTATAATAAGCAACTATAGGTTATTACAGGTATATTTACAGAATTTATCTGAAATGCGAAATAATAGATGAAATATTATGGTTAAGGTACTAATGCAGCAGCAAATTATAATATTTAGCATTTTATGAACAATATTATTTTGCTTTCTTTACACCTTATTATATTTCCTTTTATTCCCTTTTATTATATTTCCCACTGCTGTGCATAGTTTTCCCATTCCTTTTTAAAAATATGACGTATATTTGAAAAAATATACGGAAGCTACATTGAAAAAGCTGTTACATGTTGTATAGTATATCTCTGCAAATGTATACTTTTGATATTTTCGTATTATGATTTCTGGTGTGTTGCGAATACTAAATTGAAATATAAAGCTACTTAATATTATAAGAAAGTGTGTTCTGTTTTAGATAATGAAATAAGATTCCAATGCCACTTACGGCGTGGATCTTTGGATTTCAAAGACCATAGCGTATATGAGCTTATACAGTTCAATGGCCACTTCAGTGAGTATTACGTATATTAACTTACTTCTTACATATCCTATGTCTGTAAGTTGATTACCACGAGACATTGAATATTTTTTTGGAATCAAGAACTAGCAATTTTGGATAGTTTTTCAGTCTTGTTTGTCTGATAGGGTTTTAAAATCCGCTGTACAGATTTTAATGGAACCTTGGTAAAGTAATAGCTATTTATATAGGGTGTAAGTGGCATCATAACGAAAATTTGGTAAATGTTACAATGCCTACAATAAAATGCTAGTTATGATTTATGTCGAAAATAATGGTTTACGTATATTGTAAAGTTTAAGCGCACAATGTATCGTAAACCACGCGTTCACAACACAACGCTCCGCGCGATACTTCTGTGATACAGCTGATTTATGAGCGCAATCAAACGTATCGATTTTTAATTTTACATTGCAGTCTTTGATCTAAAGTAGTAATTTTAAGTCTAAAAATCACGTTGAGATAGACTTCAATTATGATTTCATGTTAAAACCAATTTAAAAATGCGTATAATTCATGAAAAGATCGACGGAAAATGTTAAACCATGAGTTGAAATCATGGTATCGGTTTTTGTTACCAAGCCACACCCCACACCATGTATTAAAACTCATTTTCATAACCAATTATAATACATTTTTTTTAGGAACAAATATGGACAATGTTAATAATGATATGGCCGGATACCAACAAGATCAAGAAAAGAGGTATGTACAGAAAAAAACCTATAATTTTAACCAATCTATGATTGTCCATTCTTAATTGTAGCATTTCTATTATTTCAGGGCCCCAAGTCTGCTAACACAATCGATTCATAATCGAATAGCAACCGCATGGTAACTGTCACCGTTGACAGATATTGTATGGGATATCTGTCAAAAGTGACAGTTACTATGCGGTTGCTGTTCGATTATGAATCGATTGTGTTAGCAGACTTGGGCCCTGAGTATAATCTAGCTTTATAGCATGTGTATTATAGTTGTACGGAAAAGTGAAGGCTGTGTGTGTGTTGTTGGTAGACTATTGTTCGTGTGCACGGGGCGGCTGTACACGCCGCAGCTGATCCGCGACGTGTCGCTCGTGGATTCGAACCGCAGCGAGTTCACGTCGCGCCACAGCCTCGAGTGGAAGTTCCTGTTCCTGGACCACCGCGCACCGCCTATCATCGGCTACCTGCCCTTCGAAGTACTTGGCACCTCGGGATACGACTATTATCACTTTGATGACTTGGAGAAAGTTGTTACGTGCCATGAAGCTTGTAAGTTATTATCGAAGGAGTGGACACTGCTCGAGAAAAATATAATGACATGTCTTTACTAATACTATAAAGAGGTGAAGTTTGTTAGTGTGTGAGTTTGGATGTAGGGAGTAATCTCCAGAACTACTGATCTGTCATCTGATTCCGAAAATTCTTTAACTGATAACAACCTACATTATTCTTGAGTGCTTGATAAATGTTATCGCACATGTCGAAAATTATATTGATACACAATTAACCATGTCAAAGGGACTTCAGGGTATTTGTAACACAATATTAACAAATTTTCATTACTTTGGTGAGAAATATAATTATATCGATTTTGCGTTCATTGCTGCTTATGTGAATATATAACAAAGCTACATCTCATACATCTCAAAGTACCGTGAGAAGCCAATGAAACGCATGTTTGTTTTATAAAACTTTTTCCTACAACAAAACGACGGCGGCGATGACGGTAATATAAGTTATATTTATGGACTTTTCCTTTCATTTACATTAGATTTGTTCCTAATCATTCAACGCCTTGCCTTGGTTACATATATAAGCTCTTCATCTAAGACTACATAATATAATTTGGTTTTATATTATATTGGTCATTTCAGTGATACAAAAAGGTGAATTGACGTCGTGTTACTACCGGTTTCTGACGAAAGGGCAACAATGGATTTGGCTGCAGACACGTTTCTACATCACTTATCACCAATGGAATTCAAAGCCTGAATTTGTTGTGTGCACCCATCGAGTTGTGAGGTAATTTTCTATTTTAATTAATTTAAACATGATCATGTTTTTTTTGAGTTAGACTGCGTGGTCAAGTAGATCGAACCACAGATGGCCGTTGTACCATTGGTTGTTCGTGTTGTATATCTCGTCCATTCTTGACAGCTACTTCGGTTACGCTAGTTCGCCTACGTATTTCCTCATTTCCGATTCTCGTTACCGTGCCGAGGTATTATGACCCACAGTAAGCGACTACCTCGAAGTTCATGTATGTCATCACTTGCAGCACACATTCGATTTACGACTTCATACGCTAATGTAATTTCCCGAATTTGCGTAATATCTTCTCCGGGCTGAATTCAACGAGTGGCCTCTTTCCCATTCGCTCTTTATAGAAAAAAAGCGGTGGCAAGTGAGTGTGCTCTGTATTTAAATATTATTTTAAGTCTCGCGGACATCGCAAAAGACATGAAACAGGAGAGCGCCGAGAATGAGGCATTAAACGAGGTGGAGGTGAACCGCGAAGTGATGAAAGATGGGCCCGCGGACGACGCAATGGTTTCCATGTCGCCTTCCTACATGTCAGAGGCGAGCGATGCGTTCTGCAACTCCTACCAGCCGTTATCTCAGGTATAATGACGCCTGTATACTACTATATTATGCGCGGTCCCTGAAAAAATAATTCCCGCAGAAAATAGGTAAAAAACTCCTTGATTATACAAAATACCACACATTATAATATTTTGGTGTTACCATTGAGGCCATCGAGTGGAAAGACTAAATGTGTGGCTTACGGTGACAAATGTATTGCGAATAATCAATTGTAACAGGCAATACTAAATGCAAGATAACGAGTCTCCAATAGTAAAGCTGGGCATCGACTGCGCTCGGCAAGCCCTCGAAAACTCACTCGCACGATAGCCGTGTGATATGGTACAGTCGTGTTCAGGGAAATATCAAAGGACGGCGCTCGGGCGCGGCAGCGCGAGTGATTGAGTTGTGATTTTTTGGCCTGCGCATGCGCGGCGGATGCCCGAGCCAGCCTTACGCGATAGTTATTAGCCCTAAAACATCGTTTGAGCATTCGGTCGGTAAATTGGTGTTTCTGTCAGCCTGCGTCGGTAAAGTCAGCATCAGCGGGCAGCACGGCCGGCACCGTAGCGACAACCGGCACGAACGCGACGACGGGCGCGTCGTGGTCGCGCGCCACCAACGCGTGCTACAACGGCTCCGACACCGCCTCGATGTCGGGCGACTCAAGGACCTCGCAGAGACACGCGATACACCATGTGAGTCACAATATGTCTTGTCGAACTAACACGCATAATAGAAGTGTAAGCGAAAAAAAAATAGTGTATTGTACATTGACACTTTCGATGCGCAGTCACATAAGAGACTGGAGATTGCGCCCGCGCCTCAACACGGTATCGGAAGCCAGTACCTCGACCCTGCTCCCTACGTGAGCGCGGTGGGCATGCCGGGCGTCCTGCCGCTGCCCATCGCACCGCTACCCGTCATCGTCTCCACCGACCAGGCCCAGATTCAGGTGTGTTTCGCGCCCTGTGTACTCACTTTTCGCCGAAATATTTTTGCCCGGATTTGACTTACTAGATTTCTAAACAAAATACACCAGATTTAAGAATCTCCTCCTTTTTGAAGTCGGTTAAAAAACATTTGACAACTAACGGCATATTTTCGTTTGTCATTTGTTATTCACTTGTTGGTTACAAATCAGTCTGACGATTTTTATTTTATTACCACACACTTGCCTGTGCAAACATTTGTACCTAGCAGGAACTCATTACGTAATCGTAGTCATCGAGAAAGCATGCTCTCGCGTGTCATTTTTATTAATGAAATCTGTGATGTGAGCATAACGGTATACACCTGGTTTGCACATGCAAACGTGAAGGAATACTTAGAGCATAGTATGTATACGTTGTATGTTTAGTGACATTCCGGGAAACATAATTCGGCGAATCATTAGTAGATTGTCGCGACCAATGTCATGTTACTTGAAACTTAGTTATGATTCTTCTGGCTAGAATACTTTTCAGTTTATGAGTACCTATAAGTAAGCATGTTTTTAATTTGGAAACTAAATTCTCAAATACTTTTTCATCCTAAGTAGTTAGATAGTGTTTCCACGCGCGTTAGCATTGTTGCGTTTTTATGTGATTACGAAAACGTTGGAAATAAAGCCTCGAATTAACAGTTTTAGCGTTTACAATGGCATTACAAAGCACTTCTTTCTACTGAATGATTAAGAGATTATTAGCACAACATTATAAAAATTATAAAAACGCATCTTTATTGACGCTGTGTCAAAAGGCATTCAGGCTTTCGATTGCATCGTATTGCATGATACAAGTTAGTGGCCCTGGCAGGAGCAGTTGCAACGGAAACACGAGGAGTTGCAGCAAATGATTGTGAGGCAACAGGAGGAGCTTCGCCAGGTAAAAGAACAACTACTGCTAGCAAGACTTGGTATTCTTCAGCCGCTTATAAATGTGAGTACTTATTTCAATAACGTTTAGTTATAGTCGCCCAGACTCAATGCTTTGGGCCAACAATGCTAAATATGTAAAAAAAATGTGATAATCTTACGCCAACATAACAAGAATTAAATCATCTTTCGCATATTATAAAGGCTACTGCCCACTGGGGCGAACCGTGTCGCATAACATTTTGCAATACTCCGAAATTCCCCATTTATAATTAGTCCAAATAAAACGTACATTCTTGCAGCGAGCTGAAAGTTCGTTGCAATGCATTTATGTTTAATTTCCATTACCTAGTATATTAGAGCGGTTACTTTAAAAAGTTAAAAAAAAATGCGTGATGTGGCCCGCTTAAGTGTGCTCTAGCCTTTACAATGCAAGCTGCGCCCAATTCATCGCGTCTCCGTAAGCAGTTTTAGTATTAGTTCATAAAATTTCTATGCTATTTGGTCCCTATTTTATGTAACCAATAATGCATACAATGTGTAGTATGTGTTATTTGTCTTAGAAAGTAAATACTAGGCTCATGCAATATAACAAATATCTGTGCTCTATGGATATCCATCGAGTTACTTACTCTTACGCGAATGTGAATTCTGCAATTACAACAATAAAAATAAAATTAAGACTTTTTGGCGGGAAGTTGAACCGTGAAGTTGTCAATTTTGTTTTATTTCCAAAAAAATGTGTTTCCTTGATATATTAGTGGGACATTAACCATTGTGTGTTCATAAACGTGCACGAGTGAAGGAAATTGAAATCAAATATTATAACTTGACCTTTCAAGTTCTTCCAAGATGTACGGTAAATTTCAGAAAGTATATACAACTTTACTGATAGGGGTAGGGGATTCTTTTCATTATCATTATCATCAAGGGTACATATAATTTATTTTTAACACTGGCAAAAATGGCACTATTTTGTAGCTGATTGCCAACCTAAAAAAAGAAGAAGAACAGAGTCTCTGTATTCTTTTATCAGATACTGTGAAGTAAGTAGGTATTGTAATAACATATTTCTGGCTTCGGAAATATACAAAGTACGGAGAACGCAATCTTTTTTTCGCACATTTAAATCCCAATATTAGAAAGTCAGCAATTTCAATTAGATTTACTAGAATTTTCAAAACCTGATCTCCTCAATTTGAATTAAAACTTACTCATTCTAAACGAAGAAGACAACTTATTGAGATATACATGCATAATTGTATGAAAATTCTACTGTAAATGGGAATTTACAGTAGATTTTTTATAATGAAATGATGTAGATTTAGTGAATAATTGCATTGCTATGATGCATTTTACCAATCAATTCATGCAAATGCCAATATTGATAGAAATGCGGATAACGAATCTTCCTAATATCCTACGACATAAGTAAACATTCTATCATTGTTTTGTTTGTTTCTGACCAGGTTCCAACTCAGTATGTGAATCCTGAAGAGATACAGCCAAGCCAACGTTTACCGGCACAAATAGTATACGAGGGCAATCTCCCGCACAGTGCTATCAGCTATCCGCCGCAGCATCCCCAGCACCCGGGGGGCCATCCGCATCCGCACTTGCCCCAGTGAGCCCGCCACACTTTCGCGCCGACCTACCGTTTGCAGCGCCCCCCTCGCACAGGCGGTACTTATTTCCGAGTCCCAACATGTCTACGTGTAAGCGTCGCACTTGCCAAAATACTTTGTCATATAAAACTGCAGCTCCCAATGCCATATCGACATTCAAATTAGATGTTTGTAATAAAACATAATTAGTACAGGTGAGGGTATAGGTATAATTATATGTTTTGTGACCGAAACAATTAGCATCAGATGCTGCGACCAAATATATATATATATGTTATGCATGTTCTGTTGTTTTACTAATAGTAACTGATATATTGATATTAGTTTTATTTTGTGTTTACATTGGCCGTTACGGAATCGTTGATGTTTTTTTTTTTTTTTTTATACATATATGTGATAAATTCCAACTAAAATAGTTTAAAATATTTAGCAGGATCACTTACTACTACACTAACTATTAAAAATACATTATAATATTACTTATAACAAAGTTAAAAAGTGATATATTAATTGTAATAGATATTAATTGTAATTTAAATAAATAATACTTATTAACAGAAACCTAGTTCTGCTAAATATTATTTACTATTTTTGTATGGGCAAAACATGTTTAATTATTTTAAGCATCTTTATTGTTTGTTTTTCTTGTGTTAAAGGCTGTGCAATTTTTTAACAAACTATTATTTAATTAAAAATATACACAACATACCTTACAATTTAAGATTAATTAAATTGTTATTATTTAGTATTAGTTTTGTGCACAATCAGTAGATACAAAATATGATATTGCATCGTTATTAAAAAAAATATCGATACCTGATAGCAGTGATTTATTGTTCAGTCAAAAACCAAAGTGTCATAGTTATTGTATAGATTTTTTACCGTTATCGTTTCAAATTATATAATGTGCCATGCTAGTTAGTTTATTGAGACATTTCGCGGGAACGTTAATAATTATATTCTTTTGATCTCTTGAATTTTTTGTGCCTGTTATACAATAGTGAGATACTAGATTTTGTTGTGCAATGCCTGTGAAATGTCCGTACATAAATTATTTGCTCTATATCCAACTTTATTTTGTAATTTATGGACGTTGAAAGTGTAAATATTATTTATATTTAAGTTATATTTAATTGGGTTTTCAGATATTTATGATATTGTCATGTTTCATATCAAAACATATAATTGTTATGTAACTTTTTGCGATTTAGAGGGACATTACTTTATGATATATATATGACATAGATAACTGAGTGAAACAATGGGTCTGTACGCAGTTTTTATGCAGATTGGTTATCATGATATAAATTGGTCTGTTTCGTATCCGTTAATTGGAGTACGGAAATTGTTGAGTCAAAAATTCGATTTCGAACGGAGAGGTCTTCATAGGATCGAAAGATTTGGAGCCTAATTTAGTTATTAGTTCGATTTAAACGTTTCTAAAGTAATGCTCGGGCCGAAGTAATGTCGGGCGCGGTCAGTACTTACATGCGTGACCACTTGAACTGCTTCTGTGGCTTTTTGAATTTTTCATTGATTCTTTAATGAATCAAAGTTGTTATACAATGTAATGTTTGTAAACATTATTATTGAAGATGTTACACGTGGATATACCGTTCATTAAAATGACCGAAGTAAGAAGTAGCCATCTTGAATACGAGTATGTATAAAAATCTATTCAGGAATTTTTTTACTCATTCAATTTATATAATTTAGACATATCAATCTATCTATAATTATATTTCTTGATAATTTCAGACATTTCACTTGAGATCATATACATATATATTATTCTAGATCTATGTCATATATATATATATATATATACATATTATATTTTAATAGTTATGTTCTTATTACTTAATACTATTCAGTTTGAGTTTGCACAGATTTTATTTGAGAATGATATCTAGATATCTTTTCTTTTTGTTGACTCTTTTGGTTCAAAATTAATAGAGTTATTTCAACCAATTAACAGGAGTTGCACCAAATCGCTGGAAATGTTAACAGCAACTTATTAAGTTAGGGTAAAGATAACTAATAGCTTAATAAGTCTTATTAAGTATGCGACGACGCCAATATAATATTTTCAGTGTTATGAATGAACGAATGATTGAGTGTATTTATTGTTGTACAGCTGTATAACCATACATACACTATGACTGACATGCAATAATTGTGCTTGCAAAAGTCAGCCATTGCAATGAATGTTAACACAACAAAGTTTTTTAAGTACTTAACGACATTCTTATTATGTTCGGTTTAATTGATTTAATTAGTATGGAATTTGTGAATTTCCCTGTATAGGAATACATTTACAGTTTACTATGTATACATACAGTTCGTTAAGAACACAACAAAGACATTGGTTCGAACATTAGATTAACGAACGGTTTGCATATTATAACAGATTTGTAGGGTAAACATGAACTCCTACTGTAGGTAATCGTCTCGTCATCGAGAAAACATGCTGTCTCTCATTCTTAGTCATGTTACCTTCATACTACGCACTTACCGTCTAGATAGGAAATCGGATCCCTCTACTCACCTCTCGCTCACACACTATCACTGGGTGTTCACACCCGTGTACCGACTGCAAAATAAAGTTAAAACGTAAATGCAGAAATAAATAACGTACCTATATAGGTATCATAACGAAATGATACGTTGGTGCAAATGCTGTGGTAAGCTGATATTACAGTTTCCATGAGCCGCCTTTAATAATCTCATTTTTAATGCGGCCGCCGGGCGGTACAAAAATGCTTGAGGTAAGGTTAGGTTATAGTACATTATAATGCAAGTGAGAGAGCAAGTGTGTTGAAGATATTATTTAAGAACTACGACGATTAAGAAATGCAAATGAGAGAAAAGTGAGTCAGAGCTAAAAATGGTCCTGACTAATGTATTCAAAATAGAAAAGAAACTATATAAAACTATATTTCTATGTGAATAATATTTTATTTTGCTATACCCCCAGTTGGTAATGTTTATTTATCTATTAAGGTGCAATAAATCTAACGGCTACATAATATTATGTACCTATTATTATCTATTTACAGCGCAGCAACACGGCACATCGGTGAACGTACTGATTTTCAGGATACCTTTGTTTTGTCATGTTGTTATCATTAATTATTTTAGATTTTTAATTTTAGCTAGTAAATTAAATGGTTGGTTAGATAATAATTATGTAAGTATCTACTTAGTATCATCCATCAGTCTACAATGCCTTTGGGTACAAGAAACCATAAAATATTAGACACGTTATGGTGTTCTGTTACCTATTACCTTTCGGTATGACCTATTTGTATGGTATAACATATTATCGACACATTTATAATACGGTAGATATTTTAATACAAAGTACATTACAAGTGTTACAGTCCATGATGGCGTTAAGGTCATAAAGGTATTAATAAAAATAAAATTCTTAAAGAGTTTTTCTTTTGTCGAATGTAGTTCTTTGCTTTTTATGGTAGTTGCGGATGTGTTGGTTTTGTTGTATGCCCGGTTTACATGCTAGCGAATTAATTCATTAAATTATGCCGGGTATATTTTGCTTGTTTTGTTGCTGTACCGTATGTACCAAACCCATCCAGCCGTTATACAAGCACCCGAATGCGCATGCGAATTCATCATAATATATACTTATTAAAACCAAAGCGAACACATGTTTATTTCAATGTTATGTTTAAAAACAGCTTGTGCGAACGTCAATTTGAATTATATGTACTAGATTAAATAATTACTTACAGAAGCTGGCAGATTGATTTCATATAGAGGAGTATACCGTCCCATCGCAATACACGCACTAGACAGATATATTTTAGGATGTATTGTAGACAATAGAACTGGCAAGAAAAAAGTCGTAAAAAATATTTTATTTTAAAATCACGGCACAATAAACTTATCGTGAAAATTGTTTATTCATCATAAATCTGCTTGATCCGTATGTAGTTACGCCATATTCTGCCCTCTGCACATGCGCCAGTAGTGTCCTCTAAGTATAATTAGCTCCGAGTGGTTGCCGCGTTCAACAATTTTACCTGCAATCAATTATATTTTAAAATAAACTGCAATTTCAAATGTTTCTTTTTTTCTTCACTGCAGTAATTGTGTTTATACAATAAATGTTTATGTACAAAGTATTAGTGCATACGAGTACTTAGCACATATACTATATATTTTTTTGTTATTGCATGATAATGTGATTGAATCGAGTATGGCAAATTTGTCCGGTAGATACGGCTATGCTGTCATCATTGTACCGATTCAAATCACGCTGTATAGCAGTGCTAATATATTACAGCTAAGTAGATCCCATCTACGTCTTACAACAGGCGCACTTACGGGCATAGCCACTTTAACAAACATCTTTTTAACCTAGGTGTAACGGACTGCCCTATATTCAGAGCCCGCATGCATTCAAAAGAACCAGCCGCAAATGTACTGCTAAAACAGACCGGCCACCTACCGGGCGAACTGCCTGGGCACACCGGGTAGCCTCCAGGAGATCTTCGGCCACGTTATGAAGCTGGGTAACTTGGATAGAGTGACCAGCCAATCAACCCTCCCACACATAAAATACGCGCAGTTAATCGTCATTTTGTGGAAATGCCCACAAAAGAAGAAGTAGCGGTGCCAATCGCTTTTATCCGTCGTAGGATTGGGTAATAAAATGCAACAGATCGATTCAGCGCAGTCATGACAATCATGAGCCATGTGATATGCGCAATCAGTGCTCGTAAATAATTGCTATGCGATTGAATGAAACAAATAAAATGATTTTTTTAGGTCACCTTTGTCTACTACGCATATTAGATCAGCGTCCTTGATAGTTGATAGCCGATGTGCGATGGTGATACACGTGCGGCCCTTGGCTGCCTTCTCCAAAGCTTCCGACACCACCTGAGAATAAGACGCGTTGTTAGCACAAGGGTGAGTGCTGGAGTGCATGAGGCAAGGGGATCCGTGCTCACCCGTTCGCTGTTGGCGTCGAGCGCGGAGGTGGCCTCGTCCAGCAGCAGCAGGCGCGGGCAGCGGATCAGCGCGCGCGCGATGCACACGCGCTGCTTCTGCCCGCCCGACAGCTGCGCGCCGCTCGACCCCAGGCTCGTGTCGTAGCCCTGGGTACAATCATTAAAGAAGTATCCCCGGTTCTACTGTCCAATTTTGTTAGGAGTGGCGTTTATCAGACGCGTTGAGTCGAATCTGTTTAATTTTTTCTCAAATATTATTGTTATGACATGTCTCATAGAGAGAATATGGGTAAGTCCATAAGGCAAAGTTCGCTGCGCCGAATTATATTGGCTCGTCGCGCAACTGTGTACCTATTTCAAACTTATGTTTCACGACTGCTTAATCAAATAGGCTGATCGTGGACCGATTGGCTTATCGGTTTAAGGATTTAAGTTCGGATTTTACTGGAAGCGTGACAAGTACCTACCGTATGATACCAAGAATTGTTGCTATTAGTTTGGAACCATAATATTGTATTTCTTAGTATTACTTTCCTCGTAGTCATATCGGGAGCACCTTATGTGTTGACTCAACTATGGTTTGAAGACAGGGGATGTTTTGTCGAGCAATTTATGTTGCATACCTTTGGAAGTGATGTGATAAAGCTGTGTATGTTAGCAGCTTTAGCGGCTGCGACGATCTCGTGCATAGAGACCTTCCTGTTGTTGTCCCCGTAGGCGATGTTCTCGGCGATGGTGCGGTCGAACAGCACCGGCTCCTGCTGCACCACGCCCAGCTGCCGCCGGAGCCGGGGGAGGGTCAGTTGGGTTCTGATGTCGCAGCCGTCTAGTTCCTTTTGAATCATAGAAGTAAATGCGCGTTGATTGATTTTTATTTAATCAGATTCGTCCCGTGATTCTTCCAACAGTCTTTTGGAATTAAAAAGATTTTTTATTTTATTCGTAGGGTGGTTATCGTAGGTACCTATATATTAGTCCAACTCGTCCAAAAACTTTGTTTGTATGCACTCCACGGGGATGAACCCCCACCCCCAAATTTATAGAAAGCTTTCGTCCATTTTACAATGGTATTTCAAAGTATTTTACATGATATGATTCCTAGGTCAATGACGGTTAATTTTTGAGTTGTATGAAGAAAGTTGAATAAACCAATAAATGCTTAGTAACAAGTAATATGTTACCGGACTGCTGCGCCAAGCGAGGAAGGTAATAATCGTTCGATATGTTTAAGTAGGCGTACCTACCTAGAAGTATACTATTAAAACAATTAACTTGATATATTTTTATTCTAATAGGTACTGAAGTAATAAATTAACTTGAAAAATACACAAATCAAATTGTTCGTTTAACGATTCCGGTATCCTTTGGATACTTGTCTCTAGTTTATTTTTTGGACCCATCTTGATAGATTTTCTTTAATCTCATTTCTCTTTCTCTCAGTCTCTTTTCCCTCTCAAACTCCTTCATCCTTAGAATATAGTCCCTCTGCTCGCAATTGAGGTAAGAGTGCCTTTCATGGTGACAGCGGTACAATAGAGGCATGTTTTTGTATCGGCAGATTAAATAGTCCATCAGTTCAAGTGAGCAGTAATCTCTGAATTGGATGGGGACCCGTGCCGACCTCAGATGCTCCTCGCAAACCGGCATCTTACGTTGTGTTCTGCCGCTACTGAAGCCCAGATTCGGGGGAAATGTGGGTTTGTCATTCATATTGAGGTCTAGATGCCTACTAGTATACGTGCCCATTATTTGACCCATTTTTCCTATATTAACCGGTCACAGTTCAATTTCGCAAATTTAGGATAATGTGTTTGCTTCTGTATTATAAATAACGTCAAAGTCACGTCAATGTACTTCAAAATCAACCAGTATCTATCTTGTCGATCTCAAAACTTCAAGGCGAAAATGCATTTACTATAGGTCGTACTCCGCCGTACTCGGACCACAGACCTACTCAGACCTCTAGGACCACAGACACTTGGGCCTAGGTATATCAATGGAATGCAATTTTATCATAGGCTCTATACTCGTGTAAGTAGTTTTTGTTTATAACTAGCTGACCCATTGGGCTGATCTGACTGAAGCTGTCCTGTCTCGTATGTTTCAATTGTCTGGACAAATTCACATTTTTTTCCCCTAAAACTTTAGACCGGACTGTCAGAATTGCATACAATTCTGTTCTGTTCTACACAAGTTTCTACACATGAACCTATTGGTTCATGGTTCTACATCATACACATTCTGAATTAATCCGGTTACGATTTTTTCAGATCGATCTGACAGAATGATACTGTTGAGCGGAGATGTGAGGCGAGAAATTCCAAAGATTCTCTATTGAAGTGTCCTCAGTCTATATCTTTGAATATATATAAATATATATATATATATTCAAATACTCACAATGTTGCCGGTATCCGGATCGTAGAACCTCTGCAATAGCTGCAACACCGTGGACTTGCCGCAACCGGAGGATCCAACCAGCGCCACGGTCTTCCCAGCTTCCACTTTCAGGTCTATGCCTCTAAGGATCTTCTGATGCCGTCTCGTTGGGTAGCTGAATTCAACATTTTTCAAACTGAAACTTCCTGTGGCTGCCTGAGAAAGTAGTAAAAACATATTTGAAATAAATTATTCAGAAATATTTACTAGTACATCTTTTTTAAAGCGGTGTCTCACCCAGTCTCTCTTATCTTTGACACCATCCTCCGTTCTAATAGTAGGTAATCTGTTAATGATACCCAGGATCCTAGCTCCGCACGTTTTAGCTGAATCGAAGCTAGGCGCATACACCAGCGATTGACCCAGCATGTAGGCTCCATACATGACGGCTTCGGTTACTCTACATATATCCGATCAAAGGTTAATATACAGAATTAAAAAAAACAAAAGCATAGCAAATGTTAAGTTGACAATGAAACTTACAGCAGTACAACTTTATACTCGACTTCGCCGCGGGTGATCAATGTGGCTCCGTACACGGTGGCGCTGCAGTAGGATATGAAGGGCACGTAGATGCCCAGGCCGAGCACCAGCCCGCGCCAGCGCGACTTCTTCCCTACCGCCGTACAGGCCAGTGTCAAGGCATCTTGGAATTTTTGCAGGAATATATTCTCTATACCTAAAACATCACATATTTTAAGCTTTATGAAATTGCCCTTACATGAGGTATATTGAATAGGCAAATTGTGTGTGAGAAAATAACGAACCCAAGCTTTGAACGGTTTTAATGCTGACGACCGCTTCTGTTGCAACACTTGTGGCTGTTTCCATAGCTTCTCGCTCGTCTGTTTGAGATTTCCGTGATATATGTCCCTCAAACCAAATGCTACCCACCATCTAAAAACATTATAGATATTGTGGGATTTTATTACACCATCCCAGTTGTTCGATTTCATGTGCGAATTATTTTCAATAATGATCTGAATGATTACTTGCTATACAATAAGGGTAACCATCTAAAACAAATCGTAAGGAAACGTTTTTCGGAAGCCGTGTGAGGTTAACCAGCCCGCACTGGGTCAGGGTCGTATATGACCCTAATCCAAATATGTAATAATGTTGCCGGTATGAATGACAATAGACTCGCCCCGTAATTACATTAATGTGGGTACTCTGCAGTGCACCTCTCCCTACCTTATTGGGGTTTCCAGGCGTTATAGTGCGTAATAACATTAAAAAACTGTGTTTAAAATGAAAAATTGGTCGACTCACTAGAGGTAGAAAAGCAACGGACACTAGAGTAAGTTTCCAGTTAAAAGCCAATCCCATGAAAAACCCGATCGCCACAGAACTAGCCCCTTGCAATATGAGTCCAATTCTCAGGCCCGTCGCGCCTTGGACCTCAGCCGTGTCTCCGCTCAGCCTCGCGCAAATAGCACCCACTGTGTTACTTTGTTTATCGAAGAATCCTATTTCCTGTGAAAATATATTTTTTGTTAAAGGATAGCACTTGACACTGAAAAAGATAATACTTATTTCTTGGCAGCGGTGCTCAAGGTGCGCACGAGCTTGTACCCCCCTACCCCCTAACAACCTTAAATTCGATTAGGCAGACTGCAGGTCGTTCAAAAAAAAATATTACCTGTTTCAACAACGCCTCAAAGTATTGGTGTCGCAGTCGCGTGGTCATCTTCAAGCCAGATGTCGTGAAGGTATGGCTTTGGAGACACATGGTGACGCCGGCGACAGCTGCAACCACGATGAACATGCCCGAGTACAAATCAGCCAAATGTATCACTTGAGCCTCGTCTGTCAGGACGAATATCTGAAACAAATTCATGTGTGGTTCAGCGGTCTCAGAAAAGAAAATCTTATTATTAAACATTTAACAATACACTACACACATTTAACATACATTAAACAATAAAAAAAACATTTTTCTTTCGAATGTACTTTTTATGTTTTTGGGAATATATATTTTGATATCTATAATGTACAAATTTCTTACTGCACTTGTGTAACCGAAGAGTAGAGCAAATACGGGGAAGCACGCGCCCTGAATGAAAGCCGCTATGGAACCAATTGTTATATAAATCCACTCCGGCGCATTTAGTTGTAGTATCTGCCAACCGCTCACTGGTACTATTTTCTAAAATTAAATGTTAAGATTAATTGAAAAATGCAGTTTTTATAATTATTTTATTTCTCGGTTGTATTTTTTTTCTTTAACAAAATGTTCGTAATAATTGCGTTTTGTTTGTCGTTTTCTGATTGAAGAGTCCATTCAAAACTAACGCTTACCTGAGTTTTAGGGGGACTCTTCAATCAATTGTTACTACAATTACTGTTGTACTAATTGATATGGTAGATAAAAACGTACTACATTACGTACGTACGTATACGTTGTATTTGTTTGTATTTCCTGCAATTCCGGCCGCGTATTGTTACACTGACTGCACAGAAATCTACCGAATTGTATTTATTTCGAATTCTTCAATCCATTTTCGTAAAATATGTGTAGGTATATATACCTAATAATTACTTTTCTCGAAACACATAACACAATTTCGTAAAGTAGGTACCTACATGCTTACAATTTTCTTGCCTTTACAGTAATGCTTTAATAATAACAATATTGATGTAGGTATTTTGTATTTAGTATCAGCTAATATCTTACTTCGTCCTCATGTTGTTTGCTTTCATCTGCACTGAACCCGAAGCTGTGATAGCCGGCTGACATCACTGACGTAATCGAGCCGCGGGGTGTCGCCATCCAGTCATCTGCAAGTTGTAAACGAAACATAAAATGATATATATATGTACTTTGGAAGTCAAGTTTTTTTCTATACAATGACCTGAAAAATAGATTGTACCTTTCTTTATCGAATGATTTTTGTGGATTCTCTTGGCGTCGTCCCGTTTTTTTAATTCAACAGTAGGCAGTGTTATCTCGTCCCTAGCTCCGTTTGTTTCCAACTCAGTTTCTTCTGGCAGTGGTTCTATTTCATCTGGTTCCTTTCTCGCATTGTTCATTGTTACCAGCTTATAGTAAAAACCTGTATTTACATATGAACTCAAATAGTATACTTAATTAAGTAATCAATAAAAAAATTGTAATGGTCGTCTCACCTTCAGCTTTCATAAGTTCTTTGTGTGTCCCTTGCTCAACTATACGTCCTTGGTCCATACAAATTATACGATCGGCGTTTACAATAGTAGATAACCTTTAAAGGAAAATTACGTATTTATTAGTGAATTTAATGTCGTCGTATCTCGGAGGTGAGTATAACTATCGCTTTTGAGTCTGAAAAATCTGTTTCCAGTAGTTATGCCTCGCGCAGCAGCCATTGCCATAGGCAACTTCTGCCCGCCTGACAGCGACCGCCGCGCTCACCTGTCACTGGGTCATGCCCCTACATGTGGAGCTCTTGTAAACTGACCTGTGCGACACGGTGATGGTGGTGCGCCCGGCGCTGGCGCGGTCGAGCGCCGCCTGCACCTGCCGCTCGGAGTGCGGGTCCAGCGCGGACGTGGCCTCGTCCAGCAGCAGCACCGCCGGCTCACGCAGCAGCGACCTCGCGATCGCGATGCGCTGCTTCTGCCCGCCCGACAGTGACGCGCCGCGCTCGCCTATCACCGTGTCATATCCCTGTTAGAAATAAATCTTTCAATATTCTTTTGTTTTGCAGAAGCTGCGAATATCGCCAACAGATTATAAATTACTTTGAATATATATAATTTAAGCACTAACATTTGGCAAATTTGTGATAAAATCATGTGCGTAAGCCATATCGGCAACCCTTTGCACTTCTTCCCGTGTAGCTTCAGGGCAACTTATTGCGATGTTCTCAAAAATTGTACCACGGAACAATACCGGTTCTTGACCAACCACACCTGCAAATGAGGCTTATATGAGATTATAGTGACACCAATTTATATTGTGGGTTATCTTATTAATGAACGATACAGACCTAATGAAGATCGAAGCCAAGAAAGATTGAGGTTTCGTAATTCTTTGCCATCGAGCTTCACCGATCCCGAGTGGGGGTCGTAAAGTCTTTGTAACAACTGAAGTATAGTAGATTTCCCGCAGCCTGACGAGCCTACTAATGCTACGCATTCTCCAGGTTTTATATGAAGTGAGAACCCCTTTAAAATCTGTTGACAGAAATTAGCCGTTAATATTGAGTACTTAGGGTAAGTGTATCGTCTGCAATTTAACGTTAAGTGTCTGACCGTTATGTCTGGTCGTGCTGGGTAACTGAAGTGGACGTCTTCTAAAGTGATCTCTCCTAATACTCTCCGTGGCGCTATACCAGTGTTACTCATGCTGTCGATGGCCGGATCTCTCTCGAGCAAGTAAAATATACTGGCGGCCGCGCCTCGAGCCGCCGCGAACACTTCGATGTGTGGCACGCATAGAGTTATCGATTGGGTCGCCATGTACACGCTGAAGAGGATCTGAAAAGAAAATATGATTGCTAGCCATCTACCTACGCTTTTAGAGTAATCATATATATGAAGAACGCCTTAAATTCTAGATTTTGCTAGGTAGAGGATCACATCCAATTTTAGAAATAAATAAATAAACTTGGAGTACGAATTAACATGACTTACACTAATCATAGTTCCGACTACATATTTCCGTTCGCCCTCCGATTTGTCGGCGTCTTGGAGTACAAGACGCGTGCCGTACATGAGCCCAATCGCGTTGAGGCAGAAGGTGAGCAGCCAGTTGAACCCATTGCCTAGACCAGTATACAAGCCGCGCCGCCGCCCGTACAGCTCCGCGGGCTCTAACAACGATCTATACCTGTAATGGATAGCGCAATAGTTAATGTACTCCAACCAAATAAAGGGAAGCTGAGACAAATCGAACCATATAATCTATAAGACAGCGTAATGCAACGTGCTAGAAAATGTATTCAATCATGTTAGTAAATTTTAAGATAGTCTGATATCCCCTTATAATTTAACTTGATTCAACTCTGTATCTCTGTTGTCAGTGACTCCATAATCGCACAATGAGGAAAACAAATAATAAACTAGACGTGTAGTGATCTAGCAATAAAGGTAATGAGATAAAATCATAAAGATACAGTATTGGCGCTGTTAAAATTATCTCATATTCAAATAGCTTTATTTGTGTAAAGCTTAAGGTAGATGAGCATGGCGGCGTAATCGCGGACTGTGTTAGATATTTATTTTACGGTTTAGTTCACTAAATAAATTTGCAAATATATTTCTATGAGTAATTAAAAATCAAATTACCAATATAACACCAGTTTATAAAAATATTAGGTACATACTCATTATGTAATATTAGTAGATACTATTTTTCCATCATGAAAATAAGATGCTCAGAATTATTGTTGCAAGAAACAAGTTTCTTATCTTTTTGAACATGGAATAAGCACCATATTGTTCTTGCATTATTTACAACTTCGTACCTATATTAGGTAAATACTTTATCTCAAAATGATAGCCTACACATCCCTACACCGTTTTTCGAGAAACTGTCAACTTTACAAATATATGACACTTATCTCAAGGGTAATACATAAGTATCTATGTGCTGGTAGATACCCACCTGTCTACTTCTTTACTTTCTCCGCCAAACGACACGACCGTCCTTACTGACTTCAATATCTCCTCAGCTTGTTTACCGGCTTGGCTGTACGAGTCCATTTCGACGGCTGACGACTTAGTTTGATACTAAAACAAATATTTTAATTTACCTTTTTACTACAGAAAACAGAGCACACTACTACAGAGCGGACTAGCAATCTTGGCCGTTTTCTTTTTGCTGGCCGTGGGCGTATTAACCGCCCTTAATATCGATTCTGGGACCTAGACTTCATAGAAAGTCCGCCTTTTCCTAAAACGATGACCCATTATAATGATATTAAATAAATACCGTCAGACACACGAATCGTTTTGTTTAGCCATTTGGCCCCAAATATAATCAACGCTTCTTACAATCTAAGTATTGGGTTATATTACAGTAATACCAAAAGAACCAATTAACCAAATAATATTTCCTAAGCCTGTAGCGGTAAGGGAATCGAACCACGGCTAAAAGATCAATCGATAACACATTTAGTTCTTACATTGGACAACATCACAGAGGCGGCTATGGAGAAGGGCATGACCGTGATGCAGGCGAGGGTCAGCTCCCAGCCCAGCGGGAACGCCACGCAGATGCATAATATACTAGTGCCGACCAAATTCCCGACCACCGATAGTTTCTCGCCCATGCCTTCCTTTAACTTCATTAAGTTTCTGGAGAACATACAGTAATGTGATAAACAGAGTAGTTAAGACTGAAATAATATTACTAGAGACTGTCTGACTGAAGACTGCTTACTCATCTCATACAGCACAGAGGCAGCTTCGCAGCCGCATGCGAATTACTTGAGGATGTTTTTTTTGTAAAAATACGCTCAAGTATGTCGAGGTAAATACTTCAACAACAAACACGTAATATTGTACACTTACGTTTAGGTTTCTCATTATTCATTCATCTGTTAACACTGTTCATGAATCGACCATAAAAAGGCTAAGTACTATACGATACTTACTCTGACATTTTTGAGGCCAAACTGAATTCGGAATCTGTATCAAACCATGACATGTCCTGACGAAGAACTGCCTTTAAGAACAACATTCGTATCGTTGTTATCTGAAATAAAAAAAACAAGCTTACTCTCGTCAACCCTATTGAAGATACCTATAGAGGACAAAATTATTTAGGTAAACACACGATATTTACATTCTTTCAATTTCCCAAAGACGTAATAACTGCCTCAAAAGCCATACAAACGTAGACCTTTTTGTTTTAATTCATGATTTTATCATATATCAAAATTGTTATTTATGATATAATTACGAAATTGTTTGGTTTTACCTGGCGTAAAGCACTCCAACTAATGAGAGCGGTGGAGAGGCTACAAAACAACAGTGATATGCCTATACTGATATACGTTCCCGCTGCTAGAGCTTTTGCATCCTCAAGCAGAGCTGCCATATTTTCGTCGTGTGAAGCGTTAAACCTGCAAATATAATAATAATGATTGTAGGGCTAATAATAAATGGTAGTTGACACAATCCAAGTTTGACGGTCCAATTAGCGCAGTTGGTAGTGACCCTGCTTTCTGTGCCGAGGGTTCCGGGTTCGAATCCTCGTAGGGACAAACTTTGTGTGATGCACGAATGTTAATATCTATGTATATAAGTATTATATACTGGGTTCGCCCCCAATCGGTACCTATAATACAAGCGTTGCTTAGTGTGGGACCGTATAAGTGGTGTTCGCCTGGCGATATAAAAAATTGTTTACTCGTACAAAGTAGTTTTGATGCCAAGTGTCGACATTATACTATGGCTTAAGTGGGTGGGATACTTGTAAGTATCCCAAGCCCGTATTAAGTTATTCAAGTGAACTATAATAATTTGTCAGCTGGTCAGTATCCAAGTGAACTTTGATCAATGTTAGTTAGTTTAAGTGGACTTGAATTGCTTTTAATTCTATGTTATTTGACTTACAATCTTCTGCCCCCTCCAAAAACAGAGGTTAAAGGGAGATAGCTGCTGAGACGTTCCTGGTAGCTGGTTCTCTCTACAAAAGATGTGCTCAGCTCCCCTATTTGCACGAGATTGTAGCAAATGCCGCCGCCACTTAGTATGCCAAGTATGACACCGACAACAGTTGCGGTATTCTCGATCCAGCTTCCATATCGAAACTAGAATGGCATTTATATTATTGTTTAGGGGTTTTGTACCATCTAAATTATATAGATACATGAAAAGTAAGGTACCACACCCCTAACTTCGTTGTATTTTGCGGTTTTTTTTTAATTTCCCTCCAAACTTATGAACTTTGACTCAACGACGTTCTAAAGAATATTTAGCGGTATTTTCTCCATAAGACTATTAAAACAGGCTAGAACGGCGAAGTTAGGGGGATTGACGGTACCTACGGGTTGTCATGAGCAAGTAATCACGTAATTAGTCGATAGTAGTCGGTGTGTGAAATAATAGATAAAATTGATAGGTTCTTAAGAATTTTCTTTAAAAAACCTTAATATTTTAAATTATTTATTTTGTAACTATTAACTTACAATTTGAATATAAGACAGGGTAGGTTCATCGTCCTTGTGTTTACTGGAACAATTGACAAACAAATTGTAAGTAGGTTATGTTATGCAGGGCCGCTTGGGCGGCTGCAGTTGAAGCCGGGGATCCGAAACGATGCAAATACGCAGCTCAAAGGTCTGGCTGCTTATTGGTGTCCCTTGCTGTGGAACCCGCATGCCCAAACTCAGCATGCGCAGTGTTGGAACAGCGCCCTCGTTGGTCCTTTTGCTATTGTGTCTAGGAAGGCCTAATAAGATTCTGCTAATGTCAAGGTCGAAAGCTAAGTCACGCGGGAGATTGAACGGTGAGGAATATAATTTTATCGTCTATTTCATTTGTGGCATCTGTTAATATCATCGTATCACCAACAGATAATAAAAGACGATGATCGTCTGTTACAGCTAATATGTTTTTTTTTTTTGAACGTGATTAATGATATGCTAGAATACAGAATTATGGTGAAAAGGATGGGATATATAATTTGTGTTTTAACACGCCATTATTTCTTTTATACGCCATACAACACCGACACACTTTCTGCTAAATCACACGTTAATTGTGATGTGATGAAGCAATTGTATTTGCCAGAGGTTATGTTCTTGAAATGACTTATATGTCTGTGTTTATTCGAATTTATCTTTTTTCAACAATCATATACTAAGTGGTGGATTTGTGAAAATATGTTGTATACAAGGTACATTGCGTTTTCCTAATAAGTCTGTCTTCTTTTTTATTAACCCAGGATAAATAAAGCAGTGATAGTCTAGTTAATGTAAAGCTCGCTCTGGAAACAGGAGTGCAAGTTACCCCCGGAGATATTCAAATTTAATGCGCGAATTATTTTTTAAATAATGATTATCACTTGCTAAATGGTGAAGGCAAACATCGTGAGGAAACCAAGACGTCTTAGCTATGTCAAAAGCCGTGTGAATTTCGTCAACCCGCACTGGATCCACATGGTGGACTAGACTATGGCCCATATCCCCCCACGCATTAAAGGGAGTGTGCCAGGTATAAGTCAATATGCTCGCCCCATATAAAACTGTGACCTAAAACAATCGCTTTAAATATCACAATGCAATATCGAAATCACAAAACGTGTAATCAAATTTCTTACCTACTTGAATACTTATTCAAAACACAGTTAAGACGTGAGCGCAATAAGCATAGTAACTATTGGAAAAATAAATGTGATTCGCTTGTCTTATTTTTAAACTATGTTTTTAATTGGTTATGTGAACATGTTGTACTCGACAGCAGCTTTGAATAAATAGAATGATCTATTTACTTTGATTTTGTAATTTAGAGGTAGTGAACAGAAATGAACACACACTTTAGTATTAGTAATAAAAAAGCAATATGTACTATTAAAAGAAAACTGCTCGCCAAGCGTAAATTAACAAAATATGTAGGTACTTACTTTTGTTTCGTATTTTTAAAACCCATCTCATTTAACAAATTCGCCACTAATATGTTTGTATCACCTGTCGGAGAAGCCGTCAGTCCTGAACACTCAGCAGCCAATAGAATAACTATTGTTGATACATCCCGCAGGCCTATATATAAGTACATTTGCTTACTCTCTCGAGATATCATGCAGAATTATACCATATACTATTACGCCAATTGTGTGTGCAAAGTGTATTATTTCAACTGTTTATTTTAGCATTATCTTTAGTATTAGCCTATGAACACGTGTGGGAAATTACTTCCTCTGACGTATTTTTTCGCATGCAAATTTTACACTCAATACTTTCCTAGTTAGCTAAAAGTGTAGAATATATATATATATATATATATATATATATATATATATATTTATTGTTATTAAATATACCTACTTAACTAACATGTTTAAACACAGTAGCGTAAACAAAAACATTTAATGATTCAGAATTAGAATAATACATTAATCCATTTTGGATAACTTAAAGGCAAAGGCGAGTTCCATTCGCTGTATTGAAATCGTTAATTCCTCGGCCGATGCGAGTGGAATGTTTTTATAAAAATAAGGATAAATGACTCATGTACAACTACCACCGTCCATCCACCGTCGGTAAATAATTGAAATGCAAAGCCGTAACGACAGTTAGAATTTGTTACTCCCGTAAGGGGAAACAATGCATAGATAGGTTCTCCTTTTTTTTTTAATTTGCCAATCTGCTACAAAATAGAGAATTATAGAATAGGTTATTGAAAACGGGCGTGAGCAAGGCCCACTCGAGGATTAAAAAATGGTACAGGAAAACCATTTTGGTCGCAGTTTCCAGTCGTTGTAGGAAGCACGCTATTGATTTAAAAAAAATATTGGACGTTTATTATGTCTTAGTGCAAAAACAATACCGGACTTACTATTTGGTATTCTTTTAGCAGGCTTCACTTAGTATTTCTACATGCGCCGACTATGTTAGCTGAGATTTTGTCATAAAAGATTATGACGTTTATGTCATAAGCAGAGCAACGCTTTTATCGCGATATGATAATCCCATGGCTAATATCCATTATAAAAAAATAATTCCTGATTTTACAAAGATGTATATCACGCAGTCACGCTGGGTTAACGGTGTCGTTAGTACCTAATACTGTCTGTTGAGGAAGACCGGTGATACTGATGATACGTTTCGGTAGTTATGTTGATCAAGGTTCTTCAGCCTGTAAGCACCTGTAAATATTTTACAATCGGTGAACTGAACTCGTTCACCGTTTGTCAACCGTACATGAAACACGCAACACCGAAGACGAGTGATATTTAATAAAGTATTAGATAACTAGTCTTATGCTTGATTTACACAAGGACAATATGCAAGTAACAAATCTGTCCGTCTGTCTGTGTGTTCCATAACCTTCATTCAGTTAGGATATACATTTTGTTGTCGTTTTGCGCGACGAACTTTGATGAGAATTGGCCTGGAGATCTGGGATTATTTTTGTCTTGGAAAATAAAGGGGTCACTAGGACCCGGCGTAGGCAAAAAATTGTATCTCAGAATGTACTAGATAAATTTAACTGAAACTTGGAATACTTAACAAGGCAATACATACTAATTATAATTTATAAAGCTTTATATGGATATAATGTCTGCAAAAAACAGGATAAGGGTGTTTCTAAAACAAATTAGAAAATAACATCAAGTGGCAATATATTTTATTGAATTTGTAATCACGCTGAAAAAAAAGGTATGTAACATACAAACAAAATTATATAACATGTTTTATTTTTAAACCAGAGCAAAAAAGGATACCAACGATACTCATTAATTAATCTGAGATAAGAAATCTCTTAATAAATATAAACTGACTAAGTTTAATTTTGTCAGTAGCTGATGATGAAGATAAGATGAAGTAAATAATTTATTTGAGCCTTTAAGTTGAGAATACAACTTTTATAGACGTAAGTATGAGAAGTGCCTTTTAACATTTAGGTACTCCGCTAAAGTTGTCATCATAACATATTGGCCTGTCCTTTCCATAAGTTGTAGTATTGAGATTTATGGTTGATTAACTCTGCGTGTGTTCCTCGTTCAACGATTTTTCCTGAAGAGGAAAGAATACACATTAGGTAGGTATTACAAATAAATATATTATGGGATAGAGGGCTATGTGTATAATTTGTATATTTACTAAAGTAAATAATGGATTTTAATAAAGCGGCTTTAACACAGAATAATAACGCACCAACAACCCGACATTTGGTTAAAAGGAGAGAGAGAGTTAAAGGGGAGGAATAAACATTGATGTATATCGTCGTGACTTACCTTTGTCTACTACACATATTAGATCAGCGTCCTTGATAGTTGATAGCCGATGTGCGATGGTGATACACGTGCGGCCCTTGGCTGCCTTCTCCAAAGCTTCCGACACCACCTGAGAATAAGACGCGTTGTTAGCACAAGGGTGAGTGCTGGAGTGCATGAGGCAAGGGGATCCGTGCTCACCCGTTCGCTGTTGGCGTCGAGCGCGGAGGTGGCCTCGTCCAGCAGCAGCAGGCGCGGGCAGCGGATCAGCGCGCGCGCGATGCACACGCGCTGCTTCTGCCCGCCCGACAGCTGCGCGCCGCTCGACCCCAGGCTCGTGTCGTAGCCCTGCAATTAGGAAATACATACCTATAACTAAATCACCAACCTAAGAGCGACTATTAAAAAGGTTGGGCTAATTTTACCTTTGGCAAGGAGACAATAAAGGTGTGTATGTTAGCAGCTTTAGCGGCTGCGACGATCTCGTGCATGGGGACCTTCCTGTTGTTGTCTCCGTAGGCGATGTTCTCGGCGATGGTGCGGTCGAACAGCACTGGTTCCTGCTGCACCACGCCCAGCTGCCGCCGGAGCCGGGGGAGGGTCAGGGCACGATGGATGTCTTGGCCATCTAAATCCTATTAATGTTATATTAACTGATGTAGCACACTTTTATTCTGAATGTCATAATTAATATTATTCGCTCATCCATTAAAAAATCACTTACAATAGTACCAGAATCAGCATCGTAGAACCTCTGCATGAGCTGCAGGACTGTAGATTTTCCCGAGCCTGAGGAGCCGACGAGAGCAATTGTTTTACCAGCCTCGGCAGCCACGTCTATGCCTTTGAGAATTTTATCTTGAGGTCGCGTTGGATACGAGAACTCAATGTCTTTGATCTTGAACTTGCCTGTTGCAACCTGAAGTTAAATATGGGGATACTTAACTTTGGTAAGGGTGATTCTATAGAGCAATTTGGTTTCCCGCACGCATGCTCTGAAATGGCGTGAGACGATAAGTTTGAACCTACTCTGATACGTTTTTATTTAATAGAGCGCTTATTCAAGTAGTTACGTCTACCTACAGTCTCTGGATTGACTGTTTAATGCATAGTTTAGACCTATATACCTCCTTTGATATAATTAAATAATGGTAATTTTTAGTTAAACAATAGCGCTCCCTTCCTAGTGTGGAATCTAATATATAGTTGCTCTGATTGGAGTTCCATTGCTTCAAGAAATATCTCTAATTTATTTAGATAAGTCGTTCGAACTTGACGCTGACTAAAACGTGGTACTTACTAAAAAGTGGTTTATACACTGTGGTATAAGCGAGCGGAAAACCATCTTCCTCTAAAAACATCCTTTCGTATAGGTTCCTAGTGAACTCTTAAGTAGACTCTTACCCAATGTTCGTTATCTTTAACTCCTTCTTTCGTAATAATTGCAGGCTGTCTTGTGATCACAGACAATATCCTCTGTCCACACATCTTCGCTGAGTTGAAGCTTGGCATGTACACCAATGATTGACCTAACATGTACGCCCCATACATTACGGCTTCATTGACCCTTAGGTTATAAAATAAAATCCTCCAAATTAGTACATTTCGTAAACAAACAGCTCTGTACTAAGTTACCGAGCAGCCTCGCGAGGCTGCTTCAGCTCGCTCAGCTAAAATGCTGCTTGTAACAACGCTGTAATTTGTCATTTAGTTCACTATCACCCTATGACTCTGGCTATGCTATGACTAAGAGCTTAGTATGAGTTTCGATTTCATCAAATACCGGTATCTGATCGAACGCACGAGCGAATGTTCCCACATTCGCTCGAACGGTATTTGATTACGTTGTAGGGTTATAATAAGGAACCTACTTAATATTTAAATGTACCCGAGGCAGCCTCGCGAGTCTATACGCGGTCAATTTGTGGGACTTTTGTAGTTACCTACAGTGTAACAATTATGTATTCCATTTCGCCGTAAGCAACTAAGTATGTGCCATATACAATTACACATCCGTAAGCCACGTAAGGTACGTAGATACTGAGTGACAGCACCAATCCTCGCCAGCGAGATTTACTAGAAACAGCCGCATACGCATCCATTAATGCGTCTTCAAATTTCTTGAGGAATACTCCTTCTATACCTATAAAAACAAAAAAAACATCAACATGGTCTTGATTATAATGCTTAATATATATTTAAAATTATGTTTACCCAAGCTTTGTATTGTTTTAATACTGACTACTGCCTCCGTTGCAATAGCGGTGGCTGCCTCCATTGCCGCCCGTTCACTCGCTTGGGCTTTGTGCGAAACCACTCCTTCTAACCAAACACTTCCTACCATCTGTAATGTACAATGTAGACGTTTTAACATAGGTAATCTTAGTCCAGTATATAATGGAAAAGAGAATATGATAGCTACTTACCAAGGGTAGAAATGATGAAGCGACTAGTGCGAGCTTCCAGCTGTAGCACGCCGCCACCATAAATCCAATCAACACTGAGCTGATACCTTGTAATATAATTCCAACTCTAAGTCCTGTGGCACTCTGGATTTCTGAAGTATCCCCGCTTAGTCTCGCGCATAATGCGCCTACTGTGTTGTTTTCCATATCAAAGTAACACATTTCCTGAAATAAGAGATAAATAAAGTAAGATTTAAGTTAAGATTTAGACAGTGTATTTATTCGCGAGCTAAGACAACAGACTAGACTTAATTTCATCGATACAACTGAATAAAATATGTGAGTCAATTGCTCTTTTAGTAGTTTGGATATCGAGCCATAGGAGGACGGTATATGATCGATAAAATTACGTAAATGCATCTCCAAATTTATAGAAATTTTAATCAATTTACAAAGATGTTTAAAAAGAAAAGTAATATGTATACTTAATATGTAACTTTCTATAAATATATGGGGTACTGAACGAGTATATTGTTCGTCCACATACTGTGAATTATGAAGCTAATACAGTATTTCTACAGTATCCCCTATTCCTAGTATTAGGGGCGCCAGGGGCACCTATCCAATAACGACCTCGGTCAATGACCTCAGCGAGATACAAAAATGGTCTTAACTCACTTGTCTCAAAAGAGCTGAAAAATATTGACGTCTTAATCGTGAGGTCATTTTCAATCCTGCTGAGGTGAAGGCGTAACTCTGGATAAACATTGACGTTCCAGCGACAGCTGCTACTGCCATGAACAGGGCCGAGTACAGATCCGATAACGATATGATTTCATTAGGATCTGATAATACGTATATCTGGAACGGGGTTTTTATATTTAATTAATGTTTTTTTTTCAAAATAGAACACTCGTCTTGGGTACGGGGGATTTTGTGGAAATCTTATTTCCAAACATGATTACCACTTGAAAAATTAAACCAGGCGTAGAATTCCGCCAACTCACTTGGCCAGAGTGGCCCGAGCCAATATTTATAAAAATAAAATAGTGTCAATGCAATGTTCCTTACCCCAATAGAATACCCAAGTAGGATCGAAAAGCATGGGAAACATGCACCTTGAACGATTGCAGCAATCGAGCCGAAAACAAGGAGAGGCCATTCCGGTGCGTTCAGTTTCAGTAACTGCCAATCGGTGACCTTATCTATTACCTGATGATACAAAAAATTTTACGTTGAAGGCTCCGCAGAGTTTAATTACCTATACGGGTCATAATTAATTAATAAGTTGGAAAGTCTAATAATTACAAATAAATATTTATAATATGCAATGATGGCAAAATTTAGATAAATTTTATATTTCGTTTATATTTTGCTCTGAAATGTAAAAAGAAAACAATATATTTTTTTCAGATACCTCATACCTCTTCCATTGTTTCTTTATCTGATTCACCATCTGTACTAAATACGTACGTTTGAGCACTAATCGACGCGCGAGAACACAGAGACCCACGAGGAGTCATCCACGCGGATTGGACCGAATCTATAAACTCTGCGGACGAATTGGAAAAAGTAATTTATTAAGTCACTTTTCTACTTAAGATAACATTCATCCCAATTATGACTTACCTCTCTTAACATGAGATCCAGAAAGAGATTCTACGTGAGCTGGCCTCTCATGAATATTATCCGAGTCAATTTCTGTATCCTCATTTCCTCTTGTCATAAGCTTGTAGTAGAATCCTGCGTTTAAAAAGAAATTACTGATTTTAAGCTGCTTTTAATAGGCACTATAAAATATTGTATTATAGTCTACGAAGTAGAAAACTACTAAGTAGTTTTTTCATTAGTATCATACATTTATGCAACATGAGTACTAATACGTTTCAAAATCAATTATTATGAAAAAGAAAACATGATGGCCAACGATACCACTTGCTGAGCGAAGAAATGTCGGCTAAACATTTTGATAGATTTCTTAAGTAGTTTTTTACCTTTTCTCTTTACCAGTTCGCCATGTGTTCCCTGCTCTATAATAAAACCTTTATCCATACAAATAATGCGGTCCGCATTTTGTATTGTGGAAAGTCTGCAACAAAAGATTTATTGATATAATAATTTATCCATTCCGTGTTTTACTAATTGTTACGGGTGTGAGTACCCCTGCCGGCTTGTGCAACATCTGCTGCTGCAGAAGCAACGTATCTGCGCTGTTTCTGTTCGCCGACAGCGACGCGTCACCCTTGCCTGTCACCGTGTCCTGCTCCTGCATGTGGCACTGACCTGTGCGACACGGTGATGGTGGTGCGCCCGGCGCTGGCGCGGTCGAGCGCCGCCTGCACCTGCCGCTCGGAGTGCGGGTCCAGCGCAGACGTGGCCTCGTCCAGCAGCAGCACCGCCGGCTCGCGCAGCAGCGACCTCGCGATCGCGATGCGCTGCTTCTGCCCGCCCGACAGTGATGCGCCCCGCTCACCTATCACTGTGTTATACCCCTACATGCGTGGACCTTTTGTTAATGTTAATGGACATTGCCATAATGCGGAGGCAATATAAGGCACAATATAGACCACTAGGCCAATGTTACACAGAAACCCCTGAAATAAATAACTTATTAATACAATACTAACATCAGGTAGCTTTTTAATAAAGTCGTGCGCAAACGCCATCTCTGCCACCCTCCGCACATCTTCTCTTGAAGCATCCGGGAAGCCAATTGCGATGTTTTCAAAGACAGTTCCCCTGAATAACACTGGTTCTTGACCTACAACACCTGTAAAAATGATTAAGTATTTACCTGTAATTATATTGAAGCATAATAAATAATTATTTCGTAGCTCTTGATAATTTGGTGTCCTCAGATAAATCAGAATTACAGGATAAAACCGGTTAAGGAAAGTCACCTATATTTTTAACTAATATTTTGCGTTGTATAAGCAGCCAGCAATGGGAAACCCATTTCAAAATTATCCAAAGACGGACATGTACACAGGGTGATACAGAAAGGCTATACAAAACCTTGATCCTGCGCTGTTGTAATCATTATGTGTGGTCAAAATGTTGAAAGGTCATTTATAAAAATGCTCCCATTAAAATTACAACTGCCATCTTGTGAGGAACTAAATTATTTTTTTAAAATTGACATATCGTAATACTGACAGCATAAAAATTAATGCAAAGTAAAGTGTAAAGTAAAAATACGATACCAAACGTTAAATAGTTAACAAACCTAGAGAACATCGGAGCCATTCCAAATTAAGCTGCTTTACACTGTTTCCATCAAACTTCACGGATCCTGACTGGGTGTCGTACAATCTCTGAAGTAACTGTAAGATGGTGGATTTCCCGCATCCGGATGATCCAACCAGTGCTACATTCTCGCCAGCATTGATATGCAAAGAGAAACCTTGTAGTATCTAGAATAAATGTTTGATCGTTAGTGTATACAGTTAAAATAAAACAGCAACCATGTCCTCCCGTGACCATGGTTGCTGTAAAGCAGCCGAAACGTCGGGAACGTAAAAACAAAAAATAAACGCGATAAAATCCTTAAAAATAGTTTTATTTCAATGTGTAGTATTCGCGTAAATATAAAAAATCAATAAGTATACAGTTATTTAAAATAACTTAGTAAACTTATCCATAAATACAAAATCCAATTACGATGGCTTACAAAGAAGAATACTTTTATAAAGGTCCGTTGAACGGATTATAATTTTCTTAGAACATAGGCGTTATTTTTTGTTGTAACTTTGTTGAACCGTTTATTGTAACGCAGGCCTAGGAACCGGTTAGTGACTAATAGACTGATCTTGTCTTTGTCCGGCAATGTTTACGATAAACAAACATTTTACATGGGGTATAATAAACATACATTTTACATTAGGTACCTTAACATTGGGTCTAGAAGGATAGCTAAAATGGACGTTCTCCAAAATTATTTCTCCTTTTAGTCTTTTTGATGTTAATCCTTCCGGGTTGCTTCTGTTGATGATTGGTCTTTGGTCCAGCATAGAGAATATACTGGATGCTGCACCTCGCGCCGATGCGAACACTTCTATGTGAGGCACACATAGTGTGATGGACTGTATCGCTGTATATACGCTGTACAAGATCTGTAATACGTACACATGAATGAACTATGATCTAAACAGAAACTGCTATTTGGAACGTGTTGCTAATTACTGTAAAAGAACAATTTTTTTCGCTAAAATGACGTCATCTCCAATGTATGAGAACATGGAATATACATAAAGACAAGGTCAAGGGACAAAAACATATACATGGCGATGAAGTGACGCCTTATTCTGTAGAAAATAAGCACTTGCGGTCACGTGATAGCAGGTGTGAATGATAGTTATTTCTATTAAGTAGTATTTTCAATAGAAATTAATTGTTTTCGTGGTATTTCGATAAAGCTAAATGAAAAAAATAATAATGCATATTTACTATAAACGATAACTATAAAGTTAATATACTATTGAACAAAACAATGATGTATATTTATTTGCGTGTATTGGAGAAAGACTTATGGTATCTCTTCAATTACTTAAATTAATCAGATGTCAGAGATTTCAAACATAATGGTGACATTATATCAAACTGTTAATCAGATATACTTAATGAATAATATTAATTGGAATATAATTGAGGGAATTGGGATATACTTATTATTATATATATATATACTTATTACGTTTCTTGACACTGGCCAAGGTCACCGAAGATCGGTGGAGCCATTTAAATGATTACGATCATTGTCAATCGCACTTACACTGAACACAACTCCAACTGCGTATCTGCGTTCCTCAGCTGGTTTAAAGAAGTCATTGATTACCAGCCTGGTTCCATACGTGAAGGCTATCGCGTTGAGGCCGTAAGTGAGTAACCAGCTGAACCCAGTCCCCAAGCCCGAGTACAAGCCTCGCTTGCGGCCTTGGCGCTCCGCTGGCTGTAGTAGCTCTGTGTATCTGGGAAATGAAGGCATTGGCTTCGTTACTAAGGATGTATGCAAATCATTCAAAGTAGACGGCCATCGTTTTACCTTTCAACTTCATTTTCTTCTCCACTGAAGGCTGCAACTGTCTTGACAGACTTGAGTGCCTCTTCAGCGTGTCTCCCAGCTTCACTGTACGACTTCAGCTCACGGATCGATGAAATAGTTTGGTACTGGAAAAACAATTGAAAGCGGTATATAGCAAACTAGCTGCGCCCGGCGGTGTTACCCGCGATAAAAAGTATGAAAAATTAAAACATCTATCCCACGGGAACAATACATTTTACCGGGATAAAAAGTCTATGTGCTATTCCAGACTATAATCTATCTCTGTGCCAAATTTCATCCAGATCCGTTCAGCCGTTCGAGCGTGAAAGAGTAACAAACATCCATCCATCCATCCATCTATCCATCCATCCATCCAAACTTTCACATTTATAATATTAGTATAGATTATATTTCCTGTCGAACACACGCTCACATAGAGATTTAGAAATTATTTTTACCGTAGCTAATGTTAATTAGCACGTTAATTGTTTATAATTGAATTGTTTATACCCTGTTCTAAAATAATACTATAAGTATATTTATAAAACAAGCTGTAATTGGTGACATCGCCTGCGTAGACGCGTGAACATTGTATTATTAGTGGCTAAAAAGTCTGACCTAGGTCTCATTATGACTTTATTACCTAAATTCTTAAAAAAATAGTTGATATGATCACGATTGGGTTCTATAACCAGCCCTTTCTCCTCAAATTTAGACTAAACTCTATTGCTGTGAGAAGAAACAGGCGCATACATGTATTCTGCACTTACATGTGACAAAGCAACAGAAGAGGCGATAGAGAACGGCATCACCGACAGGCAGGCCAGCGTCAGCTCCCAGCCCAGCGGGAGGATAGCGCAAACGCAAAAGAAACACGTCCCGATTAGGTTCGACACTATTGTCAACTTCTCACCCATGCCTTCTTTGAGACTTGACAAATTCCTAGGAAATTAATATTATTAACCCACAATAAGATGTTGCCATGTTATATAATTTTATATTTTTTTTTAGTAATTTGCAAGACATTGTGAAAGTATTTTTTATATATTCTACTCAGTATTTTACATTGGTGAGCTCTTTTAAGATTTTCTGGATCAAACCTCAATGTCTGTATTTTAATATTTTTAGAGTTATTTCAAAAATGGTTTTATCATTCATAACATTAAACATTAAAGCATAAGATGTAACAATAACAGTGTAAATATTGTAACAGGGCAAATGGTAGGTTATAAATATATCTTTGCTAAAGAAATAAATCAAATTATTAGACATTTAAAAAATTATACCCTGTACTGAGCGCATGGCCAAAGGCCAAAGGCCTTGTTTTAAAAAAGAACAAACCCGATTTACACAATTATTTTATTCATCAATGATCCATTCACGATCGATATAACTTACTGATTCATCGGTTAAAATATTGTACACTAGTTTTGTTATTTATAATTGATCAAAATACGTTTTCAAACAAAATAATTGTATTTCTTTCTATATGTGTTACTCACTCTGTCATCTTGGATGCCATATTGAATTCGGAATCAGTGTCAAACCAACTCATATCCTGTTGGAGCACCGCTTTTAAAAACAACATTCTTATTTTGGTGATCTGGAATTACAATAACCATTTGTTAACACACCGATACTTATATTAAACTAACTTGCCGATTGCGTGCCAAATTTCAAGCCTGGGTCTCAAAGAGATGTTGCTTTTATCTAGGTATATAAATAAATAAAAAATAGATAAGAAATTAAATAAGAAAATAGAGATAAATAAGATAGGTGAAGTTTGGTATGGTGACCCCATTAACATTCAGACAAGGTCATTTCCAAAATTTGCCTATACATGAATCGAGCCCGCTACCACACAGGGCATTGAGCCTACACTCAAACCACTTCTCTTTCAATCTATATGGAGCCTATATTATAACGATAGAGGTGCAAGTTTACCTGTTGCAAGGCGCTCCAATTGATGAGCATTGTAGACCATATGCATAGTAATATATTGATGCCGTTAACTAGGAATAAGCTTGCTGCGGTTGCGTTCGCGTCTTCTATCAAAGCCGCCATGTTCTCTTCGTATGTCGCGTTTATACTGTACATTGAAACTATGTGCTTAAGTTAAATGTCTGAACAAAACCTTTGAAAAGGGAATAGTTTTTATTCAGGCTGAATTATCTTCTCATCAATAGTGTGTAATTAAAATAAGTTAGCTCGTATATTCTAACAAAACAACACCATGACACCTTTGGGATAAGCATATGAGCACTGCAGTGCCGATGGTGTTTAGTCACAATGTCATAGCTCTCTGTTTCCCTCATTGAGGGGGAATAGTTGAGCACACAGGCCCAATGCGGGTTGGCGCAAATCTTTACACGGCTTTTGAAAGATGTGAAGATGTGCAGATTTCTTCACTATGTTTGGTAAGTAATAATCATTATTTGTATGTAAATAAGATTCCTACATGCAATTAAAATATCTGAACGGGGACCCATCAATCCAAGCGCTCGATCAACTCGACATAGGTAGGTATAATTGCTTATTTTTTTCGAGTTCTAAATTAGTTATTATGGTTGCTTGGATTTTCATTACTGATTTTATCGTTGTCTTATGACAGTATCCGGCTGTTGACGATACTTACAGTCTTCTTCCCCCTCCAAAAGCTGTAGTTAATGGTAGGTAACTACTAAGCTTTTCTGGATAATTGGTTCTCTCCACGAAAGCGGTGCTTATTTCCCCCATTTGTATGAAGTTGTAGGCTACTCCACCACCACTGAGCACAGCGAAGAACACACCCAGGACCGTTGCGGATAGCTCCACGCATGTTGCGAAACGGAACTGCAAATCCGGAACTACTCATGTATTGGTTTTGCAATAGGCTACAAAGCAATGTTTGCGATACAAATAGGGTCTTCCACTAATGATTGGAAATACCTACATTTTTTCTCAGAATTAAATCAAATTATATAGTTATTGATTATCTGGTTATTTCGCTAAAATATGAATATATTTAGGTAAAAGTATCATCGTAGATCTCATCGTCACTTACCATCAGGTGAGATCGAGATCAAATACTTGCCTATAATGTATTTAAAAAAAAACATGTTTCTGAAAAACCCATATATTATTACATTAAAACCGTCGATTGCAAAGGTGATATAAACAAAGAGGTATCGAGTTAAAATTACGTTTTATAAATAAATCACGTGAATTATTACTAGCTGATTACCGTCTGAGATTCAAAGGTGTTAGGTCGGGAAGTTTTTGCATGTTTATTTAATGTGAGAGTGAGCATACCTAATATAACAATCTTCAAAACATCTTTGTTATTATAAATATTTTTCTACAGGATGGATATATGATCTCAAAGTTGTATATAAATGCTTCAGGTATTACAACAAAACAACTTCTTTATTAAATCATTATTTATTCACATTTCGCAATATGTGAAATATTTAGTCAATCTTGGTAATATCCACTTCGTGTCAATGCGTGCCAATGTCAATGTGTCTACACTATTCCTACATTGTCCCTACAGAAATATATCAACAAGGTTGATAATAGCATAACAGAAAGTCTAGAAAACCTTGCAATACCGCGTTCACACCAGTTTGATTCTACGACTGAAATGTCGTTGTAAATTTCATAAACATTTTTCACGAACACGTTATTGTAATGTAAAACCTTGCATAATGACATTAAAACGTTTGCTCTTTTTTTGTTTTTTTTTTCCTTCCGTTAAATAACAGCCGACAGCATGTGCACAGACGTCCCCACTAATTTATAGACAGATATAATGGATTATATAGGCATCATAACTAAATTTGAAGGTATACATATAAACTGAGATGAATGTGATGAAATGAATCCCCTATCCTTATCAGTAAAGGTGTGAATACTTTACTGTAAATTTGGCCGACTTTTAAAGTCAACCCATATTATTTCACTTTAACTTCCTTCACTTATGAACATTTATAAACATACAATGGTTAATATCCCACTATTACACATTATACATCAAAGAAACAATTTTTTTGGTAAATAAAACAAATTACAAGACTTCACTGTACAACTTCCCGCCAAAAATCCCATAATATAATTATTATAAATTTATTGTTACGTTTTGTATCCTTTTTTAAATTATTTTTCTTATTATTAACTTTTAGTTCACTGTTTTTATGTATTTTTTGGTAATTGTAAATATTATATTCATGTAAGGAACAAGAATACTTACTATTTGTAAATATGAAATCGGCGGACTTGTATCTTTTGTCCTGAAAACGAAGAATCAAATTATTATAGCATCATGAACGATTTTACTCATTACGTGTAATAAAGCCAATACGTTACTAAAGCTACGCTATCATATATCTAATTTGAATAATCATAATCATGTTATCATGTGCGTTAAATTTAACACACTGGATATCTTATAATCAGTTGATTATCATAGGAGTAATTACTATCTGACTGAAACTAAAAGTGTTATTAGGTAAGTGACGTACTTTTTTTATCGCCAGACGATCACACTGACTATACGGTACCACATTAAGCAACGCTTGTACTATGGGTACCGTTCAATGGACTGTGCGGGAACACAGTTTTTAATACTTATATCTCGGCTCGACTCTCAAGACTCGAGGCTCGGGTACATACATTCATGCTCATCACACAATGTTTGGTCCCTACCAGGATTCGAACCCGGGACCCTCGGCACAGAAGGCAGGGTTACTACTAACTGAGCCAATCAGGTCGTCACTTTATACTTATTTGGTGGTTAAACCTGACTAAATGGAAAAACGCACTTATAATATTAGCCCTTTTTTAATATCCAACTGTTGGGCACGGGCGTCCCGTCAATACAAGGGATATTAGGCCATGATCCACTACGCTGGTCCCGTGCGGGCTGGCGGAGTTCACACGTCTTTCGAGGGGTTCTCTCAGACATGCAGGTTTCCTCGCGATGTTTTCCTTCACCGTTAAGAAAGCGATAATCATGGTTGAAAATGCGACAAGACACAATGTAAGTAAGTATACACTTCGACCAATGACTTTGACACTCAGAATAATACTTAGAGAATATCAATAGTTGTCGTGATTCAGTATCCTCAATCCTTTTACTATATATAAGAAGTAACTAAATACATATTTTAGTAGATTTACAAGTATGTCACACTGATCACAAATATGTAAAACATAACTGCTTTGTTGATATTTTTTATAAAAGCGAGCCAATAGCGTTTTAGCGTGCTCTTAGTACGTGGTGTCATTTTAAAATTACACCTTGTTTAAATATATATATTATATGCAATCTGTTAATGCTGTTAATTCTTCCTTCCAAATCTATTCCCCTAGTAGGTCTCACATCGCTTTCCGTATTAAGGTCGAAATTACTAGCTGGTAAATTCTCTAGTTTCCTACCACCTTACATTCACGCCGCTTTTCGGGCTGCCTTAATCTCATTTAACATTATTTTATGTCACTATCTTTTAATGTCAATAAAATAAATATTTAAGCAGACAAATGCTACTCTAGATTGATACCAATACAGATACAAGTGATAAGAAAATACATAGAAAGTTCAGCAACCTTGATTTTGAGGCACAAAAAATCTAAACGTTGGCTGGAAATGTTTGAAAAAACCGGTTACCTACGATGATGATTATTCTTTCTTTACAAAATGTTTTATTGAACTTGTAAAATATTATTATTTTCTCTCATAAATATTTGCAATAAATGTTACCTACTGGACATGCCACAATACAACTATGTATATTTATGTTGTAAAAATGAAATCTTAATAAAATCATAAAGGAATAATCAAAATATGCAACTTTTAGTAATGCCATTTGGTGTCAATGAGTAAATGAAATCTTTTTATCTACTAAATGACAATTAACATAAATAAACTGGAGATAAAAGTATGTGTCCTTGCGATGTTATTTAAACTGTGTCATTGAACTCCCACCATTCATTAGATATGTGTATGTTAACTAATGTATAAATTAGGGGTTAGGTTAGTTAAAATATAAGCTCAGTCATCATATAAACAAAACATAACCTAGGCAATCAATCTCAATTACGTGAGAAACCAATTACAGTTTTGTAATAAACAAACACACAAATAAAATTAATATAATTAAGTTTACACATATGTTGACAATATTCGCATCGTAGCTACATATATGGTTAAATAGCTTTAATGTTACTTACTGGCTTTCGAGTACTTTGGCGGGCTCTGTTAGTAGCGGTGTGTGTACCACTTCACTGTTCTCGGTCATGTTTTATAAACCACGAAGGCGGACACAACACGCGGCTACTCCTGACTATCGGCAAATGCTAACTGCGGGTTCGGTTCACGGGTAAGCGCTGGCTGACGCCAATCTGGTTTGTAATTCAAATTATCGTGTGAGCGCATGCAGGGGAAAGAAAACAGATTTGTCTCAGATTTTCCTGTTACGAGTCTTAAATTAATTTTAATGTGAGGTAAGTCCACTTTTTGCCACTGTAACTTTTTGTTCTATTAATTGAGCAATGAAAATTGTCAGGTAGGTTATTGCTATTATATTTAAGCGACTTCAAAAAAAGGAGATGAAACATCTTTTATGACATGAGACAAAGTTGTTAAGAATAAAACGCAAGACATGGTATAAAAATAGTATTTATTTGTCACTTTGGTAGAATAATTTGAAAGGTCCCGCTTTTTCTATCAACTTGAAAGTTACAAAAATAATAAGTAAAGTTGCGATAAACTTTCACACGTGACACTAGTGATATTAAGTAGCTTTACAACATACTAATGTCATATTTTTATTAAACATCTAATAGCTCCTACTTGCAATTTAGGCAATGTACCAACCTAAATTATCGAAGAAATAGTTACGTAGTAACTGTGACTTCATAACGGATGATCATGCCATATTTTGACCTTTACACATTCGCCAGTAATATCCTTTCTGATTTATCAAATCAGTATGAGTGCCACGCTCCACAATTTTTCCTGGAAAATAAATTTTAAAGTAGTATATACGTGAGAATATTTTCATTCGAACGGTACAGTCTTAGCGCGGGAGCCATTGCATTAAGAAATGACCTTCAGGTGTCGAGGCAATATTGTTCTCGATAGTACATCTTCAAGGTTTCATAAGTTGAGACGGTGCAATCAGACACATAATATAGGTAGGCAACTTAGAATCTAATGATTCCCGGGGTCTCCTCATATCAAGCTTGTCAATTATAAAATGATAGTTGTTTTTTTAATTGACCAGCTTCTACCCGTGGCTCAGCCCACGGTACCTCGATGAAGCATAGCCTATAAGCACTCAAGGATAACGTAGCTTCCTAATAGTGCAAGAATTTTTGGAAACGGATCAGTAAATCCGATGATTACCGCCTACATCAAAACTCACAAACTAACAATCCTCTTTATAATATAAGGATAGATTAATGAACATATTAATATATAATATGATGAATATATTAATATAAATATAAAATAGCAGGCTTGCGAGGTTGCTATGTCGTGCTACACGTGCTCTAGTAAAATACATGACTAATAATATAAAAAGTAGGTATATGGATTCCAGTAACAAAATTGTTACATAGTATTAGTAAATAAACTAATGAAAATACCTTTATCTAGAACACAGATGAGATCAGCATCTTTGATGGTGGAGAGCCGATGCGCGATCGTGATGCAGGTGCGGTCTTTTGCAGCTTTCTCCAAAGCCTCTGATACCGCCTGCAATATACTCTTACTTATAACAACTATAATATACCACTATTTGGTTCCGTATTATTGAAAAGGTGCGCTAAACAGCAAAAACATTTATTACAAAAAAGGAGTCCATCCGAAGCTAGTCACTGTAGTCGTCAGGCAGCTATTGCGAGCATGACAGAGACAGTACGTGTCCCCATTGTTTCCCCTTACCGACATTCAAGAGCAAACTCTTTAAAGGCAGATTATTATTTTTTCACATGAATTTGCTCAAAATATTTTAAACTATTAAAAATACTTGATTTTAAATTCAAAAGTTATTCACTACTAAAATCATACTTTCTGTTGTAAGAAACATTAGTCGGCCACGACAGCTATGAGATGTCATTTGACCTTCTTCATGCTTCAGCGAGCGTGGTAATCAGTGATTCCGGCTGAAGTAGGCATTCTACAGTATGTAAAGGTAATATACAAACGATGGATATTACATAATTCTACTTGAATTTACACGGGGTACTCTGCCTCATATCATTGACAATATGTTTTAAAACCCGTAATGGGCTGCTACTTATCCTAATTCCTAAAGATTGTACATCCCTATTTCATATTTTTTTTCTTACTCTCAAATATCAGAAGTATATTATAAAACGTTAAATATAAATGTACTTTGAACAATTCATTATATTTTTTTTAGTTTCTCACCCGTTCGCTGTTGGCGTCGAGCGCGGAGGTGGCCTCGTCCAGCAGCAGCAGGCGCGGGCAGCGGATCAGCGCGCGCGCGATGCACACGCGCTGCTTCTGCCCGCCCGACAGCTGCGCGCCGCTCGACCCCAGGCTCGTGTCGTAGCCCTGCAATTAGAAAAGAAACCCATACCTATAACTAAATTACTTGCCCAAGAGCGAGTATTAAAAAGGTGAGGCTTTTGTTACCTTAGGCAAGGATACAATGAAGGTGTGTATGTTAGCAGCTTTAGCGGCTGCGACGATCTCGTGCATGGTGACCTTCCTGTTGTTGTCCCCGTAGGCGATGTTCTCGGCGATGGTGCGGTCGAACAGCACCGGCTCCTGCTGCACCACGCCCAGCTGCCGCCGGAGCCGGGGGAGGGTCAACGATGATCGTATATCGCGACCATCTAGTTCCTGGAAAATGGACCATTGTTACGCCTAGAACTTATAATGTCAGTAATGTATGTATATACGAACTAATATAAATTATGAGCTTACTCTACTACCACCACATCATATGGATACCAAAAATATGTCTCTTCACAATATGCTACCACTCTCCAAATAACGGTGGACTATTCTACTATTCTAAAATTGGATATTTTTATCCTACACGATTTGATTTTGTAGGCAGAAAATTTTCCGGTTATCTGTTTAGGGTATGAACTCTCCTTTTGTTTGAGTACTTACAATGTTCCCTGTATCAGGATCATAGAAACGCTGCATCAGTTGCAGTATGGTGGATTTACCGCACCCCGACGAACCCACGAGGGCCACCGTTTTACCAGCTTCTACCTTCAAGTCGACGCCTCGGAGGACCCGTTGAGCTGGTCTTGTGGGATAGGAGAATTCAACATCTCTTATACCAAAGTTTCCAGTACCTACCTGGAACAGTGTGATTATAAACTACGGTAGAGATAGGTACAGCATTTTTTAGGACGAAAATCTTACCGAATAAATACCCCATACTGTCATTATGTAGTGCTTTTCGGTAACGAAAATCTCCTATCTCACGCGTGAATTGTAAAATTTTAATAAAAAATTTACATTCACAATTCACTTTTGGACTCGCGCGTGAGATATGAGATTGTCGTTACAGAATAGCACTACTGTATGAAATTAGCATGAGTACCTACCTACCTACCGTGAATAATAATGAATACCATTATTATTTACAACCATCTTGGTTTTTGTTGGAGTCCAGCTTAACAGAATCACATTTCACTGTTGCTATAAACTTTAATAAAACTTTAGTTAAACTTTAATTTGATGGTAAAGAAGTAAAAAAAAATATTTACCCAATCCTTCTTATCTCTGATTCCATTTTCTGTCCTGATTCTTGGCTGGCGGTTGATAATGGACAATATTCTGGCGCCACACGCTTTGGCCGAGTTAAAGCTTGGCGCGTATACGAGAGACTGGCCTAGCATATAGGCTCCGTACATTAGCGCTTCGTTCACCCTGAAAAAATATGTCTACGGCTAGAAAAAAATACATCAATAGTGACTTTTGCATACATCATATGTTTAATTAAACTAATACATGTGTTTTATTATACACCATCAAGTCTGTAATCCCTGAAGGGGTAGGCAGACATTCATAGCAGTGCACTAACATTACGCCCATGGTATTTGGTCCTAATGTAATAGAGGGCGAGTCCTCATATTGATCAGGAATGTGCCTGGTATAATGGCAATATTCCGGGCACACCCCTTCTCAATATGCGAGGATTACAGCCCACACCAGTCCACCGCGTTGGCCCACAGTTTGGTGAACTTCACATGAATTTCAATAGACGAGCATGTTTTCCCACGATGCCTTTACCGTACCCCCAGCAAACGATAATCATCATAGGTATTGATTTTATGTAAAATAATAAACACCGAATTTGGTCTACTGAGTAAGCATTTTGGAGTAGTAGTAGAATTTCTTATTAAAGCGATATGTATAAACGTAAAATTAAAACATACAGCAGTACAAGCTTGTATTCAATTTCTCCATAAGCGACTAGCACTGCGCCGTAGACCGTGGCGCTGCAGTAGGCCATGAACGGCACGTACACCCCGAGGCCCAGCACCAGGCCACGCCACCTGGTCTTCTTCGACACAGCGGCACAAGCACCCACTAATGCTTCTTCAAATTTCTTTAGGAACATCTCTTCTACGCCTTTTAACAAAAATAATATGCCGCGTGACGTCAGGTGTTATAGCTATCAGCTAGCAATTTTAAGAAAATGTTACATACAGTTATTACTGTACTAATACTCCACTATCACAGTAGTAACTGCACGCAACTATCTGATACTGAGATTATATATATATTATTATATGTGCACATTACAATATCATATAAACGCGAAGTCCCTGGTATATATCATAATCGATATATATATATCGATTATTATCCCCCTATGATATGTGAACTAGTAGTACCTATAGCATTTTTTTACATATTCCATTCTTACATAAACTCTGCACAGTTTTGATGCTAACAACAGCTTCTGTAGCGATAGCTGTTGCTGATTCCATGGCTTCCCGTTCATTCTTCTGGGATTCTTGGGATATTATACCTTCTAACCAAATGCTTCCCACCATCTGTGAAATAATTATCAGATTTTGGCAGAAAAAAATCACATAGAATGTACAAAGTCATTTATCTTGACGTATGATCATTGATAATACGTAAAATATCTACTTGGGAACAGCCGTACTACTACTGGGCCCCAAGTCTGCTAACACAATCGATTCATAATCGAACAGCAACCGCATAGTAACTGTCACTTTTGACAGATATCCCATACAATATCTGTCAGAAGTGACAGTTACTATGCGGTTGCTGTTCGATTATGAATCGATTGTGTTAGCAGACTTGGGGCCCTGATATTCAGCTCTGTCAGATATGCCTGATCATTAACTAAACCACCTTTCCTATGTAAATGTAAAACTCTCAATCCACTAAAGGCGCTAAGACTGAAATGTTTAGCGACATTTTAGTTTAGCGTAAATAAACTGAACAATATGCTATAAAAATCTTACCAAAGGTAGAAACACAGTTCCGACTAATGTAAGTTTCCAGTTGTAGCACATCGCCATGATAAATCCAACTAGCAGCGAGCTGATTCCTTGCAGGATAAGGCCAATCCTCAGTCCCGTAGCCCCTTGGACCGCAGCAGCGTCACCGCTTAGCCTAGCACACATAGCTCCGACGGTGTTCGACTCTCTGTCGAAAAAACCTATTTCCTGAAATAAAAAAAAACGCTTAGCTGTTTTTTTTGTTACAAATTTCACCTACCATAGACAATGGGAAATGGCAAGAAAGATAATGTACCCACTTGTTTGAGTAGAGCACCGAAATATTGTTTTCTTAATCGTGTAGTCATTTTAAGGCCTGCTGTGGTGAAGGTGGTACTTTGCACGAACATGGAGATCCCCGCCACAGCTGCTACCACCACGAACATGCCCGAGTACAAATCGGCGAGGTACACTATTTCGTTGTGATCAGACAGTATGAAAATCTGGAACACATTTTAATCAACTGATGAAATTATACCGTCGTTTGAAGATATAGCAATTTTATATTACACAAATATATGAAGTAATGACGGACTATTGATAGCTATAAATATATGCGCACGCAACTGTAATTAAGTGTTCTATGTGATATTTACCCCACTTGAAAATCCAAAAAGCAGAGCGAAGACCGGGAAGCAAGCTCCTTGGCAAAAGGCCGCGATGGATCCCACCACTATTAGAGGCCATTCTGGTCCATTCAATTTTAGTAATTGCCAATCACTCACTGGTTTTGCTTCCTAATAAACGTTAAAAAAACCTGTTAGTATTAATATTACACATACACGACACACACCATGCACCTATACACACTCCGTTAAACGCTCACCACCTCATTACACACGCACCGATATTACATATTACATATTACACATGCATTGGTACACACACTTGTGGCATCACTATTTATTTAAGTAAACATTTGTATTAAGTTAGGTTTACTGAATCCCAATAAACAGGATTTTCCTAGTTTGGGACTTCAGAGGTATGATGCTGCAACAATTACTGCATGACCCAGCTCAGAGTCTACCGTAGGCTGACGTCCCATTACCCGTAACACAGGTTAGTTCCTAGCTCGGGAATGGGACGTTACCTAACTATTGTTACCTATGTCATTGTAGCATCAATGTATCGTATACCTATTTTATAACCAATAAATCATTATCTTATCTTATCTTATCTTAATAATAATGTGCCTAAGTAACGTTGAAATAAAACTTATTGTTCAGATTTTATCGCGTTTATTTTATGTCTTTACGTTCCCGACGTTTCGGCTGGGCGACCATGGTTCATAGTACAGCAACCATGAAGTCCTCCTTAGACCATGATTGCTGTAAAGCAACTGAAACGTCGGGAAATCCGAAAAAAATAAAAGAAATCAATAATTACTTGGTATAATACCAGAAACATACCTCATCGTCATCATTTTCTTCATCATCCAGATCTAATTCAGTGTTATATACGAAGTTAGTTATGCCAATGGACATGGCTGAACAAATAGAACCACGTGGAGTCATCCAATCGTGGGACTCTATAAAAAAAGGTAGTAATTGAATTGGCATTTTTAAATATTGTACCCACCTATCACTAACTCTCACTTAATTTATGACCTACCTCGTTTAATTGAATGAACTCTGTGCAACTTTCTATTCGATTTGCGCCTGACGTCAGCTCTTGGTGCCAATAACTGATCTCCAGCGTTTTCATCTTCATTTTCTGCCTCTTCAGGCAACGTATCTATATCTTCTATTGCGTTTTGCTCCTTGCCAGTAGTTACTAACTTATAATAAAACCCTGGAATAGAACTCTACAACTAAATTTGATAGCTCCAACTAAAATATAAACTACTGCTACCGCAAGCTTCATCACATTAGGGTACCTTTCATTTTCATGAGATCTTCATGTGTTCCCTCTTCTACTATAGATCCTTGGTCCATACAAATAATGCGACTACAGTTCACGATTGTAGATAACCTGGAAGATAGATAAATATTATGATGGATTAGCTAAATTATAACGGTGTCTTTATGTCATTTCAAGATGGTGATGGAAGTGTGTCATGCCCCTGCATATTGTCCTTTTGTCATACCAATTTGTGGTATACGGTGATGGTGGTTCGTCCGGTGCTGGGGTGGTCCAGCGCGGCCTACACCTGCTGCTTGGAGTGTGGGTTCAGCACCGACGTGGCCTCTTCCAGCAGCAGCACAGACAGTGACGCGCCGCGATTGCCTAGCACCATGGTATACCCCTGCACGTGAAGCACTTGTTGCACTAACCTGTGTGACACGGTGATGGTGGTGCGCCCGGCGCTGGCGCGATCGAGCGCCGCCTGCACCTGCCGCTCGGAGTGCGGGTCTAGCGCGGACGTGGCCTCGTCCAGCAGCAGCACCGCCGGCTCGCGCAGCAGCGACCTCGCGATCGCGATGCGCTGCTTCTGCCCACCTGACAGTGACGCGCCCCGCTCACCTATCACCGTGTCATACCCCTGCAATCATACCATCTTGTCATATATTTCTTAGTCAATATATCCCGCCCTTGTTGTTTTAGAAATGGAGTTTCATCAATTACTAACATCAGCAAGATTTGTAATGAAATCGTGTGCATACGCCATCTCCGCGACCCGTTCAACTTCCTTTCTTGTAGCCTCTGGACACCCGATCGCGATATTTTCGAAAATTGTTCCACGAAATAATACTGGTTCTTGACCAACAACACCTGAAAATTTGCTAGTGCATTAATGACGACTACAACTAGTATCTAATACGTAGTTTATTTAAGAAAGTATTAAAAAAACCAAACCCAATGATGATCGAAGCCATCCTATGTTAAGGTTCCTGACATCTTTTCCGTCGAGTTTGACTGACCCCGATGGTGGGTCGTACAGCCGTTGCAAGAGCTGTAAGATTGTGGACTTCCCGCAGCCGGATGACCCCACCAATGCAACACACTCTCCAGGTTTGATGTGCAATGAGAACCCGTTTAGAATCTGTATAACGCGGTTATAATTTTATATTATTTTAAACATTTGTTTCTTTACAGATGTAGGTATAATATCTTACCTTGACTTCAGATCTTGACGGATAGCTAAAATGAACATCTTCCATGCTAATTTCGCCTTTAACTCTTCGTGGCATTAAACCTCCTTGTTTTAGATTATCAATTTTCGGTTCTCTCTCTATCAACTGAAATATACTTGCGGCAGCACCTCGCGCCGCTGCGAACACTTCCACATGAGGCACACAGAATGTTATAGATTGTGTTGCCATGTAGACAGCAAATAAAACCTGGAACGTGGTATTAAGTCTTATACTTCGAGAACTAACTAGTTACTAAGTACTCGGTTAAGAAATATAGTTTTATACGTGTGAAGATGACTTCACGCTGGGAAGCAAAGTCACACTCACTACTTACACTGTACACGCTGCCAACAGCATACTTGCGTTCATCAGCAGGTGTGTCGAAATCGATAAGAATGAGTCGGGTCCCGTACGTGAAGCCGATTGCGTTCAGTGAGTATGTGAGTACCCAGTTAAAGCCATTTCCAAGGCCCGTGTACAGGCCGCGCTTGCGACCCTGCCGCTCGGCTGGCTGGAGCAGGCGGGTGTATCTGTGTACATCAGGAACACTTTTATTAGGTCTTGGCCTGCCACACACTTTCACTGTTACTCTTGTAAGCAAGGATCCGCAGCGAAAGCCAATGAATACATCGAGGTAAGAATGTCAATGAGTCTCGGGGAATAGGTTGTCTAGCAGCACGCATGGAATATACCTGTCAACTTCCTTATTTTCCCCATTGAAGGCTACTATAGTTCTTATGGATTTGAGGACATCTTCAGCCTGCTTCCCAGCTTGACTGTACGATTCCATTTCTGCTATAGACGATTTGGTTTGGTACTGCAATGAAAGTTTATTGTAACAATTGAATCAGCAAATTTGATAATAAGGCTACCAAAAAAAAATATATCTGTAAGCAAACTGCATTATATAAAGTATGCTACTTAAAGTAAAACTTAGTAAAACGTAAAATCTCTACGCGACCGTTCTGGAGGTTTAAACAATATTATGTAACGCGTAGTTCAAACGCCCCCCCCCCTCCCGCTCCTGTAACGTTTCAGAAGACCACCCCCCCCCCCCCCCCCCAATTACTTGTTACTCGTTACGTAATATTTGAACGCTCCCTTAGTTAATCGTGCATGCTGCCTACTCACATTTGATAAGAACACAGATACAGCTACGGATAACGGCATGACGGACATACACGCGAGGGTCAGCTCCCAGCCCAGCGGGAACGCGCTGCACAGGCAGATGATAGATGTCCCCAACAGGTTCGACACCACCGCCAGCTTTTCGCCCATACCTTCTTTAAGGCTCATTAAATTTCTAAAAAATAAATGCACTGTGTAAATACGTTTGTATACAATCATGATCTCGTGCTATTTAGAAGTAATATGAAATTACTTACTCTGACATTTTAGATGCCAAATTAAATTCTGAATCTGTATCGAACCAAGTCATGTCCTGGCGTAGCACAGCTTTCAAGAATAGCATTCTTATTCTGGTAATCTAGACCAACATATTAGTCAATGATTATATGAGTACAAACAGGTATAACGTTCGTACGTATAAGCGTGCAGCGTTCCTTTTCCTTTCTGCCTTACGCATACTTTGAAATGTATGGGTTGCTGACCGACTGTTTGCGCGTACGCAGTACTGGAACCCTTAATTTTTTTTTTTTTTTTTTAATTTTCCTTATAATAATGTTATTTTATAATCCTTATGGTGGAGCCACACCTGTGGGTTAGTGCACTAATTAGTGCCTTTATAATATCACTAAGCAGAGAGTAAAAACTAAATTAAGGCAGCCAAGCGTTTATCATCCTATTTTAATGGCTTTTATATAGCATTAATATTAATACTAACGATAACCCAGATGTAACCGCACCATAATTATAATGTATTCTTTATACATACATGTTAATATATAACTATACAGAATAATGCCTACGCACGACACTGGACCCCCGTACCAAGTTGCATCAAATCCATTTTATTTTTTATTTCTGAGTTCAGCGGACTAGACCTATCTCTATTAACTCCCGGAGTGTGTTTAAAACTGTATTTGAATTAATGACGTCCAAGTTTAGCAGACTTGTATAACAAGGTCACATTTATCAATAATCATTATTTCGTTTTCGCTCGTAAAGTGAAGCTCAAGGAGTCAATAAGAAGTAAGGTCATCAATTTAAAACAATTGCTTTTGTATGTTGTAGAAAATGTGTTCCAGATATTTAATATACAGGAGTGTAAGGGGCATGGTAACGAAACTATCTATACCTACTAAAATAATAGAAATATTTTTTGTCGAAAGTCATAGGCTACAACATTAAATGTTGTAATATTTAAGTGCGCAGTGTATCGTAAATAACGCGATCATAACACAACGCACCACCCGAAGCGTGCGAGTATCGAGCGCGCTCGAACGTATCGAATTTTAATTTTACATTGCAGTGGTACATCCAAATTTGCAATTATTTGTATCTGTCTGTCTGCCTGTTTGTTTCGGCTAATCTCTGAAATGACTGGACCGAATTTGACGGGACTTTCACTAGCAGATAGCTGATGTAACAAGGAGTAAGTTAGGCTAATTTTATTTTAGAAATACTTTTTTGGTTAAATACCACGTGGACGAAGTCGCGGGTAACAGCTAGTAGTTAATAAAAAGGAACAAACAAAATGAAAAATGCAATATTTGCCTGCCGCAAGGCGCTCCAGGAGATGAGTCCCACGGACAGTATGCAGAATATGAGGGAAACGCCGATGCTGAGGAACAACCCTATCGACATTGCTTTCGCGTCCTCTATCAGCGCCGCCATGTTCGCCTCGTAGGTTGCGTTCACTCTGTCGATCAAACATAATAAACATCTCATAAATAGAAACCAATAAAAAACAAAACCTGCGTTGTGATCGTTTGATTCTTTCAGGAGTCATAAACATATATATGGTGGTGAAACTCACAACATCCCTCTTTTCGTTGCATCGGGTATTACAAGGAGTGCAGCTAAACTTACTCCCACTTTTATATACAGGTTTAAACCCCGGCTCGCATCTCTGGGATAAATAAAATTAAAGATTGGACGGTGGAGATCACGAATAACTCTGATGGGAGTAGGTAGTGGACCCATTTCCTATTTAAAAGACAGAAAGTTAGTTGTTTTTGTTATGTTATTTACCCTATCGTTATTGTGCAATTTTAAAGTGTAATAATGGCAGCTGAGCATCGCAACTTGCATTAAACTATGGATCTAATTTATCGCGCGCAAGACCACTTTGACTCAATTGGTTTGTTTACATGCACAAATAAAAATTGACTGCACTAATATAATTCCATAATCCACCGCGAGTTCTCAAGCGATACATAACTAGCATACTTATATTTTGCGGACGCATAATTACCTAAGACATACACACTAATAACAGATGATAGTATATGATACAAAGTGAACGGTTTGGCTTATTTTCATGCAATATGCTAATTTTGAATCGACCGCCTGTAAACAAGTCGAAACCATCATGCAATCCGATTCCTAGAGCGGACAAGCAACATGCTCAAGTCAAACAATAAACATCTTTTATTCTATACTTACAGTCGTCTCCCACCTCCGAAAGCCGCCGTCAAAGGTAGATAACTGCTGAGCCGATCATGAAACTTGGTCCTCTCAACGAACGCCGTGCTAAGCTCTCCAATCTGGACTAGATTGTAGCAAACTCCGCCACCGCTGAGCAGTCCAAATATGATCCCGAGGATCGTTGACATCAACTCTAGACATGTTGCGTAGCGAAACTGTGGAATTTGAAACCACGGCGGTTCAGATAAGATTAAAAATTCTGCGTAATATTATTTAAATGTCTAATGTTGTCCAGGAAAATTGATCACAAATAGTTTTGCTTAATATTAATTGCTAGCCATATGTAGGTAATAAACATTAAATACGTCTTATTCTTCCAAGAGTTGGACAGAAATTTGTCAAATAAAAGTTAATTATACCAAACGATGCAATAATAATAATTATATACGGGGATAAGTAGATAAACATACTTACGATTTGAAAATAAGATAAACTGAGTTCAGGTTCGCCCTTCCTGGTAACAAAAAGAAAAGTACATATCAAAATTAAATGTGGCAAAGCTTAAATTGGTTGGAATTGTATTTGCCCGCAGCTCAATCAGCGCAGGCAATTTGACTCTGTTAAACAATGCCGAAAGACGCGTCTGAAATGATTTTTAGGTACCTACCTACAGTAGTACAATGTTAAATAAAAAACATATACTTTGTAATAATGCCAATTGAAATAACGTATCCGTATGCCGTGTGGTACCTTGTAATTAATTCTCCACTTAAGTTAAAAGATAACTCAAATATGCGTTACATATTATAAAGTATTTATTAGTTTCAATTAGCAATGCTCGTCATATTTAATGTTACTTTTTTATAAATTATATTATTTATAAAATAAAATATAGTATACACAGCTAACTGCGTATTAAACGTAAATAAACGGAATAAATGTTCCAATGAACGAATGTATTCGCTTATGAAAATAATAATTATGAAGGCACGCAATATCGCGAATCGAAAATAAAGCAATTTCAAGGAAGCTCAAAAGTTTTCAGTCACGAAACGTCGCACAGCAATATTAACTACAACAACTTACTGTTCCTTGGTCTTCTTGAACCCCATGTCGTGAGAGAATAATCAGTAAATATTATAAATCTAAGATAAACGCCAGGCGCAATGCGCCTTCTGCGAAGACTCGGGTAGCTTTGTGCGTCGCTCCTGAACGTGCACTGGGGACTTACTGCCATCGCTGGCACATTTAAGGTAGATTTACATACATACAGTAGCAGATTTTGCCGCTTACAAACGGCACCAGTGACGGGATTTGATTCCATCGTGTACATTTCTCAAGTTGTGGACTATTTTGTTGGTGAGACACACGTCCTAGATGAGATAGGCTTTTGGAAATACGAAGGCGATTAAAAATATTGGCGAAGCAACTCAACTTTTAAATACTCAATTATTGGCCTATTAAAACATCTGGTCTAAAATCTGTAGGCTACCATAATGCGACGACTGTGACTGATGGCGCTCGGAGCAGAGATTATCGTCGTGGAGAGAGCTCCAGATGCTTTTGGCTTGACTGGACGGTAATCGGTTCATATTGATCCAGTGGCTTTCCAGCTCAAGTGTCCAGCGAAAATGGATCCAGCTGCTATATCAATGTAAATTTGCCTATGTATTGGCATCCATCCAGCGCTGCCTAGCAAATAGACTCGAGTCTATTTTTGTTGCCATCGAACCTCCCCCCCCCCCAAATCTGCCTCCCCCGAGCTCCAACGTCATAGGTTAAATAGTCGCCGCTAGCTGTAGCCGGGCGGCGCATGCACGAGAGTGACAATGTGATACTTTTTCCGCCTAAATGACGCGAACATTTTTAAATAGAAAACATTGCATAAAATTCGAGTATATCACCTACATCAGGGATATGTCTGTCAACTATATTTTTACCATACATCAACCTATACTTATACCTTCGAAAATCAGTGTAACATAATCGATGATAATCTTTAGGTATTACTTTTAACGACCCGATTGGTACAGTTGGTAGTGATCCAGATTTCTGTAGCGAGGGTCCTAAGTTCGAATCCCGGGAGGTGTGAGCTTTGTTTGATGCACTCGCAGTCCATTGTACAAGTACCAATAATTCTGTACTACCAATAATCATACTTCTGGTATGGATTTTGAAAAATATGGTTTGAAGACATGGTAAAGGCGACATACGCTTCAAATAGACACTCCAAATTTTTGATTACTTTGAGAGAGCTCGTCATACTCGTTACTTTGTTAATAATACTTCCCGTAAGATTTCGGCAAAATCCTCCACCGGTTTTAAACTTGTCACGATTTATTTTGAGTTTGTTTGTTATAGAATTTATATCATAGCATATTCATTATTAAAATTCTATGTGCCGTGTGGTCAACGCAACTATAGAAGCACGCCAGCTGTCAACGTGTAAACGGGTCGCCGCCAGTACTTGACATCAACGCTGGAGATCACTGGCGCTAATAACTGTCTCAATGTAAATCTGCCATTATAATACCCATACGTTTTGTACCATGACGGCCTAAGAGATATTACAAGTTTACGACAAACATTTTGATAACATTACCTTTAATTTTATTTTACAAATTATTTTACAAACAAATACTATCGCAGATACCCATTTATTTCAATGCGTTGTAAGTGATTTCAATATTGTACTATATACTTGCAGATAGTATTCAGAACAACGTATCCTTATGTCCGATATGTTTATCATCTCCCATTATAATTAGGTATATCGGGAAATAAGTTATGTCATTGAAACAAGGCCTATTGTCGATTGAACCAGCTGTCAATTTGTAAATACTGACCTCGATGAATGTAGACGTTGTAGATTATATGCATTGATTCCATGTGAAAAAGCCAAGGACATATCGATATTTTGCAATCATGAATTCATTGTTGACTGTCAGTCGTACAGCCCGAGATTAGGAAGTGGTCTGGTTAATTTATTTTTAATAAGTAACTTAAAAATATATATTTCATGATCTTGTTTATTACGGAGATATATTTCATAATCTTATTTATTACGGAGATTTGATTCGCATGTTAACCCTATAGTACATTAAAAATAAAGGTTTTCCATATTTATATCTGCTCCGATGTCAGGCTGAAGCAAGCGACTATAAACAAATGAATGCAGTTTTACTTACTTTTAAAAATAAAAAAATATTTCCTTTGAACTAAAAATCGTATGGTCAGACATATAGACATAGGCTATCCAATTGTGAAAACGTATTTTTAGCAGACAAATTTGCTAACACTTCTTCTTCTTTTTTTACGAAATGAAATGCGACGAAATAAAATGGATATGAAAATGGCCGTTTTGGATTCAGAGCAGGAGACGTCAAAATAGCCCACTGCACTATTTTTTTTTAATACCTTGTTTCAAAATTCAGACAGCCATACTTTATAAAAGTAAAGATAAAATGAGGTTCTATTGTAGACTACATAGCGTGTACTTAAACATCATACGATCAAACGTTTTAGGTACACTCTAGTAGGGGCTTTCTAAATAATTTCAGAATGATGAATGTTTATTTTAGGGTAATTTAATTAATAAAAAGTCTGTTAAGCTCGCCACCGTTGGCACGGACAAAGCACTTATCATCGGAGAGTCTACCAATACTACCTACCTTACTTCTAGCTAAAGGTACCTATACAAAATATAAGAACAACCTAGCGTCTGTTTTTAACGAGTACGGTGAATTGAACGGTCCCGGACTATTATTTACAATAAATTGGCCAACTCACGCGTCAGCGTATACCTACTTATAGTCCAGTCATTTAAGCTTAAATTAGGTAAGAATCTCGGAATTCGAGATACCCAGCTGTAAGTCTGTAAATACTTGTATATTGACACCCTAAAAGTTGTCTCAAAACCTACATATGGTAGGGTGTACGCAACTATTAAATTTCAAGGTCAAAGGTCACAAAAATCGTTTTATTGCGCTTTTTTTGTAAATATCTCATTTCCTATGGGTTTTTGCTATTTGTATTTATTAGCAATATTGTAGAATACAAAATTCTCTACAAATTTAAAAAAAAAAAATTTATACGGTGAACCGTTTTCGAGATAGAGGGCGGAGAGCGCGCGGTCACAGGATCACTTCAGGTCAACCGGTGCCTCCGGTCGAAAACGCGCCATATATAGTTGATGAACTATCGATAAATCAATGATTATAAATATTTGTAATTTTTATTAACTATTATATTATATTTTATAATTTTTTTCCTAACCTATCCACTTTTTATTCAGTATTAATTTATTTAACAACACTTACCTGCCCATGTAATTGCAGAATTGTTAATGAAAATATAGGAATTATATTTGAATTTTAACCTAATTAATATTAATAACTTCTTACATGATGAAAAAAAACAAATCATTTATGAATTAATCTTTTTATTAAAAAATATCATTCAATACATTTATTTTTATTAAAAGTAAAAAAATTGAATAAAGGGTACAAAAACTACAATTTATAATTTTAATCATCTTCTTCCTCTTCATCGTCGTCTTCCGGCTGCTGGTAAATTTCAAACTGGTCTTCATTATCGTCTTCAACGACATTTGTCTCAGTTCTTCCATGATTTTGGGGTCAAAGGTTCCATCTTCGTTCATGTCGCTCTGATATGGTAGAGCATTGAGACAAGCTTGCCCATTACATTGGCCACCACCCAACCAACCACTCTTGCAGATGCAGAAAATTGTATTTAGCTAATCTTCTGGAGCAGGTGGTAAAATTGTCATGATAGGCTCCAGAAAATAAATTGTTGTTAAATAAATTAATACTGAATAAAAAGTGGATAGGTTAGGAAAAAAATGACGAAATATAATATAATAGTTAATAAAAATTGACAAACATTTATAATCTGCAGCGTCAATCAAAGGCGGAGCCAGGTGGTAGACTGTTTATTAAATAATATCAAAACACCCACATACATTAATAGTAATATAATTATGAATGTACCCAACACCTTTCCCCTTTTTAAGCCAAATAAAGATACCAAATAAACTAATAACTAATAAAGAACAAAGTCTCGACTAATAACTAAACAATAACTTAAAACTCAAATTTCTTAGCCCGATTATAAGCGCGTACGGCACGGGCAGATGCAGCGGGCGCGGGAGCGGCCAGTGGCGCTAGCTCCTGCTCTGTATCAGCCCGAGTCGGCGATTCTGAATAACGGCTGGATTCCTCCACTGCCTCTCCCTCGCCCGATGCGTCTTCAAATGTGTCGTCGGCCTCGTTTCCATCCGCCTTAGTACTATTATCGGCGGCGCTCGCAGACTGTGTTACACTAGTGCGGGTTAACGAATGACGACCAACCTCTTTCAGTGGTATTATTTGGTCTTGATGTCGCCTCCATTCGATCCCCTTACCTACATTTATTTTACAGAAAACTGGTCCCGTTTTATGCACTATTTTCCCCTCCGACCATTTTTCGCCCTTGACTGAGTAATTACGTGCAAGCACTGTGTCTCCGACGTTAATATCGCGATGTGTGCCCCCGGCCGCGGCTACCTGCCTGCTCTGAGCGGCCCCGACGCCCTGCGTTACATCAGGCCGCAGCGCGTCTAGGCGGCTGCGCAGACGACGGCCCAGCAATGCTACGGCCGGTGACACTCCGGTCGTCGCCTGTTCACAGTTACGATATTGGAATAAAAATTTATTTAACGCCTGAGACACGTTTTCCCCTTCAACTAGCGCGCGTTTAATAGATTTTTTTATAAGTTTCACAGCATTTTCTGCGGCGCCGTTTCCCTGCGGTCTATACGGTGCCGACGTCACATGTCTAATACAATTTTTTAAACAATATTCTTTGAATTCTTGAGAGAAAAATGGCGGTCTATTGTCTGTCACCAGTTGCGACGGCAGACCAAACCTTGCAAATATTGACCTAAAAACCATAATAGTAGCTGAAGCATCAGTCCGGGCCATCGTTATAGCCTCAATCCATTTGGAATGTGCGTCGATTAGTATTAGATACTTGTTTCCAGCACAATCTGCAAAATCTGCATGCAGGCGGTGCCAAGGCTTGGTGGGGAATTCCCACGGATGTAACACCGTGTGTGGTGGCGCATCGCGGACAGCCCGACAAGCCTCGCATGTCCTACCAATGCTCTCGATGTCCTTGTCTAGACTAGGCCAGTACACGTAATTCCGCGCGATATTTTTCATTTTTACTATTCCTAGGTGACCCTCATGAATCTCCCTCAGGACTTGTTGGTATAACGATGGAGGTATAATTATTCTGTATTTATATACTAAACATCCGAGGTCTAAAATTATTTCATTTTTCCGGGCAAAGTAAGGTTTTTCGCCTTCGCAACTGGTTGCCACCGGCCAACCAAACATAACATAGCCTACTACTTTACTTAACAAACCATCTTTCTTTGTCTCCCTACTTACATCCTTAAAATTAACTGGTAGACACTCTCGTATTAAATTTAAATAGCTTACTGGATCAGATGGGCATCGTTCTGACAGTAAAGGCAATCGGGATAATGCATCAGCAGGCCCGTTATCTTCCGAACGCACAAATTCAACGGAGAAATCATATGCAGCCACTCGTGCTGCCCAGCGCTGTAGGCGGCTAGCAGCTGTTTGAGGGATACCGCCCTTTTTCCCAAAAATGTATGCCAACGGCTTATGGTCCGTGCGCAAAAGGAATCTCCAACCAAACAAATATTGGTGGTGGCGAGTAATACCGAAAAATATTGCCAGCGCCTCTTTGTCTAACTGACTATAATTTTGCTCTGCTGAATTTAGCGTTCGTGAAACACAGCTAACTGGCCGCTCTGTGTCATCAGGGAATCGATGAGCTAACACTGCACCCAACCCGTAAGCACTGCTATCTACGGATAACACTAGAGGACGTCCCTCCGCATAGTGCGCCAGTACGCGGTCGCTCATTAAAACCCGTTTGGATTCATCAAATGCCCGTTCGCAGTCACTATTCCAAGTCCAGCTGGTCTCTTTTTTTAGCAAAGCGTGTAGCGGATATAATATGATGCTCAGGTTAGGAATGAATTTTCCGTAATAATTTAGCATTCCTAAGAAGCTTTTTAATTGAGTTACATTCTGTGGTCGCGGTGCCTCCGATATTGCCTCAGCTTTTTTTGGATCTGGGTGTAAACCTAGTTTATCAATAATGTATCCCCAATATTTCACATTATTTTGTAAAAATGTACATTTCTTTAGTTCAATCGTGAATCCCATATTTCGTAATCTACAGAAAACAGCCCTTAGATTACTCAAGTGAACGGACCGGGATGACCCAGTACAACACACGTCATCTAAGTACACCACACAGCCCGCCACTCCGCGCAAAGTCTCTTCCATTAATCTTTGAAATATTTCTGGGATGCACGACAATCCGTAAGGCGTGCGGCGATATACAAATGTGCCTAAATGGGTAGTTATCGCGGTATACGGCTGTGAATCTTCAGTAAGAAGGCATTGTGCGTAAGCCTGAGAGAGATCTATTTTTGAGAACTCCTCTCCCCCGCTTAAAGCCGCAAACAGTTCCTCAATTCGTGGGAGCGGATAAAAGTCCCGTTTCAGTTTTGGATTTATCGTGATTTTATAATCCCCGCAAATTCGTATATCACCGTTTGCCTTGACAACCGGAACAATTGGAGTGCCATATAGCGAGTGCTCGACTCGGTACGTGGTGCCCTCGCGCTCGAGCCGCTCGAGCTCGCGCTCGACCCGCCCGCGCAGGGCTAACGGCACCGGGCGCGCGCGCACGTACACGGGCTCCTGATCTGTCACTAGTAACTTTATTTCCTTTTTACACGTTCCTAGTTTGCCTGTAAACACCTCAGGAAATTCTATTGCTAAGCGACTAACAAAATTGTCTTCTACGATTTCATTACAATTTATCTGTTTAATTTTTAGAGCGCGAATCCATTCCCTACCCAGCAATGGACGTGCCCCGTTTTTAATTACATGCAGTAACAAATTAGGTACTTTTTCTTGACCAAGTATTACTTCAACATTAATATGGCCTAAAGATTCGATCCGAGAGCCGGAATAGCAGCGTAGTAATAAATTATCGGGCTTTAAAAGTTTATGTTGAAAATTATTTTTATAAAAGGTCTCACTAACAGCAGAAATTCGATCGATACTACTATGCCTGCCTGCCTCGGCTAAATAATACAATTTCAGATTACAAATTATTTTTTTGTTTCAGTTCCAGTGGCTTACATACAAACTCACTCATATGTATTTTAATTGTTCGTCTCAAGTGCGGGTCCCGGCTGTGTGCCAATACGCCCACAAATTGGCGTTCCTAGCCGCCAACAGTCTCCACCAAGACCCTCATTACACATTAAATGAGACTGTATTTCCTATAATTAGAACAGTTAAAAGATATCGTATTTTCGTACGCTTTTTATAATGTTATCATTTTTTATATTTTCTTAGCATATAAGTGGCGAACGACCGCCGTACAATGTCGCACAATTCATTTCATTGTGATTATTTTGACTTTTATTAAACTTAATTATTACCAGACTAGATATTAGGTCCTTACCACCAACATGTTTTTTATGTTAACATTTGTTATACAGGGCATTTCAGAAAGGGTATACTCACCGTTGAACATATACTTCATCTAATTTTTAACCGACTTCAAGAAGCGAAAGAAAGGAGGAGGTTCTCAATTCGGTTGTTTTTTTTTTTTTGTTTTTTATTAACCATTATGTGAATAAGTATGTCAATAGAAAAAAAAATGGTTCGCAAAAAATCATAATTGTCACCTTGTTGGAAACAAAATACTGACTTTACATAATTATTACAAATTCGCTGTAGAACCGCAGGTTTATATGTTAGTATACCATTTCTGAATCACCTGTATATTGTCTTAGCATATAAGTGTCGGAATGACTGCCATAAAATGTTGCACCATTGATTCATTTCATGTTGATGTTTTTGATGTGTATTAAACGTAATAATTACCAGACTAGGTACTAGTCTTTACCACCGACTGTTTACTTAATTTTGATTGTGTACGCGGAAATTGTGAGTGGTTGTTGTGATTTCAATTACTGGTATTATATCGATGTGTAGCTATTAACTGCTCAGAGGTTATGTCCTATGAGTTATAGGATCTGATAATAACCGAATCTGTGAAACGTGTTACATAGTCATATGTATTTTTTTAATGTTAAGTGTAAACTTGTGCAACAAGACACTTCTCTGTTGTTTTCTTGTTACATTCCGCTCGAGTTATAGCGTTTACAATGTGAACGACGGGGATGCTCTCGCGTCGTGTCAACTGTATAACAAAACAGTTTGACACCGTCTAAATTGAATGCGCAATGACAGGTCGCTAATTATACTTATTCGAATTAGTACTACTTACTAGTGTTATTGATTCTGATCGATGCTCGAGTACTATCTAATTATATCGATACCCGTATCTATTTCGCATTGCACCGGCTGCCCATCGATCTTTACAACCACTATATAAGGTTTGTTACTCTTAGCCACCAAGTCAATACTGTAGAAATCCTCATCATCCGTGGACTCCCTCACATAATTGTGACCGTACGGTCGGCCTTCGCCGCGCACTTCACCGCACATCACCTTTAAATGACCGCGTCGGTTACACAGGCCACAGTTGTATTTCGCAAACCTGCATTTGTCGGGCCGATGCCCCTTTCCGCTGCGCCAGCAGCGTAGCACCTCGTCGTGCCCGCCGCCACCGCGCTGGCCGCGCACGCCACCAGGCCGGCTGGCCACGCCACCCGGCCGGCCGCCGCCACGACGCGCGCCCGCGCTCGCGTGATGCAGGCCCTCGCCTGCCTCGCCGCCCACACCTGAGGCCGACGTCGACGCCACGGCTGTGGCGCCGCTCACCTCCGCATGTCGCTCCGCTGCCTCCAGCGCCAGAGCCAGTTCCACCGCCTATTTGTAATTGATTGACTTCTCAGCGAATATGCGTGATCTCATCGCCTCGCTCGCTAGCCCGGAGACGAACTGATCCCGTAGGTTCTCTTGGAGTGCTTCTCGAAAGTTGCAAGTTGTCGCGAGGTGTTTTAAATTCTGGAGATATTCCGATAATGGTTCACCTACTTTTTGTCTACGTAATCTGAACAAATGTCGCTCGGCAATTTCGGATCGCTGGGGCTCCAGATGATCCGCCACCAACTGGACAAGGTCGTCAAACGACTTTGATTCTGGATGCGCCGGCGAACACAAGTCACACATAAGCGAGTATGTCGCTTCACCCACAACAGTTATTAACAGGGGCACATGGACGTCCGGTTTCACCTCATTCAGTAAAATATACTGTTTGACTCGACGTATATAAGGGTGCCACTGCTTAGAACTTAAGTCAAATGTTTCTAATTTCCCGATAGGCATTTTATTAACGAAAACAAAACTTCACACGCGTATTTATTTGTTCGCTAACCGCCTCGTCGCCAGTGCAGCGTCAATCAAAGGCGGAGGCAGGTGGTAGACTGTTTATTAAATAATATCAAAACACCCACATACATTAATAGTAATATAATTATGAATGTACCCAACATAAACATTGATTTATCGATAGTTCATCAACTATATATGGCGCGTTTTCGACCGGAGGCACCGGTTGACCTGAAGTGATCCTGTGACCGCGCGCTCTCCGCCCTCTATCTCGAAAACGGTTCACCGTATAAAAAAAAATTTAAACAAAATTTGTAGAGAATTTTGTATTCTACAATATTGCTTATAAATACAAATAGCAAAAACCCATAGGAAATGAGATATTTACAAAAAAAGGGCAAAAAACCATTTTTGTGACCTTTGACCTTGAAATTTAATAGTTGCGTACACCCTACCATATGTAGGTTTTGAGACAACTTTAAGGGGGTCAATATACAAGTATTTACAGACTTACAGCTGGGTATCTCAAATTCCGAGGTGAACTTACTATAATGACTGGACTATTACTTATACTCAAGAAACATAATAAGGTACTAACATGTACATCAGCGGTCGAGTATACTTTTATGCTAAAGTTTTATACAGGTGGGTGACGGCATAAAGTCGTATTCATTTATCACACACATCACTTAGCTATACAATAGAGAAAAAAATACTAAAACGAATGAATGCCCGCCATGAAATATCCCAGCATAACCTAGACCATGTTAAGAAGAACGATTCGGTTTAATCGAAATTTTTTTCTTGTTATTATTATACCAAACGCTTCTTCACACTTATCAAATAATCTCATAGTTCATATTTTTCCCTAGATTCCTAACAACATCCAACGGGAGGTGGACTTTTAGTAAATATTGCGTTACAGTAAAATGCGATATTTATATTAAATTTGTGACCATACTGTGACCTCAAAATATTCACCATTGTCATCTAGTGTGCGCAGCGAGGCACCCGCGCGCCCGCCGCGGGGCGCCCGCGCTGTCCGTCCTGAAGCGCATCACACCATGGCGTGCGACGTGTATGTAGTTCATATGCTTACACGCACGATGGCGCTTTTAGCGCTTTATTAATAAAGAAAACACTTTTCACGAAAGCTTTCTTATAATAATATATTCTAATAGGAAATCTCTTTCTAACAAAACTACAATCATTTGATTTATTTTGTATACAAGTCCGGATTATATCAAATAATTCTAGTGCGTTGGTCAATCTATATAATAAAAATCAATTGCTGTTCGTTTGTCTCGCTAAAACTCGAGAACGGCTGGGCCGATTTAGCTGATTTTGGTTTTGAAATGTTTGTCGTAGCCCAGGGAAGGTTTACCCGTTGAGAAAATGGGGAAAAGTTGCAAGGACGAAAAATAAGTCTTTATTGTGCTTTATTGTTTCTGACTGTCAGTTGGTCTGTCGAACGTCAGGCGAAAGGTTATCTGTCATTCTGTCACCATTATACGTTAGGTACGAAGTTCGCCGGGACAGCTAGTCTACTATAATTATTTGTCGTAAGTACTAGGTAGCGATATGTTATTTTTTGCAGAAGCTTCTCATAATAGTCTGATGTTTGTTGTTACTCGAACCCACAAGGGGTTCGAGATATTGTGCCTTATTAGGAAATAATACTCTCGCCATAATAAACAACTAAATTTGTATGATCCAATAAACATGAAAAGTATTGCCTATCATGCGAAACATTGTTCAAATGAAACGAACGGAGGTATAAAACTAATTAATATGACTTATAGATTGGAGCTAATACGTAATATCGAGTTTTATGAGTTGAACATTAGATCTCTATGGAAATCATTTTTAATATTTTTGTATGAACATGAAGAATGTTACATTTTGCGTCAATTCATGTAAAATTTAAAAAATATTGATTTAGCTCAGTGTCCGACTTCAAAGAGACTGAGATTATATAGTATTGCAGAGAGATGAAAATATTGCTTTGATAGTAAATTTTTAACCGACTTCAAAAGGGAGGAGGTTCTCAATTCCGTTGTATTTTTTTATTTTTTTTATTTCATTGTTTTGTTAATCATAATGTAACGTGTAACATGTTCCGTCTGTAAGTGATGAGTAGTCTAAAAAGTGACCTATTCCCTGCTCATCTAAAAATATATGAATTATCTGTGTTACTGTATAACGGATAATTCTTTAGAGTGGCTTTTTTAAAATAAATAGGTCATGTAAACTTCCTATTTTCTATGCCTTGTAAGCGCTACTTATTAATTATGTAAAGTGTCCTTGAGTTCTGTTACACAAAGCGTTGTTAAGTTATTCTTATTAAAAATCATAGCATATTTTCGGTAGGGTGATTTAATAGTAGACAATTTTTTGTTTAATTAATCAGTGGTTTTGTAAAGTTCTTATTTAAAAAAAATGGGAGCAAGATACTTGAATTTACAACATTGCTTTATGATTATGTCAGGCGCTTTGTATTAATCAACATTACCAACAGATAGCTACCAACTTAATAGGTAACAGAATTAGCTATTTTATTGAGTAGTGGAATGTCATTATATTCGCCAATTACTTAATTAGAAAAGGATCAGTAATCATCTGAAAATGAATAAATACATATAATTTTTAATTTTTTTTTGTGTCGGGGTTTGTGAATTATTCATATATTTTTAAACTTGAATACTCACAGACCGATTCAATGAGCCCAAACTCTTTACATCTGCTGTTAGTTTTTGAGGAGTTGGATAGTCTGCAGACTGTTCCGATAGCAGCATCAGGTTTAATCAGGGAGGTTTTGATGTAAATATTAGTGTCATCAAAATTAAAGAGAGTACCAAATTTCAAGTCAACCGGATTAGCAAAAGTAGAATAAATATAATAAAAAAACTGATCATCTCGAAATGGCTGAACTAATTTGTACGAAACTCAGCTAAGAACCATACCGATTAAACCAGCTTTCACTAAAACTGAATTGCAATCGGTTCCCACGTTTGATTGGTACGATGCCACGGACAGACACACACACAGACATAAATAGGCCCCAAATATAAGTGATAACACCGCGACGCGCGCTTATTAAATTCCTTGAGGTTTTTTTACAGCAATTTTTACCCCATACATGACAATCAAACTTATAACATCGAGATGCGTTCGTCGAGGGTCAAAATAATGTATACCTTCGGGATGTTGAGGGTTCAAGACCCCCCCCCCCCCCTCCTCTGGAATACCTTAGACGACCTACTATTTTATACATAGGTCTCGTTTCATACTAATGTCTCTGGTCTAGAGCTCGCCATTCCCCCGAAGTGAATTCCTGGCTACGGCCTTGCCCACAAATTGTGTTACTTATCGTGCGTGGTAACAATGAACTACTACTTCACTTGCATCACACAAGTCCGGTACGTAATGTAATAATAGAGCCTGTTCTCGGCTGTTATCAGTTGAAGCAACTTTCGGCAGCAGTGATAGATTGACTGACTGAAATCACGACATTTATAAGCCCTCCGCATACACGAAAATATAGTTTTTTCTTTATTTTCAATAGCTTTAATCGTGTAGGCTATGAGTAGGTACCGACAGGATGCCTGGCGTCTCCTCGATCGACAATGGCCACAATCAAGCCTACGCAACACTTTATATTAACGTGTGGAGTGATGAAAAACCACGCGGCTCGTGGTAGTGAAAGCAGACGAGGCCCCGGGCCCTGCGAGCGCAGACCTGTTCCGCCGAACCTGCCAACGGGCGCAGCGCAGCGCCGCTGATACCAACGATATGAAAGTGATTTAGATGTCGCACACACGGACATACTTAGGTACCTACTTACCTATCCATTATATTGGTACTCACGAAGAAAGTTAAAGAATAGACAATGCTATGACTCTTCACGGAAAACATGTAAAACAAAGAAACAAAAAAAAAAATTACACAAAGTAAAATTAATGCAGTTTTAAAATAATATAGCACCTACTTCCTTTATGATTACTAAATTACAGGTAATAATAAATAAAATTTAATTATATCGTAATAATAGGGTTAACACTAACTTATAAGAAAAAAGGTTTTAAATATATAAGATATAAATGAGAGCATGTTAGCGATTTTTGTAACCTAACAATTAGATAAGGATATATACCTACCTACGTACCAACACTTTATATACCTATAAAGAGGTCGTAGATATACTCACAATAATGAGCGGGGTCAGGTCAGCCGGCTATCCCGTTAATAGAGTCCTATCCTGAGCACACAATTTATTTTGAAAACGGAAACTAGCCCTCGTTATCAGTAGCGCAAGAACCTAATCACTTTCATTGCAACCCCGCAAAGGAGGTCGGCCGGCGAGCGCTATCACACGCAGTCCGAGCCGCGCAGTGGGTGCGCGCAGGCGTGAGCCATGAGAGCGGCCCCGCGCCGAGCCCGACACGACTCCGCGCCGCTGTAACCGCCGGCCACACGCGACGACCGGCCGCAGCCGGGAATGGAGGCCTGTTGCGCGATCACAGGTGCCGAGGACCTTGTGGGCGACCAGGTACAGCCCCCACCGACGCTTGTGTGTGACACCCTGTGAAGGTTCATTTTAGTGCCTCGAATATTACTGCACTTTAGCTCTAGCAAGTGATCCCCTGATATGCCGTTGTGATATTGTGCGGAGCTAGTTCAAAAGGTCCCGTATGCTGAGTGACCTGGTTTGTAGAAAGCGCCTGACACACAGCCAGTGACACTTCGTAATTTTTTTTATTTCCTACCGTAAAAAAATATTGTTGGATGTCTATGTAGCAGAAGAACCGTGTATATAAATCCAAAAAATATTATATTATATAGCTATGTTTTTTGTGGTTTTGTTTCTTCTACATAGCTTCATTTATAAAAATCTAAATATTGCGGAAAATAATTTGAAGAAAACAGTTCTACATCATAATAACCCTTCATATTTAAAAATGAGGCTGTATTCACTTTATGTTGTATGTTGATTTAGGTTTTCCACACGAAACTTTCGCCTATTTAACATCAATTAGCAAAGTATGTTAAAATAATACCTGTTATTAACTTAACGTAAAATCCACAAAACATACACCCTATCAATTTGTAAAAATACTAAAAATATAGTTTATCATAACTTAAATTGAAATAAAACTAATTTTACGGATTTCTTCGCGTTTATTTTATGTTTTTAACTTAAATTATTTATTCAAATTTAAAATGTATTAAGATTCACAAAATGTTTACTAGTCGCGTCATAATATATTAAATAAATATTACATAAGAATAAATAATGTATATATAAACACGCACATTACATATGCATACCTATACTAAACAGCGGCTTTACAAGATGTAACCAAAGTGCTTACAAAAGACATCAACGCCGACCGACGGCAATTTATTTTCGAAAAGAAGCTCTATTGCCACGAATAAAATATAATTGATTGAGTATATTATGCTTAGGGGGGACAAATAACATACAGTTTTTATGCACAAAAAAGCGAACATGTATTTCTAAATGAAATTTCCAATTTCTTGTGGAAAGAGATATCAAGATTGTTTAGTTAAATGGTTACTTTAAAAAAAACATAGTAATTGCTCGAAATTTTAAGATTGCCAGATAAGGTTATTACAGAATACATCTAATAAATATTCTGGATATTACCTATTCTGGATAGGTACCTATTTATTATAAACGAAAAGGCTGACAAAGTTAACCGTAGTTAACAAAATATGAATAGCTTAATAATGTTTAGGTACTGTACTTTAAATATTTTTGGAAAGGAATGAAAAACTCAATCTTTTGTTATTATGGTAATATACTTACTTTATAAACGAACAAACTACACCAACAACAAATGTACTAAAAATACAAAAGAAACTCTACAGATCTATCTAGTGGATCTATTTAGTTCTGATACGGCGAGAAATAATTGATCATTGTTTAAAGGCAGCCGGCCAAAAATTTGTCTTTCTTTTTTTGTATCTTACAAGATACCACTCGGATTGTAAATATCAGTGAGCCTGGTGGATGCTGACGCAAGAGATGCTGTCATTTTTATGACCCAAAGTTGAGCCCAGACCTCTCCCACAACAAAAAAATCTGATAGGTCATTGCTTATGCTGGATATGTATTTTATCAGAAATCGTTTGAATTCATCGATATACTAAAATCTAAAAAAGTAAAAAGAAAAATTATGTTGCTATCGTTCTTACTTATAAAAAAACTTTTCTCATTTTCTGAATAAAAAGAACTTACATGTCCAGTATAATAAATATCGCCTAAATTCTTGTGACGATAAGCTTACATTTGAACAAAGAGTATATTGATAGGCCCCGGTTGGGGCACCACCGACCGCGCAACTTTTCTAATCGAACCTACGGAACGAAACAACCGATTTTTCTATGCCTACTTAGATTTAAAATACAGTTATTGTCGTATATTGTCTATCACAAGGGTCGATGGATAAAAGACACTTTTATTAACGTATAACTTTATTTAATTATTTTTTTATTAAATGTCAGAATGAAATATATTGTGACGAAAAGAAAATACTGTACCTACGACTCCTCCCCTCTAGATGTTACATGGCAGTATCGCGGCTTCATTTTCTATGCGGACTAAGAGATAATAATGATAGTCTTATTTCTGTATTCAGATTGGGTCTCCTACAAAACGCAGTAGGTAAATTTGTTTAAGCACTATTCTTACCGGAATACATAATATTAACCAGCATTATTAACCGAACTACTTGGTAGTTAAATTCTAATCCGCAAATATAACAGATTTTTTCTTTAATATCTTCCTTATAGGTTAAGTAAATCATATAATTGTTATCCACTCCCAATTGCTACCAAAATTTGAGAAATGTTTAGTTGATTTTGTAACAATAGTTTTAATTAATGATACTGGTTAACTTATACGAGATCATTAGGTATATATATTATAATAATACAACCAATAAGTACATTATTATTACACAGCCTATCATTTAATATATCATCAATGGAATGATTTAAACTGAACTACGAACGAACCCAGCCTTTAAATTAGTTATAATATAAAACAAACCCGTGTTAGTTGATGTTAGGCTTTTTGAATTTTTTCTCCGCCCGAACAGCATAATAACGATTAAAACATAGAAAAAATGCACTAAAAATAATAATAAAGATAATTTATTTTCTCATACATTTGATTCTGAGGCGGTACGAAGAGAATACCTCAACATACTAATATCGGTTTAATGTAAAGATTTAATTGCCGCCCGTGCCATGGTCCTGGGGTGTACGAGTAACACGAGTACAATAGTATTTTCTGTTGTGAAATTTAGTTTAGTTGTTATTCTCTAAAATCAGAATTGGTACAATTATAAAATTCGAGTGAGAATAGTTATAAACATTTCAGATTGTCCCGGGCGGCGGTCGTTGGGGTGCTCCTCACGCCGCCGGGCTCCTCGACTCTTGGTTTCAGATGCAGGTGAGTACCTAGCGTAAGCAACTATCTACATACACGCTCATCAATATTGGCGATCGTAAGAATTGTATACTGAAAGTGCACTAGGAGTAAACTCAAATATAAATAGCGTAAAATGTCTTCCGAGGTGATTGACCTCGTAAAACATTATAAACTATTTTTGTTGATAAATTAACATTAAATAATACGCTATACACAAAATCATTTATGATTATTGATTGTTTTATTAATACATATATTACTTATTCTTAGTATAATGTATGGCCATAATATTTTACACTATTTTGGCTCATTTTAATGAAGTACAATTATTCTAAGGGCCATCTATCTACATATTAATTATACTTTCGAGTATTTGTGTTTAATACTTTTCTACATTGTGGTGAACCTATACTATAGATACTAACTATAAAACTCTAACTAAATGTATTGTAGTAGGTATATCTTATTTCTGCCAAAGTCGCAAATTCAGTGGACGCGACGGTCAAGAGACGAAAGCTCATAGTCTCGGAAAAAGCTAGCATATAAAATATGATCGGTTTACCTGCAAAATATAGTTTATTGAAAAATAAGGTGTGTTATTCCATAAACTGGATTTGCAAACGGGGGCTGATGACTGAATAATGTTCGATACACACGCTGAATTAACGTTTAGTATATTATGCCACATAGGTACTTTAAAATCTTGTGATTTAAATTACTATAAAAAAATATTGAATAAATAAAACGGGCGGGCGTTATCCTTAGAAAAATTCAACGCGTGGTCCGACGAGCCGACAGGAATACGCCCGCGGAATGGAAACACAGTCAACTTATTAAGGCTTTACGGTTAATCTATAATGTGGCCCTACCAATCAATTTGAAATCTTAATACTTAACATTAAGGTTACTTTTACTATAATACATTTAGGGTAATAGTTCAGAGTAATTTGTATGCCGCGTGCAGTAATGACATTGTCACGTATCAACAGCATGTGTGTACATCTATTTGCGTAAATTTAATAATAATATCGCAGGAATGCGTCACTATTAGCTTGTCTTTCATCTGGCTACAACATTTTATAGTACACGGTTCCATTCGCATTTTTAAAGAAACGAAAATGGATAGGCTTGCTCATTTCAGCAAGAACGAAGCCCACCGCAGCAACAACGTATACTAAATTTAAAAACAAACCAGCCAATTGCAAGATTTTTTCATTTAGTTCACTTTTCCCTCGTCACCGCATAATTATACACAAAACTGGAAATTTAGAACATAGAACTTAAAATGAATGACCCTATAATTCCGTTTTAGCTTTTTAAAGCTATGAAACTAAATTCTATAAGCAATTTGGAAACGAAATCTATAAATCAGTCTTGACTGTGCTAGATCTTAGTATATATGTATCTGTGATTATATAAAAAAGGAAAGTATTTACTATTCTACATACGTACTATTCGCCAGGCACCTCAAAATCTGCGGTTGATATTTATAGCCTGGCTAGGTGACTCACAGTTTTGTTCCACATTTAAATAAATCTGTTAGATTTTTAAACCTTTTCTAAAACATACACAACTTACACTTGAAACCACTTTGAAGTAGTCGCGAGTTTGTATGACACAAAATAAAAAAAATAAAAATACAACCGAATTGATAACCTCTTCGTTTTTGAAGTCGGTTAAAGCGACACAAAATTTTAACATTAATTTCTGAATTATCCCAAATAACCGAAGCAGCTTTATGTAAGAAACTTCCTTCCGCATAAAAGCTTTGAACCGTCAAACTCCAAAAAACGGTGGTATAACAGTTCAAAGTTTCTTAAGCGTCGTAAGCTGATGCTGTTATTTTCGAAGTAATCTCCTGAAAGCTACTGAATCTGAAATACTTTGTTCCCACCGTTTTACCTAAGTGTATGCATTCTTCGGAATGGTCTACTCTTGTGTCACTATATAAACCTATAAATTTGAGCACCATCCACACTATGTTACATCCACATTACGTACATTTGCAAAGGTAGGTAATTTACATAGTATTTTTTTGTAATTATAATTTTATATCAAATGATTATATATATTTATATTATATCAAGAGATTCTAGTGATGCGTAGAACTGAGTTAGTTATACAAGCCTCTCTTGTAACATAACTCTCTTATCTAAGTTAGTAATTATTATTCGAAATAAAATTTATAAATCAACTGATTCATAGCGTTGTTCCCTCACTAAATAGTTAGTTTACTCACAATTATATTTGATAGAGGGATATATCAATAGGGGTGAGCGCGTTCTATTGTTAGTGACGACTCTATGCTTCGACTTTTGTATATTTTAATATAAACAATGTTTTAAAATGCCGTGCGTTTTAATAAATGTAGAGATAACATTCTTTTGCAAACCACCACAGCACGGATTTTGATTTAGATTTTTCGGTATATACCGTGGTGTGATACATAGTTGTAAGACCCTTGTTTCAGTGGCTATCAGCATGTACAGCTTCCTATCCCATTTTATAATGGTGAAACATTGTTTTACTCCTGTTTTTCCATATTTTTCTTGCAAATACTTTGCGGTGGGCTCCTTGATAATCTCTTTTTGATAGGTATCACATAGGATAAAATGTTGCCGAATATTTTAAAGGCTACACCTACAGAAGGATGTACGTTGCTTCCCACCACCCACCAAACGCTGTGCGGGGTTGGTGGGGCTAATCTAACAAAATACCCAATAGATGTTATCTATTTTAGGCTTAATCATTCCAATCTGTAGTTTAATGGTACTTAATTGAATAAAAGCAGGTTAAACGAACAGATTACACCAATTTACACGGTAGGTACATATCGCGTGGATCCTCCATTGTCAGGGGGCAGCACCCGTGTAGGCATGGAAATCAGCATTGTGAGTGTGACGCAGGAGTAAATGTTCAAAGTATTTTGGGTCATTCCGTATTGGAATCCATCCGCAGTCAAAGCACAAAACATTGGTTTTATCAGGACTACAGGTACTACGTAGAATCATGCTAGGTATACACCTCTTTCGAAGGCTACGGTCCAACGCTCTTTGAAAAAGCCTGTATGCCATGAGGTGGCTGTATAATTTATGGCATCTTTAATAAATATAAATTCATATACACTTTTGGCTGCCATAGCGATACTTTATAACATTTTCGAATTTCTATTTCTAAAGTAACCTCTAAAGATATTATTATTATCAACGAATCTAAATATATTGTAAAATTCTATGTTATATTGTGTGTGATAGATGTATGAATAGGTATAATAATAAATAATAATCATTTTGTGGTTAAAAAAACATTTCCGTCCTAGGAAAAAGAAGTATTCACAAAATTCCGCTAAAGCTCAAATATTTTCATATTTTTTTAGAATGGATCCACTTCTCATAAGTGATATGAAACAAACTTGAGACATCATGGTAGATAATTAAATCCGATCCAGTATAATAACTAACTAATGCATTGATACATAGACAGTTTATTTTTCTCGATTCTATTTCCAGTACATCAATTATCATCAGCTGAAGTACCGGCGCCGGTACAACTAATCGCGCTCGCGATTTTAATAATTACACAATAATTGCCGCGTTTGTTGGCACACATTAACGCGTTGAACTCTACAGATGCTTGATTTTATTACGTTCCACAATCTCTACATTTCGCTAGCGCTTAGTACCTACTAGATATACGGATATGTGTTTGTATTCTAAGTTTAACTGACTCTTGTGCAAATACGGTACAAATAATAAAATGTAGAGGTCCATTTTCTTAGTAGTACTAATTGTAACGCGTTTTTCTCGAACTCTATTAATAGATGATAATAAGGTTGACTGCTGATGAGGTTGATTTGTGGGACTTTACATCCAGAACCTATGTCTAACCTATTATTATTCCAGTTAGTTGGTCAACACGTAGGGTGCACGCATAGATAACGGCCCCTATACTCTACTAAATAGCCGCGTGTGGTAGCTCTACCTGCATTCAACATCACCAATTTGTTTACTTATCCTTAGTTCCTATTATCGGTCAAAATGTATTAACATTCATCAAATTTATCAGATTTTTCATCCTGAAACAATGATTAAATACTTTCTTGTTATTATAATAACCTTGCAAAAACAATTTAAAACTTGTTAAATAAACTGGTTAAATTAGAAAATATTGAGAACGGATCTTAACAATAAGGGAGGAAATAGTTATAACACGTTGAACTAACTCGTTATCAATCGCAGTGATTACAAACCGGGTTATTTATACGGTTTTTTGTTAACGTGCTGGAAATGGAAAGTTAGTTTTTCGCAGACCGCTAAACGTAACGAGTTGTAAAGGGTTTAACACACCGCACACAGGCGATGCCGTAACTAAGCTGGTGTGCTGTAATAGTATTTGAGCTGAAATAGATCAGTACCTTAACATCGGCTATGTGTGCATGACCTCTCACCGACGGAGCGCATACGCACCGCCTGGGACAAACCGCGTTCAACCCAGGGTGTCGCACACCGCCAATTTCTTTGAATCGATTACTCTATATTCACTCGGTTGAATGTAATTTGTTTAAAAACATATTGAGTGAATCAGAAATAAAAACACTTACACTTTATTTCTAGTGTCCGATGAACTTTACTTGACTGACAACCCTACCAAAACGGCTAACCTTCTGCATGAATATTTTGTAGGAACTTATATTACTTACTGCGCCCCATTATAAAAAGGTAAAATAAATAACCTATGTTTTAAGTTTTCTGAATCTATACTCAGTGCCACACAGCCCTAATTTCACAATGGTACACAGGTTGTACTCAAACACACCACGCAATATGGTTAGAAGTAACAAATAATGTAGAGAACCTACATAAGTTCGGTCAGTATTTCGAAAATGTATTTCGCCTTTATCTGGCTATTATTCTCTGGAACTTATCCGACTCATCCACTTTTCCTATCCTATCAATCGGCCTCCTTTTTTCATATGCGTACTCACCATGATCTGAATAAATGTATATATCACTCGATTTATTCAGTAGTAAGTAAAGATTTATTTATTAATAAATAATATTTTTTTTGAATCTATCATTTGATAGTTTCATAAAATCTGTCCCATGGAATATTAATAGTCAGTGGAGTGTGTAGAGGAAGTCACAAGTTTCGTCGTTATTAGCCGGGGTCCACTCATGTGCAAACCACACTCATTGTATACGTGCGCATGTAGTATTGTATGTAGTAGTAAGAGTATAAAGACAAAAAAAACAAAAGTCAATATTTAAATTACATTTAAACGTTGACTTCTTTTTTTTATACTCTTACTACTTACTTTCATACTCTTCAAATTTGTTTCAATTTGCGGCAGCAGCGGTAAAGGTCACATTCATTTTGTATTATATATATATATAATATATTATATTATGTATTATAATTTTAGCAAATGTATGATGTTATAAACTAAATCCCAAATTTATAGGCGTATTATAACTTTATAGAACGTCATATGCGCACAAGAGTTTTGCTTTGCGCAGTACTATATGCCGTTTAATAAAGTTATAAAACGTCTATAAATTTGGGGTTAAGATTATAGAGATTGCAAAAGCATATTATTTTGTATTTTTTAACATTATTGTCCTCATGTGATTTTTTCTATCGGTACTAACCTACTGTGTAAAATAATATTTAACGCGCCATTAGAGCCGCGCGCACTGTGACATCGGCCATTGTTCGCTGATGCGACTATTCGCCTTTTACATCATTCCACTATTCTCTCGGAGACCTCTGTCATTTTATTAAAAAAATATCAGTTCCTTCAAACCACTATCCTATCTACTAACTATCCTACTATGTGTAAGTAATACTATCTACTAGCAAATAGTCAATTGAAACAAAAACTTCGATCGACAAATAAAATATAACGTTGCTGTCATAAAAATACTACGATTTTGGTAGTTATATAAAAAAATAGAAATCTAGCTAGATGATTAAGCTATTCTGTGGCAAACCATAGACATTCTGTTAAGAAGAGTGATGATCGGAGATAGCGTACTCACTTAATGTTAATTTAGCATCATTTGCATTTAATTAAGTGTTAAATAATAATTAATTTTCATTATGATATTAATGACTTAAGATATAAATGTATCTTATTACTGAGCGGAACACTTTGATTGCCGCTAAATTACTAGTAAGTAACCTAAGTAGGTGTAATAAACTTTATATTCTGATAGATACTAACGTTACTATACTTACATACAAATTGTGCATTAAGCACGTACATAATATATACATGGCTCTATCCACCGTGAGTGAATAATTCAATTATTCGAGTATGACTATAATTTACACAAAACAACAGCCAACTGTTACTGTTAAAACAAAACCCTGTATCCTTTTTTTTATAGTTTATCCTATCATGTATTAAGTGAACGAAGTCATTAACCTCCACTATCACCCTCCCTAATCTCCGTTTCTACTAATTGATCAGCACCACTATGAAATTGTTCTCAAAAATTGATTATCATCAAATCATCATCTATATTACAGGATGTCCAACATTTTGTATTTCCCCGATGAACACAAATTGCCTCTTACATTTTAATAACATTACACACTTCAGTGGTTTACTCAGTTGCGTAAGCGCACACGTAAATGAGATTCATATGAAGGGGGCGAGGGGTCCAGAGGGACACGGCACGAAGGGGAAAGGGGGGGGGGGGGTCTAGTGACAGGATTCACGGTCCAACTGTCGAACACAATGATCGCGCTCAATACGTGATCGATTATGCCATTATGTAGGTATGTACCGATGGATGCGCTACCATTATACTCGTATATGTATCACTGAAACCAGTGCGTTATTTATTTATTCAAGTAAAAGCCCGTAAAAATAGGACGAGTATTAAATCCTGCCAACCTGCACTGGGCCAGCGTGGTGGACTTTGGCCTAATCCCCCTCGCACTGAGGGGATGCCCGTGCCCCATAATGGGACATTAAAAGGGGTGGTATTATTACTATATTGAACAGGTACCTTCTAGGCAAGTAGGCTCCATCGTAGATCTCATCGTCACTTACCATCAGATGAGATCGACATCAAATACTTGCCTATAATGTAATAAAAAAAAAAATATTAGATAGAGTTTAGAGTTCTACATTTTAGGGAGCCCTAAGGCTTCTCAATGTCACTTACTCTTACTTTACTGGTTCGATGCCGGCGTATCTTGCACCAACATCATCGATCACGAGATCCCCAATTCGACTCTCAGCTGGCAGGACCCGTTATATATATATATTCTGAACTGCTGCATGTAAACTTATCTATAAATAAGAAATATTATCATACGTCTTGATGCAGCTCTTAAAGATTGATAGCACTTAAACTCTACAATTCCAAAGTCATTTGTTTAGTGACAACTGATATTTATTTTTAGGTAGGTGTAATCGGCTAACTTTCTCCAATATCGTAAAGTAAAGCCTTATCTTTGAACGTATCAAAATCTTACAGCATACTTAATCTACGTCTCGGAGTAAGTTTTTCTCAACGTCTGTTGATAAAGACAAACAAATCTGTGCCTCGGAAAACAACACCTACCGCGTTTATCTGACATCACACAATATTATTGTTTTTTGGGAATTTCGTAAACTATAAAAATGAAAAGTTATAAGTATATTATGAAGATTAAATAAATAAGTACTGGGGGCGTATTATGATTTTTTATTTCCAGGCAGTTTACAAATCTGCCTGAAAACTTTACATTTCAACTCGATTTATATCTACATAATATGTACGTAAATTAATGTTATGTATGTGTTTGAGTTGGTAAGCCTTATTAAATAAATAAATAAAAAATACATTTCAAAATAAAACCATCTTGTTTCCCAATGTTGTCTGTCAACATTAAAATTATAGACCGAGAAAAAGTATATATTTAGCGGGAACTTAGTCGTTAGCATAATAAAGATGACTAGTTTTAGACCGCGAAGTTAATTTCTACATTGGATTCGATCATTTGGTACCTACCTACACTACATATTTCTGATTCCCTTTTATGTCCCGATTAAAAGGGCTAGTAGCGTAGACTTATTATATTACTTCGTAAGAACAATGCTAACGACGCAAGAAAACGACCCTGAATTGTTGGTCTTCGTCGAGTCTGTCACACGTGAAGTTCCCAGAGGCGTTCAAAGATAGCAGATGGCGTTGCTCCTGCTACTTCCTATCTTTAGCGTATAAACTTGTTGGTACTTTTGACAGTATCATCCTCACTAAAAGAAATGAGTACCTACATTTTATAAATCGGCTAATAAATCCATTGATAAATCGATAAATCTGTGAAAATATGCCATAGCGCAGGTACCAACATCATGCCAACTGATACGGCGCGGCGTGGTAGATAGCGCTCTATCAAAAAGCAAACTTAAGTTAGCCTCGGTTACTTAGAATATCTATCGCGGTAAACACATGGCTGTTACAACTTAACAACGTTTGTTTGATGTTTGATTCATAGCATAGGTTAGTTTAAAAAAGTATTCTTAACACAATATTACAGATATTCATTGAAGTTAATTGCTGTTAAGCTATCTGCGAATGCAATTGTGTTCTCCTTCTTTTTCAGTTCTTCAGCAGTTATTGTAGTACCTAAGTCATGTCATATCTCTCTATCAAATCAAATGCCGTGAAGCATATTTTCCGTTCCTTGCCTGATTCGCTTGGCTGATTCGTGCGTTATTGTCAAGTTGTCAGTGACAAGGACTTCTTCTATCCAGTGTCCAATTGCCAATGTTGCCTATGTAGTAATTTGATTCCGCTATCAGCCTTATTTGTAAATAATATTTTCACCCATAATTTCTAGCAGCATGTAGGTCTCTAATACTGAAACTGAATTCCAGTTACGAAAACCATAAATCAGATTAGCCACTTAATTGCTTATTATAGACGGAATATGCATAATGCTCTTTCGAAGATAATTTATAGCTGTAATTTCACTAAGACAAAACATAAACACGACACGTTTTATGGACGGACACTCTAAAAATTATGATGAATGCGACAATAAACAATACATAAAATTTTGAAGAAAACAAAATACAATTTATTGAGTAAAAGTTGCTCAAACAGCTTTCTCTAAGTAGAACCAATATTTAACTTAATTGCTAAATATTATGCTCAGTAGCTCATTAAAACAGAATATCTCCGTATAACTGTCTGCTAACGAGTCGCTGACTTCAAATGTCATATGCGTGTACTTCATATACTTACATCATCTGTCTCCGCGTGACTCATTTAAAGTCCATTATTTTTTACTTGCATATCTGTTGTTCTTTTGTTTAGGGTACCGGAGATCGCTGCGAGATGCTACGCCCGTTATACGCAGTAAAGCTCTATACCAGCAGAGCCGTTCAAACCACTTACTGTCGATCTATTATGTGACCCTAGTGATTCTACTCTCCTCATGGTATATTTTCTTTGTTAGAAAGCAAAGTAGTTTTCATAAATCCGGGAAATTATATTGATACCGGAAAATCCGGTAAAGTTAAGATTTTCATCCTAGTTCATCGAATATAAGAAAGCTGAGCTAGCAAATTCTTTGCTACACATCTGATGACTCGTTTTTGTCCTATATCCTCAATTTGGTTGTTTGTTTATGTTATATATTTTATTACTGCGAATGAAAAAAAATCTGATTTCACCGAGGTTTGTCAACGTCGTAAGGATTTATTAGCAACAAAAAATTAATGCAGCGGCGCGCGGCGTTTTGGTTACTTGAGTGATCGCAGAGCCGGCATGCCGCCGCGCCGCCGCCTGTCCCCGTTCGGAACCGCGCGGGCCGCACAGGTGCATGTATCACTATATCGAGACCCGCCTCCGCCGGCGTCTGGCTACCCCCGCTGTCTCATTCCTTCCTACTTACTCAATAACATATCAAATACCTCCACTGAATACTTCAGAATTTCTACTTCATTTGATGATTCAAATGTTAATGGAACTAAATTGCCAGAACAGCATAAGTAAATAGCCCATATTAGCAGATTTGCTTGTTTCCTAATTCATCAAGTTGCTAGATACCGAAAAGTGTAGTAGGTAGCTCGAATCCTTTAATACTATGTTCTACCAATTAAAAATATACACCTTTATATACAACTGATAATTGAATTACGTAATGATATCAGCCGGTTACGGTGACATTTTATGTAGTCAAATAAAAAAAAATGTGATCTTGGTACGCGCTTAGAAAAAACTTATTTTATGGCATGCGGAAGGTTGTCGCTCTCGTTGTTTAGTACCTATATGTATATAAATTATTAATCACACACACACATACATATTAGCATATTAGTCCGAAATTTAGCTAAAATACCAGAAGAATTTCAGACGATATCATCCGGATATTAGGCAAATTCCTGACATTTTAACCAAGATGAAGCCGCAACATATACTTGATATCTCGCTGATTGTATCACGCCCCATATTACATTTGTACATGATACTTGGGTACTCAGCTTATTTCAACTTTGTTTTATTTACCTATACTTTGGTCACGTAGTTTGGTGCATCGCTGTGGGTCCTAATTTTTAAGCACAGGAATTAACATTCGCGACTCGCGAGCTCGATAAGGAATATAGACGTGGAGTCGAGGTAGGCTGTGTTACAAAGTGTACCGAGCGCAGACAATCTGGGTTAGGGCGGCGCGACCCCAAATCGATCTTGCAACGGTGCGGCAGCCTCGCGGGAGCGAGCGAGACGAACGCCGGTGACCTAGAGTGGCAGGTTGGGAATCCGGAAGGTATGAGTAAACCGGCTTCGCGGTGCATTTTTCCATTCAATGGAAAGCTCTACGAATGCATCGCAAACATTGAACTTTTCAGGACTTTATTTTTATTTTTAATGCCATTACAAATTATAATCGTTCGCGAATTGCCACCCGGTGCTAAAATATTGATTGTGTCACACGTTTTAAATTTGAATAGTATCGTAGGTATAAATAACTAATTACATTGCAATTAACAACAAAATGTCATAAATTCCATAAACTATCTCGCATGGTAATTACATTATGACTGAAAATTATGACTTATCTATCACTCATAATCATTACGAGTTTTCATTTTAGTTTGGGCTTTAAGCTTGTAACAATTATTTAATTTCTAGAAAGCGAAGTTATTATAATGTTTTACCAGTACCTACTATACTGATCCCACAAAATTTACAACATCAGTTTATGGCATCCAAAGAATAAAATATTGTAAGTATAACTTACTAGCTGCGTTCCGCGGTGTTACCCGCGATTAAAAAGTATGTCATTTTCCTCTATGTCCTATGCAAAAAATCATGTCGATCCTTTGCTCTATGAAAAATTAAAACAAATCTATCCCACGGGAACCATAAATGTTACCGGGATAAAAAGTAGCCTATGTGCTATTCCAGTCTATAATCTATCTCTGTGCCAAATTTCATCCTGATCCGTTCAGCCGTTCTGGCGTGATTGAGTAACAAACATCCATCCATCCATCCAAACTTTCACATTTATAATATTAGTGGGATAACTATAATGTAACCGCTCCAGAAGTCTAAGCTCATGATCCAAAATGTTCTGTATCGCATCTTCAACGCAGTGAGCAGTACGAAGGGCCCGCGTCCCATTTAAGCAGGCACGGGCCGAGGCGCTTTCTACCCTGCGGCCACGCACCTACTTGCCACATTCCGCGCCCGCGGCCCGCGACCCACGTGCGCGCGACCACATCGCCGGAAAACTGTGAACGAATGCACATCGCTGCCACCGCTGTCGCATCTATATACTCTATATTAATATCCTTGTCTCCCATTTGCTGATAAATGAACGAAATACCATGCCAACATTTTTTTCGCCAAACATTACAATACTTAATTGTTGGGTTGAAAATTTCTATAGCTTGCTGCTCGGCTTCGCCTCGTCCTTGCAATATGATCGGCTGTCTCTTTTCAGGTTACAGTTTATTTGCGAAAACAGATTAGTAGGTTCAGTTAAAAATCTTGCGAATATGTAACCGATCTAGCCTTATGAATGAGTAGTCTTCATTTTAAAGACACGAATCCCTGTTAAATATTTCATCTACTGCAGTTATTTTCTTCTATCCCAGCATAATAATGTGTATGCTGTGCAATACGCGAGTTATCATTAGGTACGTATCTTGTTGTCGTGATTTTCATCAACAGTCACATAAAAAATTATAATCAGGATCTTAGTTACGATTTTATACCATCAATGGTACAAATGGTAAAAATGTGGTCGTAAAAAAGTTTTATAATATTTTTACGCAGCGCGTTTCTGAGGAAAGTCTGGAAAGAAGCGGAATTCCGATAACTCCGACGGACCCGTGTAACATTGTATATACCTACTGGAGAATTACCTATAGTAATAACTAGATGTATTTTGAATATAGTCAAAAATATAACGAATAACCATCGAAAATCATATTCCCATATAGCCATCGTTTCCCGATACATGTGCTACTTACTTTGACTTCTAATTGATTACCTCGATCTTATTTTATACCACACTTACGAGTAGTACTCAAATTGTAATAATCGATGACTTACAATATTCGTATTAAAAGCAGTGAAGCTCAAGTTTCCGTCTTCATCATACTTCAAATAGTGTCATCGACTTTGTGCGTTACTCTATTATTTGCATTGGTTATCTCTTATTGACACGTTTAAACGGCTTTATCGGTCGACTTGAGTGTTGAAAATACCGTTCCATAGGCAACGACGACTCCTTTTGCACATGCTAGTGAATATTTTAAACATGTTACAACGATTTTAGATTTTATACGGATAAGTATATCATTTTCGCTTGTATTATGGGTAGGAATATAACCATAGAGTAATATATCTTTGATTATAACATTTAAGTTAATTTTATTCTTTGAGATATACTTCCATCCAATGCCACCAGTTTCGTCGCAACACAAATTCAAGTTTTATGACTGCGTCGAGTAACTCTATTTTGGATCTCTATCGTTTTAATCAAGCAGATATTGAATTATATATGTCATACGACAAGGTTTAATTTAGGTATAATACTTAATAGGGACTTAGTTACTGAATATAATATACGTAACATTGACAAGCTGCACCCACCTTTAGAAGTAATTATTAAAATAGATACGATCCCAAAAAATATTAATAAACGCAGTACTAGACCTATTCCTAACTTCCGAAAAGCAAACTATGAATTGATTATATCTACACTTAAAAGCACGAATTGGACCTATGAGTTCAAAGAATGTAAGGATGTTAATCAAATGGTAGAGAAATTCTATGAAATTATTAGAAGTTTAATACAAAATTACGTGCCGTTCTCTTCTAAACATAAGTTTAATAATTACCCCGTCTGGTTTTCGAAGACTTTAATAGAATTACTTAAACGTAAATACAAATATCACCTCAGGCTCAAAAAATACAAAAATCCATTAGACAAAATTGAATTTGACTATCTACGCGTTGATTGCGAGAAATTAATGAATAAATGTTATAATGACTATATTACATCGCTGGAAAACTTAATAGCTAAAAATCCTAAATATTTTTGGTCACACATAAAAAAATTAAGAAAAAACAGCTCTAACTATCCTACTACTATGACTCTAGATAATATTAACGGATATAACGTAGAAGAGGTCACTGATTTATTTGCAACACATTTCTCCTCTGTATACGAACTTGAAAATGATATTGACGATGTTTATCAGGAAAATAATATCACGAATATAAGCCAGGAAATCCAAAACTCTACAATTAACACGAACATAATAGAAAATAAACTGAAAAAATTGGACTTGACTAAGGGTGCTGGACCAGATAATATTCCGCCAATCTTTCTTATGAATTGCGCCAAACAATTATCAATACCTTTACATACAATATTTAACAATTCATTAACTACTGGTATTTTCCCTGACACATGGAAAGAAGCCAGAATTGTCCCTATTCACAAAAATGGGAAAAAAGATCTAATTTCAAATTATCGACCCATCTCTGTGTTGTCTACGCTAGCTAAAGTTTTTGAGTCATTAGTTTATCCGCTTATTTACAGTCATGTCAGAAATAAATTATCCCTCAATCAACATGGATTTATGACACGGAGATCAACAAACTCGAATCTCCTACATTACATTGACGATGTTGCCTATGTTGTTGATAAAGGAGGGCAAGTTGATGCAATTTATACGGATTTTTCGAAGGCATTCGACAAAGTAAACCATCGAATTTTAATTAACAAACTCTCAAAATTTGGAATTACTGGCGAAATGCTCGAATGGTGTGCTTCTTACCTTCGCCAAAGACCCTCTAGAGTTGTGATTGATGGGCATAGCTCCAATGCATTCATAGCTTATTCCGGCGTTCCTCAAGGATCAAATTTAGGTCCACTCTTTTTCAACATTTTCATCAACGACATTACTAATATTTTCAAACACTCAAACTTCTATTTATTTGCTGATGATCTTAAAATAACTCATGTTATTAACAATATTGTTGATGCTGATCTATTACAACATGATATCGATAATCTTTCTGACTGGTGTAAAACTAATAAAATGTTTCTGAACTCTTCTAAATGTTTCCACATAAAATTCACTTTAAAACGCAATAAACTTAACACAATCTATAACATTTCTGGTGAAATCTTAAAAGAAGTTCCTCATATCCGTGATCTAGGTGTAATAGTTGATACTAAACTTAAATTTTCAACACACATCGACCATATGTTGGACAATGCTAACAAGTCATTGGGATTTATTCTTAGAAATGCGAAAGAATTTAGAAAAATATCATCTACATTAATGTTATATAATAGCTATGTTAGGAGTAGACTTGATTATTGTTGTGCTATTTGGTCCCCTGTTTACAAAGTCCATATTACTAGGATTGAAAAAATTCAAAGAAAACTTTTGCGACATGTTGCTTACCGTTTTCGACCACCTAGACATGTAAAATCTTATGAAGACCGTGTTAAGCACTTTAAATTGCAAACTTTATCCGATAGGCGTAATTTTTTAAGTATGTCGTGTTTATATAAAATAATAAACGCCATTATTGACTCTCCTCCTATTCTAAACAAATTGTCTATTAACGTACCCTCTAGGCCGCCGCGAAAGCCCCGTCACTTATTGCACGTCCGGTTTTGCAAAACTAATCTCGGTAAACACGCACCTATTCCTCGTATTTCCTGTCTGTATAACACATTCGTGGATCGAATTAGTGATCTCGATATATTTCACGATTCATTCTATAAATTTAAGCACAAAATTTCTAATGTTTCTAACATAACATAAACTCTTGAACCCTATGTTCATTGATTTATTTACACATGTTTTACCTATATTACCACTTACGTCTATTGTTGTTGAACCTCTGTTTAAGTGCTACCTCTAGTGTACTCTACATTTGATCTCATTTTTTTAATTATTATTATATGTTACACTATATCTGTGGCACATGATGTGGTTGCCTGTTATTAGAGTCGCAATTATCTAATATCATTCATTTTTTTTTACTATATAACATGTACATTGTAAACTCTGTTGGCAACTCTAAATAAATAAATAAATAAATAAATACTTACTTTTGCTCAAATTGTATCGAAAATACGAATATTTAATCTTTTTCACACATTTTACTATTTAATTTCTGAATTGTTACATTAGAGCCGACCGAATGTGATGTGACACGGCCCTTATTATTATATAAAGTGTAATAAAAACAGTGTACAATATGTGAACAGATGAGTCAGTAAGTTATATGGAACACGACACGTTGATCACGTTGATTTTATAACCTACTGTTGGATGTGTTAAAATATGTAACACTATTATTGTTACACCTTATATGTGTACGAAATAGGTTGACTTTTCTTTAAAAACATCTTTAATTTGTCCACTATGTTGCCGCGTCGTCGTGTCCACAGCGTCGCGGCGCGTGCGACCCACGGGCGCACGGGCGGGCTAGAAGCCTACGCGCGCGCCGAAGCGTCGAAAGCGATCTGGCGGTAACCGTAGTAGTTGTCACCTGTCAGAACTGCCATATCTGCCATGTTAATGGTATGTTACCACAACTAAACATGCTTACTTGCGTCCCTGTAAAGTCAACTAAACTGTTTACGAAAAGCTCGTGTACCAGCTCAGCTACCAGGTGGATTATAGTATTTGTATACGGGTTTAATGTCTAAAAAAATGTAGTATAAAGGGGACTTCATCCATCTATCAGCCAAAATACGTCCACTGCTGGACATATAGGCCTCCCCCAATGACTTTCGTTGACACATTACGGTTCTCTGCAACTCGCATCCACTGTTTCTTGCGAGGCGTACTTGATCGATAAGAATTATATAAACTCCGGTAAGATCAGCGGAGTAGTGACTCTCTGCATGTATTGGTCCGTGCCGCCAGCTACCCCTCACACCGCCACACACTGTCGAAAGTCGGTCACGCGGACCGCACTAGACAGGGCACACGACATGTCGGTAGCATGTGTGGAAAATACAAACTCCATCGGCCAAATCACAGTCTGATCTTAGACCCTAAAGTGCAACCGATAACTTAAAACAACCGTTACGGTGACTTTTACAAAAAGCACCTTAACAAGTTGTGCAATTGCGGATCCATTCTTAAGTGAAGGCAAAGTGTCGTTGATGAGATAGCGTCGGACATACACTGATGGCATTTCAGAATTCCACTTCGTATTAAGGCATTACGAAATTGATCAATTGTTACGGAGCTAGTACAAAAACCTGATTTTTAGGTACTCCGATATAAAATCTACAACTCTCGAATACTGTGTAATGGGTTTCTATTTAGCGGTCGTAAACTATTGTCAAATCTAATCTATACTAACTTTAATCTGTACATTTAAGTCTAAAAAAATATACTGCAATTGGCAATTGGCTATTAGACACTGAATGTCCAAAATAAGTGTCTTTATCTTTCATGTCTCTGCGGCTGTTTTATCAAGCTTAACGGAATTAGGAATTAGGAATTATTATTAATTTTATCAAGCTTAACGGAATTAGTTCGAGACCAATTTCATTGAAATTTTCAGTATGTGGCAGCTTATTGCTCAAAAATGTAAAAGATCTTTTTAAAAAAAGAGCAACCAAGGAGTTTCTTGCCCGTTCTTCTCCATAGGAACGGCGGCATTCCGAACGGGTGGTAAAGTAGTAGCATAGTATTTTGTAACTTTTGACGATGCATAAGTACTGTACTTAATGGTCTACGTGAATAAAACATATTCTGATTCTGATTCTATTCAAGAACAGATTAGATCAGCTAGATTAAAAAATTGAGTATTAGAGCCGTAGAGCAAACATGATAGTAGTGCGGGAGAAGCCGCGGCAAAAGCCAATAGTAGATAAGTACGATAACATAAAGAGTTTCGAGTCGCAAACGAAACTGGGTTTCACAATATTACAATTTAAATACAAACAAGTGGCGCGCAGCCTTTGTACTTAATGTACAAGTTTGGTGGGTAGGTGGGTGGGGGCTGAGGAGGATAGGGCATCTACTTAACACTGAAGCCGTGTGTCCAAGCTCTCTTTGTTTAACTACTTGTTATATCTAATACTTACGTCATCCCAATCCCATATAGTTAAGTTTTATTATTTTTTTAATAATTCAAAATAGTTCAATTAAAAATTCCAAATATAAATATTTTTTTTAATAATCCAAACCTCAATTTACTATAGAAAATGTTTCCTTTGCTTTGTGAGTAATATAAGATAAAAATTACTATAAATAAATAGTATCTTGCCAGCAATTGTCATAAAGTTTCATTGCTTATAAGGCCACAATGTTATAAGCACTAAAATGGAAAAATTAAGACCAATCTAACACATAGGTCACAATAAATGCTTGAGATTGAGTTTGCTTTGACACAGTGGACAGTACCGTGTCCAAGCATTGACAATTTAGAGATCCTTGCGCATAATCAACAAAATATTACCACATCTATCATTACTAATGTAGAATATAGGCAAAGATTCAGATTGATGCCATACTTACTCGACAATAATTAGGCTAAGTTTATTTGGCTCCTAGAATCAAATTGTCTCAGGATAGGTGCAATGTCGTGACAATGGTTGGAATTCACGAGAAGTCGTCTGTGGCTCGGTCGGCACCGGTCGCTCTTGACGGCGGGTCAAACATTCTAAATGTTCCATTTGTATGACGCAATCTGCCTCGGACTGGATTTGCACTCGTCTCACCAACACTCGTACGTACCCAGGTACCTACATAAGAATGTAATACTAGCTAAATTCCCATTTAGAAGGCAATATTTATCAATTGGTAATGCGGCTGGCGCATGGCGGCGCGGCGGTACTCGGGTCGGCTCGTTTAATTCTCTCGTGTTCAGCTTTTGATTATCCCACATAACTGTGCTAGCTTACTACCTATACTTTGTTAAATGAATCATTGAAACTCTATTCACCTAAGCGTTGAAATATGTAATTAAATAACTAACCTTGTTATTTGTTATGATAATTACCCATTAAACAGTTTATTAACGACATTATTTTTTATAAACTATCTGTTATACATCTTCACGAAATGCCCTTTACACGGTGATTATAATTAATTTCAATTCCCATAATATTGTTCTAGTATCTACGTGGTTCGACTTGAAGTACCACAGTTTGTTGTTATTAATTATACCTACTTAGTAGTATCCATTGCCAGTTATAGAGTAATCACCCGATTATATCGTCTATATTAGAGATCTATGTACGGAGCATTGTGGTGTCGTCGTGACCGCGTTCGCGATTGCGACACTACGCTAGTAGCTAGCAGACAGCTTGGCGCGCCACTTTTTTTAAATTATGTCTTTTTTTCTTCACAAAAGTCGGACATGAGAGTGGGCGGGGGCTGAAGAGGAAACCGTTGGCTTTCTTTTTATGGCCTCCGAGAATGTAATAAATTGGATGGCTGTAGCTGTTAGACGTGTAAAAGGTTTAGAATTACTCTGTTAGCGATACTAGCACAAGTAGATATATGCGAACATATAAACCTCCTTTTTGAGGATAGAGGTTGATGACATTGTGCTTTTGGACATTTTATGTTTAAAAAAATAATCAAATGAATTTATGTTGCTTCAAATGCTATCAAATGCTTTGAATTTATTATTATTTTTCTTGATATTCTATTTTTTATCTTTTAAATTATTTTATTTACAAATTTAACATACACTCATAAAGCATCCAACTTAATAGAAATAATATTTTCTATAAAATATATATTACAATCTATTATTTCTTTGTATTTTTATATTTATTTGTTCTTTACATTCTATAGTGATTTTTGAAGCTTTGATATTATTTCATTAAGTTGAGTTAGTAAGGTATCTTTAATGTTACGTTAAAGACAATTATGATTGTGTACGTACCATGTATAGTTATGTTGATACACCAGTCTAATTTCAATGGTTAATCTATGGTTAATCTATTTATATACTCCTTAATAACCTATACAACATAAATCTTTTAATTAAACTAAATGTTTTGTTCTATTATAAACACGCACAAATCAGTGAGTCACTGCTTAGACTAAGGAATAAATTAATTATGTATTCCTCTAAAAGTAATAATTTATTTTATACAATTTGGTAGGGACATGTGTTTTAATATTTTCGGTGATGAGTCATGGCGATCTTAGCGTATTACGCAATAGCCAATACTTGTTCTACAATAATAGCCATAGAGTTTAACATACAGTGACTCACACGAAGTAAAAAAACCTTACATTCTTACGACAATACATAGACCTTATGAATAAAATAACATTTCAAACAACTTGAACATACTTCACATCACAACTAAAAAGCAATTGGTACTTTATCCTAAAGATACAAACTATACATTGACTCCACCTAAATTCCTTATATTGGACCTTGTCTGCCGCGCCAGGGTGCCAGTCTGCAGGTGGTGCTGCCGGTACATATACTCTTTGGCGATTGCCTGCTCAGTAAACATGGCTCTACTGCGACTCTTCACCTTACTCTTGGCCCCCGCGTGCGATCCAGACGAACGAGTTTCTTGAACATGTTTTCAATAACGATACCATAAGTATTACCTTAATGAACATTACAATTATCACCCGCACCAGAATTATTATTAAAAACCACCACCCCTCTCTCCTCCTATCTGGGTGCCTAATGATATTTATATTTATTTTTATATATATCCCGAGCTGAGACAGTCGCGTGCCGTGAATTAACCGATTACGTGCTCCATATACATGAGAGGTATACCGAGAAGCATATAAGTGAAGAATAAAATAAAGTAGAAAAATATATATATATTCATATATATATATATATATATAGAGAGAGAGAGAGAGAGAGAGAGAGAGAGAGAGATATGGATAATTGTGCACGTCCATCATTTAGTACATAGTTTTAATCTGTGATATCATAAATACAGGAACAACCTCAATTGGCATTCACAGTATAGGCTAATGAATTAAGTATGATGTATGATCAAAGTATGATCCATAATGACTTCAGTTTTTGTGCTTAAAGTAGATTTTAGAAGTATTTTAACAGTTTTTTAACTATGCATAATAATTTGAATCAATAAGATGTATTTATTGATACGTTCTTCTATGTGTACTTCACCGAAATGTTACTTCCCGAGCAGGTGTCAGACATATTATAATGAAATTGCATTTGATAAACTCGCCGTAGTTTCACTTTATATGCTTCGATACGATGCCAGGACTTGTCCCACTTGTAGGTAATGTTTACAAGGCTTTCTTGTTTCGCACTCGTCCAGTGCGATCATAACACTGGCACCTATCCTATCGTACACTTTAACGATATATTTTACGCATATTATATGGCTTTATTGTGTAGCTTAATATATATACATACGTGGAATGTGTTAATACTGTGTCCGATAAACGCAACCCAATCCGTTTTATTAAACTTGGTGCATTTATTTTTACATTCAAAATGGTAAAGATAACTGTGAATAATTCCATACTAGATTTAGAGGACGTAAAATTGGCTATTACTTGTGTATTGAACGTTCCATGTTCTGAGGTGGAAAAGTCAAAGCTTTCTATTTTGAGAATTATTAGGCTGAATGTCCAGTTAGCTATGCTGATTCGCTAGCCTGCTGTGGAATTCCAATGTAAACAACGTGAACACACAGCTTAAGCTCTGGATAGGTAAATAACCTATAAAACGACATATTTTTTACTATAAGTCATTACCTAAAGAGATATTCCAATCTGAACGTAACTCTATTGTGCAGCCATATTAATAGTTTTTATCAACCAAATTAGGTCTAGTCCGGCGTGATGCAATATTATCGGTATCCCGTGACCAAAAATACTAAAAATCATTCATTAGGTACTGATAATAAGCACACGGTGATAATAAATAATAATTAGCCAAACTTTAACTTGATTTGCACTTTTATCTTATATTATACTACCCGCAAAATATCCCTTATTAGATTGATGACTACTTATTAGACACTGGTTACATTCATTTTCGACCTGTGGATTTAGCTTTTGACGACTTGATCAGCTCAGTTGGTTGCTTGCCTTCTGCGCCGAGGGTCCCGGGTTCGAATTCTGATAGGGACAAACTTTGTATGATGAACATGAATGTTTCTGCCCGAGTCATGGATGTTTAATATCGATATAAGAATTATATACTGGATTCGCCCCGATTCCATTGTCCAGTACCCACAATACAAGCGTTGCTTAGTGTGGAATCGTATAATTGGTGTGTAAGTCTGGAAAAAAAAATCAGATCAGTTTAATTTAAGACTTCAATTTCATCTAAATTGTGTAAGCTATTGTTATTCCAAATAAAAATAAATACCTAAATACATTTGTTACAGTACTTATTTTTATTTGATAGATGGTTAAGCTGTATGACAGTTCATATATCAGATAGAACATATACACGTATTTACGAGTATATCTTCCACAATTAGCGCGTTAAACGTTCTTTGATCGACCCTCATAATAACGCCAGTCGTTATTAGTGTCATTACAACCTTCCAGAAGAGGGCGATACTTGGTCTGTATAATCTAGGGCTGTCAGTTTAACTGAACCATCAACTTCGAACTTCGTCGAAACATGACATCCTTATAGGTTCGAACCTACAACATAAGGGATTCTCACAGGAAATGGATCCCGCAAAAACCCATAAAACGGTATCTCAAAATCTACGTTGGAAAATTTGGCATGGGGCGAGCTTGTAACTTGATCATCAATAAAAAATAAACTTTCCCCGGGAGAGCCCATAAACATTATTCCACGCGTCACCTTGGTCACAAATACCTACTGCTAGGTAGTAAAGCATAAAGTTATACCTAAAACATTAAGTTACTAGGAAATGCAAAAGTTATACGACAAGTGGCTTAAACATATATCAGTGGAAATATGCATCTTTTATTTACACAAACATTTTTATCTGTCAACATTATCTTATCGTCGTTTCTGCAACGTACCCATGTGTGGATAAAGTAAAAAATCGACTATTTCGCGAACCCCACCTTTGTTTGTTGACCTACTTTCAGTACAGTTAATTATTTTAAACTTTTCAAACGTGACTGTGTCGTGAAATACAACAAACATGATAATAACAACACTTTATGGGCATTCGAGTAGATATTATATCATTCCTTTACATATTTTGACGTTGTAATTTCCGGTGGGGGTGATAATCCAAGTGTGTAGGTATCAATTCCTTTGCATGTAAGTACAGCGCACCTTCCATAACAATAATTATAAAAAACTTTTGATATGTAATGGAAATTGGGTTAACTTACAAAATTCAGGCAGATTTTAATTTACCTATACATGTTCATATGACTCTACATTAATTATTAATCACTTTCTGAAATTATCATCTTACAAGCGCTATATTTACTGAAGCAGAATTATTTTCAGGAATTGTACATAAAAGTGCGAATGATTACATCTCGCAGGATTTCTTTATATCGTATGTACTTACGTGTAAATCTTTATTCATAAACGCGACAGTTATCACGCGTATCGACTCTATCATGCAACTCGCGATGACGACATCTCTCGTCAGATTACAACCTGCTACAGTGGAACATAATGTATTTTATTAATGCAATTGATATATTATGCCGAAGCAAAACGTAGTATCTGGTTGGTACATTGTATAGCTACTTATGCCGGGTGATAACAGTATATGATATGGTACGTCGTCGATGAGTAGATAATATGTTACTTACCTACATAGTCTAACAATACCTACAACTAACAATTGGTTATAGTATTTGTTATATTACCTAAATTAATTCGAATAGGTACTAATTGTAATATTATTATGGTTTTTTTTTAGTATAAGTATATGAATTATGAAATAATATTTGTTTTATAAGATAATGTTCATTATGGTATAATTGAGAATTGTTTGTATCTTAAGCAAACAGACTGGGCTGAGCCGGTGACTAGGTCCGCTATGGCTTTTGAGCGATACAAGCGCAAGCCGATATTCCAAACACTTGCAGGAGAACCTGCCGATAACAGACTTCATAAGGACCCAATAGAAAAACAAACTTCATAATTCAGTAGGTTTTCAGTATGTAGTAATCTGTAGTTAGTATAATACTACGATAGATAGTCGCATGGCTCGTTTGGGCCTTGGATGATTGAGTGGAATCAAAATGACAAATTCTCCATAGGAACGGCATTCCGAACGGGTGGTAAAGTTGTAGCTGAGCATTTTGTAACTACTTTGACGATTCATAAGTACTGTACTTAATGGTTTACATGAAAAAAAATATTCTGAATCTGATGCAACCAAGACCGCCAGTGGTTGACAATTGTTCTGCTTGCCAAAGATTTAAATATGTCTGACAAAAAGTCTTATCCTTAGGTTATTGGTAGTCTCACTCACTAGTTAAATTAAATATTAGCAATTAGCCAAATGAGATTAGTTAGACGAACCCAATACAAAAAGGTTATGAAGAAGTGACAATAATTAGGTAAATTCCATAGAAAAAGTTTTTTTCCGAATTTTCGCGGAATACTTTTTGTATTTTTTCGGAATATAATGAGCACACACAAAAAAGATGTTCAATACGATCCAGCCGATCTCCAGTGATGCTCTTACCAACGAACGATTTTTTTATTTATGTAGATTTATAATTGTTCAATATATTAAAAAATCTAGGTAAAAATAATATACGTCCTTAACATGTTGATTTACCTGCATATTTTGCCATTAATAAATGGTATATCACAATAGTTAGTCAACCAGCTGTGCAAATAGTCTACGAAACGATTTCATTATCATATAATATATATTAGAAATATAAATGATAATAACGAACAAACGCAAAGTAGTGAAATACCGAATACCTCCGAAGGCTCCGTAGAGAATATTGGAATCGTGACTATACCATCGTCGTGCTAAATTTGGCCGTAAACACAGTATTTAAGGTTTGATTTGCATCACAAAGCAGACACTTTAACATTTCACTATCGATAATGCTATCCTTCTCTGACGAGGGAGGCGTGATTCGCTATTTCAACCAGTGTAATGCAGTGCAGCTGCGAAATCGATACCTGTCCTTGTTTAGCATAGCGCCGACCTATGACCTAATGTATCGATTGTGGTGAATGTGGCCACCACGGTAAATCGATTAATTATCCAAAGTAGCTGGACCGATAAGCTAATCCCGGTACTTTTCAAATAATATAATCAATTCAAGCGCTTTTTTGCACTCTATGTCGTTTGACTCATAAAACGCCTTTGACAGGTGGACGGGTGGACAGCGTTGCCTCAACAATAGGGTTCAATTTGACCCGTTAGATATGGAACCCTAGAAAGCAGTCAAGTAACATTTTTTCAACGTTTTTGTAACAATCAATAATAATATATAAATAAAAATTCAGCAATATCCACAAACTAGATGAATTTTAGGATATTTTATTATCACATGCACCAATTTTTTTTAAATAATTGTAGAACAAGATGTTAAACTCGTCCTCATTCAGTTATTCGGATAAGTGAAATACACAAACGTTAACAAAACACTTCGCGAGACTTTAGACTTGGATCCGACCACTTACCAAACTCGACCCAATGACTCAAGAAACAAAGCGTATTAGCGCTTGATTGCCATTTATTATAATAGTCGGTATTTCCGACAAGTCGGCATCTCCATAATCAGTTACAGTCGGATCATCGGTAAGAAGCCCAGTCGGCCTAAGTAAATAGGAACTCAGGGGTAGCGTCTGACTCGTTATGCATTTGAAAGTAGGCTTCATAAAGTACGGGACCATGCTGTGATTGGTATTTGCCTATTGGTAGATATCAGCGTGAAAATAGCCGATAGCCGGGTCGGGATTATAACACCGTGAAAGCAAGGCCGGGGATTAAATACAGTGTGCATACCTGTAGCTATAAACTTATTAATAGTGGTATTATTTGGCCCTGACAGCCAGTAAACTGTAAACTTCGAAAAGCAACCCTCTCCACTTTACCACGCATTTAAAAGCGCGATAGAGATCAAATTGAAGCAAGCACTTATATAAATATTTCATCTTGTTGGTGCAACTTATTATCAGTTCTCGTTAAAATCATTAAAAAAAGGTTTAAAGTAAAATCCAATAACATTTTTTTTACTTTAAAAACATAAAACTTAGTTGAAAATTCAATGGCATTTTTGCATTTAGTTTTTTATACTTACTAACTTGTACTTAATATGTAGTAATGTGTAAGTACTTAGGTTAATGGAGATTTTTAATTAAAAAACAGCTGAGGAAACAGATTGCTTTCGTTAAGACTGTTAAATATACAACTGATCGCTCTTAGCGTTCCTTTAATTGGTTCCTGTTATGATGTTTTGTCTGGGTAAAATACAGGAGTATACAATAAAAATGTATGTATCGCTAAATGCAAAAACAGTTGTACATAATAAAAATGGCTTAAATGGTTGCATTATGGTAAAATATGCTAGTCGCACGGCTGGCTACTCCGACATGAGGTTTTTTCCTGTCTCGAGATTGCCTTCGTAGCAAATGATCCAATAGTATTTACCTAAATACATTTTAATAGCTGGAACTGAATAGGCATTCTAAAGGAAGGTTATAACTACTTATGTAGTTGTGCTTTAGATACATTCAAATAAAGTAGGTATTTCAAATAAGTTACTCATTAGTAAGCATATATGGTTGATCTCATTGCAAGACGTAACATATAAAAATACCTACAGGGTGTGTGGCAAAGCTAAGGTTTTAGGTGTCGTAGAAGGAAAGGTCTATAATTTTCTACCATTAATAAACATGGATTAAGATTGGCAATGAGGCCTTTTCAAACAAAAGATGTGTAAGTACGACATAAATATTCTTTAGATAAGAAAACCTAAGAACATTTGTGTGACAGCCCTAGATAATTGAAAGCATTTCTCTGTATCAAGTAGAACGCCTTTCGAATCATATATTATAAGTAAGCAAGCAACAGACAACTATATTTATCGCATCATAAAAATAATTTGTTAAAGGAGCCAACTTGAGTTGTAAATAGGTCCATCCGTCTAACTACTCCAGGGAATTCATGTATATTAATTTTGTGTACCTACCTACAGTTGGTATTGAGGTATAAAATACATATTGATAATTTTGAAAATAAGTAAGAATGAAAAATAACAAATATTGTGTCGAATTCAGAACCTCCTAATTAAAAAAAAACCTCCTAGGTAAAAAAAATATTTGAAAACTTGCTGACCCAACCGACGTTGTCCCTGTCTTTCCAATTTAATTGAAAACTTTTTTCTTCTTTCTTTTAAAACTTATTCACACAGGTATACCAACATTTAAATAAATAACCAAATCAATCCAGCCGTTCTCGAGTGCTGCACTTACCAACGAATAGCATTTAATTTTAATTCAGAACAAAAATAATCTGAACCTTCAAGTTATTCTAGAAGCTTACGAATTTCTGACGACAGTGGTTGTTGAGATTGGACGGTCCATAAAGTTAGTGTTTTATGGGCACCGTTGAACACGAGGAGCCCCGTGCGTTTATATCCCATAACGATGACATACGATTATTGCGTATCGTCAAACCAGCCGTTCAAATCGATCGCCATTCAAAATACCGAGTGGTAACAATTAGGTGGTTACGGCGAGGTCGACAGAGATGCACGGGATCAACAGTTAACCGAATATTAAACTCTATACAAAGGAGATAGAAGCGAACAATAGATAGATACCTACATCTATATATTTTTTGGAGAACTTTGATTCTCCAAAAATGTACGAACTTGGTGTAGAAGTGTGTTTCTCTTTCTATATATAAATAACCAAAACCAAACAAACCCCACATAACGAAGTGACATACTGTGCACATGTAACATAAGACTAAATCAGTAGGTATAATCTCAAAAAGACCTCAAAGCATGACTTGCATCGGCATAAGGTACGTATATATTATCCTAAATCCATTAGGCATTTGTGTGTATAATATAAATAACAAGAAGAAAATATGACCCATTGTCGATTCAACGAACATTGACTATTATCTTTCCGATGACAAATGAGCTCAAAACTCTGCGTATCATTGAGTGTCACACTTACGTACTACACGGCAGATACTTTGGAGAAGCGCATTATACATTACCGCGTCAAAACGCTTGAGCGCGAGCGCAGATGTTAATACTAAGTGATGTAGTTCACCAAGTACGAATCGTAACTTACGTTGTCAAAGTACAGGGTAAAGCCGATTTAGATCGTACAGATAGAAGAGCGTGCTCGATGCTAATTCAAAATTTAAATGTTGTGTTGTGTGCACACAATCCGAATTCCTTCCAATAGAAAGACATTTCATAAGGTGACAGATGCCTTGTCATATGTACCGAAGACCATCAATATTTTTGTGTCAAACATTGATTGTTTGACACAAAAAAAATAACATTGACACGCTTAATTATTATCTGAATGGTAATTTTGTTTGGTTTTCTTAATTATGTAGATGATGTGGCAGCTCGCTACTGGCCGTGACTCGGGATAGAAGAATCCCATACCATGCCTAATCACCCCTTTGGAGGGAGGGGGTAAGGTGCTTCTATCGATAAAGTTGGTTTAGTTCTTGATCTAGATTGTACTGTAGCAGTTATTCATTAAGGTACTTGCTTATATTATGAGGAAAAATAAATAAGCACCTGCCGAATCAGCCCGGCTGGGAAAAAAGTTAATTAGATACATAATAAATTTTAAATAATTCATAATATATTACTCAATATTATCATCCTATTGTCTTCATATTCGTGTAAAAAAATATTTACACGCTTGCGTAGGCGTATTTACGATCGGCGAGAACATAAATGGGCAATTATTTAAATCAAATAAGCTTAACTTTTACGTGTTATCTTGTTCTCGCCATCCGCTTATAGGAATACAACTAGAAATCTAGGGTTCGTATAAATCATGTTTGTGTGTGTGTGTGTGAATAGAAAAATAGTGAAAGGCCATTATAAATAAAGATAATCAATATTATCTAAATAAAACAATATATTTAGGTACGTGCAAAAAAGCGTGCAGTAATCAAAATTTTCACGATAATTATGTCGACACCTTTACATGTATTTCACATCAGGCCACACACGTATTTCACGCGGGGTGTTATGAGTGAAATTAAATTATGTGTGCGCTCGCGCAGGGCCCCAAGTCTGCCAACACAATCAATTCATAATCGAACAGCAACCGCATAGTAACTGTCACTTTTGACAGATATCCCATACAATATCTGTCAAAAGTGACAGTTACTTTGCGGTTGCTGTTCGATTATGAATCGATTGTGTTAGCAGACTTGGGGCCCAGGCCGCATGGCGCGGGGCACTTGGCGATTCGCGGCGCGGGCGCGTAGAAAGCAGCCGACCCTGCGCCACACCACACTGGACGCTGTTTTTCTGGCCTGCTCGCATTATCTATCTCTGCCAGGTGTTGTTGCAGCTCTTAAAACTATTATAGTAAACACATTGAAATCATTTTTTACTGCGAGGTATATCCTCTTCGAAAACCACAATAACTATAACTTGAAAACTACTAGAACATATCTATTAATCCTAACTTGATATACTTAACTTTAACATTACCTCAACATAGCAGATGGAAGAAGAATAATTTTACTTATAATCCATTCGTTATATAAACCTATTCCTATCCTAACTTGTGAGGCCGCACCATTAATTATATTGATTTGATTATATATAAAAAAATAGCCTTATAATTTATTATGGTATGGGGTAAGTTTCATTAATTGTTGTATACTTATCCAATTTCCGTATTCATCGTCCCATTCATGTACAATACAACTGCCTATTGAACAAAAAAAAAGTAAACCGGACCGGTCATCTGTATAACTGCGTTATCTATCCGCTGATCAATCTCGCCACCTGGTCGGTCCAGTAGTATATCTTCATTATTGTAGTTTTTTTTACCAATTTACTGTTATAAAGACTGCGGGTAGTATAGCTGCGAGCATGAAATCGATCGCCTTGTAAAAGCGATTACAATCCAATGTAATTATGATGTATCGATTTTGTTGGGCTCGCGTCGTTTATATTAGAGATTATATTCTATAATTTCTCGACTAGTTTTATATTACGTGATAAGAACCTTAAGCTGAAAAGGGAAAATCTTCGAGCCGGGCAAGTGGTATGTCTCGCGGAGCTGGCTGCTATGCCCCAACGGATATCAACGTGGTCTTGTATATATGTTACGTTCTTCGTAAACTCTCATAGCGCGTTGCAGGATTGTATGGAGACCTATCGTTTGTTGTGAATGTCATCTGCAGCGCCATCTATGTATCTTGTGCCGAGGTTGAAGAGGTCGCTTCAAACTTATAGCAGTTCAGTTTCCTGAGGCTATTATCACTTGATTAATAATCTGGATTTTTATGCACCTAGAGACATACACAGTAAGTATGATTCCACGACGTGTCACACATACTCAATAAGTAGGTATATATAACAACTTGTATAATTGAATAAAACTATTTTTTAAGGATTTTATCGCGTTTATTTTTCGTTTTTACATTCCCGACGTTTCGGCTGCTTTACAGCAACCATGGTCACGGGAGGACTGAGGTGGTTGACGTCCTGGTGTCATAGTTAGAAACGGGCTACCCTCATATTTAATTGTTGATTGTGGTCCGATCTACGCAGAAGGTGCTCATAGTATCTTGAGGTCTTGCAATGGTACGCTTGGTTTTCGATTAAATAATATTAATCACTGGATCCCAAGTCGGTGGTAGCACCCAGCCATCTTCCCTATTGAAATTAGGATGTTTCTTAATTTCAATGGCCTCGCGTATCATCCTTGGTCGGAATCGGTGTTCTTTTGCGAGGATCTGTGGCTTATCAAATCTGATATAATGGCGGGTGCGATCTTGTACATGTTCACAGATTGCAGACTTCGTGAAGCGCCGGTGTTTCACGTCAGCGATGTGTTCTTTTACGCGGGTTTTTATTGCTCTTTTAGTTTAGTTTAAATAGTTTTATTCAATGTGTAGTATTCGCGTAAATATAAGAAATCAATAACTTGTATAATTAATATTATATTTAACTATTTAATGGTTTGGTATATTTATACGGGACCACAAATCGGACTCAAGAATAGGTTCAGCGGGTAATTCACCTGCTGTATTGCTGTAGGTTATATAACGTTTGTTGTAATAGTTTCTTTGAGGCCGTTAGAACAATGATACGGCCAGTATAAGAGAATACATAATGGCATGTACTTTTACCGCTGGCGTCTTAAGCCTTCCTTATTGAGAGCCCACTAAATCCTTTTCGGTCGAATTTAATGACGTGCAGCCTTACCGCCGCGAACCTGTTTGATGGATAGCAACAACATGTTTTGTGGAACCGATCTAGGGAACTAATCACTTAAACGAGAAAACTGTAAAACTATATATTACTGAATTAACTGGTGTATGTATCTGGTTTTTATTTAATTAATTTATATTTTAATTCACTGATGAAATTAAATTCTTGTCGGTAATTCGCAGGATTTTCGTTTTTTGCCTATCTCGCGACAAACCTTCCCTTTTCCGGGGTTGATGTTTTTTCGAGATATCTATCTTATACGCTAGGTATATATATCCTATATATTGATCCGGGGTATAATCTTTCACACTGTCATATTTAATAAATCTAAAGCGTTAGATAGATCGGTCATTACTATATTATGGTCATTAGTATGAGGTTATTGAAACATTATTTTTTCTGAATTTGGTAATTGCCAACAAGATGCAATATCAGATTGATATCATTCATTTAACATGAATTCAAATAGAAACGAATAAGGCAACTTTAGTTGCTCGATTTTGATTGTGATTCACAATATTTTTACCCAACTGCGCTGAAGGAGGTATTTTATATTGTTTTTTTGTTCCGTTTTTTCACATACATTACAATAAACTGCTTGTACCGTCCGACCCAAATAAATTTAAGAATGAGGATACATACTTTATATTCGGGCCTGACTCCTTAATATTTATTAATACTACTAGCTACTAAGTACGAGCTTAAGTAGAACGTTAAGTAAGTATCGGGGAATGTTTCTGATTTTTTTATAAATGTTCTGATAAAACGAATATTCGACCGAATACCGAACACATCAAATCATGCCGAATACCGAATATTCGGCGCATTCCTAGTTATAAGTAAGTAATGGAACCAACGATTTTCTAATCATAAAACGAATACAACATATAAAAGATATAAACAGGAAACTAGCATTTTAATTTGCGCTTATACCCCAGCGAGATGATGTCATGTATAATCGAACACAAAATCACTAGCAATTTGGTCATCTTCCTTCGCATATCCGATTACATATTCCGTTACTTGGGTCACTATTTTATTCGTTTGATATATATTCTGAGGTGATCCTTAGCGCTTAAGCATATTAATTATTGTAAACAAGATGTTATCTTCTAGCATTTACTCCAATTAAATTACGAATTACTGTCACTCTTTCTATTTTACAGTCACACCTTCGATAAAATGAGATGAACGCAATATCGTTTGAAACCGAATTCGATATCAATGTTGAATATTGGTTATCGGTCGTACATTTAAAACTGATAAGGCCTTCAGATTCCGTTGTGAGTTGTTGCGTCGTCGTGTCTGGCGGATTGTGCTGGCGTACTTTTGTCGGCGAGCGTCCGGGCACGGGTCGCGGCGCGGCGCGTGGGCGGCCCCGCTGTTTCCCATGTCCCGCGACACACAGTTATGTCAATAATACCAGCGATGGCTCAAATATCGAAGCTACTTACAATGCTACACACAGATATCGCCAAAATAAATATAAATAGGTTTTGCATTCCATTTACGACAACAGCATTAACAGACGATCGAACGTGGTACGGATTTGGTCCGCCCCGTACCGAATCCGCGGGTCGATTCAAACGTTTCGAATAGAAGATCCAGTACGACTACGCAACCGTATGGTTCAATTCGACCACTTGCTGTGTTTACATAATACATATCATAATGCAAGTTTCAATTAATAACCGAAACGGTCGATACAAGACATGGCGTAAGGTTGGGAATAGGTCGGCTGTTCGTCTAGAGAGTAGTCTGCCGACAATTCGTACGTACGTACCGTTAGTACGGAGTTAAGTTTTATCGTCAGTTTATACTATAAACGATACCTATAGGTAGTATGGGTACAAACATAGTAAATACGTACCTCGCTCGAGGCTCAGGGTTCACCCGACCACTGTCACCCGTCATTTATATCTAGTCTGCCGACAATTCGTACGTACGTACCGTTAGTACGGAGTTAAGTTTTATCGTCAGTTTATACTATAAACGATACCTATAGGTAGTATGGGTACAAACATAGTAAATACGTACCTCGCTCGAGGCTCAGGGTTCACCCGACCACTGTCACCCGTCATTTATATCACCGTCAGCCCGACTATTTATCGTATCAAGTGCTCGCTGAAGCCTTGATCCAATAGTCCACTCTTAGTACCAGTTGGGACGTGATCAAATACCGATCAAGTATTCTTCTGCGAGGGGTGCTGCTGTCATATTTATGGTAGCATTTCATCACTCGATCCCGTAGAGCATAGGAGAGAAAATTAAAATGACTTGTAGAGAAAAAGAAAATAAATCATTTAAAAAATAGAAAAGTCATATGATGTTTCCGTACCTGTTATATAATACTTCGACAAATCAGATAAACGTATAGTTTGATTAATTTTATAAGCAAAGTTGTACCTGTAGGTACTACACTAATAAAATTAAAAGGGGCACGCGCGAGCTTTTGCCTTTGCTTTTTTAGCATTAAATTAAATCAATTAAAAAGCTCTTTAAGAATACCTAGGTGAATGTCGAAAAAATATCGTAAAACATAATAAACACGGTCAAAGAGGCTTACAAGAATGTCGGTGAGCATGAAGCGGGATATGACGTGGGATATTTTATGCATTGTACGACTAGATGAATGATTGTACGGGACAATATTTAACGATTTCCGCAGCGCGGGATTAAAGTTACATTTGTGGGACTGTCCCGCAAAAGCCTGAATGGTTGAACACTTATAGATAATATAGATCGGTTTGATGTTATTTTAATACCATTAAACGGCGAGATTTTCCAAAATATATAGGTATTTTGGGTGAAGAATTGAAAGTCGTGGTGGACATACCTACTGTGACTCCGCCCGGCACCTCCAGTGGTGACATCACCATCGCGCTGCCACGCTCGTAAAGTACGACAATGCCTTCATATATGAGGATGTCAATTAAAACTAAGATTTGAATAGGTAGAAAATAGACAGTTACGGAAATAGGTCGGATTCCCGCTACAGCAGTTAAACACAGACGTATGATAACCACAGACTACCATTTGTCATTGTAGGCACTGGAAGCCTACCTACAGTAAATTTCAATCGTAATTATAATTGCTAAAATATAAATATATAAGTAAGTAATTTCATTTCATCAAAACCAGTATATATATATCAACATATTCAATTTACTATGTCTTTGGTAGTAGCAACATTTCGAATTTAAAATGTCCGAACCAAATCAAAAGAAGCAAGTTGCAGAAATATCCTTCCATTTATTTTCCTGTTTTACTTAGTAATTTGTAAACTTGCTTGTGTCAAGTCTATAGCAATTATCTGTCTGCGATTGAACTCAGTACGTCAAGTGCGAGATTATTCGTAAGGCAACCGTATACTTTATAGTCTACCGTATTTAGACATTTTGTTTGGAGAATGAAAAGATTTAAATACCGTCCGCTAGAGGCGCTTTTCAATTCTCCATAAAAAATGTCTAAATACGGTAGACTATAAAGTATACAGGTAGCTCGCCGTTGACGTGCAGCTCGTCAAAGTGGGGTAACTATAATGTCCTTTCCCGTCGCATTGGAATGCCAGCTCATGTTATTGTATTTTTCGTATACCTACATATCTACCTGTCGCTCATAATAAAACTAAGCGTTACTTTAATTTAAAAAAATCAAAATTTGTATAACTTTTGAACTATACCTACACAATATTGTTTTATGAATTGACCTGGGCATATCAATTCATAAGACCCCATTGTTAATCGCGCAGTATATGAACGAGCATCGCCTTCCTCGCCTTTCCCATTATCAGGTGTTAGTGCAATCGTCTCCATTCATCACCGTTTTGTGTCATACCTCAGACCTCATCCATTGGCACTCGTTATACAATCTAGATGAGAGAGATATTTTCTTAAACATGTTTTTTTTTCTCTATATTTTCTTATGTTTTAAGACCTTGCATTTCGGCACAGGTGGAAACAATAAAATAGACAACTGCTCAGTAGTAAAGTGGGCAAAACCTGCGAACTGAGAATAGGTACCGGGCGGTAATTTATGAACATGCTAATGAGGTATCAATAGCGTGTGTGCCGTTATGTTCATTCATAAAAGTCTCGCGGGCGTCTAGTCTCCCCAGCTAACTGTCGAACTCAGGTTCACCACAATTTACTAAAGTACACTAATAATAATATTAATAGTTCCTCCCTCTGCTGAGGTCAATTTGCTGTTTATGCTTCATTTACAGCAGTTGACCCCAGCAGGTGGCTTACATAAAATTAAAATTCTCAAAAAGGGCATCTACGTGTTGGACCCATGGCCCCGCACAAGCCTTCCAAAGATCCGGGTATAGCCCGTGTGGAGAAAGACATATTAATATTACATTTAAGTTGGAATATTCCTTATCATTCAAATTTATTTTGAGAAATAATTGAGGTATCTCTTTAAGCACCTCTATATTTTTGCCTTTGTCTAAATCAACTTAAATACCCCATTAAATACTTGATTTAATCTTCATATCAATCCATACAATCCATTCTCTTATATAAACACAATGACTTTTATAAACAAAATTTTCAATAGTATCACCGCTATCAACAAGACCGCGAACTTGCTCTACCGACTTCGCTGCCGTGTGTTATCAAATCAAATGAGACACAAATTTTACAACCAGTTATTTTTGATGGCTACGTTTAGTTGTCCAATTCTATCATGACACGAATTGGACACATTCTGACAGTAAAACTGACCGCCTGATTTTAGAATTTTGGATAATTCATCTAGAATGTGCGCTTTGTATTGGACATTGAATTTGATCGAAAATATTTTAAGCGGCAAATATTCGACGTGGGTCTTCATAAGAAGAAGTTACGACCGATCACGACTCATATCAAAACTTATCAATTTCGATGAGATCCAAAGTAGGTAGTAGTAATAGTGTTAATTTATTTAACCATATATATCTTCTGGAAGATATATGAGAAAAACTACTATTGGGGGCCTTTATCAACGCAATAGAACCCAAAACAATGATTGTTAGAATTTTTTGCCTGTTTGTCTGTGTGTTTGTGCGCGCTAACCCCACAAACGGCTTAACCGATTTGGGTGCGATTTTCAGTAATGTCTTGTGGTAAGCTTCACTTACAATTTAGAGTTTTATTTTATCAGTTCATAAATCAAGAAGTTATATCAATTTAAATACGCGGATGAATTCGCGGGCAACAGCTAGTCGGAAATATAAAACTGTCAACTGTCAAATGGTTAATTACAAAATGAATTCGTTTTCGTGATAAAGCGATCAGCGACATTATTATCGTGACGGACAAGGAGACAGACGGACGGACAGGCGACCACGCCGCCGCAGCGCATGCGCCCGTCACACCGAGAAGCCATTATTTCCCAACAACAATATAATAGAACCAACATTTCCTTATCTTTCATAGTATGCAGTCAAATAAACACAGTAATATTTTAGCCGAGCAACTTACTACTTAAGGTGAATAAAATATAAAACAAACGTACATAACAATAATTTAGCATGAGTCTTCTAAAAGTGAACGTCATGGAGGTTGTTTTTCAATTGATAGCATCTCTAACCATTCATCTCGTTGGCCCAATGACGAGTAGTACATTTCTCATAGAAAACGGAGCAAGTCAATCATCAAGTCTTTAGACACTAAATTGATGCAGAAATCTGTAATCGTAATGACATTGCAGAACCAGGCACCTACCCTGAGAACGGATACGAACACGAATTAGGTATACAAAGCTAGAGGTCAACGACATTTTCAGAAACATTTTGACCTTATCAAATCTCAACTTCCTTTCTTGAAAGGCAAAAATGCACAATTCCTACTAATGACGGAATCGTGCACGGCATACTAACTCGAGACCTCTGATAGGATCAGTACGATATTTCCGGAGGCGCGTGGGCGTCACAGGTTCGTTTCCCGAGACAAAAATGCTTAAGAAAATAACTTTGCACACTCTTACGCACCTCACTTCACTTCCTCTTCACATGGGCTCATAATCTTAAAATCTACATAGAATGAGGCTTTTGCTTCGGTACCCCAGTCCCAATTTTATACTTTACCTTTAATGTAATTAAGCACATTTTCGCTCGGTGAATAAAGAATGTTTAAGGCTTTTTGGGCGCTATTGAGAGACGCCATTCATTGAGACAAGTAACGGGCTAATAGTAATCTCAAGTCTTGGCAACGCCATTCAAAAGAGCGTACTGTCGAGACAAAAATTGCGTTTAACTCATTTACTACAAGTAGATTAAATGCTACATTATTATAATTTATATTTTAAGATAACACATTGTTTATATTACGCGGTATCTATTGGTAATAAATTGATAGCGGTTATTTGTTACGCATATTAATGTTTATTATATTAACGAGACTGTTAACAAACCCGACGCGTCATAAATTCGAACGTAATTATTATTTATTAATTAAATATAAGCGTCGAGACCAAAGGAAAAAAAAAATCAATACAAATCGTTAGAATTTGAATAAAATAACAATACACCTACTTAAAAAGTGTTTCGTTTGTGATAATACTTTATTCATGTGTGAGTGTGTGCAGACAGCGCGGCAGTATACGCTTGTGTATACAAAATAACTTGTTTTATGCTTAGTTGTGTATCCAAATGTGAGTGGTGTGTGTGTGAGTCGCGTGCGCCGCATTCCTTCGCGTAGTCATTCATACATATACTCAAGGAGTTGGAAACGGCTCCAACTAAAGTACTTATTTGTCTTTATAATGTATTTTTTGGATTGTAAAATCATTCCACCTATTTATAAATGCTATAATTGATTTAGCCACATTTAAACGGTTCTTGCAAAACAAACTTATACTTAATGTTTTTGTTATGATTTGATTATGGGTTTTCTGAATAAGTCAAGCAAAGGCAATGGTATATCTTTGGTCATCGGTAAAGTAATTAAGTACCTTACCGATGACCAAACACACTTCATATTTGAACTACCTTTTATGTATATTCCCGATCATTTACAACATAATCAGTCAAAGTGATATAGAAGATTAAGAATTGGTTTACTAGTCTACTACTTACATAGTCTGACCCTCTGTGCTTTAGTTCATATATCACATTAATTTTAATACGTACCTACAGTAATATTTGCATCAGGGACGTATCAGTTTTAAACTGAGTTAAGGATCCTTTTTTAAACGATATAAAATCCCGAAATTTAATCCGTCTCATTAAAACAATGCTTGTTTGTATGGTATTTCCATACCATACATGCAAGCAATACACCTAATTACAAATCAATGAAATAGTAATTTACTATGTATTCCTTAACGTCTACACATAAAGCTACATACAATATATAATGTATTCATAATTATTCAGCGGAAAGCAGGAATGTTTTACTATTTCCTGGGGCGGGCGGCCCAATCACGGCCCAGGGCGGGCGGAAGCTTGCTGAGGGCGAGGGTGCTAGTCTGCGCGCACATCAATAACTGCGCGCGCATGCCTACCTACTCATTACAACTGATAACACACTGAGGTTGCGTTACTAAGTACGGATAATTGTCGCAACTTTTCTTGTCATGTTTTAATTAAGTATATGGGTTATTTTACTTAGTGGTGTTATGATACTACTATATCCGTTTAAAATCATAACCTCAGTTCAAATATTGACATTATGCATCTATATAAATAATCGATCAATCTGAATACCATATATAAAGGTCCTAAGATAATTTGAAAAGGAAAGTCGACATACTATAAGAAAATGCTGGTTAGTACAATATATTTATTCCGTATGAGATATTGATCTGATTGGTGTAATTCATTAGTCTTTATTTCTTATATTTACGCGAATACTACACATTGAAATAAAACTATTTTTACAGATTTTATCGCGTTTATATTATGTTTTTTACGTTCCCGAGACGTTTCGGCTACTTTACAACAACCATGGTCACGGGAGGACAAATCCGTAATATTAGTTTTATTTCAGTTTTTACTTCCTCACACTTTTTCTTATTTCCGACTCCATACATGATACAATACAGTTAAATATTATCGCACAACAAAAGCTCTTCTCGGCGATAACGTCTCATGTTTCCGCTTACCAAAACAAAAGTCTGTGACATATAAACCGTTCAAGAGATTTCCATATTACGAAATTCCGGATGTCACATTATTTCTACAACTTAGACATTATGTCTGCGGCACATGACTCATTGCATTACGTCACGTCGCCATCTTATTATTTTATTATGCCAAGTATAACTTGACTCGTACACATATCGTTTATTTAAATTAATATAAGCTCGAGGTCTAAGAATTTAATTTTGGATTATTATACAGGTATTATTATAATATATTTATTTACAAGCTACTTACTCGTACTTGCAGCGTCCTCAACTTCCTACGCGTGGGATTTGCCTTTTGACATTCCCGGGCTAACCCTTCAATTTCCTGGGATATAAATTATGAAAGATGCTATTTCAAACTACCGCCATGCCATATTCTCTTATATTACTCTGTTGATTTTGAAGTACAGGCATGGCTATCCCGGGGATCCTTTCATTTCTCGGGATAAAAAATATCCCACATGTTGATCTTGTTGGAAGCTACCACAATGGAGAGTTTCCTTAATTCCTTTCAGTAGTTTTCCTGTTGTACACGAACAAAGAGACTACAACCAAATCCATCAAGTATAAGAATGTTTCCATACATTAATTTGATCTTTAAGGTTGGTTGGACGTTTGCGCTTTGTGGACCTGCTGAAAAATGTATGGCAAAACTCGATCACATGATCAGTATTTAGTGCCGTCAAAACTCGTACTAAGCTGCCAGTTCAAAATTGAGTCGTGAAGATTTTCATCCATGTGGTAATGGCTCAACTATACTTATTATCCACATGACCTCCAACTGTGTCTTCAATAGAGTGAGTGAGAAGGCCAATGCCGTATGAGACGCCAATATTACTGTGAATCAAACCGAAAAGGACCAACAATAACATCCTGAAAAAAAAAATACTTCCTTCAGACGACCTTATTAGCGCGGTTGGTAGTAACTCTGCTTTCTGTGCCGAGGTGCTGGGTTCGAATCCTGATAGAGACAAGCTTTGTGCCGTACCCGAGACATGGATGTTTAATATCCTATATAAATATTATACATTATTTATATCAATTATAGCTTTATAAATAGAACTCCACGAAGCTCTTATAGCTAACGATTTCAGAATAACAGTATCGTACATATTGAGAAATATAGATCCATAAACTTGCATGTTGACTGGCAAAGAAAACTGAGTAAGTACTTTTTTCATTTATGAATTGTGTTAATAAAATAAAAAAAAAACTTAACATAATTTCATTATTTTAGAAGAGTTACCGGCTCTTCTAACGTTAAAATCTAATGCGTACTTCCAGCACTTACTGTCAGACCGCTAGCTGATATCTCGACGTTGCTTAGCTATATTCTACAATCATTCCTACTACCCCATCCTGGCTTTGCGACGGGAAATTTACCGTGGTAAATTGAACTTCCTATCAAATAACTTTAAGGTTCTTTATTGTGTGGAATAGGCTATAACCACCTCTCACCTCCTCGAGTCCATTCAATTTGCGTCAGAATACGAGTTATGCGTTTTTTATTGCCGCTAACTATAAAACTGTCGTTTCGATTATTATTAAGAATAATTTTAGAAATAAATATAAAATCGATATCTGGGCGACTGCCACGATGCCAACTCAATTATGATACCATTGAGCTATTTATTTAGCTAGGTACCAATGTAGGTAACATAACTAACCTAACTACCCCTGTTATAACGAAATAGTTATCTCCCTAAATTTATAGACATTTAATCAATATAAAATAGCAGTAAACAGCTTTTAAAAATGCCCATTTATAAAGGCATTTCAAAGCAATAATACAAATTGCAAATGGACGAAAACTTCCTATGAATTTGATGGTTCTATTTACAGTTTTGTTAAGACAGTAAAAACTCCGTCACCTTAACAGAAAGTTGGTGGCATTTTAAGGAATAGATCTCAGAAAGAAAAGAAGCTTAAAATTCAAAATGGTAAAGAAGTCTCAAGTCTAAAATCGTGGGCAATCTCAGATGTGACCGCGTTGAGGCGGCGAGGCGGCGCGAGGCGGCGCGAGGCGGCGAGGTGACGAGGTGTCGAGCGTGCTACGAACCATTACGGGGCGGGCTCGGAGCCGCCGCCGGGCAAGGGGGCTATCCATTAGCTAATTAGCTGCCGGCACCGACCCCCTTCTTTCCAGATTGTTGCCGGCTGCTCCGAGCTTCCTAATTGACTTTTATAATGAACACATTTTTCTTGTATCAACGATGATAACTCATTATTACCTATAACATTCTCATAAATATGTATCTTTATACACTTCAAGAAATATTTTTTTGCTAAAACACATTTTTGATATCACGACACCTACTACAAGTTTGCCGGTAACAAGGAACTTATACTAAACGGTCAGAAGTATAGCAACCACCCTATTTGAACGCTAAATTTTAAATTGAGAACATAAACATTTGATGCTCAACCAACTATCGATCGATATTGAACGACCGATACTGTCATAAAATCACACCTTTTCATACGAAAGTATTTCACCGCAACTACAATAAGTCAAATTAAAAAATTACAATCGCCCCCTGCATGTACCATCGGGGCTATCTTTTAATGAGGTAATGGCCATCCGGCGAGCGAGGGCTGGCAGCGCGCGGCGACCACGCGACCACCCTGGCCCTCTAATAGTTTCATTATTATAATAAAATGGAGTCAAACGTGTAAACGAGGGCACGTGTCAACTGTTACCCTCCGACTTGGTCGTTGTGCTTGCCTTTTGAACTTTGTCACGGTCGCTTTTTAATGTGTAGATGAAATAATGAAAAATATGCAAATTATAGGCGAATGTTAATTAATGATCTAAAGCGAAGATTCCATTGAAAAAAAGATAACAAAACAAGTTTGTCCTTAAAATGTATCCTTATTTAAATTTCTTATCAATTTCGGCGTAAGCCTCTTTTAACTCTTTATAAGGAGAGAACATGATGAATATGTGATCATATTAAGGAACTTTTGGCAGCACTGTAATTAATGAATGATCGTAAAATATAGTACAACTTACAGTGAGTCTTATCTAAAATGATGGCCACCTAGAGCTCAGCACGCTAACATTCAATTTAAACGAAGCGTCAAAACGAAACACAAGCCACCAAATAGGCGATAGTCATGACAGTTAATTTATGAAACGATGAGTTACAAGCATTGCCCGAAAACTTCTCAGCGGGTACAATAAACATTATGGGCACATTCATTAATAGCTGACCGCTGACAAACGGTGCCTTTGCACCCCACCATCCCCTCTTTCCCCATTATCCCCTGTCTGCCCTCCCATATTCCTCCTTCCATCTCCCTGCCTCCCCATTCGGCCAGGTGTAAAACTGCCCGGTCACGAAAAGACAGACATGCGATGCGGCTAATATGTTTTTATTATTAAAGCTACGTATTGGTCATCCCTCCGGCCCTCGCAAGGGGATCACCCATGAATATTTATACGGTGATTTGTTAATAGCTCCGTCGGTACGTAGCGGTATGTCATAATTACAACGGAAAGAATACTGTAACGCACGCTCTGAAAAATGTTTGTTACAGATAGTCACATAAAAAAAGGAAAATAAAGAATATACGCTTGATAAGAAATACTTAATAGACCATATAATTGTAACTACGATAAAGTCAAGCAAAAATAGTAACCTCGCAGTGCCTGTGACTTTATGCGAGAGGACTTTTGTTTTTTATTTTATTGATGGAGAACGATTTCATTTCTGGGGGTTGCGGTAAACTAATGGCAAGTTTCAGTAAGATCTGTATTTTCATCTACAGTCCTATCCCGTCATCCCGTCCCGTCATCACAGATTTTCCGGGATTAATCAAAATTATCCTATATGATGAACCGGGTTATAAACTCCCACCATATAGCATGTTTCATCAAAATTCGTGAAGTAGTTTTCCTGTGATGCGCAAACGGACGAACAGTCAGATAAAAATCCAAAAATGGCGGATTTGGGTTTATTATCGACAATTGGCCCCTACGATTATTTTGTTCCAAAAATCTTTAGTGTACAAATATGACCACGTTACAGTCTTAATGATATGTATATATAGACCAGGCTTTTCCCGCGGCTCCGCCCGCGCAGGCATTTTGCGTCTTTATCTCCATCCTAGCATGATGAAGCTAACATTAGCTAATCAATAATAAAAGGCCCTTTTAAAATAGGTCCAATAGTTTTTCATTGATGCTTGCAATAGACAGACAATCATTCAAAAATACTTGTTTTGGATTAGTCAGCTCTAAATATTGTTTGTATTGTTTAAAATAAAATATGTTCAATGTACAGACGCAACCTAGATACAGCTCTACAATAGCAAAGATAGATAGATAGGATATCGTTCATCGACTCTTACTAATTAATTCAATTTTTTATAGATAAAGACAATACGCAATCAGGAAATCTTCACGCGTGTCGGTGATTCAAGCGCTTTCGTGTCGGTGATTCAAGCGCTTTCGCTTCGAATTCACTTCAGTAATAAGTTTAAAGCAACCTGCTATGAACATAGGGCTGCCCGCTATATTTTTACAACAATGTCGTAATGCGCTTGACCGCGATAGTCATATACTTGCATAAAAATAAGTCATTGACAATCATTACGGGCAGGCAGATGCCTGAAAAAACCTGTAAACTAGTTGTTTATCGGTGGCCCCAATAGTCTACCTAGTCTTGGAGAGCACAGCCGCTCCGACTATATGGGGAATCAGGGATTGCTGACGCCCATGAACCGAGAAATAACTAAAAGGACGAAGAATCTTCAGCATATCTCCAAATTGAACCAAAACCAGAGATTTAAACTCTGTCGACAAAACAACGGTTACATATGCTTCCAGCAGCCCTAAAGTAAGGAAAACGTGTACCAGGTAATGTCAACGTTAGTGTTGCCCTAATGTGTGGTACTATCTGAGCGGTTATCAGCGGGACAACCCCCCGCTCCCCCCGCTCCCGCTCGCAGCCACCGCAGAATCTGATGTCTGATTGTATGAAAGATAGTGGCGCGTGCAACCACGTCGTCGTCAGCCGAATAGCTTTTGTGCCTATATTATGCGCGCTCAAACACTAAATCTTGTGCGCAAACCCACTGTCGTGGGAATCGAAAAGGCTCATTTACTTTCTTGCGAAGTCAGATTGCCTTTAGCTACTGAAGTAATTTAGTAGTTGGATAATTTTGGGGTCGAGTCACCTTCGTCCGTAGGAGAATTAAGTACCCTCGAGATACCCTACACGTGACCCTGGGTGGTGCCAACCAGGTGACAACTCTACTGGGGGTAGGCTCCGGCCGTGGCTAGTCACCACCCACTGAACAAAGCCATGTCGCCAAGCGGCCTAGCCGTGTTCCGGCATGATGTTCGGTGTTGCCATTCATGGATGGCGGGTCAGATCAGTTGCGTTGCATGTGCCTAGTGACTGTAGCGTCTCGATCTACTGCCGCCTTCCTACCTAGGCAAGTATGCTCCATCGTAGATCTCATCGTCACTTACCATCAGGTGAGATCGAGATCAAATACTTGCCTATAATGTATAAAAAAAAAAAATTATAATGATAAAGTAGCTGATGGATGTATCGGTAATCCACGATCCTAGTTTTAAGAATTGACTAAACTGACTCAAGTTAACAGAATATTGTATTCGCAGTGTGGGCCTTTCTTATCATCATCTCTGTTTTTTACGATGTAATGTTAAAATGCGTTTGTTTGTAAGTCAGAAAGAGGAGTATGCAAAAACGGATGCACAGATTAAAATTAATTACGTTGTAGAGGTTGATTAATAATATAATCACATAGACTTATTGGGCTATTGTTTGGTCCCTTAATGCCCACGCGGACATCTTTTTACATAGCGTTATGATAACGTAAGCGTAATTAAATTGACAACAAAATAATAAACTTAAGGAGGTATTAAGACTCTCACAGGCCTAACCGACTTGGAGATTTAATAAATTAAGTGCATGTTTTGTTCGACACTACTATATTACACTATCGTACAGCCTAACCTACGAATAAATATATGTACTTAGTATATGTAAATTTGACAGTAAATGCTGGGATTCACGATACCTAGTCGTTCACGCGATGGCATCTATTCTAAGGCACGCGCCTCCACGTGCTTTGGTTTACCTATACACACGCTCGAACGAGGTAATTGAAGCCATATTGCAGGTGTCTACTGAGTTAGCTGTATTTAAGCCTACATACCCGCAACGAAAATTTTTGTATGTTTAAAATCAACATCGATCTTAAAATAATTATACCGGTAGAGGCATATAAAGGTAGCCGTTTCTAAATTGTTCTCACATACCTATAACAATGTGCTGGTCAAAAATGTAAAAGATCTTTTTAAAAAGAGCAACGATGGGGTTCTTTCCCGTTCTTCTCCATAGGAACGGCATTCCGAACGGGTGGTAAAGTTGTAGCTTAGCATTTTGTAACTTTTTTGACGATTCATAAGTACTGTACGTAATGGTTTACACGAATAAAACATATTCTGATTCTGATACTATTGATTCTGAAACTGTGGACGATTTCTTCATGTTAGTACTTTTTACGATCTCATATATTTTGTTGTGAAGTCTCAATTGCGGGTAGAATCGTGTTCGTCAGTAAAAATAATTATGACGTACCTATTCTAAAATAACATTGTAATAAAAACGTGACCCCTGTAATGTCAAGTCAATTCGTCAACGCGCATTTTCGGTGTGCCAACAGCGGCCCCCGAGCGGCGGCCCGCCCCCACCCGACATTTAGCTAAAATTATGGGAAATGTAAACAATACTCAAATTACATTTTTTATTCTCCTATTAAGCGCCAGCGTGAGACTGGGCTGTGTGCATAACGTTATGGATTTCGGTGGCATATAACATGCCCCATTGTAGTTTTATCATGTTTAGCAATTAGTAGGAAGTTTATTTTATGTAAAATACATAAATAATGAAGCAACCAACAAACCAGCATCATCGTTCTTTTGGCAAAGAAAACTAGAATTAAATAACATCTGGTTCCAGCGTCTGGATAAATTAATAATAACTACTCCAATATATATCCCTTTCATAAAATATTTCCTACTATACGAATAGATAAAACTTGGCTACTTTTTAATTTAATATAAATACGGAGAGGTAATAAAATACACCCGCTTCAATACACTTACCTATTCCTTTTCATGCTGGCGTTTAAGTAAATTAATTTACCAATTAAAATTAATTTGGTATTAGGTACGTGGCTGTAGCTTAATTTCAAAATTGACTGAAAAGCTGTAGGTAATCATGTCCTTTCTTACATAACTTAAAACTGTCACTGAAGGCTGACCAGTGTTTTACATTAAAATGTATTCAGCACATTCCCCCACTTCGCGTGGTGGGCGGCGTTGTCTCTATCGATCCGCCTAGCGCCGCCCGCCCTAGTCCGCCCAGCCGATAAACGACTCCCGGCCGGTGCCAATGTGGGCCCACTGGCTATAAAATGTTATTGCTATTAGTTATTGTCGTCATAAGTTTTAGAGGTACCTAGCGGAATGATAAAATGTACTTAACTTTGTATGTAACGAGAGCCAAGGTTCGCTCGGAGCCAAAGTAGCGCGTGGAATTGATGCCTATGTAGATATTTTATCGTTGGACTTTGTGGCGGGTGTTGGGGAACCAATTACTTTTCTAATACATTTTATACCTATTGCACTTTTGTTAACATTTCATACAACCATATGATACCATCACTATACAGTAAGAAATAATCTGTTTTATAATAGTAAAGTTTGAGGGAAATTTAGGCTCTGCCCCTCTGGCTGAGGATGTAAGCACAACTTAAAATAAACCTTGTATCTCAATATATACCTGCTATGATTCTACAGTGGCCTTATGCGTAATGCGTTTGCAAATAAAACATACCCGTCCATAACATTCAACTTCACAGAGAGCTCATACGAATATACAAATTATTATAATCACCACATTGTGAATTATGCCGATTACGTACCTACATGATCGACGCATTTACCGTTAGGGAAACGTGTTTGTTTGTAAAATAGTCTTTACGACTTTGCCTTAAGACAGATATGTGTGTATTTTAATTGTTTTACATAGCGTCGAGCGTATATTGAAGAATGAGGCGTCGTGGGCGTCAGTTGAATTATGGAAATAGAGCGTCGGCACTCGCCGGGCTCTGTTCAAACAATGCCATAACGGTATGAAGTGTCAATTTTAATTCTTTCCTTTTATGCATTACGAAAAGGATGCAGCTAAGGGTCGTAATTGTAGAGCAAATTGTTGTAGTCATTGAAATAACTGAAAAAATATTTGTTCTCATAGGTTTTACGAAAGCTTTTAAAAAGCTACAAGGCAGTCTGTGGGTGTGCCCGATAAATTGTACCTAATATACATGTGCTCTATTACATTGGGCCCATCGATGAAATGTGGAAATTCAAGAGTGCACCTCTGCGTCGGGAAATACAGACGTGTCATTCGCATGTCTTTGTTCTTAGTGATAGTTTCTTCTCTAAAACGACGACTAAAAAACGATGGCAACATCAATAATACATACTACTTGTGTAAATACCTACACCATGAGTTTCGAATATATTATATATTATTTCCCTGTATTATATTAGGTGCCTTCTGAGTAAGTCATATTATAGTTCCCCCTAAAAGCTAATTAGCAATGTCTCCAGGGTCGAATATGGAAGCGGTTTGTGACATGCGCAAGTTACGCCCTGATCTCGATTGACCTTTCATATTCCTACAATGTCTGCAATATTATATTCTCATTCCGTAACCAAATTACTTTGAAGAAATAAGTTATTTATTTCTAAAAACTGTAATTAAATGAGTATTATAGAAGAAAATTAATTAATTTTATAAACATGTAAAGCAATGTAGAGACTGACTTGATTTGCAAGGTATTAAGTCACCATAGCTCTGATGTAGAGTCTATTCACAGCGCGCCAATACGCCGTACGTATTTTAAAACGCCTTCAAAAACCTTATTCCTTATTTGGGTATGTAATCGTGATCTTAATAACAGGGTATAGATAATTACACAAGTTTGTGTTATAAATCGGCATTAGCTATACTAGTATATTTTCATTAAATTTGAGTTGTTGGCAGCGTATATAGCCTATTAAATAATCTGTTGTGAAGCAGGTAGGCGTACATGCAAGAGAAGATAACATTGCTTTCGCGAATAGCCGCTTGACACGCAGCCCGCCGCGGCTGGTAGTGGGCTCGAGACGGCCCAGGGGCAAAACCAAGTACCTAATATACCCACCTACTCCTTGTGTTGAAACCAAATGATTGTTGGAACATTAGCAAAAGAAGTGAGGTCTTCCGGCCACAACCACCCTCCAATCCTGGACATGATACCACCACCCTCCATTAGGAATTTGATTTTTTAAATACAAATAAAAAAATAGAAATAGCTCGTAGCTTTCTGTGAGGAGGTTGCTCCGTCTCATCCGTAATAGACGCAGAAGCGGATACGGGGCGGGGGCAAGAGGGTACAATTCCCCCCCCCCCCCTGACTCACTACTAGACTGAACTACTTACTTACTTGATTGCGACCAATTTCATTTTTTTTTCCCTCCAGGATCTCGATCGCCCGTTTTCTAGATCCGCCCCGAAATGGAGGATCGAACTTGGTACGGGGCGAACCCCAGACATGGTCTGCTCTACGCATAATCTCTTCGTCTAGAGTGGTCTGCGGATAATACAGTACAGACGGTTGGCCGTTGGTTTGACGGTTAATACCTTTACGCACAATTTGGGAATCCAACTCTAGACCTCAGACTGACCCCACCTGACACTATACCCTACAATAAAAATGAATACATTTATATAGAGAGTGTAACATCGAGCTGGGGTAATGGTAAAAAAATAATTCACCGATTAAACATATAATTATAGGTTCCAACGCGTTAAATAAAACGAAAGGCTATATCGACGAAAATATTTCAATCAATAAGTAATTGTATACTTTACCCCACAATACGTAAGGCGAATTATTTTCTCGACGACGGCACAGCCGGCGGCGCATCCCATTGGTCGCGCGTCGCGCCGCACGTGGCCGGCGCAGGCGCGTCGCGACGCGCAACCATTCCAATTTTATTAATACGCTCGGTGCGTCAACGTCATTATCTTGGAAACCGCCAATCAGAGGACGAGGTTTTTTGCATAGTTTTCTACCTACAGCGATTTCTTTCATAATACCTACTTGTACGCGTCATAATACCGATCTCTCGCCATTCGCCAGAGATAAACATGTTACATCGATAAGAAATTTCGCATAACTTAATTGGTGTGAGACAAATGCATCTGATCTGACGCATTCACCATTTTTGTGATTTCCGATTGTAGTTATAATTGAATAAGGTTTAAAATACGATAAAAGCTGCGTTTGCCTAATGGCGCAGCATCGTGGGGCGGGCACATACTGTGCAGGATAACCTGAGTTTTGATCAGAATTCAGTCATGGAACCTGAATGAGGCAAAACAGTCTCTGAGGCTGCTCGGACAGCCTCTGCGGCTGTTCAGACGGTCATTGAATACTTATTTGATTAATCCTAAAATACAGTATATTGGTTACTCTCTTATTTAATTTTCGAACGACAAAGGGATCAAGAACCCTTCCGAATACACATTCATTCCATTCGGTGTCGAGACCCTAGGTCCATGGGGTCCAAGCGCCATAGAATTTGCAGTAAATCTATCAAAAATATTAATCAACGCAACCGGCGACCCAAGGGCCGGGCGTTTCCTCGCTCAGCGAGTAGCTCTGGCTATCCAGCGAGGAAATGCGGCCAGCATCTTGGGTACACTACCGCGTTGGCCAAAGTCTTTACAGTTTTTGTAAATATCAACTAGGTAAGCTTTCCTATTCTCTTTTTAATTTATATTTATGTTGTTCTTATTGCGTAAATAAAAATCTTACAAAAAGTAACATAATAAAAAAATAATAACAAGTTAAAATAATACTGTCAGCGAAATCACAAAAAAAAATCTTGAACCTTAATATATAAATATAAACTAATAAGTACATAAATGAGCATCAACAAATGAGTCCCTAAAATTACAAAGATAGTCAGTTTAAAGTCTGCCATGGATGAAAGTGGTTTAACGGTTTTTACAGCTTAGTAATTAATAGTTAATAAAAAAAATATAGATGATGTTCAAATTTCAAATGTTCCGATAGGTCATTTTGGGCAACTTTACGTCAATATCCAACTGTCCGTCCCATTAAGTCATGAGAGTTGACTAAAATCCATAACTATTAAGGTAATAAACTTATATACGTTAATAGCGCTAGCGATCACACCCTGTTTGCAATGTACGAGTACCATTGAGTACCATTCCGTGAGTAGATTAAAATATTGAGCACTTGTTACGTTGAGTGGACGAAATAAATAACAACAACAATCTATTAGATCCGAGATACAGGCTGGTGCGAGTGCGGGTTTCATCACTGGGCAGCGCCAATCCGCGGGAGGTTCGCCGGTTTCACAACAGCCAGTGCGGTATAAGCCGACTGATTTAGCTGCCTTCGTAAATGAGCTAAACTGTAGCGAAATAAAGTACCCAGCGCACCGCCCAACATAGAATAAAATATGAGAATATACAAATAGCACAGACCAGACAAAACATTTATGTTCCTGCTTATTATCCAAAAGTTCTTATGTGGGGGAGATGGATTCTAGAGGATAAAAGTAGATTGGGTAGTACTTAGTGAAAAAACTGGACCGAATATGAATGTCTCATCTATGAGTTTAATGTCTGTAAAATACCAGCCACCTATAATACATTTCAAGAAATTACACTCATATTGTATCCAATAAGTATTCGCACGAGCGTGACTGAAGTATATATGTATCAGTAGAAACATTAGACTAATTGATTACTCGCAGAAAAATACATGTTCGAAATTCGCAATGACTTATCTGTGCGTGAGTTAAGTCTGTGCGGTGGTTGCTCAAGCTTGTCTAGCCGCGGTAGAGGAGCCACTTCGCAATCGTTCGATCCGCAAAGGTCATGGAAGGAATTCGCGCGGTCCGGCCTCTTGCGACACCCCGTGCACTGTTCCAAAGAGGTTCCGACCGCCCGACCGCGCCGGGAACCAACTACTTCGACTCAATACACCTGTTCGTTTTTAAAAACCGTTTTCCATTTGGCTATAACTATTGCAATTATCTTAAATCCACATCTCGTTTTACGGTATAATTCAATTAGTTACCCATCCATGTCGGTTAAAAATCGATTTTCACCGATTCAATCATTATTAACAGCGTGGACATTTGGCAAATTAATGACTATGTTTTCTTACTGACATTTGATATTATACCTTGTAATTGCAAATGATAATGTTGTATGCTTTTATCTAATACTCTCTTAGTATATGACAAGATCATACAACATACGAATTATTAAATAATCTGAGAATTAAGATTATACAGACTCACGTATATGTTTTTATCATTACATCCCTTAAATTTACGTTTTAAAATATTTTACCATTTTCCTTAGACCTTACATAAAGAAAGTAATTCTTATTATCGTGATTTTCAAGTACGTAAAATTTTCTAGAAACATGTATCTACTTATACACTTTCTTAGTATACACTATGTCAATATCTATGTATGTTTTACCGATACGCAACTTGAGTTAGACAAAGCCGCCTAGCCTAATTTGAATTTAAGTCAAACAATAGAAAAGTAAATGAAGATAAAACAATGAACCGAAAGCTTATCGATATTTACATAAGTATTTATTCTTATCGTAGTGTGAATAGAACATGAGTTCCCCGGTATAGCTTTTGTAGTGGAATTACTAGATAACTTAGTATAGGTTATAATATTATTTATATCAAATCATTTATTTATTTCTAAATAAAAAGTACTTACGATTAGTCAGCATTTATCACCGGTTTGGCGTATCTCAATGGCGTAAAAGATTAAAACCCCTGACACAAAAAAAAGTTTAAAAAGTGCCTGATGTGTGAGCCAACTATTCATTCAGACCAATTCAATGAGCCCATGAGACCTATTGTATGAGAAATCCCTACACCGACTTGGACAAGAGCTGATGATCTTGAAACGGCTGAACTGATTTTCACCAAACATAGCTAAGAACCGTTCCTGCGTTGAAATCAGTCCACGCGTTTGGGTGCTACGATGCCACGGACAGACAGACAGACACACATAGGCCTCAAACTTATAACACCTCGATTCACGCGTCAGGGGTTAAAAACAATTGTCTATAATATATAAAAAATTTAAGGAGTCTCTACATGTTACAGAATATTTAGTTGTAGGTAGAGTACCGCTTAAGATCAAAGGTACATTTAAATTAATTTCAAACAAAACTGTACGGTTCGATTTTATAAGTGCAATGTCAGCACATAAATTTGTCTCATTACTCAGTTCACTTAAAATCCAAATTCGTGTTAGACGTGCGCTCAAATCATTAGCGATCATCATACCATCACACATTTTGGAACAATATATAAGTTTAGCAAACATATCATCTTTTACTTCATCTCCTTGGTGTACGGACCGTACAAAAGCTAAGTAGGTAAATCTTGTCCGAAAAGCTCTCGTGTATAAAATGATCGGCTAGGAAAGCTCGCGGCTCGTCACCTGCGCGCGTGGGCCCGAGCCCTATTGTATGGTAATGCGTGCGCCGGCGCAGGCTGCGACGCGCCCCGCTATACCCACCTAGCGAGGAGAAATTGTACAAAACTGTGTAAATTCATTGCTTTAATCCTCTTAAGTGTGATTGATTGAGTCAATCAACTCTTTAATGAGTTAAAAAGTTTCGTGGAGTTTTGAGATACATAATTAAACCACACACATTACTCAAAGTTCTTTTTTAGTGCGGTAAGAATACAACATAATGTATTCTGCTTTCCAACAAATAAAAAAAAATCCAACAATACATGCTTAGGAATGCAATATGATATAACGTTCAACATAATAAAAAAACAGGGAAAATAAAATGTCAATAACAGTTGGATGATTCGCGGATGCTCTCCTCTTGTTCCAGACATCTGAGTTGGAGTCGCTGCTGTGCAAGCAGGAGGGCGCCGCACTCGCGCCCGCCCACATGGACCTTTTCGATGGTGGAACCTCCTCTCGCGACGATGCGTTCCTGCGGCCAGCCCTCTGGGAGGACATCGCGTCCTCCATCAGGAATATCGACCCCGAGAACGCGAATATGCTCGCGCCACTCGGCTCCACACACGTCAAACTCGAAGCTGATGAAGCGTTACTGGAAGAATGCGCTACCCCGCTACTCAGTCCTCTGGAGATCAAGACGGAAAGGCTGTGCGCGCCGCCGACGTACGCGCACCCCCAGCCGCCGCCGATGCAGCCGCAGCAGCAGCCGGCGACCTCCTTCGCAAAGTACCCGCCCTCGCGGCTCGTCTACATGTCCCCGCTGACTCCGCCCAGCTCCGAACAGGGTAGTCCAGGGAACACTATGCAGGTAAACTCTTCACATTTCGACTGTGCTCTGCGCCGCCTAGCGATGACGCGACAGATGGTACCATCTTTGCTGAGCGACTGATTTTATTTCGACGTGCATGTCAATTGTTTTGTTCCAGTAGAGTCATGACATTTGACAGGACAGCACAATGAATGGAGTCGATTAATTATTCAAATTGTAAGCGGGATGTGCGAGGTAAGACGTCTCGCCGACGGTTGAGTCATAAATTCAATCTTAGCTGACACGTTGAAGTATTGGAACGGAGTGATAAGTATGATAATTATACAGATTGTAAACATAACAGGTTTGTTTTGGTATACCTACATATGGAGAAATCATAGCATATGCTAGAAGACTCCTATGTAACTGACTGCCAATAATGTTTTGCTCACTGTATATTTTGTAAGCGCAGGCAACATGGTATTCTGTTATCCGCAGGTCGGCGCGCGCCGGACGCCTCCACCGCCCTACCACCCGCCGCCGCTGCTGCGCGCGCCGCACGCGCCGCACGCACCGCCACATACAGGGCCACATCCCCATCATCATCCACAAGTGATTATTGCTTTATTTTCAGTTCATTTAGGAAAGTACTGAATTCAGCTTCTCTATCGGCAATATGAAAATATTTTGAGCAATTCATATCTTACACGTAATTTTTAACGAAAGCACCTTTAAAAAGGGGCTTGCAGGTTCTAACTAGACAGACTAGACTCAGACACTGAACTTAATTAGGAAACAAATGTATTTGGTAACAATCAAATACTATATCTATTTGTGTTATTTTTTTATTTATGTACGTTGTCTTCTTTCCTTCCATTAAATGGCCAAACCCATCAAGGGTAGGTTAATAAACGAAATGAATTACGAAAAATACATTATAGAAAAGTGGATAACAGCAAACTGAAAAAAAAATAACTTACAGTTACTTAACAAACATTAATCATCTTCCAGCCAATGACGCAGTCGCTCCAGCTCCCGCAGCACCCGGCCGCGACCGTGCCGCAGCCGCATCCCCCGGCGCACGCGCATGCACACGCGCCCCACCCCCACTCGCGCCTCGCACCCCCGACGTCCCTCAAATACAACAGACGAAACAACCCCGAGCTTGAGAAGAGAAGAGTACATCATTGTGATTTTATGGGTAAGAGACTTGTGTAATTTGGCATTTTCAGTGGAATATATCCATTCCCCCCCCCCCCCCCCTGTATCCGCGCTTGAACGGAACACACTCACATTAATGTAAAGCTTGGCGCAAAAAAAAGCCACAGTTTTATCATAAGATATTTTAACTAGGTCGGGTGTCTGAAAAACAGCCTAGTTCCATGCTACGTTTAAAATTTGTAGGTTTTCTTTATAATTCGGGAGATTTAAATTATTTAAAGATTTGTTTGTTCACGAATGTTTTCTCACTATTGCAGGATGCACTAAGGTCTACACAAAGAGCTCGCACCTGAAGGCGCATCAGCGAATACACACAGGTAGTACTAGTCACACTCACTCATTTGTAGTCATTGCGAGTTATATATTAAGCTATATGCACATGGCATTTGCGAAATTAAATGTTATCGAAAAATATGTTAGTATAAAACACATAAAACTTTTTCCCGTGTTTGTGTTCAAACACATCTCCCAAAGACTTTGTTAATTTACTTCTCCCACTCGCAGGTTTAGTATCTAAGGACCTGCCTGGCGAAAGCAATAAATATATAGGTACCTACCTGATGGCACCACGGTAGTTACAAGTTACATTTAAATTACACCGCAATAGATATATTGTCGCTTGTTCAATTTATTTTACACACGCTTTTAACTTCGTTGTTGACTTTCTAAAAGCTTCACATTACTGTTATCAGAAAACATTGTTTTAGTGGGATTCTTACTAAAACATTTACTATGATAATAACGTAGACCTAAACATACATAACTAGTTAAAATATACATTATTTAAAGTAATTGAAAGACACTGAGGTAGATATCTCGATTCCGTCACGTATGAGCAATGGAGTCGAAAATTCGTGCAGCAGTTTATCCCCTTGAGTGGGAATGTCTGTGCAGAGGCAGGCCTAGCAAAGATGAATTTGGTTCGCAGGAGAAAAGCCGTACACGTGTCAGTGGCCGGAGTGCGAGTGGCGGTTCGCGCGCTCCGACGAGCTGACGCGCCACTACCGCAAGCACACGGGGGCCAAGCCGTTCAAGTGCGCGGTGTGCGAGCGGTCGTTCGCGAGGTCCGACCACCTCGCGCTGCACATGAAGCGTCACCTGCCCAAGACGTCCAAATGACACGCGAGACGGGGCGGCGAGCAGCCGCCCGCCCCTCAGAACACTCAGCAGGTGTGCCCACTCTATCACGAATATAAATAGTAGCTAGTTATAGTGGAGTAGAGCAAATAGTACCTACTACTTTTTCTTAATAATTTCGGTGATTACCTTTAACTATAAACAGCAAGTCGGTCAGACTGCTAAGTTCTAGTAACGTTCAACCTTGTGAAACTGTAAAATATTGTCAATATTTTCAGGAGGAATGCAGTGAGAGCATCTTCCTGGAGTGCGACCTGGACGCCACGTTGATGGACACGTTTTACGGCGCGCTGTGACCGCGCGGCGCGCGCCCGCCCACGCACGCGCCCCCCGTGCCTCGTGCAGCCGAAACCCAAGGATGCACACTGTATATTTTGTAAAAGCGAACTTTTCAATAAGTTCCAAGCTGTCTCCGCTGATGGCTAGAATCCGGTTCCTCCGTATTCAGTGTTAATCACGCTTAAAGTGAAATTCGGATTGCTGAAAAATCTCAATCACACTGACCGAGTGTTAGATAGACATTATGAACGTAAATTTATTTTGTTAATAGGTATTCAGTTGAACATAAACTGTGTAATTCAAGTCACAATACGTACAACATAACACAGCATTACCAAGGAGATCGCTTTACATACAATATACCTAAGTGTACTTAAAATGACTAAATCAGTCGTTGAAACATGAATCCAAAACACCCATATTTTATAGGCACTGTGTACATTAAATGACAAAATAATGTGTTGGTGGAACGGGAATTGCGACACTGTTGCTATGACTTTGTTAGGTATTAATGACTAATGTCGATCTAACTTTATTCGCACTCTAGGGTACTTTTAAAATTCACAATTTCTACGGTAATTTATTAACAAAATTTTAGTATTTCATATGATTTTCCAAAGGTCACATGCCTATTTAATATATTCGTTCACGACATAGAAAAATATTCACTATGATATGATACAATGTCAAAATGTGTCATGATGATATTAGAATTGCATACAAAAAAAAATTATAACTTAGCCATTCCAAAATCATTACGAAGTATGTGGAATTCTATTAAAAAATTGCTCATTAAAACAGCAATGGTGTCGCTATGAACTCGTAGATTAAAAGCTCTAAGTATTCATTAGATATGATTAGTTAATTTATCGTAAGTTTATTAATAAGAGAGCAAGGAATATCCAAGATATTATCTTTTTAATATTATTATTGAATAAATATAAATAAGTAGATATTATGTTAGAATTATTATATATAGTACATATGTAGGTCCGTATGAGTCCGGATGGTGCGGCCCGGGTTTTCTGTATTTACTTATGTAATATAATACCTAAACAGAACTACTCCGAAATCAAAACGGTTCGCTAAATAAATAAAACAAAAATTAAAAAGTCCCACATCCATACATGCAAATAAACTGATACTTGATACCTGAAGGACATAATAATGATTAAATAACCACATTATTCAGATGTTTCAAGTAACACACGGGTCGTATCACTGGAACTCTACATTTAACACTTTCTAGTCTCAATTTATTAAATTTTGTTTCATATTCCCCAACGGATTAACTTTACAATTCATCCTCGTTCGACTGAATTCACGCTATATGCTTAACATATTTAACCCAAACTGTATAGAAATTCTTCATCCATTTACAATAGCGTTACATTTTATAAAAAAAATATGACACAGTAAATCGATTAAAACTTCTATAAATGGGGATTAAAATTTATCTATTTATAATTTCTACTACAGAAACAGTCGAATTATGTAGACAATTAATCATGTAAAGCATAATCTATATGAATAATATTTAAACTCTTACCAAGTTCTTTAGGCTAATTAGAAAACGAAGTCTGCAACCATCCTTATTGCCTCCGTCCAGACATTTGCCTATATATGCGTATTTCACATGGGTACGTCAGGGTCGGTAACTTTAACGCCTGAGTTGGCGTACCCACGTAAGACAGTTAACCCACTCTTTTATAGATAGGTAGGTACCCTACGTTCTAACATTTGTATGAAAGCAATTGCCATCTTTAATAGTCACTAGTATTTTGTGCTACTGTAAGTTATACTTAATTATTGTTATATCTATTTTTGAGCGGTACAATATTTATACGAGTATAAATACCACTGACACCTGAGGCCTGGGCCCCAAGTCTGCTAACACAATCGATTCATAATCGAACAGCAACCGCATAGTAACTGTCACTTTTGACAGATATTGTATGGGATATCTGTCAAAAGTGACAGTTACTATGCGGTTGCTGTTCGATTGTGTTAGTAGACTTGGGGCCCTGTACGAACGCTACAACTTGCCTACGTTTACAGATGTAGACGGTTCAATTTTATATCGCTATTTGCTATTGTATTTATATCTCACTTGCTCACAAGTATTTTTTAATCAAGCTAAGTATTTTTTGAATTCACAATAAAAAACAGATTTGAAGGGTGTCATTATAGGCCCTGTTAAAATACTGTCGTGACGATCTTGCCTTGTTATATACCAGCGGGTTTCCTTTCCCATTTGTATCTTTATAAATATCTTGCTTAGTTATTCAATTTATATTTCAATATTATAATTCATATTCCTCTTGTTACAAATTGAGCAGAGATCCAAAACACAAAAAGGATAGGTACTTACGTTTAGCGTCAATTAAGTCTTGCCACTCTTTCTTGCATTTAATTTTATTCTACTGATATAATATCGTATGTACCTATTATACAGCATAAATATGGAACTGTGAACCTGAAAAATACCTTAATGTTTATCATAGAGATTATATAACATAAAAAAGGAGACTGCAAAAGTGTCATAATATAATATACTTACCCTAGTCTCAGATTGTATTGTTATTTCATGAAAAATTATGTTATTTGATAGACTAGAGTGTTAAATATCGTATATATACATTCAATGCAGTGTGCCTTCTAAAGTATCTCCCAAGATGAGGTAAGTGGACGAGCTATTCGCCCGTGCCCGCTTCAAGGGAGCCAGGCTGGCCAGACAGAATAATATGACAAAGTCGCGAACGATTACTCAGGTTGACGCTACCGCAAATGCGAGCAAACGATTCGCTGGCTCGTTTAGTCGCGTCAGTTTGGCCACTCTTATTTTTTACGTAATAAGACACAATTCAAATGAGGCCTTAATATTAACGACTAACCTTACGAACGTAGATTAATAATTTAAATGTTAGAAAATTGAGAATTAAAATAAAATTTAATATACACACAAATTGTGCACCGTAAAATCAGAATGTAAGTAGTGACTTAATTAAGCTCGTTATGCGCTCTGCTGAGTTTTGTAAAGCAAATGATTGCCATAAACGTGTCTATAGATGCCATATTTTTAATTAAAACTTATTTTATTTTTTAGTTTTTATGGAAAGGCAGTAGACGTAAGTTTATCTTCCTGTATAAAAAAATCGTACCTCACTTATTATTCGTCTTGCTTATTCCTTGTAGGTTTTAGATTGGTACTTGCCGTTTCGAACATTATTTTACGATTTTGTTGTATCTTTTTCACGTGTAATGTTACTTTTAAGTTTATAGGTAAGTATGTTGACTAAGTCACAAGATAATTTATTACCAATGACATGTTTTTAAATTCTTTTTTTATATACATTACATTTTTTATGTAACTATTTTTATAGTTTAGTGTAAAAAGTTGAGATATTATATTATTGAGGAAATTGATATGAATTTAATGTGTTTAAATGTACCTTTAGGTTGTAGATTTTTCTAGAAGTGTGATTTACTAACATTTTGTTATTCTACTTAAATATATTAATTTGGTCACAAGACTTTACTTAAGTACGACGATATTTGGCACCCCTGGTATACAATCCGTTGTGACCCCTTAATCGAAGAAATAATACAGATGAAGAATCACGAAAAACATATTGAAGCCCTGGTTTGTTGGGCTTCAATATGTTTTTCGCCGATTTGTTTTGCACACGCGAATTACAAATTTATGTCCATGCGAATATGACGATACCAAACATACCTTTTGAGTTACTGTAGTCTGGTCATACGTGAAACTAGTTAAAAAAATCATACATTGAGTAAAATTTGGACAAAGCCAAAATTAAACTTTAAATATATCCTTCTGTACAGCCAGCCATAATAATATGTATAAATGGAAAGGGGTCATGACACTGTAAATAAATATAGGTACTAAGTATGTATCTACGACTATATTTACTATACCTAGGAATTTTGTTTATATACATCCATCCATCAGCCAAAAGACGTCCACTGCTGGACTTCTTCATATAAGTATATGTATATATCTACTTAGTACGCAGTTATACAATCAGCACGTCAAGTGCGAGATTATTCGCAAGCTAACAAGCTTTATAGTCTATCCCCAAATTTATAGACGTTTTATTACTAATAAACGTCATATAGTGCTGCGCAAAAGAGTTTGGCTTTGCGCAGTAGTTTATGAAGTTTGATAAAGTTGTAAAACGTCTATAAATTTGGGGGTATGTATTTAAACATTCTGTGTGGAGAATTGAAAGTTTTAGATACCGTCCGCTAGAGGCGCTGTTCAATTCTCCAAACAAAATATCTAAATACGTAGACTATAAAGTATACGGTTAGCTTACGAATGATCTCGCACTTGACATACAGGTGACAGACAGTGTTAATGTTGCATTTGTACCATTATTAGTATATTAAATTAAACACAGGGCTCGCTGAACTAGCCTGCGTAACGTACAATGTACCTATGGGGATATTACATTAATCATATTATCTATGGCATAAATCTAGGAAATCATATTTATATGACAATGTAATTTATAATGTGAGTCAATCTGTGATCAATTGTATGATCCTATATCTATTACCACTGTGTGTACCTATCAAATTTAAAACGAGTTATCATGCACCATTGATTCTACTTCAAAATTTACATGCAAATGTATTATTTACAATGTTTACAGACGATAAACACCGATGGTATGTATCTGTAAGGATCCTTATATACCTCTACAGAAACCCTATATAGATGTTTACCTGCACATGCATCGGAATTATTATATACAGCGTAATTCAGGAAGGGGATAACCTTAAACCTGCTCGTCATTAGCACATTTGTAAACGTGATGTGAAATCGGAATTTCGATGTCAATTTTTAAACTAATAATTCGCAATATCTGTTGGTATACCCTTTCTGAATCACTTTGTAAGGCTTTATCCAAGACTTAGATATAAAGTACATAAACTAGAGTGACGTTGCTGTTGCTTTAAAATATGCAATCACCAGTAATATGTCTACTCAATGCAAACAAAGGTGCAGTAATTCGCATAACATTTTATACCTTATATACGTATTATAACAGAAAAAATGTAAAAAAATTATTAAAGTAAGTACTTACTACAAATTATTTTATGTTGCTGCTACTTTCACATTTCAGAACAAATTAAATTTAGTCACATTTATCGTTGCTTTATTATTTCCTAGTCTCCATTATATATACATATCTACCTATCTAGATAATACCTTCTAGGTGTCCTACTTATCTAGATAATTACTTATATACCTACCCACCCAAAGCCTCATACTTAGCGGAAAAAAACAAGAGAAGTCTATAAATTAAACCAAAATATAGCTTTGAAATAAAACTAATCTTACGGATTTTATCGCGTATGTTTTTTACGTTCCCGACGTTTCGGCTGCTTTAAAGCAACCATGGTCCTACCAACCTTAATTTTAGTTTCCATGTCTTATAACGATTCCCTTCGCTCATAACGATTTAAGAGAACTGTGTCAACTTTTCCCTAGTCCTAAATCCAATAGGCATTAGAAATGCGGCTCGAACAGACGCTAAACGAAAAACGGTAACATCCCTAACAGCTTGCACAAACACGGCACCGTTATCACCTACTTTATTTAGACATGATGGACAACTCGAGTCGCATTTTGTGACTACACCTATTGTGATCAGGACCCGTGAATTACAACCCATAAAACTCTTCACAAATGTCTTCAGATTATTGATAAAGGGACTGACTTGTGGGCTAAACGATAACGATATTGATATAAGTCTATCTGCTAAATACAGAGCCAAAATGAGCTCACAGTGGTCTTGGGTAGTAACTTCGGTGTTGATTGTAGCTGCAGCAGCCACTACCATCTCCCGATTCGATCGCGCGGAATATGAGCCAGGATATTATGATAATTTCGCTGAACAAGATGATTTTCAAGGGTTTGAAGAAGTCGAAGATCATACACGAGACAACCTAACCGAGCACGGGGGAAGGAAAGGAAAAATATGTAAGTTAACTTTTAATGGCTAAACTTTATTAAATAGGCACCTATGCCACCTACTATTATTATATATTGCTATCTTCGCAGTTTTTTTTTTTCATAAAAAAAACTTAGTAAAACAAATTATAATGAAGTAATCATTGCTTAGGGCTAAAAGGAACATAGTCAAATTATACACCCTAAACTGTTTTGACAGTTTGATAATATTTTGATGGTTGTGGCCAGTAGTTTAGATAGTAATGAAACTGTGCTATGTGATCTGCCTACCTACTTATAAGTATTCATTAACGCCCAGCGAATTTAAATTAAAAATCATTCTGCTAAAGCAATATCAAATTTCTTATAAAATATTACGAATCTACGGTTTCCGTCTGACCGGATAATCTGTTTATCTGTATAGCCATCTAATCCATATATACTTTTCCTTTCACATGCCTGCGAAAAACGAATACTAGTAGTATTAAAACATTAAAAAAACAGTGCTATACACTTCTAAAGACTATTAAACTCTATAGCAACAACAAGCTAAATTAATCGTCATATTGTTCTCAACATTCATTTCCATTATTAAAGATCAGCCTAACACAACAACTATAGGTCGCAAATACAGCTGAATAAATACAATTCTAATGTGTATGCGCAGAGCCACCATCTTTGCTCATGCGACCTATATTGTCTTACCTACATACACCCTCATATTCATACTCCTTTCACTAAAGTCTCTTTTTATATGATCCGTAAAAATTGAATACCCTATATTTATTGAGTATTGAATCACCTTCATTAGAAAGACAATTCAAATGATTACAGTGTTCCCGTTCGTGAGTATCGTCAGGTTCGCCAACACAGAGTGCTCCAGTGCGAACACGATGACCGGCACGTGTCTCGCGCGGCGCGAATGCAACAACCTTAACGGTACAATCACAGGCGTCTGCGCCTCGAGAAGAGGGAGGTGCTGCGTCGGTACGTCCACAGCCTCTGCCAACTTTTTAATTAAAATAATGAAAATATAACAACTAATAACAACAACCAAGTGTATCCTAATATTTGTTAAGGCTTGTCCATTATATATAAGAGGTCTCGCGTCGGTGATTCAACGAACTAAAGAGATTGGGTGGATCTCTTTTTTCTTCTCCTTTAGCGCTTTTGTTACAGTCTCTCCAGCCATCCAAGCTCCGCCAGAAAGTCGATATTTGTTCCATTTTATTGAAAAGATATGACAGGATATGACTTCAAATTAATATAATTCTCAATTGTTCACATTCGTTGCGGGTGCGCCTATAATTCTACGCAAAACAGACACCATGGCACATCCATAACAGTCTAATAAGATCGATTATTTAAGTCGCGCATTTTTCCAGTGTCTCGTTCGTGCGGCACCACCACGAACGTGAATAACACTTATTTCTCGAGTCCCGGGTACCCGGCGGCGTATGCTGGTGGCCAGGCGTGCAACATCATTGTTAATAGGTGTAACAATAACATTTGCCAGGTGAGTCACTCAACCCTTTAAATTTTGTGTAGATGTTATTACAATATATATGGACGGAGCCGATGGAGACAGTTCGTCCGATCCAAAGAACTGCCGTGATGATCACGATCCTCAGTCATGAGGGAACGACGGAAGAGAGAAGAGAGAGGGCGCAGATTATACAAGACTCTTGCGTCCACTATGTCATTCTAGTGGGCTTTTAGAAACTAGGACTTGGTACCCCACCTGGGGTTACTATATCGGGCGGTCACGGATTGTTTTAGTGTTTGCTTTTGTACTTTGTAGGCATAGAAGTATGTATACCGTATGGTCAAATAGAGGTACACCATACATGTACCTGACCATTGAATAATCTTTGTTACCATTTGTTACCAAACCACCAGGTTTTTGACGCTTAATTTTTTTAATTTTGTCTTTCCCCGCCACGCACTGCCAGTGTTACTCCAGTAAACCAAGCTATAAAAATCATATGTAATTAAATTATATTAATTTGCATCCAGCTCCGTATAGACTTCTTGGACCTGGTGCTAGCGCAACCTGATGGCGACGGTAACTGCGTGACGGACTTTATAACCGTGACAGGTGGGAACACCATCGTACCCACGCTGTGCGGGGACAACACTGGACAGACCATCTTCGTGGACTTTAACGGGAACGCGGCCATCACCATCACGATCAGCGCTACGTTAGCGACCACGTTCTCGAGGAGATGGAACATCAAGTTGGTTCAGCTGGGCTGCGACTGTCCGGGAATAGGTATGGCACAATAATTGGGTACAGGCCCCCCCTTTTCAATGCGAGGGATAATCAAACAAAGTCCATAGTTCATACTGGTTTTGTGAACTATGGACTATCTATTGAAATTTAGCTTTATTGAAATCAACATCTTAGGTATTTTCTAACTAAAATCGGACGGTCGGATGATCTTAAAAGTGTGTAATGTCGTCTTAAAAGTGGGTAGTGTCTTTTAAAATGAGATATGTGTTCTAATATAAATAAAAAAATGAGGTTTGCAAGATATTGGTAACTACCTCGCCTAAGCGCTTGACTATTTAACAATGTTATCTGAAAATCCTAAAAACTTTTAATAACACATGTGTGGTGCCCTTACTGAACACTATTATTTTATTTTTCATATCCTGTAGGTATTTTTTAGTACGTTTAGTTACCTCATTTAGTTCTTAGTCGTTGATACTGTATGTCATAAAACATACAGTATCAATGACTAAGTACTATAGTAACAAGTAACATACTTGCAGCGCCAAATGGGTGTCTTCAGTACTACACGGGGACATCGGGTACGATCACCAGCTTCAACTACGGAACGGGGGCCAACACGGCGCTCAGCGCCTCACTTGTCACGGGCACCAGACAGATAGCCAACTTGGACTATGGCATCTGTATCCGAATGGAGGCGGGATATTGTGCTATACAATACTCTCAGGTTGGTACCAAATTATCAAGAATTGGCTTTAATAGAGACTCGGTCCGTGTCTGTGTCTGTCCACATCTACTTCAAGTTAGTTGTACTCAAAAGCACGCTTTATTTAATACTGTTATTCGCAAAACGCCTTTCAAAACGTTTGAGCAGTCTGTATTTTCATTTGAATAGACATCAGGAGACGTTTACTCCTTCACGGTGACTGGAGACGTGGAAGGTGCCGACACCACGGTCCTGGGCACTACACTGGGCGCAGTCAACGATGGCGCTTGCGTCACAGACTTCGTGGTTATACCCAATCCGACAGTGGTGTCGACCGGCGTGGCTGTGGGAACCGATCGATTCTGTGGCCTCGGTTTTGTAACGGTGCAAAGTAAGTTCACGAAGAATTTGTTGACTGCGTTGTAAGTATTAACCGAGATGGTGCCACCTTACGAGACATCAATGTTTTATCGGAGAATGGCCTTATGACATTAGATATGAGTGCTCAGCTATGGATCTCAGCTCCTTCACATCATCACCAGTACTCCTCCAAAGCTGAGACGAGTGAGTGGAGAGGTCCCGTAATAAGCCAATAAAATTTCGCTATTTACATGTTACGTCCTCTCCGTTTAGCATCAGAGGGCTTTTATTATGGGCCATGAAAAATGGCAATCTATGCGATAGTGCCACTTGTCCCGCCCCGCCATCTGCTGGACTGCCCGTGTGTGTCTCGAACTCAATTACAATATTTCTCAAACAACACTCAGAATTTACTTTAAGCCTTGACTCCTTTCCGGTTACCGCACATCTCAGAGATAGAGGATAATTATGACGTAACAACCGATCTTCATACTGACATTTCCTTATATTTCATTGACCAATATTTTCAGCTGGAGCAAAACCGTTCGTACTGTACGTAGTGACGAACGGGGACGAAGGTGCCACAACCACGACATCCCCCGACGTCGCCAATAGAGGGTTCTCCCTCAGCTACACCGAGATCGCCTGTTGAAAGGCCGAAGCCATGAACTACTTACTATCAGAACAGCTAAGCATATCGGTTGATACCGATCTGGATGTATCACGATGGACACATCCAGATCAAATTGCCATTGATAGGGGGAATACCGTCATTCTGCATGTGCCAACATCAAGCAAAATCTTATAAAACACTCGCTGTGAAATCCTAATTTCTTGAGCTCAAAAGTATAAGGACGCCACCTTCTTGCATCGTATATGCTATATGTACTGACGCAAAAGTAAAATTGGACGTGCTAAGTGGAAAATATTAACGGGTTTGAGTCTGTGAATCTGATAGTAACATTGTAATCACGAAGCTAGATGTAGTGTAAATATATCGAACTTGAAAAGAAGACTGAAATCTACGCATTTCATATTGTATTGTTATATGTTATGCGTTATGTTATGTTACAGTTTTCTTTTCGAATTTTCGTTCAGGTAACATCTGGACACCTTAAGGTCATATTCGCGTGGCAATACGCGAGCTCTATCGCTACGACTCGCTGCGGACTTGTGCCGGTACCGTTTTATCTCCCCGATAGTACGGGTTATAATTAAAATGAGCAATAATAGTCATGTGTTTTAATAACGAATCAAATAAACAAGGAATCACATGTAAACATAGTATTCTATTAATATTACTTTTAACGTGTTAAATGGCGAAAATAAGCTTAATTCTCTATATCACATGGTTGACGGTTGACTCGCTTAGGCACATGTGCTACATTACATAAATTATTTTCAATTCCATATTGCTAACAACTATTGCTAATATTAGAGTTCCTCATAAGTACATAAATAGGCAATGTGAATGAAAACTGCATGCAACAATTATTGACATATCAAATTAAAATTAACTAAGAATTAGATAACATTCATAATTTTCTAAAAGTAAATAATAGTATAGTTCTCATTGTAGTCGCGGCCACAACTAGGCTTGAGTGTAATAAACCGAGTCTACCAGTAATATAAAATAATGTCACAAATAAACGCCAAAAACACAAGTTTTAAAATATTACGCCTCAACAGCGAGGACTTTACCCATCCTCGAGTGTATAGCATTTGTAATATCATCATACCACCTTCCGATCTCCGTTTCGTTCCTCAAGTCCTGGAAAGCTTGGCAACCCTCGATGCTACTCAACACACCGTAGACGGTTACATCAGCCAGGTTAGGTTTGTCTCCTCCTAAGAATGGAGTGCCTTTATTTTTGATGGCTGACATCCACACTTTTGCCGCGTCATACAAGGATTCACGAGCATCATCTTTAATATTGTGTCTGTAACGAGAACAAACGAGATTACATCACATTAATCTGAGCACTCAGCTACTAAAAGATAAAACTTCTCTAAAGGTTATCTGTAAGCGGTCTCGCGTCGATAACCCGCGATTATATAAAGCGCTGACAGATTGGAGGTATATGATGAACACCAGGAAGAGGATTACCTAGCTTTAAGTCTCTTAGCAATGATCCACATGGCTGCAGCTCCAAAGTAGACCATGAGCGAGCACTCCCAGGCTGGGAAGGCCTGCTGCCATCCACCTGCTTCCGAAAACCACTTGAAAGTCTCCAATGCTTCGCCAGGAGTCCGGTATACATTCGGTGACAATGTATGGACGAGAACTTGATCTGCCCACTGCCGCCATTTACGTTCTTCTCTAAAAAATAATTATATATATAATTTTCCAAGTGATGTATGATTATTTAATTTAATGTTTCAATGACAAAAATTAAAGTTGCTAAATAAAAGACATTACCACAGCATCTTTAAAAACTAATATTAAACATAGGAAGGTTAAAAGTAACACATTTTCAGTTACTCATGAATGAGAATTGAATGGCTAAGAGATATTTTCAGTACAAGGACAAAGACAAGCATGTTTTCCATGGCTCACTACAAGCAACTTGTTATATTAACTGATATATACTTACACTTCCAGTACATCTAACTTCTCGTCAAGCACATTGTGCATAATGAAATATTTGTTAGCTATATCTGAAGACTCCTTCCCTGCATCATTTACATATCGGGTGACTGGGTAGAACTTGATGATATCTTTCAGCTTAGTTGACTTGTCAGATAGGTATGTTTCAAGAACAGATATAATCGCTGTGCTGTCTAGAATTTGCTAAAATAAACAATTTAAATCAATAACCATTCATTCTCAAACTGCCATTCTAATAATTTTAGAAAATTATATAAAATACTAAAATAATCTGGAGAGTTCACGGAGATAGTTTGCCTTAGAATAACATAAAAAAATATATAATAAACTAAACTATTACCTGATAACCCCCTTCTACTTTGGCTAACAAAATGGGGACCTTCTTGTATCCCGACCATTTGATGGCCTGACGAAGAACAGCATCTACTTCCACTATCTCATAGCTGATACCACGCGAGTCTAGATAGGCTCGCACCTTGCAGCAAAATGGGCATGTTCGATATTGAAACAGGATGAGGTGAAGATTACTGGAGTCTGATTCATTAATTATCTAAAAAATATACACTTGTTACATATAATAGACAGACATAAACCATAATATTAAACAAATTATGGCATGTGACACTGTATATCCATGCAATAATATAATATTGGCATTAACTGTCTTGAAGGGTTTGTAACTTGTAATTTTTTAAGATTGTGAAGATATTTAGCAAATTTATTACTATTACAATCATATTTAAAGAAATCTTAATTTATTTATTATAAAACATTTCTCTATAGTGTTTTGTAATGCCATTTTATATTTTAAACTTTTAAACAAAAGTAGTATGCAATGTAGTATGCAAACAATTAAACATGCATGTCAGTTAATAAAATTTACTTATGTCTGTGCATTGAATTTTTTTGTAAAAATAAATCATAGTTTAATATTTTCATTAAGGATGAATCTCAAAATCAAATGAACAGGTACCACTAAAGCATAGCATGGTTATAGCTTAGACACTGTGACACTGTATTCTTGGGAAATGGAAGGGTTCTTCAGAGATATTAAAAAAAATAAGGTTAGTGACTACATTACAGGCACTTTTAGACAATTATTTAGGCTAAGTTTTTAGATTCAGAATATATGATAAATTGGGTGTAACACATTGAACTAGCTAATAAATTTCATTACATAAACCCTTAAAGTACACACTTCACAACTAGAACACAGAAGTAGAAGCAGTTAAAATAAGAAGCAATCTATACTCATATTAGCGACATTCAATCAGTCCCCCTCCTAATACTCCGCCCAAGGATAAAAAATAAATTTAATACATGAGGAAATCAGGAAAAAGCAATGTTAAAAATAGTTGGTATCATTGAGATCCTTACTCTATAATGAGGTTTGTATTCAGGTGCTTCTTTTAAAAATGCGAAGTCTTCATTCCCCGTTGGCGCATTTTTCTTCGCATTTACTTTATAGTGAGTGTATCCCCCATAGCCAGCACCGACAAGGACACCGATACTGGCACCAACGAGGGTTATCTTTGCGGTGGATTTGGGAAGCCGAGTTTTACCGGAGAAAAAAAATCTTTGCAGGCTTGCTTTATCTTTAAATAAAGGTAATTTCCGTAATATTGTAAACGTCGGTTTCCACATTTTATGATCAGCGAATTATGTGATCACATGTAGAGAAAAAGAGAAAGACTATATAATACGTAGCAGGCGGTCTGATTTTTTTATAACAATTTTTCTTTTTCTTCCTTTTCGCTATGCCCTTTCGTTTCTCGTTGACAGTTAGTTAACCACATACAGTCTACAGAACATAAAAATTACACTGACTGACTTCAGAGAACTGACCTGTAACTACTGGACTGGCGAAGCAAAGTAGTGTGTTCACGGAACTAATAGAGATTTGACATGTGACAACTACTTATACCGACAAAAAAACAATAAAATTGATCCATCGCATTTCATTTTGTAAAGAAAGAAGAAGAAGATCACTTTATAGGAGACGCTATTTTCATATCATCATGTCACATCCATTATTTTATTTATAATGTGTATTTATTGAATGTTTTATTGCTATTAATTACTTGACATTGGCAAAATACCCGCTAAGTTGCGGGTGAGGCCATTTGCATATCCATTTTATTTCATCGCATTTCATTTCGTAAAGAGAGAAGAACAAGAAACCATACTTTACATTTTTGAAAAAAAATATTCTGTGTGTATTTTTTTCATTAGATCCACATTTGTATTTAATGCCAGATTTTGTTCCGGAGCCGTTGGAGCAGGTGCTATCATCATGCAAAAAAATGTTATCGTTTGTACTATAAATCAAGTCTAGTGTAATAATATGATGTCTATGTTGCCAAACAGATGACAATAGAAGTAATATAGGAGTCAAGTAAAAGTATAAATATCATCTATTACTACTAGAAATGTTTTACTGTTCAAAATGATAACAATTTTTCGTATAAGATATGTATTATTGTTATGGTAAAATAATCACAAAACTAAGATGTCTAAAGCCAGTCCAGTAGTAATTGCAGGTCAGTTAGTAAAGGTAATATCGGTAAAATCCGTGATGTAATAACCCCAGAACCCTTCTTTTTATGAGTACGAAATGCGAGCCAACTGAGAGATTCCTAAAACGATTTGGTCCCTTTCTAAGCGGGTGACATAAACAAAGTTAGAGTTAAATATGTATAACCAAATGTAAATGTAAGCGGATGAGTAGATAAAAATAACATATAATATCCGTAGAGATAAATCTCTAACATCTCTATGAGAGAAAGCAAGATCTTGAACCCGAACCTACCGATTGGATCTATCGACCGACGAAACCAAATCGTACTGTGGGTAGACCCCTTTAAAGTTATTTTTCCTTTATCAACTCATAGCTTCTGCCTACGGGTCGAGCCGCGGTACCTCGATGAAACATATTATCCTATAGCACTTAGGGAAAATATCAGATAATGTTTAGATCTGAAGATTACCCCCTAAATTCTCCCTAATCCAAACTCACAAACTAACAAACGTAGGTTCAGGGATGTATTGACATTCATATTCATATTCCATTAATTTTACTTGGCTGACACTGACAAAATATCTGTGATGATGCCTGAGCCAAAAATAGTTTATGTATAGGTAAGTAAATTACTCTGTGTATATGTGTGTGTATATATCACTGTCGCAACTTGCAATGTCTGTCTGCCCAAATTATCCATTGATTATAATTACTTATCTACAGATTTACTAGGAATTCTGTGTAGTTTAAGATGCGTTGCTACATAACTTCTCAGTTTCTGGCGTGAAAATGTTTAATGGGTGGTCGTTATTGTAAAAGACTGTGTAGAATTAATCTGGCGCCATAAGTACTAAGGTAATTGTCGATTCACATATCGATAGGAGTATTGGCGCGCTGATTACAGTATTTTTTTATGGAGCTATGTGTTTTCTGGTGTGAAATTATTACGTTATTCCTGTAGAGGCGTGGTTATGCCCGAAGCATGCCATCGACGTCGCGGTCGAGGGGCTCCGGGCGCGGGCCGGACGGCGCGCCACGGGCCCAAGTCATAGCGCCCATGTCGGAGCGGCAACAGCTGGCTCTTGTGATGCAAATATCGTCGCAAGATGCTCCTCCAGGTGTGTTATTGTTCAAACTAAAGTTCTATTTACTTTAACAATAAGTGTGAGTTCCCGCCATTTTCATGTACACAGCCGCTCCGACCCCAGCAGAGGAGAGGAAACGTACCAGACAGCAGCGTAACGAACGTGGGGAAACACCATTACATGTGGCAGCTATTAGGGGAGACCATGATCAAGTTAAGAAACTGCTTGATCAAGGTCAAGACCCGGACGTAGCTGACTTCGCAGGTATTCCAATATTGTCTTCTGGTACTTGTACTATGTGTTAGAGCTGTAAAGTGTTGAGATTAACATTGTTATCTATTGGCTGGTTTACTATGAGAAAAAGAAGTCTTTCAACACTTGAATTTCTTATTTTTCCTCTTATGATCAGACCTATCCCAGTCTTTTGTTTAGTGGATATCCATTAAAGAATAGCTCACCGTGGTTTTCATAACCCATAACCCATTATGATGTAGACAATACTATATCACAATTGTTGTAGTGTATAAGATGCTTGATATAATCATAGAAAATTATTTGAAGCCTTTAAGTGATCAAAAGTTTTGTTATTAATAATAAAAAAAAACTTTATATTATATAAATAAACTCATGTATTCTAAATCAGTTATAATATTATAAAAAGGATGGACAGCGCTACACGAGGCATGCAGCTACGGGTGGCACCAAGTGGTGGTTGTTCTCGTAGAAGGTGGTGCAAATGTGAATGCTAAAGGATTAGATGATGATACTCCTCTGCATGATGCAACAACATCTGGAAACCTTAAAATGGTGAAATTCCTTATTGAACATGGGGCTGACCCATTTGCCAGAAATACGAAAGGAAAAATGCCATCCGATTATGCAGCACCACACATCTATGAATACCTGCAGTCATTGAAGGGTAAGTGAATACACAATCATGTTAAACTTGCACACAATATCTAGCCAAAATCTCTAATTACTTTGCTCCTCCTTCACACTTCTTAATATAGTTAACAATGTCTGTTTGTCAGAATTCCCTGAGAGATTTCAAAATTTTATAAAATAATATAATTCAGCTTGTGCTTCAAACTGATTATAATCTTAGGAACATTTTATACAATTTATGATATTTTAGGCTTAATTCTAAAAACACTTAGTTGATACAAATAGTAAGTACAAATGATATTTTTAAATATATGAGTAACAGTCATTTTAAAACAATAAATTTGTACATCACATGAATCAAAGGTGAGGCTACCCATACATTTCCAATTACATTATTGCTTATGTACAGGCGGTAGATTATAAAAGGTAAAGTTAGGGAATTACTGAAATGAGAAATCTTATGTTACAATAATTATAGATCTCATTCATTGGGTACTGTAGTTTTGATTCTGTGTGCAGTGCTTAAAAAAGTCACAGCATTTTTGGTTTCTATCACACTAATACAATTTTACCTAATTTTGTTTGTATGAAAATATTTTTTATTTCTTATCATATCATCTATATTTGTTTCGTAATGTTGACCATTGGTATTTATTTTCGTGCATATTCAGAAAAGATTGTAGCAATACCTATAATCAATCTGTTTTTTGCCCTTATGTAAAAGTTTATTTACTCGGACTGTCCATATGCTCGCTTCAAGTTCCTGTTAATGCCAGAATTCAACACTTATTAAAAGTTTGATAAAATAACTGCACAATAAAATGCACCACATGTACCTACAGACTTATTCAGAAAAAGTATACTTACCTTTGGTTCTGCGCATCTTTAGCGCATTTGTAATCATTATGTAAGGACAGAATTCCTATATATCGATTTAAAAAAATATATTTTAAAACCAACAAATATCAGTTGCAATATTTTGTGAGCCATTTTTCATATTGATATTTTGACTTCACATAATGATTACCCTTTCTGAAACACATGTAAGATATCGGGCAAATTAAAGTCATAAAATATTGTATATAATGTTGCTGGACCCATTCTCCATGACTAGTTATGGCAACCAATACATAAAATTGTACATGATTAATTCATGTTAATGTGCAAGATTAATTTAGTAAACAGCCCAAAGTCTTGACTGTGCAACGCAACCAAGAACCATATCAAACTGGTCTGGTGGAAGTGATCTGTTAATAAGGCGTACCCTTGGAGCTTTATTAAACCACAGACGGGACCTGCAGTCTGCCTCCTTTCAAGAGGTGTTCCAAGTACTTAGAACCAAGAAGACTCCAGTGCACCTGCAGTCAGACGGAATGGCTAATAGGTCTAACCATACATTGAAAAACGACTCATTGGACATGGTAGACAATCAACAAAGAGCTGCTGCCCTTCCCTGCAGTAGACTCTGATAGGACATGAATGATAATGAAGTAAAGCGTATTATGTATAAACCAGTATCTTTGTCCTGTGATCTGTCTAGAAATGGTTGCAGAGGGGACATAATATCGCGCGTTTTCTGTAGTATTTCACCCTTCCATTTTATGTGTTGAACATAATAAGGTGTCCTTATTATTTAGGTAATTGGCAAAAAATCACAGACCCGTATGTAACAATAACCTGAATCACGGGTTTTAAATATTGCCAATAAATGTTTTTTAATCCATCTGTACTGCAAATATATATATATATAATATAAATGTAATGTTTAACAAGTAAATAATCTCAAATGGTGCACAAAATTGTACACTTCAAATGCTCATAAATAAATATAAATTATTGAACATATTCATAGTACATGAGCAATAACTTGTATACATTCCTAGTCTAAACAAATTTGTCAAAAAAGTTTTTAGTGCTGACTACTTCTCTATGCCTGATTTGTGCAGTGCTTATGAACTTTAGGATTCCTAAAATTACTTTTTTGAGAAAGACTGACACTTATTGTATACATACTTATCTACCAAACAATGTTAACCTACTTATTTACGAAATGTGTTCCTATAATAGATATAGGAATCATGTTTAGGGTGACATTTTATGAGATTTTTTGTTACACATATATATTTTTGCCTTTTACTGTATATGCTATTACTAATCTGAATACAAGCAATAAGTTTGAAAATTAAAAAAAAAGTGAATTTGATGTTGAAACCATTGATCTATTAAAACAGTAGATCAATGGTTGAAACTATTGTTCACATATGTCTGAATCAATTACCTAAATTGTTTTCCTACGTTACAATGTCGTTTTATACATAGGCACGAAGATATAGTAACTTTATTATATATGAGACATAGGAATAAAAAACCGTTTTACAATATAATTTATTTTACATACATATAGGTAGGTAGGTACATAGATATATGGACATACACCTCATTCTCACGGATAAGTAGCTAACTAACCTTATGTAACACAAAAACAATGCTTTTATAAAACTGGTCCTCTTGCACGCTACACTTGCGTGTTTTATCACGAAACATTAAAAATAAAACATAGGTATCGTTACGTTACGTACAAAACATTTTCTTTCGATACAATAAATGATTGTACGCTGCTCCTCTTTAGCTGCGCGGCCGAAAATTTCGAGATGTCTTTGTGCAAAGCGTAGATTAAGACACTGGCAAAAGACCGGCCTTTTATCTTTTGACCCAATTTACCTACTGCGCAGAACTAAGAAGTCCGTCCATATAAAATGACGTCATACCTTATTATTGATCGTATACCTACCTACTTTACATCACGAGAGTCGGAACGGGAGCATTCACTATTGACTCCGGACCGCGACGTCTGTGCCCCGGACATACCTGCAACAAAGATCTACAAGGAAAATTCCCCTGATGTACCTACCTAACTCTCGTTTTTGATAACGTGACTATGTATTCATAAAAAAATATACCGGTGACCGGTGGTAGGTATGATGGTGCCGGTACCATTATAGAGGTAGCTACCTAATGAAGCTATCTTGGCTTACATATTACTTCAGTAAAATTTTTGGCAGTTGCATAAATAGGCTTTCTTCGTATTACCTAGGTAGTCATAATAGGTAATATTATCTACCTACCTATTTTATGTTTGTATTTAAGTGTCTAAAAATAACTTTGATGGCCCACCAACGCGTTAATTTGAAAAGAAAATAACCTGGTGATTGAGCGAACTCTTAAACTAGAACTAAAAACCTAGATAAATTTAAGTACGTAAGCATATTCATTCTCGCTCGTACCAAAGAGTTCATAAATATGAGTGACAGTGACAGCATGCTTTCTCGACGTTACGATCTTCCTTGCGATACAAAAACATCAAGATTTCCTGCGAGGCTCTCAGTGCTCTAAAAAACAAGCGGAATAAAAAAGTATGCTCCTCATTTGGATCGATGAGGCGCCCCTTTTTCTTTTATAATGTTCATTTAGTAGGTTTCGGTGGCGAGTAAGTACGTACTCCAACCAAAGTGAAGTTCGCAAGGAACGTTGAAATGCATGTCGCATGAAGAATCCAGTGCTGCCAGAGTCCTTGGGTTCCCGCTAAACTAGGGAGTTTTTCAACAAAACAATTATATATATTAGTGGACAGATTTTAATTATTCTTGGACTTCAAGATATTGATTAAAAGTGTGTGTTTATATTCAAAGCTTAAAAAATAACAAAGATCGTAAGCGGGAGAATTGGCGCAAATGCAGATTAAATACTATATTGTGGCCGTTTTCATTAGTTTATTACAATAATGGTGAGTAATTTAATAAAATAGATAGATTATCGGAATAATGATTTTACCTTAAAAAGTGTTCAATTATCAATGTCTAACTATACTAACTGCAATGTAACTTTAATTAAACTTTCTTCTCGCTTGAATGTGCCATGAATTAACTTGTTTTTTGTATGCTCGAATTAGAGGAAATTACTGACAAGTCGCGGCCGAAATAGCAATTAACGGCCTGGTTTAGTTAAAAAGAATTGGGCTAGCGCGTCGTCATTTTAAAACTGCTTCTGAAATACTCGGCTTCTATTTTTTTATAAATAATTTCACTAGCTAGCCTTTATTTTTAACCGACTTCAAAAAAAGGAGGGAAGTTCGAATGTATATATTTTTTTCTTCATCCATTTAAACCTTGACCTAATCAATTGTTCTCAAATATGATGTCCATTGAATAGAATTCTCTTTTCGCTTTCCCCCGCTGTGATAATGGTCTAACTGCGAAAAAATACCTTTAAAAAAATAACATGTGATCGTGATGCTGAATATGAGTGGATACGATTTGAATAATTTTAATGGGTTCATTTCGTACGGATAATATATGAAAATTTAAATTATTAAAAAAATACAGTTTTTCTTTAGTTTGCCGCGTGGCATTACTTCCCAGAGCTTGATCCTTATCAACGACATTATAATATTATGATGCAATAATACAGTTGTTTCTTTATTTTTAAAACCAAGGGGTGTATTTCCCGGCTATGGAAATTAAAAACAATCTAATGAATGATGCAGTATTAGTTTGCATGACTATCGGCCCTTCGACTCCTATAAGCATTTTTCGCTATTCCCTATATTTAGTTTTGGATTTGGCTATTCACGCTTAATGCAAAATTCACCCTGTAGTGTAAATCGGCACGAGAGAAAGTAATTTGATAGTCAATTTGACATCATCCGTGATATTTATAACATCCCTGTATTATATGCGCCTAAATAAATAATGCGGCGATTCATGACGCCCAGGTAATTTGATGGGTAAAACTAACCACCAGATGGCAACACTGACTGCATATTTTCGTTACTCATGATTTGGATTATTTACGGCAGTAAACTAACAGTTGATACATGTCTGATAATTTTTTTTTAATAATTTCTCGCGATGTACCTTTTGGTTTAATAAAATTGTAAAAACCCGTGAAGATTTCATATTTATTAATCAGCTCGTGTAACGGAACGACTTGGGCGTGTTGCTTTGATTGTCTTGAATGAATGATGGCCGATCCCTGGTGCCAACTTCGTGGCGATCTTGTGGAGCGACTTAGTATAAGTTTTTATTGTGGAAAAATTGTGTGCAAACAAGTGTAAACTAACCAAAGTGCCTGAGGACGTGAAATGCAAAGGAGGACGCTCTCACACAGCAAAGGGGAGTCAACAGTTGCATAATATTAGTATATGCCGAAGTCCTAAAACCATGTTGCACGCCGCACGTATATAATCCGCGATCGTGCTATGACCCCTGAGTACACATATCTATTGACCCGACTGACGTGACAATGTCATTATTATGTGTAATAGACCTTATTATAACTTAATTGACAATTAGTTGATTGTTTTGCTGGACGTTCACCTGCTATCGAAGCCGTGATAATAATATCGTCGTAAACACTTGTGGAGGCGCTGAGGTAATTCCGTTCTGTATGGTACTCATATTTGATGTCAAAGATTAGTTAAGTCTCATGCAGCTGGTAAAATCATTATCCGTTTTTATATCTAAATTAAATTAGGTCAATCTTTATGTATTGACTTTTCCGACACAATTAAAGCATGAGTAGGTAACTGAGGCAGTCTGCATCAAAATTATTAACCTTAAATATTTATTTCATAGTACCTACATAATAAATTTGTTAGTATTCATGTAATTTTTTATCATTTTGTTAATATTTTCCTGTTAACAGTTGGTTGGAACATACTATAATAATTGAGTAGGCAGTGTACCTGTGTAAGGATAAGGTTATAATTTTTAAATAATTTTGAAGTCTATATAAAACATTCAAACTTCATAGCATATCTGCACTTGATCATGTTGCTGGCTTTCAATTTGGCATGTAAAGAAAAAATGTGAAATCTGAAACAAATAAAATAATGGCTTCCACATTAGTCTGGTATTTTGTTGTGTGTCAGCTTATGCTATATCAGCATATAACTAGTCCTAATAATGTCTGGCTAGATCTACTTGTAATTTAATTAACATGGTATTTTATAGTTTATCCTGATAAAATGATATTTGCATTCATACATTTACCTAGAATAAGGAATTGGGTAAAAGTTATATTAGACATCACTAATAAGAATTTGTATATAGCTCAATAAACCTATGGCCTAAACTAACCTTACCTATAGTCCTTGAGTTAGAATGATTCTATAATAGTGAACATCAAGTGCTTCAAGTTGGACCCCTATTTCATCACAGGGGTTATGTTGGATATAATTAAGGGTGGTGTATGTACAGCAATAGGCAACAGATGAATGTAAACTTTTTATAATAGTATTTTCATTAACAGATAATAACGTGAGAGCTGCGCACGTCAGTCGGGCGAGGGATGACAGCGTCAAGAAGGGTTGCAATGCCAGTGGTAACAGTGATTGTAATAAGCGGAACAACATGGAGGCCCTAGCGCCGGGTGAGCATTTCGATGGCAAGGATATCGCCACACAGGAAAAAGGGGGCGGCAATGAAAGCGGAGATGGTCAGTAATACTCTACTAACATATTGTTAGAGCCATAACATCTATCAACTATTGAGCCCACTAGTTTCCTGTGCGAAACAACATCTGATCAATAATATCATTTGCATTAATTGCTTTTTTTTTTCATTGATTACTGTCACTAATACTCTATGCTTATAAAATCATTATAAGGGTTCATTACCTCGAATTAAAAATAATAGAACCCTTTTAAGTTTACTTCTGCATCTGTTAGTCTGTCAGCAGTTTCTCTTAGAAACTGTATGGCATAGTTGTCTATTGAATTTTGTTTTTATAATGTCACCAAAAGTGGCTCATGTAATTTTAAACGGTATTCTATTCTAAGTTATATAAACATAGAGTGTGATTTTAGCATTTATTTATATTTTATTCTAAACCATCATAATTTTTTAATATCTTACTAATGAATATTGATTGATACATTGTCAACAGACGGCGCGCAGCTCAGTAGCGGAGTGGTGTCCTCGACACAAGATGAATCAAACAAAAGAGCATACGAAGAAATCCAAGACAATGACACGACAGAAGATGAAGTATCAAAACGAAAAAAGCGGAAAGAAAACGAAGAAAAGGAGCTGATGGCGAAGCCCGCTCCCGTAGCACGCGGCGGACCCGGCCGGTATTAATACTTATTACAAACATAAAACACATTTTTAATAGGTACTAGTTGCAATCAATACCTAAAACTAAGAAATGTAAAAGTTAAGAGCTTAATCCGATTTTTCCGTTATAATATGATTAAAGCTATTTTTTTCTGCAGATCCTAATCTCTAATATACATCGGAACATCAACCAAGTCAAGGATAGTCCTAGCAAACAATCTAATTTGGTTGACGGCTTAGTTTACTTTACAGCATCTTAACCGGCAGCAAGCCTCCCGGACCTGCCAGCAAGACCGGCGCTGTGCCGCTGGGGAAAAGTGGAGGCTCGCAGAATACGGGCAAAGGAGGAGCGGGCTCGTCGGGGAAGGGCAACCTTCAGGCGCAGGGGAAGGGAGGCGGCGCAGGTGCCAAGGCCGGCGGGCAAGGTGTACATCAGGTACTGATATCCTAAAAATCAATGCATGTGGTGAATTTCAATTTTAGGAATCAAGTGTTGAATGGTTGTTTTTGATATTATTATATTTATGTAAAGTAAAAAATTAATGTCAATTACCAGTCAATTTCGATTACATCCATAACAGTTGCGGAATAGACGATTTCCTACAATTTTACCTTAAGTAATATGGGTACGTTTTTTAAGTTGAAATACATAGAAATTCGTGTCTTATCAAGGGCAAATCATCTGGCGGCGGGAAAGGCGGTTCCGGCCTCCAAATAGGTAAACAGGACAGAAAGAGTCCAGTCGCAAGTCCGAAGCTGAACCAAGGCAAGGACAACGACGATGGGGATGAGCCGAAGGCGCATGAGTCCGCCGCTCCTAAAGTTCCACCACTCAAGATCGTGATTCCTGGTGGCGCGAGTGGCTCGGGCGGTCGGAACGAACAGGAGGGGGAAGGTAAGCAGTGATTTATTTTATACTTCTTGGATTTCTGAGAGTAACTTGCTTCTTATGGTTTCATTGACAAAATAAACCATATAGGTGCAGCATGTCTATCTAACAGCCATATTATTTGGCAGATTTATCGATGGCGTGATTTGGTTTTCGACTTAGGTTGGCTGGCATTAGGCATATAGGGCTAGTTAATTAGTACAGAATTACTAATGAATAAAACATGTGCATACATAAATAAAAACAATCATTTTCTTATGTGATCTCTTCTTGACAATTTTCACCTAATGTATTATGTGAATTGTATTTTTATCACCACAAATATGTCATCAATGTTTGTTTTATCAACAATGAAAACTGATTAAAGGTCGTTACACGGAATTTATTTATACATATTGCATTTTCATCAGAAACGAAGCATATTCTTAAGCGATTCCTGTTTGTAACACTTTAAAAACTCGCAGTCCTTTTTATGTCCCACTATTGGGTACCGGCCTCCACTTAATGCGAGAGGGATTAGGCCAGTGCGGTTTGGCGGACTTAACACATCTTTCGAGGGGTTCTCTCAGACGTGCAGGTTTCCTCACGATGTTTTTCTTCACCAATTGATTTATTTTTTTGTCATATTATCTTAAGAAAGTTTGCCTGAATGTTATAGGCAGTCCCGTGAAGTATCGACTGCCTACTCACGCAGCATAATATTTATGTATGTTGTTCATATGTTATTAATATATTATAACCATAGAATTGTTACTTTAACAGATTTTTAAAATTGAGTTCCAATTATGAAATATTAGCCTGTAAAGTAGCCTTTTTACCTGCTTTTATATTACTATATCAATTATAAGATATAATTATTACAGATCAAAGATAATTATATGCAGGCCATCAGCTCGGACCCTTTAACTTTAATGTACTTTTTAGGTGGCTCAGGACAAAGAGGCAGTGGCAAAGGTCGAGGGAGCGCCTCCACGTTACCCTACATCATTCCATGCACCAGTAACGACGCGGGCCAAACGTCCGACAGCTCCGACGGCAACTCTGACGATAAGAGGCCTGGCGAAGGAGGAAAGGTAATATACAAGGTTCTGTATGCCTTAATAATTTATATGTGTTTTTATTTGAGTTAGCTTAGAGTATAATGTTATATACTCCATTGATTTGCACTTATATAGTTTTCAATTACTTTACTATTTAGAATTCTATCTCATCTTTGCATTTCACTCATCGCTCTAAATAATTGTTGTGTTATATTACGTTAATATGTTGATGTTTAATTTAACTGCAATTCAGAAAGCGAACCTCAGATATTATCGTCGATAGTGCCTTCGACGGTAAAAAATAGAAAAGTTTTTGAAAAGGGCAGCAATATGCTAAATGTTATGTGCCTCAATTTAAACCATCTTGAGATATTTATATATCAAGAAATAAAACATTTTAACCCTCTTCACATTGCATTCCAAAAAAAAACCTCATTCTTCAAATACATGTAAATCTGCCCATGAAATAACATTTTTACATGTAATTCAACCTTCTATTCATCCCTTTTGGGGGTCATTATCAAAGATACAGGCTAATTGTTACTATTCAAATTTCACGTTTCTATTTTCAGCTGTTTGAAATCAGTGTTGATGAATAACTCAAAACTAGCTTCTTTAAACAAATTCAATATTCTCTAAAGGTCGGACAAAGGGTACTCCGCTCTCACAGGACGAATGATGGGGAGAAAGATAAGGAGAGGACGTCGCCTATGAGAAGCACAGACAGCCGCTCCACTGTGAGTCATGCTCAAGCTAACTTGAACTCTAATAAAAGTCCACCACCCTCAGGCTCTGTAAGTACAATACATAATTATTAGGTTAGAAACTATTGATTGATAAGGCAAATACAAAAAAAAATAAACATTATTATTATAGATACAGAGTCTAAAACAGTAATATTGATTAAATCTGCCTGAACGTGCATTACGCGGAAACCTTCTGAAACCAGGCATTTTAATTAAGCTTGGCATAGTGATCAAATTACAAAGACGATGTTATAAGTTGCATTGCTGTTGTGATACTGTTGGCTTGCGTGGAGCCACGGCGTTTTATATGTAACTAGTCATACTATAGCGACTGTATTTTTAGGGTCAAGACAATGATATGGTGTCAACATCCAGTAGTACCGGAAGATCTGAGTCCTGTAAGTGTGATGTTCCTAAGATCGGTAAGAGTTTAATTTGTTAATTATTATTCTAGACCCAATAATTTTGTTGTTTTCACAGCATCACACGGAGGGCACACAACAGAGTTACATCCCAGGAAGAGAAAAATTAAAGCTTCAAAAGATGGGCACTCTCGCGATCCCTCGAAGAGTGACCATGGTCAAGAAAGCACCCTCAGCCACAATATCACTCACTCCAATCCATATCAAATGTATATTCATATTCGGAAACAGGTAGGTTTACGGATAAAACATACCCACCAATAATACATACTGCATCTTTCAGGTAAGTATAATTTCTAAAGTTGTGATGTTTTCCAACAGATTGATCGCCGACAAAAAGGGTTATTTCCAGTAAAACCCAAACCCCCAAAAGACTTCAACAAATACCTGATGAACCGATGCACATACACACTCCAAAGTAACGTGAACCCTGACGCTCAGGTAGAGATACCGATCAATTTACCATCACAGATGGTAAACGAGTTTATATCTCAAGAAAAAGAGAGGTAACAGTGATTTATTTTGCTATTTTATTCAATATAATATTGAACGAGTCTAAGTTCACATAAGTTATTCTACACTTTGCAGAACTCAACTGCGGAATCAACATCAAGTAGAAAAAGAAAAGCTTGTGTTGGCTGTCGAACAAGAAATATTGCGCGTTCACGGGCGCGCCGAACGTGCTGTAGCTAACCAGGTAATGCAACTCCTAATTTATTTGTATAAAAGGTTAACTAAATTAGATGTTGGGTGACACACAGCTTTTTTGTTACGACAGGCTCTTCCTTTCTCTGTGTGCACGATACTGCGTGACAAAGAAGTGTACAATGTATTGGCTCCAGAGCAGGAAGAGAAGCGCAACGCGCAGCGATCCCGCTGTAACGGCAGACAAATTAATTCGTGGCTCCAAGAAGTCGACGATAAATGGGAAAAAATTAAGGTATATGTTGTGCTATAACTTAAGTTGATCGTACATAAAGAGTAGTCGTGCGTTTACTTAGAGTAAGGCTGAGTCCATCCGATCTGTACATTCAGTTTTCCAAAAGTTGCACTGTCCCGCATAATAATATTCAAACAGCCTATTATTTTATATAATTGTATTAATCTCAGGAAGGAATGCTTCGGCGCCAACACACGGAGGCACAAACTCTACACGCAGTCCAGACCATGGGTTGGGAGTGGAAATTGAAGGAATTTGGCATCTGCGAATACAAATCAACGCCAAAAATTGATTCAACGCATGTACCCCAAATACATGTGTCGAATTTTGACTTGCCCGCTTGAATTTTCAGTTCATATTACCTGAGTTCATGTAAGGTCTTTACGAGAAATCGTAATGACATAATAATACAGTCTTGAGTTTTTCTCGATCGTAACGTTATAACATCAATTGGTAATAAGAATCAAGCGGAGCTACGAAATTGGATTATAAATCTAAATTTCTCAACGGATGTTGAGCCTTCTTTAGATTCTCCCGCGCCCCATCTTTCGATGACCTGTCATTCGTGATTCTGTAATGGAATGACTTGTTACCGGGATATGGCCCAAATTTTAAGAGTTATTTTTACAAGGAGGAATGCTTTGAGTGCTGTCCTTAATATCCTTGTTTAGTTTAAAATCATGACGATTATTGTAACTTGTAAAGCAGTTTTAAGTTTTCATTATTTAAGAATTAATATTTTATGCGCCCCTGCCGGGTATATTGGAAAAACAATAAAACCCTGATTAGTTAGATTTTTCCTTTTTTTAAATAATTATACAACTAGTTTTAAAACTAACATATATGAAAATCATTTTATAAGGTTTTATGATAGTTTGAGTTTAATGAATGAATGTTAAGATGTTATAAATGATTATATTTTATTATATGGCCTCGTTGGCCTAGCAATAGTAAGCGCAGCTATCTATCACCTTGTCCTAGGTTCGAATACCCAGTACGGCCAATTATTCTCATAAAAAAAAAATTACACATTTTTAACAGATCCCCTAAAAACCGTGTTTGGTAAATAACAACACGCTTTTTCCCTTTATTTGGGATTTATACTCATATAAAAAAATGGCTGGCTGGCTGGTGGTGGGTGTCAAATGATACACCTGTATACCCTAACTGGAGGATATCTGGAGTATTGACATTTACTTACAAATATTTGCTACGAGTAATTTCTCGTATCTTATAAGTATTTAATACTGAAGCAATGTTTCCGCATTTCACACAATTGAAAGCTTAAGCTACCTAACTTGATTCGATGTTTTTCTGATATATTTTTAAAAAATTGCAGATCCCACTGTTTCACGATATCGTGGTTTTTTAATATTCATGAACATTGTTTCATTGGTAAATACAGGTTTCATTTTGAATTAGTATTCTGTGGTAAGATCAGTAGGGTAAACATGAACTCATAATGTAATAATCGTCATCGAGTAAGCATGTTGTCACGATCATTGTTCTTTTTTAAGTATGTTGTGTGAATGGGACGGGAGAAGCTTATGTTACCCTTGCCGATATGTAAGAAATCCTGCTTTAGATACAGATCAGTTAAATATAATAATTTAATTGGCATTTAGAATGTACATGTTAAAATGTTATGTACACAGTTTTACTTGAATTTTGATAAATAAAAATTATTTTATCTTGTCTGTTCTAATGTCGTTAAAGGGACGTAATGTTATATGGAAACTTTCGTGTATTTTAAAGTATTAAATAGTATCATTGCTTAGAATTCTGATCTGCTTGGCAAATATTTTCTTAATAAATCAGGACGGCGCCCCCTTCTGACTGACATCTATTTATTTTATAAATGATTTAAGATAATGTAAGATTATGATCGTCTACTAGAGAATATTTTCTAAACTTTGTCTTACTCATACCGAGTTTAATAAAAGATCTCATAAAGCAAAAGCGTTTTGTTTTCTTCAGAATCGTTTCCTTATGATCTCATTATCAAAAAAAATATAAAATTAACTTTTCAAAAATGTGCACTGTAAATCAGTAGTTTTTTTTTATTATTGTAAACAGAATACTCTTTGATTAAAAAATATAAGCTATTTTAATAATAATCTTACTATTATGGAAAACATCATCACTTCGGTGAGGCTTAAAATAAAAGTAATTTTACAATTTACTAGCTCTTATTATGTTCAAATTTGATTGATTAAATGGATTTACTAGGATTTGATTACTGTACATAACATATCTACATAATAATATTCAACTATGTATATGTGGAACTACTTTACAAAAGAGGTAATTTTCTTATGAAATAGCGATGCCACATTGCACCAGTAAATGCAGCAAGGCAATACCAAGTGACTATGTAAGATAGATGTTCATTTCTTAGAGTAACTCTCGTCTGATTAGGAATAGGCCATCCTGCTGGAGGGTCTGGGATACCCCTGGCATCAAGCCACACTGGAGAACATCCTATGTTAGCACTCATTTGTTCTAAGTCTCTGAAAATAAAAAAATACAAATCAAACTGCCTGCAACTTCATACACCTAAACTTAAGTTTTTTTTTACTATTCCATGGTAAAATTAAGGATCCATACATCACAACTCTAATGAATTCAAGAGATGTTGTGGATTACTTTGGAATGGAATTAGATTGAAACACTAAATGCTTTACCTGTGATATGTGTATGACATAAACAACAATCCAAGAATGGTGCATTTGGCTTTTGTCAATACTGAACTGTTTTTGTAGAGGATAATTGAGGGGCTACTAATCAAATCCTAAAATACTTTCAATAGATAGAAATCAAGCCTGTTTGTCTTATTAGTTTATACACACATTTAAATCTTATGTGAACATGTTTCAAACTCAGCACAGATTAGTGGGTACAGGGAGACTTAATCTCGGGAAATTTCAATGACCTGGCCCCAGTATCAAGCCTCAGCTCAATTCATAACAACAACTATGAAATGATTTTATTAGTATTGGCACTTACCGGTAAAACCAGGATCCCTTTTCAGGATGATTTTTAGGCATAAAAGGAGCTCTTTTTTCTGTTAATCGAACAACTCCAGTCAGCTCTACTTCTCCTTTTATGAAAGATGACTGCCGTTTCTCCTTGGGCCGAAGATTTTGATGAATCCAACCACGATTTACTAATATAACCTCACTAAGGAGAAATTAAGAGCACATAATGAATATTAAATACTTACAGGATATGTATGATATGATATTTTAATGTGGTTTATTATGCAGAGAATCTATAAATCTTACCCAGTATCTGCCAAAATGAATGGTGTTATGACCAACCATCCTTGATTCTTTTTTGGATCGGATACAAGAGAGCCAGCTCTTGGTATACCTGATCCTTCTTCCACTAAAGCTCGGGGGCCAATGAGTATTTCTTTGTCATGAACAAACTGTCCCCTTATTTTAACAGGTTGGTATTCCATTTTATCTAATTCTGTGAAACTAGAAGGAGTAACACATTTGAATTTTTAAAATTGTCTTGCAGGAGAAAGTTGTAAGTACCTAAACTGGACATACTCTGACTGAATATAACAATTTATAGAGCACATTGAAGATGTTTATTTCTAAATAATATTTGGGATACCCATTATAAATTATGAAATATTAATTGTTCAATACTGACTCCCGAGGAATATCCACAGGTACTGAATTAGTTTTGGCTGCCATCATATCAATAAGTCCAAGCTTCCATTGCAGACGATAAACTTGCCAGCAACCCAAGGTAAAAGAACCAACAGGGAGTACCTGAAACCGAAACAGTGAAGGACTTGCTTTTTTTCATTAAAATAACCTTATTAATATGGCAGTGATTATTTGCTGTATGGTGGAAAAGGATACATTATCAATACAATACCAGTAGAATCCACTTGAAAATTTCGCCGGGTTCCCTGTTCGTTCTCGCTTTTTGCGCTTTGAGCAAATGAGCCACTTTTTGCGCTTTGAGCAATTGAGCCACATCAGATTTACATCTTATTCCATCTTTAAAGATTTTAGGAGGTACGTTGTAATTAATTACAAATTGTCTTGCAATTCTATTTAGGCTGGGAAGCATTATTGTTATTGACTTGATTGATTGAATTTCAATTTCTATCCCTCGCAAATCCTCTATCCAATCCAAAGAGAATATAATTACAATTCACAGAACATATATACCACGGAATATTACGAATGAAAACCTTCTATTAGTGGATAACATAGAGAAATTAGCAAGTGCACATACATTTAGTAGGGGGTATTAGTGTAGCATTATTTTCTCTATGCAAGATCTTATGCTCTGTCAACGGGATCCTAGGATTCCATCGGTAGAGATGGTTCTATTCTGTCTATGTAGGATCCTCATTTTGCTTCAGAGATCATCTATGATCGCAATTAATCAAAAACATTTTATTAATCTGCACATTGCTATGTGTTTTACTCATCTAGTTACCTACAATGATAAATATTTTTATAAAATTTTCGGGTGTCTATGAATTAATTTTAAAATTTTCCTATAAAAGATTTTATTTCTTGTTTTAAATATCATAAAATAAAGTATGGAGATTTGAATGGCGCCCCTAGTGGACCGTATTCAAAACATTCAATTCCCCATACTAAATGTCTAAATACGTAGGCCATAAAGTATACAGGTAGCCTACGAATAGTCACGCACTTGACTTGCGGTGGTGTATGAGGATTGGAAGATGTTACTTTACCGGAGCGAACACCTCAAAAATATTGTGTTTGAGGTATAGTAGTGTTACGATTTTGTACTATTATTTGTTTAACTTACAGCATCATATCGATAGCATAGTATTAAAGGTATTTATCACAGGTTTATGTCTGTGGGATTTATGAGAAAAATATTTTACTGAGTGGCTCCAAATACTAGTACCCGAAGCCGTAAATCAAAATGAAAAAAGAAAGTAACTTACTTTTGGCGGGAAATTGAAGATTTTGTTTTATTTCCTGTTTATTTCTTTGCTTATAAAGAGAAAAATAGGGTACGCTACCGCATGGGCCATTTTTTTTGTAAATATTAAGGAGGTAAGCTTTTCTATTCTCTTTTTAATTTATATTTGCGTTGTACATATTGCTTTGAATTATAAGTAGCAAAAATATTATTAATAGTGGAATATGGAAAATGAGATTCGCAGATTATGAAATCTAGAAATCTCAGCGGTACGTAATTTGGCAAAATTATTAATAAATACTTCCCTACCTATATAGTTCTATTATTTTTTATTTGACACCGACAGAAATACCCTCATAAGCACAAAAGAAGTAAGACCATTTTTTTAAGGTACCCCTTAACAATAATATTTAGTTATTAATTTAAAGATTTAGGTCCAGGGGGCGGGAAGGAGTCACAGTGACCCAATTAAATAGAATCGTAAGCTCATGCTTAGGATTTATAACTCCTACGAAGTAGGAACCTTATTTTTTGCCTCTGGACTCGACTAGAACGAGTGGTTTCATACAAGTTTGAGGCCATTCTTTGTCTGCTCTATATAATATTTTTTTTTCATCTATATCACAATAGGTATCAATAAGTAAGTAATAAATTTTATGTAAAATATTATCGACAAAATTATCTAATCAGAATTAATTAGGCTACTACTTAACATATAACGTTCCGTGAGGTAGAATAGGGTACATGAAATGGAACGAATTTAGTACTTGTGTACTAGTAGGTAGTAACAATAATGTGGTAATAATATCGCCTAAGCGTGCATAACAGGTGTTGCGAGAAGAAACATAAGAAATTGAAAATATTTTGAACCATGTGGCACTAGTTGGCGCGTTTTAATGACACGTAGCGCGGCAACGCGACAACGATAACACGATAGTGATTCCATATGTCGGTAATATCATATCGATATTTTATATATTATTATAATTCAAAAAGGGTATACTACGATAAGACCGTGCACTTCTTTAGTTCGCTTAAGAAGCGTACGGTACGAAGGGTAGTACCTATACCCTTTGTAATCACGAACGAACGTTTGTGTAATCATTTACAAATGCGCTAAAGCGCACGCAGGTTCTAAGGATAGTGTCTATACCATATTTGATTCACGTTTTATAAATGTGACAGTATGATAGCTGTATGAAATAGTGTTAAACCCATTTTTTATGCTTGAAGTAATAACCAGAATAAAGTAGGTACCCACATATTATAAAAGCAATAAAGAACAATTCATGTGGTTTGAATGTTGGTAATTAAAATTCGAGTATCAAATTTCTCGTTAGATATAAGTAAAAACTTTGAAGTCTGTTTTGTTAATTTTATTTGGTCTGTTGTTCTGGTATTTTTGTTGTGTGGTATGTTTTGATTGTTTTTTTTTGTTTTGGACTGCAGGCAAGGCTGTTGTAAGAATATAGATCAATGAAAATCAAGTATGTACCTACTTACGGTTACGAACCTGCGCTGGTTGATATCCCTACCTACTATACCTACTCGTGGCTTATCTACATAATTGCGTGATAAAACAAATTGGGTCGGTGTTATGAGTAACTACTTTATTAGTTAGATAAAAGCCAGACGAAGTCGGTAGTTGTTAGGTCTAGTCTAGGTCATGCCTAGGTCCTATGATAAAATATTAAGTACCTATTACGCGCCGGATCGATATCGATCAAATAGATACTTATTTTAAATATTACCACATCACTATGAAAGGATGGGCACTGATGGAATGGTTTTTTTAATCATTTGTGACAAGCAGTGTTGGAGGCGCACGCGCATATTGACATGGCGAAGATAGCCAGCGGGGACGTGACGGTAATATTTGAAAATATTTTGTATTAATAACAATATTATGTTAATTATATAAATGTAAATTTCAAGACCATTGATTATGCGAATATAACTAAATTATTCTGCTCTGCGAAATTTTGTATTCGATAAGTAGGTTTCGGTATTTGGGTACTACACCTATACGTAGGTTTCGTTTCATTTAACCAGCTGTTGATATTATCTTTCTGGTGGTGCCTTTTCTTTTGGAGAAAATAACTTTTCTAATTATAAAGTTATTAATCAAATAAGATTATTAATGAGCAATAACTTTGTAGATATTATGTCACCCATAAAGCACTTTGGTACAAATTCAATCACTAGGTATCGTTAAACTGGGTTGTAACTATAAGTATATACGAGTAGAAACCAATATCTGTGATAGAAACTAATGTCCCCATTAATTGAGTATTTCCAAAAATATAACTTAGTTACTACTTTATTAAGTACCTATACGGTATACCTATGTATTAAAGATATATCTACGACTACGACTAGGTTCTACGACCTCCTCTATTATATTTCTGAATGCCATAGTTTAAGCACCTATGCACACGATGACTTCGCGCGCTCTTTATCATGGAAAAAGTTGTGGTGTTCCAATTAATACGAGGTTAACTCTGCAGTGGTCAGAATGGCTGGTGCAAACGAACGACGTGAGCCAGCTGTGGGCGGCGCAGCCCACGTACCTCATCTCCCAAGCTGTCTACATGGTAGCCGGGCTACTCACGCTCGTACATGGTAATATGATTCATTCATGTGTCCGTCCTTTTTAGAGTTTCGTCGTCAACTAAGGACACCCCGGCACTTTCGTCACAAGCCTGTCTTAATCCGGGTAGCGGATTTAATACAAATATAGGTCTATTGATTTTTTCTAAATTATTGAAAGGGATTATCACGATGCCATGTGTATAGCGAGTCAATTGTGAAAGGATCCGCGACGTTGGCCTTGGCAGTGAAGAAGGGGACAGGCACAACTTTGTAACCTATGTAGTAATTACTACGTAGTAATTTTGTTTGCAGCATTCATTAAGGGTGGTAGATGGCCATACCTGTGGTTGGGCACGATTATCCACGGACTTCTCACCGATAATTTCTGGCACTTCGTTCTGCCGGAGTACGACAACTTCTGGCACTCGCAAAGCCCCATCATGTTGCTAGGAGCGCGGCTACCACTGCATATTATATTCGTGTGTAAGTATGACCAATCTGTGTGGCTTCCCGGGACTCCTGACTTAACTACCTAATCATCATTAAGAAAGTGATCCCTTAATACCATACTTATTTATAAAAATATATGAGTGGATCTACGTAAAAATATTGTGCTTAGGTCATTTCCTAATAAGTTTCAATCATTTTATGGCTACCATTACCAACACAATATACAGCAAGAACCAACGCGGTGTTTTGTTTTATGAACTTTTTAAATGTATATGAAGAATCCGGATTGTAAAAACCGCTCTTTTTAAAAACGACTAATGGGCGCTTTACAAAACGCCTGAGCTCTGTAAAACGGTTGGTTAACTTTTTAGACGGTTTGTAATACGGCTAGTCATATTCTAATGGCGTTTCACGCTCTCCAATGCGGCCGGACCAAATACCTACTTTGAAAATAATTTAAAAATGCATCCTACTTATCTAAACAAAAATAAGTAGTAAACTTATGTAAGTCAATTTTATACTAACTAACACAAGGTTATAACATCTGTTGATAGGTGTAATACAAAATTAATACCTACTACGCAATCTATGAGTAGGTAGGTACTCAATATAGGAAGACTGAAGACACATTTACCTTGCCCCCACAGATCCTGCCTTCATATACCACGCGGCGTACGCCGTGTCCAGATTGAATCTGCCTAGATACGCGGAGCCGTTTGCAGTTGGTCTGGTCACGGTCCTCATCGACATACCCTACGATATAGTTGCCGTGAAGTTTGTCCACTGGACGTGGCACGACACTGACCCCAACATCTTCGACCGCCACTACTGGGTGCCGTGGAACTCGTACTACTTCCACGCGGCGTTCGCGGCCAGTTTCATTTTCTTCTTCACAGCTACAAGACAATGGTTCGCTCCGAAGGTTGCGCAGTGGGAGGGTGCTGAGTAAGTATCCAACGGTGTTCTTTGCGCTTCCTATTTCGGGGAGACAAGGTAGAAAACAGTACTCAAGTAATTCCCAATATTGCGTAGGTATAAGTGACAGGTAGGTACCTATATACCTATCATGTTTTGTTTTGTTTACAGCAAGAAATCCGAGTGGAAGTCGGTGTTGATCGCTTCGCTGCTCGGCATGCCCGGCGGTGTTCTCATGTTCATCCCCATTTACCACCCCCTGCACGACATTCTTAAGATCCATTCGGAAGTCACCTTCTTCCTATTGTTCTCTATCTTCATGGTGTTCGTTCTGTCCGGCCTGTTAAGTGAAAGGGAGAAGACCGATAAAAAGTAAGCCATGTATTGTCATACAGACATATTTTTTTACATTCTAGGTAGGTAACTACGGTGGGGCGCCAAGTGCCATAAAAAAAACTACTAGAAAACGTTATCTGTGGGCTGTCTATAAAATATATTGAAATAATGGTTCAATCATCTATTGGAGCCCTCATCGAAGTCTCTAAATCCAACACAAGTGTGTTTAATTCTACTAATACAAGACTTAGTGCAGTTATATAGTATGTTCGTGTGGTTATTTTATATTATTATACTTGCTGTTGCCCGCGGTAGCTTGATGAAACATAGCCAATAGCACTCAGGGATAATAAAGAGTAGTATAATTTTCATCACCGGATCAGTAGATCCTGAGATTAAACTCTACATTCAAACTAACAAATACTTTTATAATCTTGTCTCCAGACTGACCAGCATCGACTACGTGTTGCTGCTGCAGCTCGCGGTCCACTATGTGACATATTGGTGCTTCGTGGTGTTCCTGCACCCTGAGAACGAGCGCTCCCTGGGCCTCCACGAGCCGGTGGGCCCGTGCAACCAAGTAGCCACGTTGACGACGCCATTCGGTCAGGTCAGTGGTCCACTTCTTCAAAGCTTTATCCCATTTTTTTGTTGTATTAGGAGAGGCTACCAGCAGGGCCGGCCACTACCATAGGGCGAATAGAGCGGCTGCTCCAGCCGCCAGGTCACAGGGGACGCCTGAGATAGCCAAATCAGACAGAGACGTTGTACGGATCCTCCAATAAGTTCGTATGCGTACGTACACCTGTTATACAGCATGTTATATCGAGATGGGCCAGTATGCGGTCCTCCGAAATTATACGTAATAGAAAATATTCTAGGGAATCATTTCGTCGATTTTAGAGATATAGGAAACACGGAATTCATACATTTTCATAGAAATTCATACGTGAACCGAGATCGAACCGGTTATATTGTACAAAAAAACGTAATTTTATTGCGATATTGATTGTGTATATTTTGACGAGTAAATATTGTTCTGAAACCTTCTGTCGAAACCGAATTGGAAATGCTGAAAGTATTAAATATTATTTCAGTACTAAATTATCAAAATGGCAGCCATTTTCTTGGGAAATATCAATCAACTCGTTTATGTAACGATTGATTAATTTCTTTTAATTTTAGACACAAGGGTCCATAGCGACATTTACTCCTTACAACCTACAGAATCAATATCGCAATGAAAAAACTATGTTTTTTTATGAAATGTTCTCAAACTGACCCATCTTGATGTCACATCCTAAATATTAGAGGCAAGCAAGGGGAGTACGATATTCGGATCTCGCTCTATCCTAAAACTTGCATGGTGCCGGCACTGGCTACTAGAGTACCTACCCTGATTTAGATGATATATGCAGAGGGATGGCCACCTCCGCTGTGACTCAACTAGTAGGAGGCCTTACGGCTATAGTACCTTCACATAATATGTCAGTAAAAAACATGCTCGTGAAATGTAGCTCGCATGATTCGCGACTGGTGTGCCAGCGGCAGACGCGAAGCAAAAAAATAACATCGTCACGAAATGCCAGTGAACGGCACGCGAGCTTACTTCTGATTGGCATCCTTTTACTGGCATAACAATACTCAAAGATTGTAGCCCATACTCATGCTGATTGCTGTAACACATTAGTAGATAACTACATTCAGCTGCTTATCGCCGTCGTGACAAGGGTATCGTGACGGTGGTCTGCCTACATGTGTTATTTATCGGTGTGCAAAAACACCTGTTTCTATGCAAACAATGAGAAATCTAAGTAAACTATTGTAGTACGTGCGTTTGTAAATCGATTTTGAAGGCGACCTCATGCGTAATAAATATAGTAGGCACCTGCTTACTAGGTATTATTTAACTACTTTATAATACAACTGTAATTGGGTAACACATTGATACGTAAGTATTTAAAAATTGCAGTCACTATTTAGGTGTCATGAATCCAATACAGACGTTATGAAAATTCTCGCCTATGTATTTGTTAAGGTGCGTTAAGCAACAATATAATAATAAGTACTACTACTTTTCGTTATTAGATATGGCTTATATGTATAAAGCCTTCAAAATGCGCTCTTAAAAAATTACAATTGTCATTTATTGTGAGCAAAATGTTTGTTATATAATTCTGTCTTCTGTATAATAAAATGTCAATACCTACTACCCAATTGTAGTATTTAAATTAAGTACATAATTTGATTGGTCGACGCAACCGGCGACTCAAGGGCCGGGCATTTCCTCGCTCAGCGAGTAGCTTTGGCTACCTATTCAGCGAGGAAATGCGGCCAGCATCTTGGGCACGCTACCGCACGGGCCTAATTTTTTACACTTTTTGTAAATATTAAGTAGCTTTTCTATACTCTTTTTAATTTATAAAAGTTTTGTATAATAATGTAAGTTTCTCTATATCTTTAGTTTGTAAATATTTAAGTTATTTTCTTTGTAATTATTGTAAATAAAACAGGATACAAAGAGTACATAAATATATAGGTAGGTGGTTACCTATTCTACATGTTTATTATTTCCCTTTGAAGGTGTTGCACAAACGCAAGTACTTCTGCCCGGCCGACTACAACGAGGACTATTTCGACTTCCATTGCGTGCGCGGCGGTCAGAAACCGCTTAACGGCGCGATCTGGTACCTTATTTGCGGAACGCCCTTCGCGTAAGTATCTACCGTATAAATAACTTCATTATCACGTATAAATAACTTTAATCCCCGTAGGAGAAGGCAGAGGAGGCTGATTATGAAAGGCTATAGGCACCTACGCTTCTTAAGCGCATTTGAAATCAATATGTTACGTCAGAATTTGTATACTTGTGCCTATCAAAAAATATAGTTCGCTAAAAATCACACTTGCAATTTATTCACATAGGGTTAAGACATGCGCTAAAGAGTACATATTTGATTTAGTTAGACAAAGTAGATTTTATTAGATTTGATTATTTTTTGCAGTTTAGTTTTTGAAGACGGTTCTTTTTTTTTAAATGTTTTTTCGTTCCAGGCTTAGAATATATTTTTCAGAAAGGACGTAGATATAACGTCCTTTCTGAAAAATATATTCTTTGATGAAACATATTATAAGATATTAATTACAAAATGGCCTGTATTGTGTGACTTGCTAAGTATTTTTTTTAAACTCCGTTAGTAATATTTCACAACTAACTGAATCTGGTAATTTCTATTCCCAAATAAGTAGGTTGTACAACCTACTAATAATAAATAATCCCTACTTGTTACCAGTAACCGTGCTGAGTACATTACTGTACTATCCACAATATTGCTGGTCGCCGCAGGAGTGTTCTACGGCCTTTATTTCAAGACTGGCCAGCCAGAGGCGACACCCAAGAACCTCAAGAAAAAGAAATACAATTAAGCGCCTGAGTCATTGCATGTGTGAATGTAAATTATTGTCGTTTGTAATAATTTAATAACAAGATCTTAAAGTCAATTAAATATGGTTGCATGAAATTATGTTTATGTTTCATTGATGCCATTTCAAACCCTACAGGTCAGGTGATGTCGGATGGGGGACCTTCTTTTCTATCGTATTTGTTCACAGCTTTAATATATATTTACGCGAATACTACACATTGAAATAAAACTTATTTTACAGATTTTATCTCGTTTATTTTATGTTTTCGCGTTACCGACGTTTTGGCTGCTGTACAGCAACCAACAACGCAGCAACTAAATATGAGGGTACCCCAGTTCACACTATGACACTAGGACGTCAAACACCTGTTCTCCCGTGACCATGGTTGCTGTAAAACAGCCGAAACGTCGGGAACGTAGAAACATAAAATAAATGCGATAAAATCTGTACAGATTTTATTTCAATGTAAATAAAATACCCCTCTTAGGTTTCTTAATCTGATAACAATAATTAACAACCATTTTTTTTCAATATCATTTATTCACTTTAATTGATATGTTTGACAGAATCACATACTTCCCTTAATTACTATGAACCATAAAGTACCTGACACTGTTTAAATGTTATAGCAACAGACACGCCGAGAGCGTTTACCTAATATTTTATTTTTACTCATCGAATTATAGAAGCAACTAAATGTGATGGAGCTATTACCTAGTGCACTGTTGAGAGAGATGTACACACACCTTTTATGATACGTTTTTAAAATTACTAATATTAGTACCTAATCTATATATGTATATAAAACAAATTCGTGTTCGTTAAACCATTTATACGCCAAGAACGGGTGGGACGATATTTATGATCTTTATTTTTATGCCCCGAAGAGCAGAATAACTATTAAAACATGGATAATTCGTTTTCTCATATCATCATTCGTTTCTGAGGCGGTACGAAGTTCGCCGGGACAGCTAGCAGTAGACTATATGTTACGACAATATACTACACATTTATATTTCCGTTCACCGACTACACACAACTCAAAATAGTACCTCGCACCTTCTTGGTGAGTAGATCGTTACTACCTGACTGTAAGTTGATTTTACTTCAATATTGAGGAATTAAATACATTTGTAATACTTTATACTTCATTTATTTCAATGGTTAATACCCTTTGTAGTTACAATTTAGCGGCAAAATCTTCTACAAGTACACCGAGTGATAACAACATCACAGATTGAATTTTCATATTTCTTAATTCTATTAGATTCAGCGTTCAGGCAGGTGAGTTAGTATATTTAAATGTTACCAAGCTTCAATGTAAATATATTATATCCAAGAGTGGTAAATAAGACAAGCAAACAACACAAGTATCCGTAGCAACTATTGGGATACATTTAACAATTAGTTATACCTTTCTATACGGTCATAACACTGTGCATCATAAATATGTGCAGTCCAATACTATCTTCAACACCTATAATGATTATATTTTGTATTTTGCGTCACTCCTACGCAAACATTTGAGACACCAACACCAGTATAAGCTTTGTGCAAAACTAACAAATAATATCACAACCAAATAAATCAATAAGCATAGGCACGTTAGCCTTTATGATAGGGCCTCTAAGCTGGTTTGTAAATTGTTGTTACAGAAACCGTCGCATGCGCAATGTATTTGTGCACGTTAAAGTGTGACAGAAAAAACATTATAGAACATTTATTATAACGTGTAATATACATATACCTACCTACCCTTGCATTCTTCACTCTCTTAACATAGTACTAGGATGGTAGTACAGGCACCTATTATTATAATTTGTAGTCAACAAATATAAAATTGTAGCTATTATAACACCCCACACGCAAGGCTGCGCCTTGAACAACTCTATGTAACACAAATTATATATTCCATAACACAAAAGTTATACGTACAATATATATATTTTACGTAATATGGAATGATGAAATATCTTAACAATCAAGATCTATCACTGGTCTTACAGAGACTGACTGACTAACTACAAATAATTTGTAACACCCCTACTTATTGCGACTATAAGTATCATTATATGACACAGTGGAACAACAACGAGAAATTCAATATACTTAACACATTTTTTCAAATTCTTACATTGAAACACCGAATAACAAATAAAACTTGCTAGATGATAATCTCGGCACATGAAACGAAATAATTTTCTGGATGCAGCACCTACGCGCCTTTAAACATTACGATGAATTCTTCTAACATTTAGGGTCCATAGTATGAGTTTTTAACATATTCAAATAACGATGCTGTGACCAAGAGTATTAACTTTCCTCGAAAGCTGCATGTTTCCGCTAGGGGCGCTGGTGTGACATATACAGAAAGATGCAATCAATCTATAAGACGACGACGATTCGAAACCTCCTAATAGAATACAATACTCAAATACAGGTACCTAGTTATATAACAAATATCTTTAACATTCATAATCCATGCTTAACGGTAAGTCACGTTACACCAAAACCGATATGAAGCACCAAACTTTGTTTGCATGTAGGTACTCGCAGCCCGCCAGATTGTTAGAAGGTACATATTTCGTCTTATTCGTCTCATAACCACCTAATATACCAAGGGTAATATTTATTTTATTCTTACGCCATGTAGATGCTTGCAATAGCAAGCTGTAGCAGCATTTCCATTTGTATCTACGTTGGATGAAATGTTAACTGAGAATATGCGGACGGATATATAAAAGCCGGATGGATATATGCAACTGGTAGTCCAATGGAAGTCATCGTAAATGCATCATACAAAGAAATAGGAACAAAGAATCGGCGCATAAGCAATCAACTAATCCTAAATCACAATTTATGGTTTGTTCTTAACGAGCTCGTCGACGACGGTGGGGTCCGCGAGGGTCGACGTGTCTCCTATCTCGGGGTCTCCTACCGCGATCTTTCTCAATATTCGTCGCATGATCTTGCCGGACCTCGTCTTCGGCAGGCCGGGCGCGTACTGGATCACGTCGGGAGCGGCGAAAGCGCCGATTCTCGCCCTCACTCGCTTCTTTAACGAAGATACTAATTCGGAATCGAATTCGACACCTGCATTTAAAATGATGAAGCAGTATAGCGATTCTCCTTTGACCGCGTGCGGTTTGGACACTACCGCGGCCTCGGCGACCCTCAGATCTTCCGTGAGGACGCTTTCTACTTCGGAGGTGGACATGAGATGTCCTGACACGTTGAGCATGTCATCTATGCGACCCGTCACCCAGATGAGCCCATCTTTGTCTCGCTTGGCACCTAGTAATAAAAATAAAATTACATAAGTATTATATAAAAAGTATATCTTTTCTACAATTTCGTGAGACATACGCGAATACTGTGAAAATATATAAAAATCCCAATAAGTTAATTATGCACGTTAAATGTTGACCAAACTCAGTAGGTAGTATACCTACTTGCTGTGTTACGTCCATATAATTATTTAATGCTGTGGTTACTAATGGCTGGTAAAATATGCATATTTACTTGTTTTATTGCATAGGTATAACAAACTTTGTGTGGTGACCTACCGACTCAAAAAAATATAAAAATACAGACGTAACTTTCTGATTAGAAAAATAAGCGAATAATATATTGCAATATTAAGCCAGCGACGTCGCTACCATAAGTGGGTGTGCGTGCGATAGAGAAACAGCGCGGCCTCACGCATCACCACTTGCTTTATCACACTTTAAGTTATGTCATCTGTTACAAAATTATGTCTTAGGAGAGTTGTTTTGTACTTATTTTTTAATATAACAAATATAAAAAAAATATGATACGATAATACCTTATTGAGTATGTTCCAATTTCAAATGCATCATTCCTTTTTCAATACTTGTTATATAATAATAGTTATTACGTACCGTCGCCAGTGCAGTAATATCCCGGGAACTTGGAGAAGTACACCTTCTCGTATCGGTCGTGGTCTCCGAACAGGGTCCTCATGACGCCGGGCCACGGCCGCGAGAACACCAGGTAGCCCTCGCCGGGACCCTCGATCAGTTTCCCGTTCTCATCCAGAAGACTGGGCTCCACGCCGAAGAATGGAAAACCCTATAATAGACACCATCGTGTTATGGAAATATCGTTTAACGATCCCATTGGCTCAGTTGGTACTTGGTAGTGACCCTGCTTTCTGTGCCGAGGGTCTCGAATACAAATCCCGGTAGGGGCAAAGCCTCGAGTCATGGATGTTAATATCTATAAGGCGAGATTCAGAGTGTTTACTAACCCTTAAACCTCCGCTTCCTTTGCGCATTTGTAATCATTATGAGACATTAGCGTTAAAAAAAACTTTGCTCAGATTTTTAAACAAACATCGAATTTCTGACATAATAATTTACAAATGTGATAAAGCAACGCAGGGTAAGGGTTCGTATTGCCTCTCTGCATCACATTTTATAAGTAATTATGAGCCCCCAGTGTATTGTACGGCACCGATGATGCAAGAGTTGCTTAATTTGTGTGTCGTCTGGTGATACTATGGTAGTGGTGGTGGTGTTAATAGTACTTACAGATGCGCCAGGCTTCATGGGCGTGGCGCCCGGGATGCTGGTGAGGACGTGGCCGCCCGTCTCCGTCTGCCAGAAGGTATCCACGATGGAGCAGCGGTCGCTGCCGATGATATTGTAGTACCACAGCCACGCTTCAGGGTTGATGGGCTCGCCCACGCTGCCCAGCACCCGGAGAGACTTAACGTTATGCCTACAAAGAAAACAGAATCACAATATTTTTTATTCACATACACTTATGTACTTAAGACTTCTCAAATATGTTGCCAAAATGTTATGCTACGATGGTACGGAACAACAAAAAAAAATATTATATGTACCTATATAGTTTACTACAATAAATACGTTCGGAACAGAATGCAGTTCGAATAGGAACTTGTAGCGATCAGAGGTACCTACTTACATTCAATAGGTATACGGAAAAAATGTAATCCTTTTTATATATACGAATTATCCATTATCATTCGTCTAGCTATCCTTTTGGCACTACCGCATATAGGCGGCCTCTTAAAACCTCACAGCTTAATCATTTAGTTATTAAAGAGGAAGAATTATAAAAAGTAATGAGACGCACATACGTCTGTTTATGAATATAGCTCTGTCACTATCGTTAGCACGACAGTTGAGGCGTGAGTAAGCGAGACACTTGTAGGATCGCTTACCTTTGGACGCATTCGTCGCCGAACTTTTGCAGAGACCTAATAGCAGTTGGGGCGGTGTAAAATTGCGAAACCTTGTATTTTTCAACGATCGACCAGAAGCGGTCGTTGTCAGGGTAGAACGGCGTACCTTCGAACTGAAAAAGAAAAAATAAGGTTGATCGGAATTTTAAACATCCTGTATTTAAAAGAAAAGAATTAGAAGGAAGGACACAACGGTCCTGCCCCTAACATTCAGTATAATATTTCGAAAAAAAAATATAGGTTAGTAGCATTATTTGCACGATGTAGTTTTATTTGCACGATGCCGAAGTGAGTCATACATTAACAACTACTTCAATCGTATTTTATCTAATCTCACTTCATAGAGATGTCTCCGACATATCAGCCACAATCTCAGGCTCAAGTGGTATGCGTATGCTGAGCTTCGAGTGCGAGTTTTGTCTAAGCGAAACGGGTCCGCGTATTTGTCATTTTGTATGGCAAATTAAACAGCGCCTCTGGCGGTCAATATCTTAAACTTTCAATTCTCGTTACAATAAAGTATGTTAGCTTAATACTAATTAACCGAGTGGTGTCGTTAATTAATAGTGAAAGCTGCTACGCCAATTGCAATATGAAGTAGGTCATAATGTAATACTAACTTCTGCCTACGAATCTGCCTAAGTTCTGCCCGCGGTAACCCTATAAAACTTAGCCTTTAGCTCTCATGGATAATATTATTGAAATATTTTTAACCCAAACTCACAAACTTGCCCGCAGCCTACGAATAAATAGCTCGTTGCCGTCCAAAAAATGGACCTTGAGTGGTAACTCGTTAGGGTACGTATATACGAAAGAGAAAGCATAATCAAAATGTCTGAACCAGTTACTCATAACAACTAGACCTAGAAAAGATATTTCGTAAAAGTAAAAGTGAAAGCAGTAGGCATTGGCAATGTAAAAGTAAAGATTAAGATCTAAAGTTTCGCTTAACACTTTTTATATTCCAACAAAGCCAAGCCTAACATGAGTAAAAATGGCATTTACGAGTATATTAAAATTTAAAAAAGTGATGTTTAAAAACTGGTACAATAGTAGGTTGGTATTATTGTTATTTTACTCGCGCAGATATTTATTAATCGAGCATAAGTTAACTACAAATAGGAAATCACAATATGCAATTGTTTTATGCCTATTGAGTACATAACATAACCGCGATGTTCTGACAGTTATCAGATTTTGAATGGAAGATTTTAAATTGAAATATTGTGTAACTTAAGTAGGTACGATAAGAAAAATAATATGTACCTAGTGTATCAAAACGATATTTTTAAACAATTTTACAGCTAGCCAAGGGACAAGTACCTACAGCAAGTAACGTTAGGAAATACAAATGCAGAATGTCTTTTTTCATAAAAAAAACTATATATATATGTATATATACAAAGTGTAAAAATAGTATTGTAAAATATTTAAGGTGTCCAGGTGTCCAAGTGTCCAACAGTAGATTCCAAGGATCACAGTTTGATTTATTATTATATAGTTAAGACAAGCCTGCTGAGTTTTGTCCGGGATTTTCTGAGTTGAGGTCGTGTTCCGATCCGGTTGTAGAGTTAAGAAAAAGAAATCTAAAATGGCATGTTGTAAGCCTATACGAAATAACGACTTTGACTTATAACAAAAAAGGTAAAGCACGTAGGTATTAGTAGGTAGCTACCGGCAGAATTCTTTGAAAAAAAAAACCCAATCTACATATATATTTTAAACATTAACTTAATCAGTATGACCTACTCGTTAACCAGTTAAAGTATTTTACACTATTATTGTTTGTTACAACTAACATATACTATTGTTACAACTTATAAATTATTGTACTTCATTATCATGCATGTGCATGAAGTATCATTCATGGTTGAATATTAATGACATGCAGATTGTTTGCATAATCGTATGTGCTGAGCAAAGTCTATTAAAATAGTGTTGTCAAATGGTAATATAAAATATTATTTCCATATTTAGAATAATATAAATGTGAAATGCAGTGATAGCCAAGTTTGTAGAACGCTTGCTTCGGTAACGAGGATAGCAGGTTCAAACCCCGGCTCGCACCTCTGGGATTTCTGGATTTCATGTGCGAATATCATTTTCAACCATGATTATCACTTGCTAAACGATGAAGGAAAACATCGCGAGGAAACCTGCATGTCTGAGAGAACCCCTCGAAAGATGTGTGAAGTCCGCCAACCCGCACTGGGCCAGCGTGGTGGGCTATAGTCTAATCCCCCTCACGTTGAGGCGAGGCCCGTGCCCAACAGCAGGACATTAAAAAAAAGGCTGGTACCATTATATTATTAATCGTGAAATTTTCTTTATAAGTTTGTAAACATCTGTGAAGACGTGTATGGAATTTGTTGAAGAGGTAAGGACCGCGTCTATAATCTGGAAAAAAACTTAGGCTACCTTTTTTGCTTGAAGACTACGCGGGCGAGGTCACGGGTAAATACTAGTTCACAAAAAAATATGTAACTAAGCAGATGTGGCCAACAGTTTAACACATTGATTTACTAATGTCATTACTACGTTAGACATTAAGCCAGAAGAGCAGAACTACATTAGTGTAGCCAAGCGTCTAACGTGGTAATTTTTAAGGCGTTTGTACATTGGCATTAACAGTAACACTAATGTTAACCCAGATGCGGCACTAGCATAATGGTTACTTCATTGATTACAGCAGTTAACTGAAAACTTATATTATCAGAAGCAAAAGACTAGGACATAGGTAGGAATGCATTATACCTATTTAAAAAAAAAACATCTACATTAATAAACTATTGTGATTCTATGAAGAATGATTGTATAAGTATCTCAACATGAGATTTGTCACTGCATAACAATAAGCAGTACCTCACCCCCACAACACACCATTGATGGATGCCTAACATAGATGTGTTTTTCTCTTTATTATTTTATGATTCATGTCACATATGTTCGTATGTTATGTTCTACTCAGGTGTTGAACATAACATAGTCTGATTAATTTTACATATGTTTTATGCCACCCATCGCTACATAATTTTGTACCAACTTACTTTTAAAGAGAGTGTCTGCTAGTGTTTGGTTCAAGATCTATGGTGCTACCGTGAAGCTTTTGGTCCTTTGATCAATACATACAAGATTTTGTATAATCGTTTGAGAAGTAGCAACTGAAGCAACCAAAGAAACTTAAGCGTCAGAACTTACAATTTGAACCTTATAGTTTAGTCATTTTGTTTGTAATTTTGACGGAGTTCTTTCCGACTAGATATGGCAATTTCAGAACAGTTTTCTTGCTGTGATAAAGCGAATTACGCGCGTGAAATTTCGGCCCGGTTTGATTGGTACCTAGCCTTAAGCACCCACTCACCATGACACAAGTAGCGGCGTTAGCGAGTGGCGAGTACACCACATAGGTGTGTCCGGTGATCCAGCCCACGTCGGCGGTGCACCAGTAGATGTCCTTCTCGCGGTAGTCGAACACGTAGCGGAAGGTCGCGGCGGTGTACAACAAGTACCCGGCCGTCGTGTGCAGCACGCCTTTGGGCTTGCCCGTCGACCCACTGGTGAAAAGGAGCTTGTAAATCTGGGCCCAATGGCATCTTAGACATACGACTCATATTCGAATGGTACAGACAGTTTTAACAGGTTTTGTGCCAGATAACTATCAAATTGACGACTATAACGTCATTGGCATTCGATTGTTCGTGGATTGTAAAGTTTATTTTCATTTTAAAAATGGACAAGCAAGAATTAATTTCGGTATTCAAACTATGCGAATGAATCTTGGATACCTGGTTGCTTGAGCAAATTATTTTTATGAAGAACAAATTTTAGCTTTTAAAAAAAAAATCTTTATTCGTCAAAAAATTAATTTAAATTATGTTAAACGAGAAACATTGTTGGTGTACATTTAAATAAAATGACGAATTAATGTTTGAATAAAAATCTCAAATTAGAATACAATGAAACTAAAAAAAAATACTTAAACTTATCAACTCGCGAATAAACAGCCAGCTGTACCTATATACACAAGTATTCAGTGCAGTACAGATGAAGTAAAGTATGTAGGTAATTAAAAAGAGAATTTAATAGGAGAGTCGGGGCGCTGGCGCTGGTCCCTGGGCAGAATACCTCATGGTGACAACCCATACATAATGGCCACCCGATACGTGACGGGGGAAATCCTCATCATGCGTTTATGGTGGTAATAACGTGCTCTTCCTAAGCGAGCATTGAACTTTGGAGATGGTTGAAGATATAGATGACTACTGAACTCGTTTTCAGAGTTCCATACCCAAACACAAGACGCATCAGAGGCGTCTGCTTCTAAACGAAGACGGGGACTTGAAATCCATACATGTTTCGCAAATGTTTGACCGTAAGACGAAACATTATACTCAATATGTACGTGCACCGTTTCGTGCGCTTTCTATGAAGACAACTTATAATCGCGGTGACGCACAGTGTTAGAAACATGATTGCTTTACTTGTGTATTGTTGCTAGTTGAATATGTAGGTTCGACCTTGTAAATATGTCTCAACAATACAGACTTATTTCCCATGGGATAAGGTCGAAATTACCTGGTGTAAAGCATGAATAATGGGTCCTCGGCGTCCATCCATTCGGGCGGGCAGATAGTAGACTGACCTTCAACTAGGTCGTGCCACCAGACATCCCGGTCGGTGTTCCAATTGTACTACAAAAAGAACATTACAGTTTTTATATTGTGTCAAGCTTAGTCTATAGATACATAAATATAAGACTAATTTTGTCGCGTCAGTACCTACAGTCAATATTTCTGAAAAGAATATACGTACTCCAAATGTCGGATGTTGTGTCGTATTGTTTCACGCATCACGACAAAATTGAACGATTGAACGCAAAACGAAAATGCATAATCGATCGAATGTCGTTCACCTACCGAATAAGGTCAGTGACAGCTCAATGTAAACTTACAAGCGTTGTGATATCATCCGGCAGCTCCCCGCAAGGCGTCACCCTGTTGAGATGGGCAACGACGATGCACATCTCCACGCTATGCCCGTACTTAGTCTTGGCTTTCTCCAAGGACTCGTCACATGTGTTCTTGAGGACCAACAGCTTTTCCCCCCTCCACGCGCCGTCTGACGTCACTAACACCTTGGCTTTGCAATCGGCCATGCGCTCAGCGAGCGAATCTGACGAGAAACCTGCAAACTGAATAGTTTCCCCGATGAATATACCTATCTAATAATAAACATGTCACCACATCCGGCTCATTTATGTTTACCACCAAAAAAAAAGCGAATCTGCGGATAGTCTATAAGAGCTCTCACATAATCATAATAGCCTATCACATATATCTAGGACGTCATATTTACGTACGTGTATGATCTAGTATCCCATATAATTTGATACCGATAATACTATGATCCTAAATGTATTTTTATACTTCCTAGCTGTTCTGGCGAACTTCGTACCGCCTCAGAATCAAATGTGAATTCTCCCATGTTTAATAGCTATACTGCTATTCGGGACGGTGACAAATTTCAAAAATCAAAGATCTTAAAAATTGCCCCACTCGTTCTTGATTTATAAATGGTATAACTAATACGACTTTATTGTATACATATATATATATTACGTAAAATCTGTCAACACAAACTGAATACCAGTTATTAGACCTCACGCTCTTAGCATAAAAGGATTATGGGAACAGTGAGTGGCTCACCACTACGGAGTGTATGGCTCCTATCCTCGCGCAGGCCAGCATGCACACCACCGTCTCGAGTATCATGGGCATGTACACCGACACGCGGTCGCCCTTGCCGACGCCGCGGTCCCGCAGCCCGTTGGAGAACTGACACACCAGGTCCATTAACTTCCTGTAGGTGACGCGGCTGTAGTCTTCGGGATGGTTACCCTCCCTGAAAATAATAAACCGCATATGAGTTAGCCGATATGTACTTAGTTTGCCCTCCATATAAAGGGGGGGGGGGGGGCTTTATATTGTTCTACAGCTTCTTCCCAATAGTCGTAACGTTATTTGCAACATTTCATTTAGCTTTTAATGTGACATTTCGTACGAGGTCTAAATAATCTAATTAAAACTAACAATAAACTATGAAATAATGAAAACCTTATTGAAATTAGATTTCTACTTTTACTTAATACTCGAACAGACTAAAATAGCAAAATAATTGTTTTTGGAGAAACGCCTTTTACTGATGACCGGTGGCATAAGCACAATGTTTGCACGTAACGTTACACTACAAGTGCTCACACCACAATTGTCAGGATGCATTTTCGTCGTCGTTACGAGCAATGACGAATAAAGCATACTTAGAAGTTCCTACTAGGCACACTTAACGTGTCACGTGAACCTACAAAACAGTTGTAGTAAGGGTCCGTGATAAAAAATATAACATTAAAAATTATGATACTATATTAATCGTACTTTTACAAAGTCAATCGTGTAAGGAAGATACATGATAAAGCAGCTGATATAAGATCATTATAGGAGCGATACTTTGCTACAGAAGTTAAGAAAGTGAAAGTCGGCAAACCCCGACTCCGTTTTAAGAAGCGGCTTAAAAATAATTGGTTACGCTCTCTTTGGTATAAACATATAAACCTATGGCAAAAACTTAGAAGGATGTGTCGTGTGTATTGCGGTATGCAGCGTAATGAGCTAATTAAGTCAGTAGATACGTGATTAGTTACAAAAAAAACAGATTTTGAATAATGTTAGGTAGTGTACGCACTTACCTACACATTCATTTGTTTATTTTATTACCTCTCCCGTTAATAACCAAAAAACTAAAATATAAGGGAGCGAAGAGGATATGTAGGTAAAATAACACTACACAGATGTCGAGGTTAACGATAGTGGTTTGCATCAATAGACATATCAACTTCTAGATAAAACGTTAGTTGTATTAATCATAAAAATATTTTTATAGAAATCCCATCAAAAAAATTTCATGTAAAAAACGTCGCGTCGTCTAGATTCGCGAGCCTTAGCTGAAGTATTTGCATTAAATTGTGAGATCCCATGCTCACCAAGAATTGCAATCTGATTACTTTCACTCCCTCCGTTCAATAAATCCTTAGACATCCTGTCGTTTACAACGGAGACGGTAATCTAAATGATTTACCCGGACGGACGACCCGATTAGCACGGTTGCTAGTGATACTGCTTTTCGTACCGAGGGGTCCCAGGTTCAAATTCCGGTAGGGGCAAGCTTGTGCAATGAACACTAATGTATGTACCGGAATCATGGACTTTTAATATACATATATACCTACATATATGTAAATATATGCCGGCATCGTCATCAGCCCATTAGTTAATGATACATAGTTTGATAGTTTGAGAGGGATAGTACAGATGGTTTTGTTCATCCGACTGGCGATATTATTATTATTATTTTCAAATATTGAAACATATCAAACGATCTATTGTGATCGTATGACAAGGCTTACGATGAGACCGCTCTACAAAAGCTAAATTTCCTGTTGGACCGACGTCGGTATATAGAGCAAGTAGGTAGGCATAGCGACGATCTGCAGCATCACGGACGATACGACAACGTGACGAATACCATCTTATTGTGCCCCGAGCGCTGTTTAGAACATCTTATTATTGTCTTGTATCTATTTACTCCACAGACAGGAACTACCGACGCGCAAAATTACCAAATTGACACCTTCACTGTTCACAACTTCCCACCGAACGTTTCAAGGTATTTTGTTTTACAGAAAAAAACAACAATCAGTACCCCATTACCACAGATTAATTAATAGTTCTTATGCATTAATTCCTCATATTCAAACTTTCACTCTTGGCGATAAAACAGACTTTTGCGTGCAGATTTCGAACGATAAAGGCCGCCTTTCCGGGCCAGTGGGATCAAAAGTATATGTATTATTATATTGTTAGTCAATGATATAAGGACGTGCAATACTTACCTACCTAAATTGCTATCTACATTTCGCTCCGTGGTGGCCTTGCTACCTCTTACTTTCAAGGCTACCTATCTACTGGCGTGGCTACTTGGTTTCTCATTGTGGTTGTAAGTAGGTAATACTAACCTACTATACAAGTAATTATGTGCAATCATGGCCAAACTAGTACACGTGATTGTTTCGAGGCAAACAATAATAACATTATAAATTGTATCTACCTATAAGTACATCATTTGGGTAGAGCTTTACGTTCTTAATAATCTGCTCGACACACGCACAGTAAGAATACAAGATTTCGATGAGCACGAACGAACGAAGATGAAAGAAAACATCTTGAGGAAAACTATGTGATTCAACCTGTTCTCGATAAATCCGCCAACCCGCACATGCCAGCGCACAGCAGTGGTACAGAAAAAGACTATTTAACCAATTTTACTTTAATTTATAATTTCTTCATAGACAAGCGCTTTAGCTTTAACCTCATAAAAATAGCCTCGTCTTGACCTCCCGAGGAGTACCTTTCTGCCAAAGCCTCGGCGTATAGCTTAAGCGTTATATATAGTTTTCCCTTAGGATGTGTATACTTAAAGATATAATTTTATTCTGCACGTGCACGCATGCGTAGTTCTGTGCTAAACTTGTTTACGGCGGCCCTTACCTACCATGAATTGGCAGAAAAAAACAGTAAATAAGTACATAAACTAGCTTTTAAAAACTCAATTGTTGGAAACTCAAATATTTTAACCCAATATGTACTCATTATAGAGTATAAAAACAATGAAAATCATTGAACAATCCGATTACAAATGCAACAAGTTGGACTTCACCTAGTTACAAACGTGTGTATGTTATTCTATTTATAGCAGTTGCCATATCGCACCGTCGATTGACTGCTAGTTATCTAAACGATTTGTTGAATAGAGATCTCAACACGAGGCTAACTTTTCGGCGCCGAGACGAACACAGCTGTATCTACATATCTATACTAACTATTCAAAATATATAAGTAGGTAGTTACTTATTACATCATCTGTAAATATTCACGATAAGATAAGCGATCTGAGAGAGAACGCAAATTTTCACGCAAGATCTTTTTAAGTAAAGTTGTAAGTACTTTAATTTTAACACATTTTTTGCGTGTAGCGCTTGTGTTTTGGGTGGATATAATTGTTACAAATCGTTATTGTAATGTGCAATATACATTACTGCATTGACATTTCAACTCGATTTTGTGAAGGACTGTTGCAGCTGCAAGGGATGATTCCATTGACACGATTATCAACCGTGTAGAATTGATTTCAGAATTACGAGATCGCTGTATACTGGGGGCGTATTACAGACTCTTTATTTCCAGGGAAATCGCTTCCCGTGCTAACTATCATTATGGTGCGGTCACATCTGGGTAAACGTTAGTGTTAATGTTAATGCCAATATACGCTTTAATTCAGGCATTAAAAATACCCCGTTAAACGCTTGGCTATTAATGTATGTGTTAAACTGTTGGCCACATCTGCTTAGTGACATTATTCAGGCGCTAATTAATGCACTAAGCAGGTGTGGCCGCACCGTTAGAACCTGTTAACGACATAAGTACCCGCTAGATAGTAGGTACTTTGTCTCAGGTCTGGACGTCAAGTGCGAGATGATTCGTAAGCTAACTGTATACTTCATAGTCTACGTATTCACACACATTGTATGGAGAATTGAATGTTTTAAATACTAACCGCTAGAGGCGCTGTTCAATTTGCCATACAATGTGTCTAAATACGTTAACTATACAGTTAGCTTACGAATAATCTCGCACTTGACGTACTGTATTGTAATTTGGACCGACGTTTTATTACATTTGATTGAGTTTAAATATAAAATTGTCAGGCAGATTCTGATTCAATTTTAGGAGCGTGGATACGTTGCTATGCAGTTAAGACGCCTGCGTGCGCCATTGATGCGCAGCCTGAAGTATTAATAAAAATAAATCGTCTAAATGTGATGCGATTGGCCAATGTCGTCTGTAGGTACATTGGTTCGAGTACCTTAGCTCGGACACTCAATGATCATATAATTATTTGTTTGGACGGCTCTGGATCCAATAAGTTCTTGTAAGTATTTTTTTCAATTTGTTTAAGCATCGCAAACTATAATGATCCGATTTCAACGAGACTTTTTATTATTCGGTTTAAGCTTAAACTTATAAATAACTTCATTAAAAGGGATAAGCTGCAGAGCAATATTGATAACTGCGCGGGCAGAGCCGCGGGCAAACGCTATATCAGTGCGAAAATAATCAATAGCTACAAATTAGCGACGGAATCATATAAAAATATAAGCACAAAACAATAGCGAGACATTAGTTATATATAATTATCGAAGTAACGCAAAACCTATAGACATTACTTATATTTTATACATGATCCTAATGTGCTATATAATCTATTAATAACATCTATAAGATTTTGTTTTTGAAATAATATTAAGCAGTCAGTGGAATAGATTCTACTCTTGATTCCGAAAAATCGAAAAGGTAGGTGTTATTCATACACCTACACGTCGTATAGGTGTGCCGGTTGGTAAAATGCTGTTTTAATATTATGTACTTATTTATATATGTGCATTGTATAATACTACGTAGGTACTTACACGTATTTTTAAACTAACTATAATTTCGATCTCATAATTTAAAATGACCAAAATTGTATACAGATAGACAACAAAACTATTCAAATAAAATACAAACTACAATCTAGAAACATATAGTAGGATTACTATTTATAAAATTTGTAACACGAGATATATAAAATATGCAATAATTAGTTCATATATCTGTATACAACATTGGTAATAAGTTAGCTGAGCTTCGACACACAAATCAAATTAATATTTTAATTTTATGCTATCGCGACAGTATTCCCCCGAAGGGTATTTACGCACAGTTCGAAGCTGAAAGCTCAAATTAACACCTTCTACGACCCCGGAATCGAACCCTGGCCCTTATAATTTCACCCGCACTTGCCACTGCTACGAAGATTAATCAAAATTAAAATAATTGTCATGAAACAAACCGTATTTAACTAAATATTACAAGTGCATGCGTTCGCTTTGCAGTTAAAAATTACATAATACAGAGTTCAAAAGAGGTTCAAGCGCAGTACCCTTATTCAATCAGCATGTATATGTGTAACAGCGGGAAATCAATAAGTTGGCGCGCCGTCTCAGTAGTGCGTTTGCTCAGCTGACTATCGATTTTGAAAATCGCAGCAAAAAATTTAAACTCACCAATAAAACGCTATTTTATCCCCGTGGCCGGTCCTCACGTTCCGGTCCAGAAGATTGAAGCAAACATTGGTGACAGCTCCTTCCATGCATTTCACAAAAATATCCCCCTTGCTCACATCGAAATTGTAGGACATGAAGTTGCCGGGCTCGTAGGGTGTGTGCCAATAGAATTCATTTGCTATTTCAGACCAAAACTTCTCTGGATCCTCGATGGATTTTTTGTACATCTCCTGGTATTTTGCGAATGAGGGAATGCGCGATTTCTCGACGACATAGTCGGAGGGCAGGTAGACGCGCGACATCGCGGTTAATTATGCTGTGTCCCGCTGTGTACAATCCGCTTCACTCGCCGCGCCACGCGTGCACACTGACTCGCCCCGAGTTCGGTACTGACTGACTGAACTGACCGACCGAATGTCTGCCTGACGTTTGGCAGAACCACACAAGCAATGGGTAATCGCGAACGGGATGACGCACGCATGAAACGCGCGTGCGCGGCTAATGTTCCCTTTGGCTCCGGTGAACTCGGTGTGCTTAAACAAACTAATTTATAAAAATTCTAGGCTTCGATTTATATACGTACCTGTGCGAATTTAGGCTTGCCAGACTTCAGCGCAATATATTTTAAATAAGATCTTATGACGTGTCGTCATAAGTTGATGGCTTATGACCGGTATTATAGTGCATAATATGACACACACATCAATCGCATTATTAGATAGATATATATACATATATGAGGGAATTCGCTTTACGATTGCGTCCTATTGTGTAGAATAACGAAACACATTAAGGAATCAATGAAAACTTGTATTAATTGCCTATAGATAGTACTACTACTCGTCCGTATTCTGTGTTGCGAAGTGTTGCAATGAGTACAAGGTTTTAAGTGTCATTGAATAAAAGCACACCGTAACAATTCTCTTTTTTTTTATTAACAATAAAAACTTAATTCTCCAAATAGTCTCATAACGTCAAAGCGTTCATGACGGCCAGTCTTTCATATTAAGCTTAGTTACCAAATACATATCTTATTATATACCTATCTATAGATAAATATTAATTTTAATTGGTACCTACGTTTACATTTACTTGAGGCAATGTATAACACATTGTTATTTTTTGTTATAAGAATTTCGTAGCGTGATATATCACTTATCAATTAAAATTATAAGCATACGTAATATACTGTTAGGTATAGTATATTAAAATAATATAATCATGCGTTTCCATAACATATCACTGTGTGACCTTAACTTACCCGTGTACGACAGATGTGCAGGTTACATAACACACTCGTACTGGGCACTCTTATTTATATCTACAATTACAATATGGGTCCGCATTAAGATCATATAAATATACTTCATGTAGACAATAGTGTTTGGTCACGGGTTAACGGTAAACTAGCATCGCGGAATAGACAAAAACAATGTAGATTAACTCTAGTCCGGGACTAACTGCACTGTATATTATATGTATATCGCTAATAGTAGTCACATTTATGGTCATTGCAATTCTACGGAACCAGTTAGTTGTAGTGACAAACCCAAGTTTCACATTTCATACCTAATAACATAGTGTATGTTGAATTTAATTTAAATAGCAAATGTGTGTTGTTGATCTCTTTGATTGAACTTACACATTAAAATAACGTAATTAATTTATTAATACCAAACAACTCACATATTTTTGGTAACATTAAGTATTATTTTGCACAATGCTTAGCCTAGTGCAAGTATTTCTGAATGCTGGGGTCATATTTACGTCAAACACTGAGGTACTATTTATTGCACTGGAGTACTGTGCGCCAGTGGCGGTGCTTCGATGTGGGCAGTAACATTTTGGCAAGGCCCTCAGGACAGATTTTATACATTAGCAATTTTTTTTGGAAATGTATATTTTTTTTTATGAAAAGTTTTGTTACAACTGGTTCACCGAACATTTTTCTTAAAAATATTTCCTGACACTTGCTGGAGATTTATAGTTTTATGATAAGTAAAATCTTTACTCGCATCATGTTCCTAACCAAAGATTTTCTTAAATTAAACAAAGCTGCATGGATCGGTACACCTTCGAGGGACGAAGCGCCTCGGGTCGCGAGGATGTGGGCGGTGGCCCACGTAGCCCACGCCTTATGCCGCCGCTGTGTGTGTCTAATAAACAAAGAGTGTAAAAATGCAGCATTCTTTAATGAATGAGCAAAGCGTCTCTCAGACCATGGAGTCGATAGCGGTCAGTAGTCTTGACCGAATTCAAACAAGCGCTGTAATACTTATTACTAATGATTGCCACCCCGACCTATTCTGTGTAAGAGCACAGTTAGAGTGAATATCTAGATACATAACTGATTCCTATCATGTCTATGTAAGCGATAGTTACATTGAAAGAAATAAAAAGAACCTTGCTTTATCGGCACTAGTTATATTCCAGGCCAGCAAGTTTCTGGGTCAAATCGATACTCCGAGGACCATCTTCGGGAAACCTCGTATTTCGTGCAATCCAAAGCCTTACGTAACGAAACATTGCAGGTTGCGTTTCCCGCTGCATTATGTAATATTACGTCGCTTTTGTAACTTTTTATTTCTGGCTCAGTGCAGATTCTGGATCACCAGATTTATAATTATTTATTAATTTAATAATTTTCGCGGGAGCAACGGGTGATTAGGTAATTTTAGTTAAAAATCACATGCAAGCATTTAATCGTTCGCCTAATGCTGGGAAAATAAGTAGACAGCCAAGTAACAAGAATCACTGTTTACTTGTGAACTTGACAAACCATTTACACGAGTCGCGTGCTACTTGTTTACTTACAGAGTGCTCAATCGAATCGAGTATATAGCGCCGTGTAGGCGTCTAAGATGGGCCTTACACATACAGTGAATTCAGAACCGAAATTTATATTATTAAACCAAATCGGCCAGAATTGCATACAATCATATTCTACATGATATACATTCTGTATTTTTCCGGTTATATTTTTTCAGATCGATCTTATAGTGATACTGACGAGCGTTAGTAGAGAGGTGTGAGGCAAGCGGCCGCTTTTATGATTATGCAATCAACCCTTATTTATGTGGAAACATAGCTATGATCTATATAAGGTAGGTATGTAAGTGCACAAAGAATTATTACTAGCTTTTACAAAACTTCATTATTCCGCCACATAAAGTATAAACGCCGAGCTCGAAGGAATTCAAAATGCCGATCGAACAAAATGTAGCGGCCACGCGTACAAAGTCGAGCGCACAACTTGTTGCAAATAAAATTCTACGAAGACATTGGACCACTTAAGACTTTATTGCACCAATCTATGTGAGGTTTTATAGAAAACTAGCTGCGCCCCGCGGTGTTACCCGCGATTAAAAAGTATGTCCTTTCCCCTAAACTACCACTACCTATGCCAAAAATCATGTCGATCGTTTGCTCTATGAAAAATTTAAACAAATCTATCCCACGGGAACCATACATTTTACCGGGATAAAAAGTAGCCTATGTGCTAATCCAGACTATAATCTATTTCTGTGCCAAAGTTCATCCAGATCCGTTCAGCCGTTCTGGCGTGATTGAGTAACAAACATCTATCCATCCATCCAAACTTTCACATTTATAATATTAGTGGGATAGTGGGATGATAGCCCGATCGCTACTAAAAACAAAGGTTTTCTTCATACAAAATCCTCTCCGTAATGCACCTCTATGGTACTCAAGTATTATATCCTCCAAATTACAAATTCCTAGGACCACCGGTTAAGGCTGTGCATTGTCTGTCAGTCAATTTAGAATTTTAGTGAGAGGTGGTTTTTTTTTTAATGTAATTCGACTCGACACACCTCTTTAGCTAGGCTTTAATATTGTCTACGATAAGTATCAGTGCAAAAACATAATTTCCATTCTTCTTCTTAGCGTGTCGACGGCAAAATTACTATATACTATAATTATGAAAGGATGTAGAAACTTACACAAATTGTGTCATAATTTTTTCGTTCTATAATCAATTGTGTCCGTCTTATAAAGGCAATACACGTTACAGGTTATACTTAAACCACACGGCGCGATACATGCGTGGTCCTGTTGTATTGGCAGTTTGTAATGTATAGTAAAATGACCGTTTTGCTACTTTACAAGGCCAGCTGACAAGCTGTTCTTTTGGTAAGATCTTATCACAAAAGGCATTATATGCTTTGTAAGCATGTTACATACTGACGTGAGAGAGACAGCGTATGGCTGGCGGTGATTAGTTAGTCAAAATTGCATAGAAACTGGCACGATTGTTAAGCCGGACGCGAGCGAACGCTCGCTCGCTCGCTTCCATTCTGATGATGAGATCGTATTGCAATATGGCTACTGTCTAATTGTGGCCACTGTTTTGCTAAATGTCGATGCAATAATGGATGCACTAAACAGTAACCGTTTGAGTATTCAAATAAAATAAATAGTACTATACGTGTGCATTATAAAGCTAACGATATTGATTGATAATATTGAATATCTATCTAAATACATCCACAATATCAATAAAATATTCTTATTAATTTAATAGGTATATAACCCTCTTTAATTAGCTAAGCACCACTTTCAGTATTCTGTGATTACAACGTTACATTATAGCTACATAAAAGTAATCCTAAAGGGCCCGTAATCAGGCTATAAAAAATCATCGACTTGGATGCTAGCAATATGTTTGTTTTGCTATGTTATTGTCAACGCCTTTAGCATTGATTGCGGCAAGTGCCACGCGATATAGACAGCAACTCGACGGCTGTAAAATTGCAGCTAGAAATTGCCACAAAACTAGCCCGGTTACGGCCGCCTTTATAATACCATTAACTTGATATAAAATGTCACGTATTGACGTAACGCGAGCAGAACACTAGCGCCGAGGATCATTCGACGGATGCACAGCCAAATATACTCACGTTTAAGCTCCGGTCGACATTGCTTTGGCCCCGCGAATACTTAATTTTTAATCACGTGATTGTTTTTCTTGTTTCTCGCGTGTTTGTCGCACTTGAGTTTGTGCTAGGTGGCCAGAGACATTAGTCTTCGCCGCCTGATCTTGCGACCGCAGCGCCTCCACGCGGCGGTGGCGCAGTACACGACGGCGATGATGGCGAGCAGCGTCACCGCTCGGTTGGTGGTGGTGGATGATTGGTGGTCGCCGCCGTCGTGCGCGCGCGCAGGCGCCGCGCCGGCGCCGCGCCACGCCCGCGGCGCCGGCTCCGTGCCTTCTATATCTGGTGCACCTATAATACTTTCCATTTAGTTATTCAATACATATTTTGTCCCGTCAAAATCGGTCCAGCCATTTCAGAAATTAGCCGGAACAAACAAACAGACACGTAGACAAAAATTGTAAAAAATGTTGTTTTGGTATAAGTACCGTGTATACATCAAAATGCACTTAGTAAAAAGCGGTTATTTTAAAATTACAAACAGACACTCCAATTTTATTTATTAGTATAGATAGTCTGTCGCACCCTCAGAACGATAGGGGCTCAACACAAAATTGTGGTTTAATGTATGTTCTATCCGATGAATATAATACAAAATACAAAGGCGTTTTTATGATAGCAAAAACTTATTATATTTCCGTCTCTTTTACACCGGTGCTTTTCGTCCTCCCCGTTCAGTTGGAAAGATCTTTGATTGCGATTGCCCAAAAAAAGTGATTTTTGAGTTGAGAGGGTGCGATGTGTGTTACGGGGTTTATAATCACCGATGCTCTTAGGGTCTGTGGGCTGGTGTCGCGGCGCCAGCGTGCGCGCGGCCGGCGCGGCGTGCACGGGCTGCGCCGGCAGCGGCGTGGTGGCCGCGCACGCGGGCGCCGGCCGCGGCCCGCTGCCGTCCGCCGCCAGCACGCGCGAGTACACGTGCAGCCGACCCCCTTCAGCCCGCTGAGGCAGCTCTGGGAAACAAAGTATACTGACATTGGCGACACTACAAGCACTCTGGGGCCATCCATAAATTACGTCACACGAATTTCATGAATTGTTGACCCCTCCCCCATCCTTGTCACAACTGGTCACATTTGTGAGACCCCCCCCCCCCCCCCCCCCCCCTACCTAGTGCGATGTCACATATTTTGCAATTTTACATTTAGAAATTTATGAAATTAAAAGCAGTGTTCCGAAATTGTTTTTATTTCCATTTAAATTATTTTTCAATAAAATCAATAGTTGTAATACTTAGATATAAAATATTATATTTTGAAAAAATGTGATGTCACAAAATTTGGGATCATTCCCCGCCCCTTATCACACAATGTCACACTTCGTCGACCCCCTCCCTCCCCCTTAACGTGTGACGTAATTTATGGATGTCCTCTCTTCACTATGGAATGAGATTGCATAATATAGTATTCAAATCAGCCACGCGTCAATGCGTCTTTATTGGTGTCATACTTAAAACAACACGGCGGCTTAATGTGTGTACACCGAAGACAGACAAACAAAGCTGTATAAAAAAATAGGGGACACTGATTTTGTAACAAAACGAGATCGAAGTCCGTTCTGTTTTATTTTATTTTCTGTGCCGTTGACAGGGAGTATTCGATGGACACTATTCCAACAACATATCTATATTTTAGCAAATTCCGATAACTACTTATACACTTACATTATGCGCGGCCACGCCGCCATTCTCAGGGGAGTGTATTATCTAAGCCCCATACAGCTGCACCCACGTATATAAAAATACTTAAAATTGTATCTGATGCACGAAGAAAATACAGACATATGAGTCTGATTTATTTTTCTATGCTTTAATATTGTATATTAAGAGACAATTTGTATATGATTTTATTGTTGAAGACCGACCATGGGTACGTTTGCCTTCATCTGGACTTGGTATCACTGTACCATGTGATGATTTACCTGATGGTATAATGTGAACGTCCCTGACTCGGTCCTGGCGGGGGGTGGCGGCTTCCTTGAGCGAGGCGGGCAGGTGTCCGGCCAGCGCGTACTGCAGCGCGGCGAGCAGCAGCCAGTGGCAGTTGCGCGCCGCGCCGCCCTCCAGGCACGACGAGTCCCCGTACACCACCAGCCGACCCGCCTGGGCACATCACATTTATATACCAGGCAGTGGAACATATACATAGCAAAAAAAAACTATTAACCCAAAGGTGGATTAAGCCTATACATATATACCAAATGAAAGCTTATAACCACCAGGGCCCCAAGTCTGCTAACACAATCGATTCATAAAAGAACATCAACCGCATAATGACTGCCACTTTTGAGAGTATCCCATACAATATCTGTCAAAAGTAACGGTTACTATGCGGTTGCGGCCAGTTATACCAGGGCTCTCGTGTGTATGAAAAGTACTATTTTCCGTTTTAAAAATACAAGTGAAGTGTATTTTGTAGTTTATTTTCCTAAAGAGTTTCTGTTTTATTAATAGTTGCATCATGCATTAGTATCAACACAAATCAATACATATGTATATGCCAGACGTATTGGTGATGAAGCCTAATTCCTTACAAGAACTCCTATCATATTTCCAATAATCAAGTAGTATTTATTAAGTGGATAAATTTATTGCGAGCACGATATTATTTCGAACGTTGTTGCAGCGAACACCGCCCGTAAATAGTAGAGGAAAACGAATGCTTGACTACATATTATAATCAAATTGTATAATCTACGATATGTTATTGTAATATGTTATTCATGTTATTGTATTCACGCGCATACAGACATGCGCGGAGTATGCCGCCTGAATATCATACAAATACTACATAATGCATACTTATAATACATGTTCATTATTGTATAAACCTTGGGTAGTTTTTCCATGGTGTCATTGGCGTAGTCTTGAGTTTCTCCGTCGGTCTGCAACAGGCCTAATATAGGCACGTCGACAGTGTGCCCCCCTCCTGACGCCCCGTTTCCCCCGTTGAGCTTCTCACCGGACATTATCTGTTATCGATCGTTATGTTAGTATCATAATGATCTTGCTTGTTGCTCAACCAACTATGTTTTTTTTTTCATATAGCTATATTGTCGTCTCAAATATCAAAATGATCTATTACCCAAACAGCATCTAATTCGTGCGGCGAAAAATATTGAGGAATATGCAGAGTTGACAATTAACCTCCAGTAATAGAGGCCAACGCAAGAAGAATCCATTTTTTTAATGATATAATTAATGATAATTTAAGTCAAATTTCAGAGTAACAGTTAGTTTATTACAATACATTACAGTACTACTGATTGTGGCCGCCTATTGTGCAATTATGCCTATTTTGAAATTATTGACAGACACGATTTTTAGTTGTGGGTTGAGAAAACCGATTGTCCAGGTTAGCCTGGATAATCGGTTTTATATATTTAAATATACGATGACTTCGAAGTCATTGGCAATCTTTCCAAATTCTAGAAACAATAATAAAATTAAAGTTGAACAAAAGCAAAGGAGAAGGGAGACAGGCTCCCTTGCATACCGTCTCACTTAGTTCTTGCAGCATATGCTGGAGGTGGTCGTGAGAGGCTACGCGGTTGATCTTGATACGGCCAATGACGCCCAGATATATAAAGGAACCTAGTCATATGTCTATGATCCTGTCAGTTGAGATTGACAAAAATCCAGTATGTTTAATACTTACTTGGTGTCCCTGATCGCTCAGGTGCGCAGTGATAAGTATCCCGTGTTCAGGGAAGCTGTGTATGTGTGTGCCGCTCGCGTAGTACATCGGATGGCCGCCTAGCTTGAATGAGCCTTCGAACACGCGGTCGCCGAGTGCCACCTGACCCATTCATTTAATAAATAAATAAAATAATATTTAATAATAAAAAAACTACTGGCCCGACGCTTCTTTCCCACTTTAAAAAAATTGACAGTTATTATTTTAGGTTCTCTGAGTTAATGCGCTAAAGTGGTCTGACTCAATATAAGTGCGAGTGAAAGAGGTATTCCCGTATCTCTTTTTCTATGTTTAGTGTTATGACCAGGAAGCTACTAACCTATCTACTCTGATTTTTGTGTATGTGTATGCCTGACGTCCAGGTACTTAAGATTTATTACAAGCAATATTAATACAAAAGAGTAACCAGATAAAATTATGGTAATTGGTATCCTTCTTTACCAGGGCTATAGAGCATTTTGCAGAAGAAAAGTGTTGTTTGTAAAGCCATCACAAATTAATGAAATCTTTCTATAAATTTGTGGGTTAGCTTCCATGGCCCCAACATGGTATGTTAGCGAGATGTTTCTTAAGTCCATGGTTCTAACCTGATACATGCTAAGTAGGTCATTCAAAGCGGGTACGTTAGCGCCACCTGTTTCTGGAATCCACCTAAAACAAACAATATTTTACATACTAATCTGAAATAAATTTATATTTATTATTTATATTGGACATCTTATTAAAGTAAGCAAGCTCCGTCAGACCGTCCGAACATACTAGGACGTGTTTTTAAATAGATTATAAATATTTTCACTATTATTTATGATCACTACACGTAATATAGACAGTGCTGTTACCATTGCCTAGTATTTTCATCATAGAACTTGACGTGTCGCAGCAGCGACGCATTGTACCAGTCGGCGAAAACGACGAGGGACAAGCCCGCGTCCACTGCCGTCTTGAGCGCCGCCATTTCCTCGGGAAAGTACTCGTCCTCGGGGTCCACGAGCAACAACGCGCCGTATAGCGACGTGTCCACACATGTTAGTGGGGTACCTGAGGGAAAATACTCAACTCTTGGCTAACCTGTGTGACTATAAGGAACTCTTACCACCAAATTTATTTACAGTTATAATGGCATTATAACGAACTTTTTAGAGGAAAATGTGCACTATAATTGTCTTGTTGTTTAACGTTCTTTGCATTATGTCACTTGCTTATTCGTTTTATGAATTCCCTTGTGTGATATGAATACAATGTTTCCATGTTTATTGTTGGTTATTTGCAATAGAACATGGGCTAAACCAAGCAAGCATTCTGTCACAGTCATTCTTATTTATGAGATCTGTAATTCGAGCGCCGGGATGGAACACGCCGACGTAAAAATTACTCTACGTAAATATATTGTATTTCAGCTACTGTTTAGTATTCATATCTCGAAGAACACGTAAAGCCGTCGGTCCTGCGCCTGATCACTCTGCGGTCGTGTCGGATCGCCGTCCCATCGGACTATGAGAGTGAGGGATAAGAGTGTACCTGTGCATGCGCACACACTTGTGCACTATAATATATTTTGCATAGTTTGCTAGTCTTCGTGGTAGAGATAGGTAACCGTGACCGAAATTCAAACAGGAATATTATTAATATTTGACAATTAACTATTATTATAAGGATTATTTCTATTTGGGGTGGCTACCTAGTTTTTTTTTACACTTTTTTATACACATTTTTGTAGCGTTTTCAAAAGTCTAAGAGCAACCTTTTAGCCGCTGCATTATGAATTTTACATTTCATTCGTGCATTTCGTCGAAGGTGAGCGTGTCCTCACTTCTTACAACTATTTGAAATATGCGGCATATTTGCATCACATACCTTAATGTCAGCGCATGAATTTACATAATGATCTATTTGCACGGCGTGACACTGTCATTATTTATACAATGATTCTTCAGCTCTTAGAAAATGCTATTTTGTAATGTCTTAAATTCTATCTTAGTTTTTGTTTGTTAAAAGTAATTTCAGTTGCAGGAATTTTGCCTCAATAGAAGGCTTCCTTATTAAAAAAAAGGACTGATTATTTGAGCCGAAATTTTGCCGTAACTTTTTTTATGTCAAGAGTTAACTGTCCCGGCGAACTTCGCACCGCCTCAGAATCAAATGTATGAGGAAATGAATGATCTTTAATATTATTTTTTATGAATATTGCCAATGTTTTAATAGTTATTCTGCTATTGGGGACGGACAAATTAAAAAATTAACGATCATTTATCGGCCCACTCGTTTATGAGTTATAATTTTATTTATTTATACATATATTATATGACATGGATCTAGTATGTCTTATTGTAAACTGGATGGAGGTAGAGAAAGCAGCCGATTGATCCTGTAGTGCAGGCAGAAACTTGCTAGATATTCTCTATGCTTTATTTTCCAAAAAAATGTGTTTCAAATAATGTGTCATATTAGTGGGATATAACCACTGTGTACGAGTGGAGGAAATCAAAATAAAACACTTTTGCCTCACTTTTCAAGTTATGTCAGTGTTTACCCAATGGCCAATGTAAAAAGAAATAAACTTAATATAAGTATTTGACTTACCCATGACTTCGAGATAGAAGCCATGCTCGCGAAGACGGCGGTACATGTCGCGGAAGTTGGTGTGCACATGGTCCGCGTGCCAGTCGAGCGGGTCGTGCTTCGCGCGGAGGTCGTCGCGGGGGAAGTACCCGCCGGGGTAGCGGAGGCTGTGGAACTGGTCCCACAGGAGCCGCCGCGAGCGCACCGGGACCGGTATCACGCGGGCTCTATGACGTCATTACATTATCAACACAACAAGAAGAGACATCACATTAGGTTTCAGCTTTAACTATGAGTCGCGGCTCATTGTTTGCAACACCAACAGGAGAACATGTCTAATATATGACTAACTAGATGCGCCCCGCGGTGTTACCCGCGATTAAAAAGTATGTCCTTTTTACCGGGATAAAAAGTAGCCTATCTGCTATTCCAGACTATAATCTATCTCTGTGCCAAATTTCATCCAGATCCATCCAAACTTTCACATTTATAATATTAGTGTGATTAGCATGAAAGCATCGATAGCCCAAGTATATTAAAAGGCAACTAAACGAGCTTTAGTTGAAGGAATGTTTTTAAACGGTGACTGAATTTGTTGACAATCTAATAACAATAATTCATAAAAACATATGAATTCTAATACGACATCTTGCCGGGTGTTCTCGGAATCGGACTATACAAAAGTGAACTGAGCAAATTTTACAAAGCTTTTCGTAATGTTCCCTGTGCCGAATGTTACTGGAATCGCCCTCGGCCTATGTACCCCTAGTAAAAACATTGCTCGGTTTGGATTGTAACCATATGTTCGGCTGGAGATGTTACTTTATTTATATATCAAGTAGCTGACCCGACAGAAGTTTACCAATCCAATTGTTTGCAGTAGAATAGGTATTCAAAATGTTGAATGGAGACATACCGTATGGGTAACGTCAGCGTGGCGTTCCTCATCGTCCTTTCGCCAACTTCACCGTGGCTCTCGATGGTGACGTTCATGTGGCCCTGTTATTATTCACAACTATGATAACATCGTTAATAAATAATTATGTCTCAACAACGTCCCCGCAGCTAATTTAGCTGTGCTATTAAAAACTTTTCTGTTTATTCTGTGTGTGTATGTTTATTCTAGTATTACTGTAAAACTACAGCACTTATTTTTACGGGGTGTTCAGTATTGCATAGCTAATAACTACTGGGGGTCGAGCTGCAAAGTCATAATTTGCCTAAATCGTAGGCTTGTATCTGGAATATTAATTATTCAGATAGTCTGAATGCCCATATAATAGCCAGGGTGTCCATAATATCTGTCATGAGTGTTCCAGAAAATACTTAATTTTTTTTATCCTCGTCATTCAGCCAGTGTTGTCCAAAGCCTTAGTTTTACATTATTGCAAGATCAATAAGAACGTTGTAGTCTCGCCGTTTTTACTCATCATACCAATGATTGAAGTGTCTTAATAAATCAAATTAATTTAAAATTACTCTGTAGAAGCTTTACAAAAACTTTATAGGGGTATTACAAAGGTTTTATAAGGATAAAGGGCTTAAATCTCAAGGCTGTACCTCAACCACTCCGTCAAAGTCGGCGCCGTTCTCTAGCACATTGAAGCTAAGCGCGATCCACCCGGACCACGGCCACAGGATCTCACTGTATTCCACGGAAACCGATAGCATCTCGCCGTTAGGCAGGTGGGGGTGCCAGGACACTTCTTTCTGTAAAACATTTACCGTTATCAACGCAGGATAGCCCCTTGGCCACCTTGGTCAGCCAGCCTATTCTAAACCTGTTATACCCCAGCCCGTGCAGGGCTAAACGCCTTTCTTCACAGCTCGCGCTGAGATGAATAATACTCACTGCAGCCCATCTAGTTAATATATTTCGATATGTTCTTTCCCATGTATTTGTGTATCCTTGTTTGGATTTTTAAATTTCATTGCCAATAGGTAAGCTGTCTATTGGAGTCAAGCGAACAATATAAGATCCAATCACTATGGATATCAAGAAATTATGTGCATCTATAATATCTTGACTGATGAGAGCAGGAAAAATAAATATGATTGGTGTCACATTTTTAGACGAAGAAAAGATCACAGTTCATTTTCAGTTTCTTTGCTTTGCCCCACCCTAAAGCACACCAGGGCTACCCCATGTGAAGTCGCTTTAGTTATGGGGATAAAGGTACAGTCAATGTGTATACCACTCTGCCGGAGACGCCGAGGCCGTTGATAACAGTCACGTTGGCGATGGTGGGCTGCGCGCTGTGGTACAGCGGCTGGGTGCAGTACGGCCACATGTACTGGCACTCGGTGAGGTCGATGTAGCTCGGACTCAGGGTTGCTTGCGGCTCGTAATTTCTAAGAAACTGTCATAACATTACTATTTATTTAATAAAATTCTTAACAGCGACTGACTGAGAATGCACAGTGGACATGAAATGTTTCATAGATGTGTCTTACATATATGAGCACTAAGAAGGGTTTTTTGGAAAATTCGAACCCTAAAAGGGTAACCCTAGGTAAACCCTAAAATGGGGGGTCCAAGTTGGTATTTAAAATTATATTCTGTGGACAAATTAACTCAAAACATTGTGAAATTAACTCTTTATAAGATTTTTTTTCCATGCGACCCTCCACAATGGGGTCCTAAAGTTAGGATGGTTTTTTAAAGCTGCACTGACTAGATAATGCGCAATAGTAAAATAACAAGTAATACCTGATAAGCACTTATAAGGTCCAGTTTCCCGTGTCCCTGCTCGAACATATTGGGGCCGGAGAGCCTGAGGGCGGTCATACACAGAGCCTGCTTCACCGCAGCCGGCGTCAAGTTCTGTCGCGGCACGCCGCTCGCTAGCAGCGCTATAGCCCCGGCGACTACTGGCGACGCCACCGATGTACCTGCACCAGCAACATCACGGAACTTTAATCACGTAAAAGCTTCTATTCACAGTATAACGCCCTCTACGTACGGTACTTATTGGGCTCCTAATCAGTATTTTTCCCACCAATTGGCACGTCAATAGGCAAGCTGCCTAATCATTTATATGGCAATGAAGAGATCCTACCGATCGGGAGCCAAATTGTACCGTTCGTAGTCCTTTAGTTTTATTAGAAACGGATTATTTTAATGCATGCAGGTAGGGAAAGTTTTATCGACAATCTGCCATAAGGGTTCACATGGCTTTCATTTCCGCGAGCAAACTTTGTATGATATGTGCTTTTTATCATAAAATAAATGACTTTGCATTGGACTGCAAACCCTTAAAAAAAGATAATACACGTGATCATAATGAACCTCATTGCCATCAACTTGCTAAGTTCACAGTACATCTGCAAAGCGATAGGTACTCACCGCTTAGTGATCTACATCCACCGCTAACACTGGAGCCCCTCACACCGCTGCCGTAAGTCACTATGTCTGGCTTCATGCGGCCATAGCCCTGAGACAAATTGAATTTCGGATATCAAAAAGCAATTATCGACAATATTAATCAATTAGTTATAATTAAAATCTGGCGTTATTATAATTTTCATGTCTCAATGTTTCATTGTACTTCATATCAGCAACTATATGTCACTCAGATGGCATATTTTGATAACAATTCGGAACTACAGTCACTATTTCACTTACATGTGGCAATTCCCACGTAGTCATGCCTCTAGAGGAGAACTTTGCGATCCGGTCGTCGAACCCGATCCCACCCACGCCAATGACATCCATCTGATCGGCTGGATTGTTCAGTGTCCCATACAAAGGGCCGTCGTTACCTATTGCTGACACCATAATAACCTGAAATAGTGAATTTATTAAGAGATTCTATTACCATTCTGTTCTTATTACACTATCTCGAACACATAATAAGTTTTCCGAAGCAGCCAAAAAGAAAACATTGATAACTTCATCAGTACTTAATTTTTTTTAGGAAGTATAATGGTCATAAATCTCACCCCCAATCCAAACCAAAGTGGTATAGAGTTGATCCTTATTACCTTATTAGCGCTCAGTTCCCAGACTTTATCCACAAACGGGTGGTCCATGAAGTCTGGCCCTCCAATGCTCAAGTTGAGGACATCAATCTTGCGCATGATGGCATAATTGAACGCGTCCAGAAACCACGATGTGTATGATACCTGAATAAGAATATCTATTAATTATTATAATAAAACTAAAATATTTTCATGGGTACCACTAAATTTAATAAATAAGGCACGCATACACAGGTAATTAGGAACAGCTGCTCTATAGTGTTAGTTTCTCACCTGTCATATTAACGTGATTATGAAAGGTCATAACCAATCTAGAATGAAAGTATTATGTGATGAAAGCTTGTAAATTAGTCATAATCAAAGATATTTTAAATACCATCACCACACAGCCAGTGTCATACCTGATTATGGGTAAAAACTCTGAAGATGTGAAGATCAGCGTCGGGTGCGAAGCCGAGGCAGTCAGCTCGCGAGGCGATGACACCGGCCACGAAGGTGCCGTGGCCCAGCGCATCGTCCAGGGTGTTCTCGCCCGTCCAGTCGGTGCGCTCGCGCACGCGACTGAAGTGCGGGTGGTTGCGGGCGAGGCCCGTGTCGAACACAGCCACTTTTATTCCCTCACCTATAATAATTACTTTTGTAGTATTAAACTATTACCTATACAATGTGGTTTGAATGCAAACGCATTGCACTGTTTTCATACGTGGAATATATTTATCAAAACAATAAAGATCTAATCAACTAATATAAACTCTAATATATTAACTACCAGTAATTAATTTTTATGAGAACATTTAGGTTATCCAATAGTGCAGAAATCACAGTAACAATAATATATTGTATGCATGCGCAAAGACGCCATCTTTTTAATTTTATTTGACAAGTTCTATAATGGCTACAAAAATAATTTCTTTCAATAAATTTGTTGGCTGGGATGTCTGTGATAACCACAGGGATTGTTTCACTTACACCTTTGCCAAATCTAACTTAGATTTGCAAAGGTACAGCAATATTTATTCTATGCAAATGTTCATAGGACAAATTAGTTGGTCATGGCATGGTTCTTCTGTTACTTACCAGTTACCCCCAGAGACCACAGAACATCAGCTTTCAATACAGATGTAATTTGGCGAGGCACTGTCCTCAATAACTTCCGAGACGCGTAGCCACCATTCTGATGAATAAAAAAAAATAGGAATTTGAAATTCACACATAATAGAATGTTTACCTTTGGAATTCGAATCCAAATCTGACTTATACTTGACCAGTTTAATATTTATTTTTTACAGAATGCTCTCACTCTCACCTCTCGTGGCTTCCGGATTGACTGCAGGCCACGAGCGCGATGGTTTCGCCATCCGGAGTACAAGCATCCAATGGACTCACAATCCTCCTATAATTATAGTAATACAGGCTAGAAGAGTAGGAATTCTATTATTTTATATCTATTTTTAATCAAGTTGAAACAATTATTATTTTAAAATGTAAAATTCTAATGTTTCTGGCAACTCCCAATTTATTATTCTGGTTAGTCCAAATTGAAACACAGGTTGAGCAAAGGTCGAAAACGATCTTGATTGGACAATATATCATACAGCCAGAGCATCAATTTACCTTTTTCAAGAAATGTTTAGTGACCAAATAAATTCGAAATGCGAAAGCATCTATTTATTAGCATACTCATACATAATATAGGTTTGTAAATGGAAAATAATGTTAAGATAACCCTCAAATAATGCTTCACCTAAGCAATATAATTTTTCTTTTTTATTGCAATGTTTATTTAAACAATATTTCTACATTACCATGGTATATTCTTATTTGTAAGTCATTTATCTCCTTGTTAGATATATACAACTGAAACCGACTGAGTGTCAATCAGTGGGTTGGGAAATCTCTGAATAAATGCCCTAGACACATGAAATAGAGCAAGAACATGGTACATCCCCTAGGTGTCTGATAAGAAGAATTCCGATTAGCACTCACACACTTGTGGGAAGCTACTGCAGTCTTCGAAATTCCTCATCATGATGATGAATAACACTTGCCTCATTCACATATTTGATTGTGCGCGTAACTTGTCTCTGTGCTGTAACTCGGCGAATAGCGGGGTGGTCTTTTAGGGCATCAAGTGCTTTTCTCCCACCATCCTTGAGTACTATCACATCGAAGTCGCTTGGGTACTCATTTGCAGGGTTGTCACGGTGCAGCAAAGTCCAATTTGATACCTGCAACAAACCTTTAAAAGTAAGCATGCGATTTTCTTTTACATATAAAGGCCATACTGAGATCCTAGTAGAGTTAGCAATATAATGCTATTGTTATTCGTCTTTTTTGATGAGATATAACACAGTTGCCCAGCCAGAACAAGTCTGTCCTGACTGGGCCACTACCCCTGTAGCTCTTAAACCACAGTCCAACCAAATCCCATATTTTAAAACTAATTAGGACTTACTGTCCATCTCAATTTATATCCATCATGGTGGTCCAGCTGAGAAACACTACTCAATGTGTTTACATTCTTTGTATTCTACTGCTTGTCATGAGTTTGTTGTAATACATGATTTTTTTAAAAACTTGTAAAACTAATAACATGGTACAAAACATTTTTGGTTTATCTTAGCTGAAACCAAAATCAATAAATTTAAGTTATAAGCTTACCAGTTGTAGGTTCTTTGAAAAAAAAGCAAGTAAATAGACATCGACATATTATAATGGTGCGCTCGACATTTCAATTTAAAAAATATATTAGAACAGTATGATTGGGAATACTTACACCGGCATTCCTCAGTGCAGCACCAATATAGTTCTTCCTCGTCGACTGAGGGAAATAACCCCTGAATGTTATTATGTGTTGAGTACTTATAACATCCGAATTGTATTCATAATCAACACGCTGTGTAGATGTCACGTTACATTGTTCGCCTATATTCTCATTACTAAAAACTAACGGGAGTAAATGAACTCCAAATAAAATCGTAAGTAAAACTTGGCGCACACTCATGTTTGACGGACGCCCAATAAATTTATCACATAGTGGAAATTCCATTACGTGAACTCAGTAGAAAATAATGCCATGTTTACTTATGTCCATATAGAATTCAATTCAACTAATGACAACATTGAGAATTTAGAACTTGTAAAAGAAGCACAGCGTATTCTCATTGCATTTTATATTGCCCTTTTTTTTTTATTTGGCACCACCATAGGACATAGGTAATATATTGCTCTTCTCTTTGACGTATCTTTGACAGCCAGTCTAGAGCCAGATATGCAGTGTTGCCACTTCGCTTTATAAAGAAGGGCTACTTACTTACCCAACATACGAAGTTAAAGGGGCTAGAAATGCTAAAATTAGATTAAAAAACAGATGGGGGAAAAAAGGAACTGCTATGAACGAACTAGAGATACTACCATGAATCTAGCAGGTGATTGAATATGACTTTTATGGAAAATCCTATCGAATTGGTTTTATTAGCTTTTGGTTTTATTAGCTGTGTGGCATAGACAGAATATTTCTGTCGACGTAAGCAAGTAACCAAAGCAAATAGGAGGTACATGACCTATAAGAAGCGTAGATTAAGAGGCATGATGGGAGGTGTATGGGTGACCTCTATATATGCGTACTTGTATATATAGACGTCAGTGTTTAAAACCCAATCAAAAATCCAAGCATAGGCTTACAGGGTTCCGGGCCCAGAATTTATGATTATAAACTCCGTCGATGCCACGAGCAAGTCGAGAAAGAACGAATTAGAGGGAGCGTAAAAGTTGAACTACCGCAGCCAGGGCATTTTAAATATTACCTTACTACTATAGTTTTTCCAAAAAAATAGGGTAAAAAATCAAAGCGACTCAAAGGGGGGTTGAAAATTAATTAGTTTTATATATCTACAGCCTAGGTACCCTACCACTTATGGGCAAATGGGCAATGTTTTTGGTAGATGGGTATTACTTGACATTAGCAAAATACCCGCAAAGTTGAGGGTGAGGCCATATTCATATCCATTTTATGTCATCGCATCTCATTTTGTAAAGAAAGAAGAAGATGAAGATAACATTAGAAGTTCCTGCTATTACACGCCATTTTCATATCTTCATGTCACAGCCATTATTTTATTTATAGTGTTATTGCTATTAATGATTTGACATTAGCAAAATACCCACTTAAGTCGTGGGTGAGCTCATACTCATTCTATTTCATCGCATTTCAATTTGTAAAGAAAGAACCATACTGAACCCTTAATGCACAATTCCATCTCGTAGTTGACCAATTCTTTGATTATTAATTGGATTTAGCACAGTTATACCTATTCTCTTTGATCTCTTTGGATTTTTCTTTTCATTTCTGGTGCTTTGATTCACTATTTAAACGTAATATGTTGTATGTAGGTACGTTGTATCTGCGCTCAATATTTGATATAAAATTATTTACAAGAATAATTAAGTTTAATATTTGATATAAAATTGTTTATTTACAAGAATAATTAGTTTTTTTCATTGGAATTTTGCTTACAATTTAAAATATAATGGCATATAACCTGGGTGATAGATTTTTACCACCACAAAAATATTTTGTTCTTTTAGATCCTGGGGCATATCAATATGAAAGTGCGAGTACAACTAAATCAAATAATGCTCCTTTTCTTTCGAATACCCCACGCAATACACAAGCTGGTGCTAAGATATGGACCCACGCTCTATACAATTCATACATATCACAAAAAAATCCAAATTGTACATCATTCATGTCGAAACGACCGAGATTCCCGTATGAAGCATTTAGCAAAGAAGATTTGGAAGAAATGCTTTGCAGATGCGGGATACAAATACCTTGCGAATGCCCAACCGAAAAAGAAGAAGAAGAAATAATATGTCAAGGCAAGGTAAGAAGGCGCATGTTCAAGGGACCTCCTCCACGAGCAGTTGGAAGTGACGAAGGGTTGTCTGCACCATCTAAAACTGATCATGGATTTGAAATGTCACCTGATGGATCAAAACGGCGAATAAGGGAAACAATATTGGACGAAAGTCCACCGTTCTATGATGCAAGAGTAAATGAGTCAACAGCTTTCTATCAAGGTTGTAAATGGAGTAAGTGGTCTTCAAAGAGAACCGAAAAATCTTTAGAAGTCAGACCTGGCCCAACTGATTATACAATTGAAAAACCGCTCACCGAGACTTATATTTGCCAAGAGAAGGTGCGTGAACAAAAACGCAAAACATCTAAGCAACCACGGTTTATTGAAATAATTCAGCAAAGAGATATTTTAGAAGGGAGACCTGGACCTGCATCCTATAGTCCAACGATGCCTAAAGGTACGGATTTACAAAATCTAGGCTCAAAAGCTGAAAGAGACCCCAAGTCAAAATATGACATATGCCCTGGTCCTTCTGATTACTTCCTTTTCAGAGATTTCGATCCTGTGGAAATTCCCGAGAAACCTTGTCACGCTAAACTACCAGAGCCAGCATGTTTTGGTATGAAGGCATTGAGATTTAAGCCCAGACGTGAAGAGGGGCCCAGCCCAGCTAGTTACTATGCAAATTATAAACCTACAATCTTGCATTGCTCTAAGGCACCATTTGGTGTTTCTTCCATTAGATTTACAGACATCACAGAAGAAGAAAACGATGAAATAGAAAATGATGAATGTCAAACAAAAAAATCTGAAGAGGACAAAGATCCATGCATATCTCCTACATGGACATTCAAATCAAAAACAATCCGTATGAAGCCGTTAATTAAAAAACTTGATGAACCGAGTCCTGCTGATTTGGCTCAATGTCTAAGTAGAGTAAAAAGATCATCCCTACTGCAATATTTAGCACCCTTTAACTCATCCAACGCACGATTTGAACCCTGGTATAATTGGATCGCTGTACAGGGAAAGGAAAAGACTCCTGGGCCTTGTTACTATAATATAGAAAAACCTAGGTGTTTGCCAGCCGTAAATTATGGCCCACTTTTTCGAGCTCCTCGATTTCCTGATAATGATTTAAAGACGCCAGCACCCAATGAATATAAAGTTGGAGGTGGTATTGAAGTTATTTTGCAAACTCATAATAAAAGACTAGTAGATAACATTGAAAATCAACATTTATTTCATTGGGAACCACCTCAAGATATGCGATCGTTAAGTTACGAAGAAAAAGAATCCCTACTTCTTCAAAAATCTATAGAATTGTTAGACGTAGACGACGGGGATAAAAGTAGCAAAGGATCAAGTTACAAATCAAGTTTCATCAATGAAACGAAGAAACCTAAAAAGTTGAAGTGTTTTGCGAATAGTAATAAAGTACCACAGTATTATTAAATTTTATATCACTGACCATCAATTTATTAGCCCCAACAATAGTGAGGTCTTCGGTCCGCTCTCTGAGGGACATTGATGTTAGTTTATGGGCACTTCTCCTGGCTCTCGTTTACTATAATAGGGTTGCCCATGAATTTTAGGAAATTTTAATCAGCTTTGATACTTTTATTTGCGATTTCCAGTCCGTACTCGTCGTAAACGTCGGGAACGTAAAAACGAAAAATAAACGCGATAAAATCCTTAAAAAATAGTTATATTTCAGCTTTGATACTCATAAATAAACCTAGTTAATATTATATTCGCATTTTTTTAATATCTTTCAATTTACCTTTTACCTTATAAAAATTACTGAAGTATAAGCTTTTAGAGGGGTATTCTAACGACTTAGCTGCCGTCAAATTTGAATTACGGTTATCCATTCACTTTGCTTCATAGGTATAGTTGTATGAGAAAGTTAACGTTCTAAGAGAAAATGAGAGATAAATTGATTTTGTCTCTTTCCTTCGTATGAATTACGGAAGGGAGAGAGCGACTCGGCGCAACATAAGTGACATAGGCTTTGTGTTGACCCACGCTAGCTTGGCCTACGGGTCTGGTAAAAAATAAATACAGCACTATGTGTAAAATTTAGTGCAATAATAAAAAAAAATACTTGACAGTTGACGGTGGCAAAACGCTTCATATGGTGATGCCAAATTTTGTTTAAAACAACAAGAATCCAAGCCAAGTTATTTTTTTTTATTTTGTTGTTTTTATTTGTTCAGAGAATATTGTTTTTTTTCTAAAAAACTTATCTGAATATAATGTCGCGATTAGGGGGCCTGCATCTAACTTTGAACACTGGTCCAAAACATACGGCTACAGTAATATTCTGCCACGGTTCAGGTATATAAAAATAATTTTATTAAAAATAATCGAATCAAGACATAAGTACTTAAGAATTATTCTAAAGTAAGTAAGGAATCGATTTCCACGATTATAAACCAATACATTATTTAAACTAATAAACATTTATAAATAAACATTAAAAATATTTATTGTAGGTATGTACTACATACTAAAAATAATAATATAATGTCAATGTGTAATGTGTTTCAAGAATTATTATGCTTGATCATGTGTTTGATTCATGAGCTAAGTCAAGCAGATATCTGTCAAAAAGTTAATGATTAAGTATATAATCCCTTTTATGCATTATTCAGGATCAAATGGGGCCGATATGAAAGAATGGGTGAGACTAATGGTCAAGAATTTCTCATTCCCACATATTAAAATTATGTATCCTACTGCACCACTGCAGCCTTACTCCCCCATGTACGGAGGAATGAGTAATGTCTGGTTTGACCGTGCTGGCATAAGTCCTGATGTCCCCGAGAAGTTGGAGTCTATAGCTAATATTGAAAAAGAGATGAAAATCCTTATAAAGAAAGAAAATGAGGCTGGGATCCCTTCTAATAGAATTATTGTTGGTAAGTAATATTTATTTACAAATCCTTGTTGTAACAATAGTATTTCATATAACTTATATTATTCATTGCAACAAAATGTTGATACACTCTGACAATGAGTTCAGTTTAGTTGCTAGTCCAGTCATTCACTTTCAGTTGCTTGCTGACTGCAAGTGTCTTAAAATTTGTACACTACCAGACCTGGGACTGAACTGTCAATCATCTTCACTTGTGAATGGGCCTTGTGTATAGAGTGCTTATGAAATTTGTTGTGACCGTTTTTTTACTATTCTGTTCCTTCAGAAATACTTGATTCATGGTTTGATTACCTGTTAAAAAAATAATTTTAGCATTCCATTGTCAATGACGTGTATCATTGCATTGTTAGATAGTGTGCCAAAGGCTTCAAGTAGGCCTGAGTGATTATCCCATCTGCAAAATGTGAATGCAAACAGTGCTCACCTGCCTGCCTACCCTTTCGGAAGAAACAAACATGATGGTATTGATTTATTTTAGGTGGTTTTTCAATGGGAGGTGCATTGTCCTTCCATACTGCATATAGATGGGAGAAAAATGTGGCAGGCATGTTCGCATTTAGTTCATTTCTAAACCAAAAATCAATTGTATATGAGGAACTTCAAAATGTTGCTGGCACTTCATGTAAGTTTTCAGTTTATAAGAAATCTACAATATATTCATATAAGAGGTCACCCAACAATAATAAGTCACTACTAGTTAAGACACTGTAAAGTTATAAAACAGCACCAATGATAAATTACATAAATGAAAATGTGTTTATCTCAACTTGTTACAATAACAAATATTCAGTAAGTAAAACAAAATAAGATAAACATAATTATCCCATAATGTAAGTACCTATGAATATAAATAAATAACAATATCACTAGACAAATACCAAAAAATATTGAATGGAAATATTGTTCTTATATTGCAACCTACATTCTTGGATGAATTGTTGAGTATTATGGATACATTCATCCACTAAAATATTATATCATAGTTATGTTACACCCCTCTAGATTGTGTTATTATTTACAGTGCCACCGCTTCTTCAAGTGCATGGTGACAGTGACGACCTTGTGTATCTGAACTGGGCGCAGGATACTTTCAATCAGATGAAGGCCCTAGGTGTGCAAGGAGAATTTCACGTTATGCCTAAGCTAGGGCACTCTGTAAACAAACGAGGTCTGGTGATTATCAAGGAATGGATAGAGAAACATTTACCAGAAATTTAAAGTATAAAAGTGTTTAATTTATTAACTAATCAGTTTTGAATATTTATATTGTTGAGAATGTGCAATAAATCATATTAATACTTATTTTACAAGAGATCCCGTGTGACAATCTTAATTGATACAAACTAAGTAAAAAATGTTGCAAACTATGTTATTTTTTAGTTGACCTAGTTGTTTTGTAAGATCAGACCTTTCTGTCGTACCACGGGAAATATTGACAAACTAAAAGCACAATAAAATAGTTCCATTATTGATTTTTGTGTTTAATCGTAGTTTGCACCTACCTATATGTTACTGTAAAGCATTTTATATATAAACAATCTACTTGTGTGATTTTACAGTAACATGTGGATACCTAATCCTTAGTATCTGCATTCAGAACGTATTTGGTATTAAAATTAATTATACGCATTTGGTTAAGTGGAACTCATGAATAGATGGCCACCGAAACTCCCCAATGATAAGTATTTCACGGAAGGCGCCAAGATCATCTCGACTATGATAGTAAAGCGACAATGACGAAGCAAATTTATTTCAAAGAAAAGGTTCTGATGAAAATGGCGTCATCGAACTAATCTGATGATAGGACCCGGAAGGCACCGAAACTCTGTAATAACAAGCCGTGTTTTGGGTTTAATGGAATTGTTATGAGATGCTCTCTGCCTATAAATAAAACTTTTTCGTGGATAATCAAAATTGGATGATTCTTTGTTTACTGAATAAGGTATACCTCAAAGCAAAATGACCTTTCAAAACTCATCAAGATTTATTCAGTATATGTTTTATCTTGATCTCTTTGAACATTATTTATCTCACGATGATGTTATAATTGTTATACTTATAATCCAGTAAAAATATGGATATAAAAATATTTTTCAAGTGAAAAACAATAATAAGAATATATAACTTATCCATTATAAATTGAATAATAAAAAAATCTTTTTAACAAAAAATAAACCCTCTTAAAAACCAGAAAAACAAAAAAAATATCAAATCCTAAATCTACCTTCTCTAATTAAATCAAATATGTAAGGAATGTGAAGTCAGTGCCGAATAAACAATTGACGAAGAATAATGAAAGTATAATGCGCAGGCCAATTTGTAGGAATAGTCTTTGGCGCGCACCGGTAATGCTCAACTAAGTTTTTTGTTTGGCACAGAATCAACATTCATGACATACTTATTTGATTTAGTTAGACAAATCTACCTTATTTGTAGATTGATGTTTTTTTCATTATCAGTTTTTTTTTTATCTTTCACTTTAAATAAGCAATACTTTATGATAAAAATGTCAATGGCAAGATGTGTTGTAACTGAAGGGTGAGCTTGATTGACGAATGAAACTTCAAACTTACATCTCTTTGTGTCAGAGTACGAATTTCATATTTCTCATGTTTGCATTTTTGTTATTTTAAAATATCTATTTTAACCGATCAAGCAATCTCCATTGTGTCTTCGCTACTACGTCGATATTGGCAGAATCGCGTTGAGCCTAAGTCAATGGAAAAAGGCCATTAAGAAATAATACTAATTAAAAATGGGCCCTAAAAAAGGAAAAGACGTCATAGATGAGAATTATTGGCGAACTTGCATAGAAACGGCGCCGTTAAATGAAGAGATTTGGACAGTGAAAGTAGTTCTCTTCGAAGCTGCGGGTAGTGACCAAGATAGAATTTATTTGAATAAATTCGAAATATATGCAGCCGAAGAAAAACGTTTTGTAGTGAAAAATATTTGTAAAACTGAGACCATTTTCATGGTGAATCAATTAGGGGGCGAGAAAAAAGTTAAAGATGACAACCTTCGAGTGTTCGAAGAAGGTCAGGCTTATCTTAAAGATAAAAAAGATATTCCTCCAGACATACTGGCTCTGATTGTCAAACATTTAATTTTGAAAATGAAAGAGGAGTATCTCTTTATAAAACGGCAAAAATTAGAAGTAAGAGAAGGTATGCGGAGAGAGTCTGCTACTATGGTGAATCCCGCTGAGGTAAGAGGAACTATTATTGTCAAATCTGAGCCGACAGAAGTACTTCCGACTCCCAAGGGTAAAGGAAAAAAAGGTGAACCAGATCTTTCGACTATGTTGCCTGAGCCTGATGAAGGAAAAAAGTACAATACTCAGCTAAGAGTAAGAGGTGAAGAATGGAGGGATAAAGTATATGTGGATGATTATCCTGAAGATGGACCAAATATTTACGTGGCTCTCACCGGGTTTGTGGACGCTTTTTTACCGGGATGTCTTATAAAAATTGGGATACCCTTAACAGCTGTTGTACAAATTCGAATTGACCCGGTTACAACCAAAGTACCATCGAATCTCTTCAGAGCTACAAAGCGAGGCCAAAGTCAAACTGAGATATTGACCGAAAAATCTCTAAAATTTTGGGAAGATTTACAATCGCTACGTATACAAAAGGAAACTGTTGACGACTTTAAAAACACTGCGTTTATTGTATTTTCACCTCCATATAGGGATACTGATAGTTTAACTGGAAATCCTGATAAAATATATGATGAATTGTGTTACCTAATGTATGATATACAAGATTTAACTAGGCAGCACATTCACTTCTTAGAGAATATGGATATTATCCACATAGCTGAAAAAGAGGACGAAAAAGAGACACGATGTAATAATTATTACCACCAGCTAACAGATGATTTACCTTTAGAGTGTGTAACGATATATTACATTTTGGACAATCTTCTCAGAACAGCCTGCATGAGTGTAGAAGCAGAGTTAAACAGCAGTACATCATCTGCATCTACAGATATAACTATGAATGCGCCTCGTAAAAGTCAAACTGAAAGTAAAGTAGCACAAGCAGAGAATCTTGTAAAAGATGTCTTCAATACACTTTGTAAAACCAATGGGCTCAAAAAATCTTATCGCATAACATACGGAGAAGAATATGAAACCCATAAAGATCCCATCGTTATTAATTATGGGGATTTTGCAAAACATAACACTTTTCATCTAGGGAATATAAACTTAGATAACATCGTGTGGTCTACCTTGTTCGGTATGCCTATAAACAATTTATGGGAGAACCAAAGCCGTCCAACAGGCGAGCTTGAAGCCAAAGTGAACTTCCACGTCAATGTGCTTTTATCGTGTTTTGATAGACAAGATGTGGAGACCGCAGAGTTAAACCGATTAATCCATATTTTAGCATGTCGTAAACTATATAATAATAGGAGCTCACTAAAGAAACCTCATTTAGCGCCATCAACGATTTCGGATTTTAAGAAAGCTTATTTAAAACGCAGTGTTCTCGCGGAACCTCTCACAAAATGCCCTGGATCACTCGAGTCCGGTATTTTGTCGCCGTCTTTTCCATCAATGACGAAAAGTGAAAATGTGTCTGATTTGTCTTATGGCGAAGATCCAGAAGTACGACGAATAAGATATCTTTTTGATTGCCCCGATATAAGTGAATTAATATCAGCTGCAGAAATAGCAAATGAAAAACCTATAAATCATATGATAGATGATTTTGATGTTTTTGAAGATTTTACCGGAATAAATGCTTTTCAAATTATGCTCGACGCATTTAACAAGTTTAATTGTGTCGATTATAAATATTGTGAAGTGACTGATTGCATCGTATTAATGTATTTTAACAGCCATGATAAGGATGGCATAGCCCGTGAAGAATGGCGTTGTCACTTACCGACACCAGTGTGCCTACAAGACTTTTTTGATTTTGTTTTGGAAGAACATTATGGCTGGATACAAAACGAAGAAAATATATATGATGAACATTGTATTTTAAAATCGCAGTCAGAGTGTAAAATTTATATAAATCCTTTTGCTCTTCAATCTTGTGTGGGCGACAAAGAGGTCGATGTAGACTTGCTTATGGAAGGTTCACTTAAATATCAGGATTTAGCACAGTTAGAAGATACCAGTCCAGCCGACACCACAGAAATGAAAATTTCGGGTTCTAAAAAGACTACAATATCGCCCTCTTCCACTGAGATAGAATCTAAAAGCCCTAAAAAAAACAAACCAACAGCAATTTCCCCAAAACGACGTCAATCAATCGTGTCGAGTATATTGCCTAAAATAGTCAAAAAACCATTTTCAGGTTACGATTTAGGAGACCGAAGGGTCGAAGTGTTCGGAAAAGATGCAATTTATTTTTCTAAAGATGGCACAAAAGTAACTAGTATGTATACTATTATCATCCCTATGAATTTAGAATACATAGTTTTAAATGTATCACCGGGTCAAAGTTACAATGAATTTTGGTTCCATAAAGCTTTAGCAGATGATATAAAACCTGATATTAACGATGCGTGCGAATCTTTTAGAATAACGAGTAAAGATCAAGTCATGATAAATATTATAAAACAAACGTATAAAATACCTCTTCCCGTAGTAACTATTTCCGGCTCTAAAGAAGGTGCACTTAAGGGATCTGTCTCCGGTGATATAAACAAAAATACATTTCATGAAACGCGGTCTTTTCATTCTCTTTTTGTCACATGGCCAAATGGCCTAATTACGGAAAGTGTACATGAAAGTAACTCTCCCATAATTTCACATATTAAACAGTACTATGTGACTCCATTACCACATATCGGTGAAGAGATGCGTTGCATAAGTTTAAATGGTGAAGTTATAGTATTTCATACGTCTGGTGAAGTTGAAATACTAAAATCAGATGGTTCTTATATCAAAATTAACCAATGCGAAAAAACACTCGTCATTGATCCAGCAGATGATCTTCCAAGCGAAGCTAGTTCAGATAAAAGCAAAAAAGGAAAAGGAAAAGATAAAACTAAAGAAAAGCTTAGTAAAGCGTCTTCGAAGTCATCAAAACACGCCGTTAGTGATGATGATAAGATCGAGGAAGAAAAACCACAAGAATATAAGTTACTAATTAAAGAATTTGAAACTATAGATACCAGTGGTCTTAGACAAAAATGGATTGATGATATTCCATATTACATTGAAAAATTGCTTATTCGTACAGCCACGGACTACTGTTTGGGAGAAATATTTTCTAGACGTATGGATGGGACTAGTATTTTATTAAACAAAGATGGAATACAAATCGTGACCTTTCCAGATAAGACTAGGATTATTACAAATTATATTGTCGAAGATGAAATGATTTACCCTGAATGGACGGAGGAAGAAAAAGAGTTCTTTGATATGCTCGACGCCGACACGAATGATGGAGACATAACCAAATCTAGGGGTTCAATATCGCAGAAAAGCTACACTGGTTATAGTATGAGTGCTGCAAGTTCATATTCAAAAAAAATTGAAGAAGAGGAAATAATAGAAAAGGAAAGGACGGATGGATATATATCTGTGCAAATAATTTACACCATAGAGCATGCAAATTTTACCACAGTTACAATAAATAAAGTAAATGGGAAAATTTCTGTAGATTCTCCAAATGAGACCACTGTAGTGATAGATTCATATAATAATTATGACATAACATTAGATAATGTGACATCTGCTAAATTTAATGGAGAATCGTTACACATCGATTACGAAGCATGCCCTGAGTGCAGAGCATTCACTACGTGTAATATTAAAGTTAAACCTGATGATATCAGCAGCGTTTCCAATGTTCATCAAAACTGGTTGAAAATGAAAGATTCGTTTAGTAAGAAAATTGCAGTCAATGAAGAAGGAAGTATTATATTAGTGGATGAGCCTTGTTCTTCTGAGTTGATCCATACTGAAGAGAATGTTCATCCAGAAGAAGTCACTGAATTCACGGAGAATGTTGAAGAAAAAAATGATGGGAAATCTGAAAGTTCGGCTGTGTCCCATGGAAAATGCAGAGAGATGTATTTAGCAAAGACCATTCGGTTTTTTGTTATGAAACGGTAAGGCACTTAACTAGAAGGGGTTAATTTAAATAGGTGATATTCCTATTTCTATGATATAATGTAGGTTATTTTTAAATTTCTATTATTTCTTTGGAACGTTGTCTTTATACCTACTGATCGACCTGTTAAAATATTTTAGACTCATAAAGTTACATCTTATATCTCTTATCTTATATCATATTTCTATGTCATTGACATATTATAATGTAATATGTTAAATTAACTCATGTTTGTTTACTATAGCGAACTGACGTGTGCCGAACTCGTTCACCGGTCGATGCTCGACCAATACAAGCGTGCGTGCCGGTGGCAGCCCTGGTGCTCGATCAGCCATTATGACACGTTTGCCGACCACAGGAGCCTGTTGTCTGTACTCACACCTGTACATCTCACAGAAACCGAGGTATGCTCTTGCGAGTCGACACTACTAGAATGGCACTTAGAAGGTAATTTAATCTTACTTATTATTTGAAGCTGATTGCTACGATTCAACGAATATCCTCTCTCATAAAACAATATATATCTCATACTTAAGCAGTGATAGCCAAATTGGTAGAACGCTCTCCTTGGGAACAAGTATCGCAGGTTCAAACCCCGGCTCACGCCTGTGTAATTTCTAAATTTCATGTGCGAATCTTATTTTCAACCATGATTATCACTTCCTAAACGTTGAACCACGCATTTCTGAGAGAAACTAACTAGATCTCGAAAGTCGTGCTGAATACGCAATCCCGCATTGGACCAGTGGAGTGGACTATGGCCCAAATGCCCTCCTATTGAGGGGAGGCCCGTGCCCACACGTGGGCTAATGATTAAATAGCTAAGTACATATCTACGTATCTGTTGTGTTGTTGTTAATATGCATGCGCCGAAGTAATAGGCACTTACTTCGGCGCCCGCATATTTATATTAAATAAACTGTAACCAATCAGCCCCTTCCGGCCTTCAGGTAATGTTTGAACGTTCGATATAATATAAATAATACTGGAGTAGACGGAATTTGAATTGTTTATCAGCACATTGTGAAACAGGAACTTATTGTCTTTAGAAATGGCTAATGGATTCAAAGTTAGCAAATAAACCCAAGTATTTGACCTACAAAGACCTTAAGAAAGATTGTGGCAAAGGATTTTACCACTGGATGAGGCCTTATGAGAGATTCGAGCCGAAGCCAATGAAACCAGAAAATGTGCTGCCCCCGAGACAGCCGAGGGCTTTCATTTTGAGGTATCTAAGTATTAATAAGTAAAAATCTTTAATGAGACAGTTATGTAGATACGTAAATATACTTACATATAAGTAGGGTACAAATTTATAAAACCTAACATACACTAAGAAAAAGTAGGTAATCGATACCTGGGCCCCAAGTCTGCTAACACAATCGATTCATCATCGAACAGCAACCGCATAGTAACTCACTTATGACAGATATTGTATGGGATATCTGTCAAAAGTTACTATGCGGTTGCTGTTCGATTATGAATCGATTGTGTTAGCAGACTTGAGGCCCTGAAATAACTGGGTATGTAGGTACGTACAAGTTGATGTAAATTTTACTTGAACGAAACATTTTTCTTTCAAACAACGTGATAGCCACAAGCGTTGGCCACAAGCGAATTAATGGTTTATTGTGACTAAAGTGAGTGATCGGAGTTTTTTGCAAAGAATGTTCCGCGACTGACTTCTCAAGTTTACAATCGTGAAATTGGATTAACCCAACCAGATTACATCGTTAGACTTACAATGCTTATAAGAACTTATTCTTACCTAGTAATCATTATATGTACCCATGTAAGAACAAAAAGTCTAACGTAACTCCTTACCTACCTTGGAAGGCTGAGCAGCTTGTTAAGGTTAAGGAAACCATATTCGTTATAACAGAACATTAGAACAACAATGGAAAGAGTCTGACCGGGATGAGCTGAAGGGTGCGAAGGAACTGCTCAAGGCGATCCTTCGGTACCGCCACGTCATGGAGGCGGACAGTGAGACTATCCTGAACCTGCCCATACTCGACCCTCGGGCAGAAGATGAGCGCCAGATCGATGACATTGTGCAGGCGTTGGCTCATAAGTTAGACGCAGTTACATACACATATATTTTATACGTTAGTGATAACTCCAAAGATAGGCTCTAACTCATGTGAAGGGCAATATCTAATCCAAACTATAGCGTACCTGAACGTTCAATCAAATGGTTCGCGTGCGTTATCGACGTTGTTTCTACAATGTTGTGGTTTGTCAATAACCTGGAAAATAAAGGCGTTGACGAAAGTTTTACGAAGCTTAATTCATAAGAACTAAATTATGGCATTTGTAAGTATTCCTTTGCAATCTTTGTACGTAATTCGCTTCAATGAGAAGTTCGCCCATAATTTGCTATAACTAAGTTCAAACAAAATGGTAAATTGCTTATTCAGAAAATTGGTACGTGTTTAACATAACTGACCTGAGTATAAACCAGTAATTTTTTGATGTAAAGTGCATTATCAATAATTCAGGCTGATTTTTTAATTAATTATTTAAGGAATAGCGAAAGAAGGACTCTCGAGACCGATTTTGATGAAAAATAATACGGCATAATTAAATTATTAAAAAAAAAATCCGTAGCCACGTTCACTTGAATAATACATTCAGTACAGTTATGCGCTAGTCTGCTATATGTACTGTTGTATAGCAAACACATTTGGATTAGGTACTTTGTAAATATATATTTTTGTTCATTAGACATAATAGGCACTGACACGCTACTGTACGTAGGCTCATACAATATTTTTTAATAAACAGAATTTACGAAGACTTACGGATCCGTTTAGCTGACGATGTCCAAACGCGAGCGAAGGCCACGATAACAACCAAGCCTCCGCTACCACCTGAAGACATGTCTGTAGAAGGAGAGCAGGAGGAAGGTAGGCCAAGGCCGGCAATTCGTTCGTTATTTGTAAAATATGCTATTCGTAGTACCTAATTCGGTTATTGTAATGATTGCTACAATATTTTCGACTATGCGTTGATTATAGGAACGCTCTTCTGCAATTAATAGTACCTACATAGATACTTGGTGAATGTTAATTAAACGATAGCAGCAAAAATATGACGTTTAGGTGTATAGAAGGGTTGAACGTTTCATACTCACTTCATTTAGCGGGCAGCGGGGCGGCCGCGGCGGCGGCGCGCGGCGCTCGTTGGCCGCCCCGCCCCGCTGCCCGCTAAATTCGAGGCTGAGGCCTAATGGTCGGTAACATTTACCGCTACAAATACGTTGGAAAAGTGGTATCACTTTGCCAGCGGCGACGTTACATCTGAACTTCTAAGCAAGTCTGTGACCAAGATTAACTACCTATGTATGATTTTTCGATTTATGGGTAGCGGGATATTAATATTTTCTGTATGATTACTCTACTAATTCACTGTACAGATACAGGCATGGAGTTGCTTCGAGCATTGGAAGAAGAGCGGAATAGTTCACTAAAGAAAGTCGAGGCTGCCGAAGAAATGAGCCCAACCCTTGCAAGGTACTGGCGCCGTCGCACCGAGGAATCCAAAGAGGAACAGTTTTACAAGTAAGACCAGCTGTTCCTTTGCTACTTATGGGGATTTTTGGATTTAATCGAAGCTCTGTCCGTGGTATTTTTTTAAACAACGTCATTAAAGCTCACCCAGCGGTATTATACACAACTTATTTTATCTTAACCTCCTTTTTAGAGCACATCTGCCAACCCCTTCGGGGATTACAGGCGCGATGGTGTATTATATTATTTAATCTAGATTACAAATTTGTTGTCCCCCTCTGTACCCAATTCCCTCTCTATTTTAAAGAACTTCGGCAGACGAGGTATAGAAACCCTATCGAAACCTACTTAGAGTTAGACTTGATTAGACGTATCCCGTATCTATAGCAACTGGACAAACTTAGGTAAGTAGATACCTAGGAATGTAGAGTAATCGCAGAGACGAGAGCTACTCATTATTGGAGATTTTTGAACTGAATATTCCTTTATCAGGTACCTCCTTCGCGAAGGTAGCGTCCCCCCTTACTTCCGCAACGTGCTGGGCGGCGCTATATGGTGGGAGATGAACAACGCCGCTGGCGACGCCGTCACGGCGGCTGAGAGGCGGAAGATGAGGTGCGTGTGCGCCGAGGGCGAAGGCACCTCGCGCACAGACGACACTGTGGAGCCTTACATGTAGTTTTATATTAGACTGGTAGAATTGTATTTATTTTTTCAAACCAGATCGTAGACTGAGAGAGAGATTCCGATGTTATCTTCGGTCATTTCAACTAGAGGAGGGTAGGTTTGGTATAATTAGCTAGCTATTACCTACATACTCGACGACTTGAGTGAGGTTCTATTATTACTTACGTGTAATTTCATTACTTATTGTTTAAACATTATATGAATGCTTGTCTGTTTTCTATACGGTGTTTTATTTTACTCAATTATGAGTTAGTTCCGTCATTACCTGATCTTTGTAATAATGAATTGGACGGTGTTCGATTTTTTGTAGTTATAAAAATCTCTATTGATCATTGCGCCCATACTATTTGTAGTTGGGTAGGTTATATTATTTATATTATTGCTAAAAAATGTTAGGTACCTTACTTATGAATCTATATGCTTCTAACATCCGTTCAGAATGAATGCCTAGCTGTATTTTTGGGCCTATATTTCTCATACCTAATTGTTGTACCTGTCTAGGTATAACAGTCATTGACACAGTGGTTAGGTGATCGCTTTCGTAGCCTAGAGTTTCCGGGTTTGATACCTACCCGGGCCAATCAACTAAGTACCTATATTAGTCAGTCTACACTCTACTCCTAACACAAGCTGTGACTTGTAGTTGCTAACAGGAATGGTATCTCCAAGCAGCGGGATATGAGCTACACTAGTTGATAGCTTTAAAGTGCTGTAAAAGCTAACATGCTAAGTAAAAAAGTCTGGTATTTCTGCTTGACCATTGCATTGGGTCGTTCCTTGATTACGTATGGTGTAAATCGATCTATCTCAGCTGATCTGATGGGTTCTGCGATTCTCGTCTAATTTCTTTTCTGTGAAAACAGACATTCAATTTCCTATCACGATATAAATACAGAAGGTTACTGTAAAAAGTAAAAATATCAATGAGACCTAATAATCTGATTCGCCTATTCCTGCACGTCTAGGCTCAGCTCCGCCTTAGAGCACGATTGAGACATTTGCACACTATCAACCGCGGGCTCCATGTTTGTGTGAAGTCATTGTTATATTTAGTGTATCGGCAGCGCGCCGGCGAATCATTGCGTCTACATGTAAATAATAGACACTGTGACTCACTCGCTCTTTTATTAAAATTGACGAAAAAAGCTATGTTTATGGCCAGCTCAGCTCCTAATCCTATGTAGCAAAGTTTACAATAATTCCGTCACCGATGGGAACGGTGACGTATCATGAAAGTGCAAATCAAATAGTTATGAGAGCCCTACGAATATAACTTATAGCTCGTTGTGAGAGCCCATCGCCTGGTGATCGGCCACAGCCGATTGGTGTCTCAACATAGAGCGCGGTGTGGCCTCGCAAGCCAATTTGTGTGAAAAACGAATAGCGGCCGAAGAGTTAGCGGAGACAAATTCGCCAGTTGTTTTCCCCACCGCTTTTTCCGCTGTGACGATGTCAGCCAGTGGCAGAGGAGCGCGGCGCGTAACGCGATTGGCTCGCCGGCCGACCAATGTGCGAGCCGGCCGCTCGTCTGCCCTAGGCACGAAAGGGACCGCTGCGACGACGACGCCCGGACAGTCCGTCCCGGGCCCTTGCGAAGGATCGTGTTGTTGACACGATTTGCATGTCGCAGGTTGTTTGTCAACAAATGTGGTTTTTGATTGCATGTGTCATTTTTCGGGTGTCACGGGCGTATCACGTATCGTTTGGTTTACCAAAGGCTGACTTTTCACGTGAGTAGTTTGTCACTAATGTTATTACTGTTTCGTTTGAATGATAAAAGATGGCGCTAGGTGTCGCGTTGATTGACCGTGTCATTGAACTGGGGTATTGTGTTCGCGATGTGTGTCGCCCTTTATCGGACTGTACGCACTGTTATTTGATAATACCTTTGATTACTGACGGTGTCGAGTTACGTCTGCGCTGTCTAAATGCTCCTCGGAGGCACTTTACAATCCTCTACCTACGGTATGCACAATTGTATAGGTGTGCTATTCACATAGGTAAGTACTTACTAAGTGAAATACGTGTTTCTGCTTACGAAGCGTATGACAATAGCTAGGCTGTTAGGGCTGCCGCGGACCAGCTGCTTATAGAATTTAAAAAAATATACAAAACAATTACTACATAAATATGTCACCTCTACCACGTTGTTACCAATTATGTGACCTCTATAAGTATCTAATAGAAAGACGCATTCCAGTTTATAAATCTGGGCAGGTAGGTACCTACATTAATACACCTTTGTATTAATGCTATGCATGTAAGACAAGGCAAGCCTAAATAATAGAGCCTAGGACGAATATTTAAGTTAATATTACAGACGCTTGCATAAATAACTTTTGTCTAAAGTAAAGCGGTATAAACCTAGGTACCTGGTCCATCCGATGATATAGGAATCTATAGATGGTATTTTAAAAAAAAATTAGAGGTTAGTGTTCCATAGAAACAATAGCAAACACAAATGCCTTAAAACAGACTTACAAACTTGTGTCTGTCTACAGTCTACTTCCACTCACTCTGACTATAATAATGTTTCGTCGACTACAAGATTTAGATATAATAGGCAATAACAGTCGTTTTGGCGCGTGGAAACCCTAATTGAATATTAATCACCGAGAACCTATTTACATTAACCTACCGACAATATCATTAAGTATCTAAGTAATACACTTTAGGTAGGACCTAAGTAGTGTTGTGAACATTCCCATGAATATTGATATTTCAAAAACGATCCATGGTAAGTATGCTTTGAGAAGGTACCTACCTATAAAAAGACAATCTATTCGAGGTCAACAAAAACCATCACAAATTATAGGCCAGGGACATAGGTACCTACCAAGGGGACGCTATCCGGCGGAACGGAATTTCGACATTCTCACCACAAACTAGTTTCTTTCGTGGCCCCGTGGTATTTCGACTCGAAACATTATACATTGCTGGGCGTATAAGATTCTTACTGGATGCATACGACTATGGATGTATCGTTCGATTGCGTCCATTTAGAAGCGGTTGTTTTCAATGGTTAGGTATGGTCGAGTGTCGTTGTAGCCGAGCGGCGACAAAACACGGTCGGGTTTCCATCAATATCCGTAAAATGAGTAGCTATCGTTTAGTGCTTGCACTGCATTGTGCGCCACGCGCAATACGAGTAAGGTACCTACGTACTACTTATATTTTATCAGTAAGACGTACCTACTGCCTTCAAGGTCTGAATTAAATGAAGGAATAAAATCAAGAAAATAACCGCAAGAACAAAACAGTAAAACCACATTCATTAGAAGTGTTATCATTGATCTAATAAGAATAAGATGTCTATATTCTACTCACCTAGTAGGTACCTACCAACGTCAAGATTACACTCGAAATGTATATGAAATATCTCCCACGGAGCTTTCCTTTATAAAATTTCGACGATTTTAAGAATGCGTGTGAGTGTGAAACGATAAACGATGATATTGTAAAGGACTTGATGCGATAATACTTGAACCGATTCAATTCAAAAGATGCAGAGTCCATTTTTTTTATCAGCCCTTTAATATGTGAGTGCCATTACACGATCTAGCTCAGATCAGGTAACTCGATTTATAATAAAGTAAGCTGCCAATCTACCCTTCGGTTCTCAAATGTTAAATTATTTCTCTTGCAGCTATACATTGATGCCATAGGTACCTTAATGATAAAAAAAGTTTTCGACAAAATGTGCCAAGTTCGAGTAAATCAGACAATAATATAGGTTATCACAGAATAATTAATATATCTCTGCTAAAATACCTATAGATATCCATCTCCTGCCGCCCGATCAAAATCCTGTAATTCCATATGATTAGCATAAAATCGATAACTTGTTTGTTGCTATGGCTTCGACAAACAGCAAAGGTGATTATATAAATAACTACCGCACGAATACCATAAAACAAGACATGGGAAAAACAGTCTCACACCATCACTGGTGAACACTGGTGATAATTACACATTCGGCCGGCTATATAACTATTTTAATGTCCGTGACAAATCCATTCGCATATTTTTAAAAGCGTTGAGGCTGATAATTGGTACTAAAATTAGCTGCGGAGGCCTCAAAAAACAGACTGAACCTACTAGAAAGATGCAATAGTATACCTAGTTATTATGAAATTTCTAGTATTTTCAAAGTCAGTCATAAAAGAAAAATCTCTCAAAGTTATACCATGATCCTGCGCAATTTTGTTCACGTTGTGCAAGACAAGGTCATTTGTTCAAACCTTTAGCAGAGCAGCAAATTCGCTAGCTACTCTACTTCCTACAAGTCGCCCACAACCCGGTATCACATTCAACCGTTAGCTTATTGCCAGTCTATAAGCTTCAAATTGCGTCGAGGTATACGAAGAACCTTTTAGGTATACCTATTGTGAAACCGTATCGAACCTTTTTAAATGATTATGAAATAAGCAATGTTTTTTCGTTACCCATAGCCCTTATCTTTTGGCGTAAATCGCGTAACTAGCATATACATGACTTCTCAACTTGTCTCTTCTCTGCAAACCGCTAAAACTATGACAAAATAGATCTGTACAGATATATGTACATACTTACCAATTAGAATGTACATAGGTATCTTATTAGTAGCCCCGCTTCCCATCCCTAAGAAAAAGCTGCTGGGACTTTTTTCCGGGACTTGAAGTGGTCAATTTAGTTTTATTTTAATGTGTAATATTAGAGTTGGATAGTAACCGTTGTGTGATCATAAACGAGAACGGGTGAAGGAAACTGAACTAAAATAGTTAATTTGATTTTTCTAGTCCTCCCAAGATGTCCGGTAAATTTTCAGTGAAGTATCCACAGCATTGGGGTAGGGGATTAATTTAATCATAATTATCGTCAGGGGTAATTATAATTTTAAAACAATTATCAAGAAATACTCGACACTGGTAAAAATTGCTCTTTCTTGTTGCCGATTGCTAACCTAAAAAAAATAAGAAGATGAGAAAGCTGCAACGACTAGAGGGCCTTACCGTTAACTGCTCATTGTCTCAAGTTAGGACCTCCGCTAGTCTCTGTGGCTAGTCTACTTTGTTCCAAATTCCTGGCATGAACTGTCAATGGATGTAATTAAGGTTCGTCACGATACAAATTTTTGTGCAAGACGGTCGTCTGACGATCCAATTATGGACTTGAATAAGGGTTTACCTAAACTTTGTGACGTATCATTGGACCTCAATGATACGTGACTATTAGTCGTATATTGATAGTAAAAGCTTAAGGGCCAGTGTAGCGGAGTGACTGACGTGAGAGCGACAAACATTTCCCACTCGCCATTCTAGGGGTAGTACTGTACCGTGGAATATATTGATATGCTTCCAGTACTTATGCTAGACGAGTTATCAATTGGATTAATGTACCGTGTATTACCGTCATAACGATATTTTTAGTACTGTACACAGAACAAGGCATTTATTAGTTGTTTTTTTTATTTGCACGACAAAATCTAATATAATATCACGATTTCAATCAACCCAGACTTATCACTTAATAAAGATAATTCACTTTTCAAAAATACCATGGTCTTTTGTTTTTTTTTAAATCATAATTTTTATCAAGTCTACATGCCCTTCGGTTATAATTTTAAACCTTGAGTGCTAGCTCGATTCCGCGTCCTACCTTCAAATAAAACTAGATTTGTATCATAGATGATAGAAAGCACAAACAATTGTGTAAGTATTTTCAATCCATTTGATGGATTATTTCGATTACTCCTTCTCTTCCAGCCTATCCCGTACTTGCTACCTACTATGCCAATACAATCGACGATATTGGAACGTTGTGGCATGAAGCGACGTTGCCACACTTATCAACCCCAACAAGTGACGGCGGCGTTGCCAAATCGTCAAACCAAATATTTCATGAATGGCTAGATTCGGGATTTCGTGTTCGGAGCGTCCCCTTTTTTACCTGCCACCCTGCATACTGTTGGAACTTTTGTGATGCTGGTATCAGGGTGTAGATTTTTAGGTTTTAATAATTACTATATTTACAAGTAAAACTGCAAAAGTATACATGTGATCGTTTGCGCGTGGGACGAAATATGTTTTTATTGTCTGTGTAAAAAATTAACAGTAGAAGAGAGAAGAGACCGTATGTTGATAGACCTATAAAATATAACATGGGTCAATAATTGCCCATAGAATGGGAACATACATCATACGCCTGTAGCTGTGGCGGGCCTAGATCAAAATGTTATGTGGGAATGATTGTTAGGAGGCCCTCCGGTTGCGCAAGGAGACAGACAGATTTAATACTTTAGCTTTTTTTGGAAATGTATATATTTTTTATCCATGAAAAGTTTTGTAGGAAATTGTTCACAAAATATTTTTAGCTATGAGTGAACAAAAATCTACATTTCTTTGGCATTCTCATGGGCAAGTATAAATAAATTAAATAATGAAAATTGATGATTCAGAGAAACAAGCGGTCCAAATCTTATCAATTTTACAAAACGGCGTAGCTTGTACATTTAGTTGCTCTGGAGGCCGCAAAACGATATTACAAATACATCTGATCAACGTTACCCCATATTACAATCTAGCCGTTTCACAGAAACTAGCCTTTGCTAAGCGGCTAAGCCAATTGGTATTGCTATGGATTCTACAATTCAGCTGCAATATATGCAACCCCTCCCTATGGAATAAAGTCGCAAAATCAAAATCTCAACTTTTCGGGAAAAATTAAAAACTAATTCTTTATTTTCTGGTACGAATAAAGAACAACTTTTACGCTCATAATATATGGTATGTTATTATGGTCCTATACTCAAAAGAATTTTCATAAATTAAAGAAAGCAGGTACACCCTTGAGGCATGAGGCCCCTTGGGCCGCGAGGCCGCGGGCGGTAGCCCACCTCACCCACGCCTTATGCCGCCACTGTCTATAGATATAGGTAGTTATGGCTATCCACGACTTTGAGATCCCAAAAGAAACCCATACATTTCCCAGGATGACAACGAACACTACATAACTAACTGGGCTAGATAACTTTAAGTACACTATGATGCACATATTGGACCAACATGCAATAGAATGACAATAGTGTAGGTACGCTGTAGCTAAGTACCTTCCTGAGTAATCTGATATAAAACAATCTTAATTAAACACCTTTATTCCGAGAAAGTGTCTACTCTTGTTTTCTTCAGGCGGTGGTGGCGTCGAACATTTCCTAGAACACTTGAAAGGGGCCTGCCATAGTCCTATCGTATACTGATTATTATGCAGTCCCATAGTTTGACATCGGTCTGTTTCATCGTTTCTGGGAATACATTTTGGTCACGATGTTGTTATTATTGCCGCGTGTTATCAGAAACTTCCGCTCTTTGACCATTGGACCCGGAAAGCCTAATATTTTATTTGGGATAAAATGCGAACAAGAATGCTTAAATTCCATAAAAACAAAAAGCTGTAGGTACATTATCAACATCTTAATATATATAAATTACGTGTCACGGTGTATGTCCGCTATGGACTCCTAAACTACTAAACCGATTTTAATAAATTTTTGCACACTGTGCAGTGCAGTTTTATCCAACTTGAAAGATAGGATAGTTTATATCAGAATTTATTTTATATGGCAAAACAACGTTTGCCGGGTCAGTTAGTTATTTATAAAAATACAGGCGACTCAAAAAGGTATACCTATTAATTCAACTTCGCTTCTTTAGCTACAAATGCGCTAAATCATTATGTGACATCCGAATTTCAATAGAAGTTTTTTTTTATTTGCTCTATAAGTCAACAAATGTCCGTTTATTACTTCATACAAACTCCATATGTAATGATCAATAATAATCGCAATCAACAATAATCATGTTATCAAACACAAACTTTTTGAAGTCCTACACAAGCCAAACTTTCTATGTCGTTTGTAAACATCGCTTCGGTCAACGACACGTCGTTTTACGACGGCTAATGAAAATTTCTCAGTCGCGTAAATTCCGCCTGCAGGGTATGGCGGGGGAGAGGGACAGGGGGTGGGCAGCAACCCCCGGATCGATCCAGCAGCCCCGTTCCTACTGTCCCACCGGCAGGGGAGATGGTGTCTACCTATTTCGAAATCATTTTGCTCGGATATTCTACACTTGTGGATTCAAACTGTTCTCGAAAAGAACTGGTTTTAATATATCCATGCAGCTTTTGATTTTAGCCTTAATACGGTAGGTATAATTAGGACTTAGCTGAGTACTGTTCTCGATTTAGAGCGTGTAGTCGAAGCCAGCTGCGCTTTTTATGCAGCCGTGCGTGCCCCTTATCAGAGTTTGTATGTATAATAATCAATAATGAGCGACCGATATATACGCCTGTTTTGGGTAACTTTTACTTAATTAATATCGTCCTTTATAATTACGTCGTCTTAACGAAAACAGCTGTGCCAGGCAGAGTTCAGTGGCCGCTGGGCCAACACCCACGCAGCTGTGGGAATGAAACAGAAACATATCAATTGAAACAAGAGAGGGCGAGGCAGGAAAAGAATTGTAAGGATGAAACAAAAAATGTTGCGGTTGGCGCGGAATAACAATAAGTAATGTAAAGGTCTGTACGTTATAGTGAAAAGGAAGCGGGTCTATGCGTAATTCCACCGTATTTCTTTGACGTAACACTTACAGGAAACGCCTTTCGAGTAGGTAGGATTCAACTTAAAGGGAAGGTATTGTTTTTAACAAACATCGATGGCGACACTATTTCTCACAATTAATCACTAATAATGACACAAACACCTGAAATACAATATAAATAATTACCTAATTAAACATATTTTAATGTAAAAAAAAACAATTTACTGACGATAAAATAATATTAACTCGAAAAAGTGAATCCTAAATTCGGGTGCTTGGTCCGCTGCCGCGCTCGTACAGAGCGATATCTATCTATCGCTTTCGCTCACTATAGTCCTGTCGCCGTGTCGAAGCTCGTCGGAGAATCAAATTTAGAACAAAACTTAATGGAGTAGACTCATATAGTTAATTTAATTTAAAATATTAATTTAATTCCATTGTGTGCTACAGTAAGTTCGTAACATATATTATTATTAATTATCTCATTATGATTGATCAATTATATAGATATTCTTATTAATTATAAGTATATCAACTATATTGTTATGTAAAGTATGTATGTATTTTATGTTGTTATATATATATATTTTAATCTACTTACTTACTTAGATTTGATTGATAGATAAATGTCATCTTAAAATATCTAGATATTCTGATTCCTGGCTTTAATTACGAAGTCGCGGATATACAGGCAGGATTTCAAGTGTGCGTGGATGACCAAATTCAAAACTATAGGGATAGCGAAAAATGCTTAAAGGATTCTCTGGCTAGACCGATTTTGGTGAAAACAACATGTTTAGATTATTAAAAAAATAATTTCACTGGCTATGAATTGAATAACTTGATTTTGAAAACAAACACCCTGTTTTATTGCACTAGGTATCTGATAAAGTCGCCAATAAGGATCAAGTTCTGCGAAGTAATGTAATGCGGGAAACTAAAAAAAGTGCATTTTTATAAATTATTTATATTTTCATACGTAACAGTAGGTTATAAAGATAACATTACCAAGGAAATAAAAAAAAATGAGATATTCAAAAAATAAAACCCCGTACTGATTGAAAAACGCTACTTGTTCGCCTGATTAAAAAAAAACAAACATCATTTACACAATTATTTTATATATCAACGTGTTGAAATAAAGCTTAATTTACATATTTTATCGCGTTTATTTTATGATTTTACGTTCACTACGTTTCGGTTGCTTAACAGCAACCATGGTCAAGGGAGGACTGAGGTGTTTGACGTCCTAATGTCATAGTTTGTACTGGGGTACCCTCACATTAAGTTGTTGCTTGCGGTCCGATCTACGCAGAACTTGCTCACAGTGTCTATGAGGTCTTGCAATGGTGCGCTGGGTTTTGGATTTAATAATATTCATTACTGGATCCCAAGTCCGTGGTAGCACCCAGCCATCTTCCCTATTGAAATTAGGATGTTTTTAATTTCAATGGCCTCGCTTTTAATTTCAATCTGTGGTTTATCAAATCTGTTATAATGGGGGTGTGATCCTGTATATGTTCACAGATTGCAGACTTCGTAGAGCGCGCCGGTGTTTGAAATATATTCTCAAAAATATTTGCCTAATTTAGTCGACGGTATTTAGCGTAAAGTCGCCTCTAGAGGAGCCGTCTGTTGCCCGGGTTTTGTAACTTACTCGGCTCGCTACCGAGACTAACGCTCTTGAGTTTGTAATTTAGCCATGTTATTGTTCTATCCTTAGATTTATAATTCTAAGATAGTGATGCTTTCGTACGTACTCAAAGATAATTATGTTATAATAATATATTGAAGTACTTTAGTATTTATTACAATCCTGCACAATATATTTTATTTACTTACGTTTTACATGCTCATAATATAGATATTTCTTCATTTTTGCTTTTTAGCTTTTCCATATTTTTATTGATAATTAATATTTAATTACTATAATAATACCTACACGACAAATCGATAAAACGGATTACGCACCACTCGAAAAAAAAATGGCATAGGTAGGTCCAGCGTCGATAAAATTCACGGACCGCGGAGCGGATTTGAAAATGACAGTGATACAATTACTTGATATATGAGAAATATGAGATAGATATAGAGAGCGCTCGGAAGTAAACGACGTAAGGGCCAAACAACATTTCTTTATTTTTTAACTTAACAACTCAATGGATTAAAAATGGTTTGATGCACCTAGAAATAAACATAAACTATGTTTTCAAAATTATTCCGTGACCCGATTCGTACAAATATCGCGTTGGCAACGAAACTTGTTGCTTTTTTTATTAAGAAAATGACACGTAATCGTATTTTCCTTTTGAACGATTCTAGATATAATATATATCCAAACATTTGGTTTACAGTCCATAAACTTAAATAAATTTGTGGAATAGAAAATCAACCAAATTTTCGAGGTATCCTCTTAAAGAGGGGGTCGCGAGAAACATATTGAAGCCAAAGAACTAATTCGTAGATTGAAGCATAAAAAACCCAGTTGATTTATCTAGTACACGCGAATTTCGTACTTAAGTACACGCGAATTCGCTCGTACTACCTATACACAAATCCGCTGGTTTTCTCTGCTTTAATATTTTGTTCACAACACTGCGTCTACTTATATTATTTTGGAAAGATCGGAAGTCATAAAAGATGAGTAAAAAAGCATTGATTTATAAATCAATGCGCGAAAGAGACATACTTAGAGATCATATAGGTACGCCATTACGCCTGAATAATGTAAATTGCCCTCTGTTTACATGTATGTGAAATGAACTTGGCACGAGGACCACGGACAAATAAGTACGTACTAAAATTCATACATAATTCAGCAAACTATTTTGACAGATAATGTGTTGCCAGGTATGGATGAAATTTATTAGCGATGTGGCTAAAGTCGATATATCAGTTTAATCTATTTTATCTTTTATTTTGATATAAAAGCCCTAGAAAGTATAAGATTCTTGTGATACCATGTAGGTATCGTATATCATACAAAGTTGATGTTTAGTACAGGGGTTTGTCATATGACACAGAGATGGCGCGGTAATACGTTTTAGTTAATCTTATCTAACTAAAAGCATAGATGGCACTGAATTCCAAGAAATCATACAGATGATCTAAGAACAAGAAGGAATCAGATGATTATTATAATTCATGCTTTTAGGAGATGAGATACCGATTACTCATTGCTTGGGATGAAAAGTTTTAGCATGGAATTTAGCCTATACTATTTCTATGGTACCTAGCAGTATGTTTTTTAGTTGAATATTATGTACCTACCTACTTAAGTATTATGAAAATATCAATTGTACCTAATATACAAAATACGTATACATATTGTAATAACACCTCAAAACCTACACCCAAGGATTTTAAATAACATTCTTCGCAACTGATCTACTTTTTTATGTAAGTACATAATACTTATAATAGAAAAACAATAAGTAATAACGGGAATTGGTGTCCGCACAAAACCAGAATTTGTACAGAACTACCTAAAGAGGCCCAGGCGGGGTAGGTTAAAATAGATTTGAAAAAAATATATAAAACAAACTAGCGAACCGAAAAAAAAGCTATCAAACCAAAAACTGGAAAGACTTCGGGGATTTGCTTATAAGGAAAAAGCTTAGCCTAATATATACATAGTAATATAGTACCTACATCTATGGATAATTGGCTATATTTTTATTGAGAAATCAGAATAAAAATAATAAGTAAGAGTCCTACCTACTTACTTATATAAAATAACTAGCTGTTACCCGCGACTTCGTCCGCGTGGTATTTAACAAAGTCACAACCGTTAGCAATAGCCCGCTCGCGCGTTCTGATTACTAAAATGACTATTAAAAAATAGGGGTTGGTGATAGAAGGGTGAAAATGTAGGGTTGTATGTATTATTTAATGCCACATTATAAAAAAATAAAAATATAAAAAAAGGACCAAAAAATTAAAAAATAATGTTAGGGGTGGACAACCCTTATCACTTAGGGGTATGAAAAATAGATAGTAGCCGATTCTTAGACCTACTGAATATGCATATAAGATTTCATAAAAATCGGTCAAGCCGTTTCGGAGGAGTATGGTAACTAACATTGTGACACGAGAATGTTATACCTACATAAGATATAAATTCAACAGATCTTTTAGAAATTAGGGGTCGAATTAGCTTGCTTTCTACTATAATGCATGTCGGTAACAATAATCATAGCACTATACTAACTTACTATATAACTAAAAACACCTTAAAAAACAGTCAGCGAGAGGTGCGTTGCTGTAAGCTAATATTTTACTTGCTCTATCTCGGCTAGAGAATTGTGTAAGAAAGAGAAAGAACGAGTAGCAATAATAATAATCGTGCAAACGCTAATTCTGTCCCTCGCGCCCTTTCGAGCCGTTCTTGGCAACCGGTTTTGTTTGTGGATCGGCCGTGAAGCAAATCGACCAATGAGGAGCCATGGCTTACAGCGGGCGTACCATTGGCGACGGGTGATATAGAGAGCTAGAGAGCGTTGCAGCGCGGGGTGGTGCGGGGCATGGGTGAGGCGCGCCCGGTCGGTAGCCGGGCACATACACAGTCGCAGTCGTGTTTCGCCATTCGAAAAGAAGGTTATTGTTACAATGACACGGGCACCGGACTATCGATAAAGTGTGTTTGTATGTCGTTTTCGTCGATAATAAGTGTTGTGTTTACTTTCACCCGTGCGAATGTCTCGATCCTCACCTTTTTTGTTTGTTTTTTCTTTTAATCATTGCCGCATGGGACGGCGCTTACGTTTCAGTTAACCTTTTATTTTGAAACGATGGAACGTTGTTCTTATGGTTTTTACACCAAAAGGTATTTTATGTTATTTATTTAATTTGATTGCGATCTGGTGTGAGCGAGTGCGTCGCGTGTGGCTATTCATGGTGAGCCGAAGTACCTGTTATAAGTGGTCGTGGACGGATCACGGAAGTAGATTTAAATAGGTATAGTGTCAACATTAGGTTTTGGCTAACAAGTTGACTACAGTTAACGATATCTAAAGGGCACCTCTTTTAGATACTATTTCTGTTCTATTCTATTTTGTATACAAGTATACCTACTTTTGGATAATGACTGCAATGAAGCTAAGGTTAGTGGTGCACCTAGTGTAAAAGCTTCATCGGTATTATTATTGCAACGCTTCGGGGAAAAGCCGACATTGTGAGGCCCTCATACTCGAGGGTCGACAGCCGCGGGGAGGGAGGGCGCCGTCTGTCTGCACACATGCAGAACCGGTTCGCGCTCTAACTCCCCTTGTGGGGTTTTATAATCATTTTCTTTCTCATGCCACACGCGTTCGCATAACGCTCTCTCGCTCGCACGTTTTCATTATTTTTTGCTTCCCCTTGTGAAATAATACCAGACGGACCGTTTTTATTTAGATATCTCTAACAAGATAGGTGTATAACTCTATACCACTAGTCGAGATGGTAAGTAAATCGGAGGAAAATGTGGCATGGCTCTGGTTGTCAAGATTAACACACAATCGTTAATAGTGGATTTTGTAGCGTGTAATTATCTGAATCACCTTCTAAAACTTTGTAGGTAGGTAGTAGGTATATATGTTAACAGCTGATGTTGCTTTTTAACATTTAATTTATATTTACAATAAAATAGGTCGTTAGAAATTGTTATCCTATAATTTCCACAAAAAACATTTATCAAAATTATGAATGATACCTAGGGAAGATAGCTGGGTGCTACCACCGATTTGGGATCCAGTAATTAATATCATTAAATACAAAACCAAACGCACCAATGCAAGATCTCGAGACAATGTGAGCACTTTCTGCATAGATCGGACCGTAAATAATAAATAATTCAAAAAAAAATTGTTCGAAATTTTTTTTTACCGCAGAATTGATAACTTTTCGATAACTTTATCAAACGTTATATAGTACTGCGCGAAGCAAAACTCTTGTGTGCAGTACCAAATGACGTTTGATCATCTTATAGAATGGACTTGGTCCGGTCCGTACTAAGTTCGATCGTCTAATACTAAAAAAAGGACGGATTATCGTTAAGCTAAAGCTTCCAGTGGTAAAGTAAGGATTAAAACTGGAAAACAATGCAGGCAATGAATAAATAGTTGCCCAAACGACAGGTATTATACATACATGCTACTAGCTGCGTTAACATCTGTAAAACGAGCAATGCTTCAGTAATAACGCAATAGCAAATACTATGAACTTGCGTATAAAATATAGCATGATGGTGAGAATTTCAATGGGTAGGTACCTACGTTATTTGCGACAATCCAACTATTTAATTTTTTCGTCTTAGCTTAACAGTGAGATATGCTGTATTTTCCTTAAAGCATGATTATTATAATTTAATGTACATACATTGTCAGACAATAATTATATTACTTTTATTAAAGTGAAACCGAAAAGTAAAAATACACATTGAAATAAAACTAATTTTATGGATTTTATCGCGATTATTTTATGTTTTTACGTTCCCGACGTTTAAAGCAACTATGGTCACGGGACGACAGAGGTGTTAGACGGGCGGGGGTACCCTCATATTTAGTTGTTGTTTGCGGTTCGACCTACCTACGCAGAAATAGCTCACAGTGTCTTATGATCTAGCAATAGTGCGCTTGGTTGTTGATTTAATTATAATAATTATTGGATACCAAGTTGGTGGTAGCACCCAGCCATCTTCCCTTTTGAAATTAGGATGTTTTTAATTTCAATAGCCTCACGTATCATATCATCCTTGGTTGGAATCGGTGTACTGTTGCGAGCTGTGGTTGATCAAATCTGATATAAGAACAGCGGAAATCAGCAATATGTAGGAGCTTAGTTTTATCGAATTTAAATTCGATGCTTTCACGTACCTAACACGAAAAATAGTTAGGTATTTACCTGTAAACGTACCACCTCAGTATACCAAAATTGTTATCATCTAAATACAGACCGTTAATCGTAGGAAGGCTTCTACCCAACCACACAAGATAATACAAACAACAGCACATACATATTTTAATTCATTCAATTACATCCGTGATAACAAAAGCAAACGTACGTAATTTCTCAATCGGAACATGAAACTATTATTTATAATATATACTACATGCTAGTCGAGAAAGGAAGCTATTACGTAGAATCAGAATAGTATTCTCCGCCTACGATTAAGCAAAAGACAACCAACATAGCGCGTTAGCGTTATTTTCTCTACGTCAAACTCTAACCTCTACTACGTGCGTAACGCGTCGACAGGACACCGGAAACAAATCTATGAGCTGTTGAGAGCAAATGAGCTAGCTAGGAGCAAGAATTAATATAGCGTATAAATCAACGCAGGTTGAAGATTTTTATTCGACACTAGCAAAAATGGTACCATTTTGTAGCCAATTGGCAAACTTAAAAAAAACGAGAATAAAATTGCTTTGGAGGAAGTTATATTTCACCTCAATAAAGGCGTTACGAACTTTTTGAAAGGAAGTTGAACAGTGAAGTTGTTAATCTGTTTTATTTCAGAAAATTATGTTTTCTTTGATATGTAATGTGCAATGTTAATGAAATATTAACCATTGTGTGTTTATAAACGTGCACGAGTGAAGGAATATGAAATAAAATAGTATTACTGACTTTTCAAGTTCTCGCAAGATGTCCGGTTATTTTCAGGAATGTATCCATAGCTTTACTGATGGGTGGGATATGGGATTAATTTCATCATCACCACCGTCATGAACAAAAAAACTATCAAGAATTACTCGACACTGATAAAAATGGCACTACTTTGAATCCAATTGCAAACCTTAAAATAAATTAACAAAAAAGAAATCCTTAAAATAAACTGATACGCTAAACAATACAAAATTACTATACGTATTCCACGCACTATAACGCGTTAGACTATGCATTTTTTCTCACGTAAGCCGGGTCTACTGCGCGTGTTTTTTAGAAAAAACTAAATTCTTCCAACCTCTTTGGAAAAATCCAACAAAAACACAGGTATATAAAACTTTTAATTTCCATACTGCCTTCTCTGCAATGTCTTTGGATACAATACAACTGATGATTGTACCTTGCACCCAGTGTTGCCAGATCGTGCATTCATAATTATCGTAGATTCACTGAAAAAATATAGTGTTGTTACCACCTCTTCAATTCACAAAATTATCGTTTTTGTTTGGGCCCGGATAAGTTAAATTAGCTGCTGTTCAAAGGGCACATCATCCATTGGGATTCTTTAAAATTTTACTAACACATCGAACGACTGGCCTTATGACGTAACATTACTCTATGAACGGGTTCCCCAAAGTTGTTCCGGGTGTTGAATCAAAATTTATAAAAAATCTAACTTTGTCTATGGAATACTTTGGTGTGTGATAAATAGATAATACTTTCAAATGGGTTTCATCGGGGCTTGCGTTTAACTTAGCCGAATCTAAAGTCACCTACATGGTGAAATATACATGCGAGTAGTAAACATGTTGAAGTTGCGACTAACACGCAAGTGTATCCCGGACTTTATATTCATGAGTGGATTGGATTGAAATAAACAAATTTTATTATCTGTATTCAGGTTCAGTGTAGTGTAGTAAATAGATATCTTCTTTCTACTAAAAAATATTTATTTTACTTATCTTATATATTGAACCAGAAGAAAAACGTGCTCTACGAGCTTTCTAAAATGACTAATCTGAACTAAAACCTTTGAGTAAGTCTGAAACTAAATCCGATGAAAGTTACTAAAATATAACTACAAGGTGAATAATCTTTTTCCTTTTGCATTGCTCATATCTATGTAAATATACATACCTTTTTTAACAGAGTGGAGTAGATAGAAAATCAAAGTGTAGTATACTTACATTACTGTTGTGGGTTGTGTTAAGTAGATGTTCAAAAATATGCTAACTCCTTTATCATGTAGTAGGTTGCGCCATTAGTCAACAATATTCAATAATGTCTCTTTTTTCAGGTCTGAAATCTTAGACAATATACAAAAAAAGAAGGACCAAGAGAAGGAGCCTCAGAGTCCAAATTTCCAGCAACTTGTGAAGCCACTAGATAAACCGATTCATGCTCCCGAGGTGCCAAATGTCAATGTTCCAGTGACACAGCATGTCCCTGCTCAACAGTTGCTCTCGCCCACCCACAGCCTTGGCCAATCTGCTCAAAATAAAGAGGAGTCCAAAGACAAAACAATAAAAGTTGCCAATTCCACCACTATCACTCTCATAGAGAATGGCAATATAAGCATAGAGAAGGATAAGGACAACAATTATCCCAAAAACTACTTTACTTTGGAACCTAAAAATGACAAAAAGGATGATTGCAGCAAGAATAGTATTACAATAACTAAAACTGTGCCCAAGCAATCACCAGGCAACAGTCAAGCAGACAAGTCAAAAAATCAGGTGAAACCAGGAAAGAGACCACTGCAGTACTTGGAAACTCTTGCTGAGAAAGCTGGGATTACTTTTGAGGATAAATACGAAGCAGCTAACACATTATTGGCCTTGGACAAACAAAACACACCAACTAGACGACTGCCAGAATTAAAACAGCCAAAATCAGAGCCAGATCATAGCCAGCAAGAAGAATATAGGTATAGGAATCAAAAAGATGAAGATGATAAATTACAGGTATTAAGTCTTTTATTTATATTAATTTGCTTTTACCTATTATTTCACCTGTGCACACACTTATTTTGCTTTGTAGCATAGGTGCAACATAGTATACAACAGTCTAATCATTAGCTATTCAATGTTGAAAACTCATGTTGAAATTGGTCAAACATTTTTCAGTAACGCTAGGAAACAAACAGTTAATTTTATTTTTTATATCTTGTATGCACAGTCAAGTAATAATTTTATAGTACAGTAGACTGAAGATAGATAGACTATCTTAAACCATAATCCTTCCTTAGCTAGCAGGAACCTGCCTCTCACAAGCCCTTAAATCAGTTAGTTTTATTTTGTGATGAATGAGTATACTACATAGATATGAGTATACTCATAGATTACAGGATCAGTCAAAGTGAAATAATTTATTTTGCATAGATAGGCCCTGGAAATCCACTTGCAAATTTTTATTTAATCTTTCTTAGATGGTTGTTTTCTCAAATCTCAGATATCAAAATAAGAAGTGAAATTAAGGGAAGTGATACAATAAAAGTGACCTACTATGAGAATATGAGTCTATTATGACTTCCTTTACAACAACTAACTATGCCTAGCCACATAGTAGGACTTTCAAATTTGGTTTATACATATACAAATTACAATTGTTGAATACAGCCCCAAGTCAGCATAAAGAATCATCTCATACTCAAATTGCGATGGCATCCTAATAATCAATTTTTACCATTTTTCATAGAAAATCAGTCTAAAGTGACATTTCCTATTCGATTGTTCTCAAATAGGCCGATTCAGTGAGCAGACTTAGAATCAAGAATCAATCAAAAGATCAGAAGAATGTCAGTAGCTGCAATTTATTACATATATGCTATCACTGATACAGAATTATTAGATGGCAAATATATTATATGGTTCCATTCAGATCCAGCAGCAAATAATCCAACAACAACAGCAGCAGCAGCTGCAACAGCTTCAGCAGCAGCAGTTTCAGCATCTGCAGCAACAGCAAGTATTACAGCAAGCATTGCAAAGACAACACCAGCAGGCAATACAACAGCATATAAAGACACAACAGGACGAGTTGGTAAGCTACATTCACTTAGTTTGGATGTCGCAGTTTGATTGTATATTACGCCCGTTTTATATAATATCTAGGCGCTATACGAAACAGAAAAACGGCTTGTTGAATTGTATTGTTCTAATATGAAAGTCAATATGATACATTCAAGATAATGGTAGCATATATAAATTTAATATGATCAAAAGACTAATCAGATTCCATGTGAAAAATAGCTTATATAATTTTTTTGTAAAAACATCTTAATAATCCTATTTAGGTACTGATCTTTATTATCATTATTGCATTTTTATCATGAACACTTTAGGTGTTTTTATTACTAACTAACACTACATAAAGACATCCTGATATGAAACCAGAACCAATTACGGACGCTGTATTGAATTACGCGATTTTGCTTAGTTGCTTTTTACAAAATCTACTTGTTAGTGATAAAAATACCTGCTTAGGTCTATGAAGTTTACCGCCGGCCTAAGCGAATATAGAATCATATTTTTTAGTTTACTCGAATGTATGGGGTACGTTTGATTTGGGATGGCTTCGTATGATTTGGCCCATTTATAGCATGGTATTAGTTATTTGGGGTACGAATCGTAACAAATAATTTAATAGTACAAAAGAAAACATCGATCGGCAAAACTTGAAACTAAAATTGACCAAGTGGCGCGCCGTATATTAAAATGGCGGTATCACGTCGATCTTGCGCGTTCAACACCGCGAAGCGCTATCACAATTCACAATACGGCCGGAGTGAGTAAAAACGTACAGCCGCTAACATCGCCCAGGCGTTTTTATAACGGCATATGACACGATCCGGCTGCGACTTGGATATAGTTATTTATTACTTGTACATTTTTAAAAAATCAATTGATATGAAACGTAAAAGTGAGTGTCATCTTTTAAAATGTATCAATGATAATTAAGGGATGTATGACAGTTTAAGATTTTCTTAAAAACACTATACTTTTTTCGATATATTTCGTTTGGATCTGCCTAGCATATGTTTACCACATACTCTTTATTTTTTGAAGCTGCAAAAGCAGTTTCAACAGCAGCAGCAGCAGCAACAACAACAACAACAACAACAACAGCAGCAGCAACAACAACAGCAGCAACAACAACAACAGCAGCAGCAACAGCAAAAAACTGAGTTGTTGCAAGTTACTCAGCAAGAACCACAGCAGCAAAAATTCTTGCAGGTAAATAGAACCATGAAATGTCTACAATGCAATTTCACTGATTGAATAGCACATTGCAGTATAAATATTGCCTACTTATCTTGTAACTTGTTTGAGAAAATTATAAAATCTAACTAGTAGATATTTTTAATATGGGTATATATGGGCTGGAAGGAAACAATGATGCAAAGGAAAGTATTTTAAATATTGAAGATCCAATATTTAATGGTTTTTCCTAACGGTCTTTCCCTATATCAAGCGAGGCCATCTTGCCATGGGGCAAGCAGGCTAAAGAGCTCTATTTTCCTTGTAGCCTGTGCACACACAGCATATCAACGTTCCCGGGATCGGTGAGATAAACCTTAGCTTCTTGGCGACACCTCAAAGCAACGTAAACTTGCTTTTCGACAAGAACCAGAAGACCGGCATGAGCGGAGAGATAAAACCGCAACAGGTAAGCGCCATTCATAACCATATTTTTATTAACTATAATATTTAAATCTTTTATTATAAAGTTGAAAACGGATAAACCATAAAACATCACATAATTATCAAAATTGAATCCCGTAAAATATCGCACAATGTAACTAGATACATACATAAAATATATCCTCCAAGAATTCGTCAACACTGTTTAGATCAGGGCTGCCCAGCCATTTTTTAAGTGGGTGGGCTATAATTTAATTTATCTGAGTAAAAGTTTCAAAACCGAATGATGGTATAACCAAATAAAACGGCTGCCAATGCGAACAAAGCGAACGCGATTTTTTTTTAAATTAATTACAGCTTTTGGGCACGTTTAGACACTCCTGTTTGACGTGGATCAGCGCAAATTACATAATTATTTATGGAAAAAATGAGTTTGAACCGGATGAGATCGTAAGTTTAGCGGGTCTCTGAACGCATGCGTTGTTCGCCTTTCACGCCATCGCATGCGGCTACCTGCTGTTAGTAGGAACATTCAAATGTATGGACGGACAACTTTATGCTCTCAAACCCAGAATTCGGCAGCCTTGGTTCGGATAATCAATGCTGTAGGTATATAGGCCATGAACAGGCGAATTTAGATTATTAATCGATGAATAGGAAATATAATATATTTTGTAAGATTTCTCATATTTATTTCAATATGAGATCAATCATAATAAGGATATTTCATAGAATATTGTAATTTTCAATGAAAACTCCCTTCACTATTCTTTTTACGTATGTCAACCTAATAGTAATTATATAACATTACTAGATGCGCCCGGCGGTGTTACCCGCGATAAAAAGTATGAAAAATTAAAACATCTATCCCACGGGAACCATACATTTTACCGGGATAAAAAGTAGCCTATGTGTTATTCCAGACTATAATCTATCTCTGTGCCAAATTTCATCCAGATCCGTTCAGCCGTTCGGGCGTGAAAGAGTAACAAACATCCATCCAAACTTTCACATTTATAATATTAGTATAGATTTATATTAATAATCTATATTATTTAAAATAATTGTATATTATTCGAGCGAAGAATCGATTCACATATGCCGAATACTACCGGTAACACACACACACATCATTCACATTTAAGAATAAACATTTTGAGGATATTAATAAACACATTTTTTTATTTTGTGGGCATGTATGTACTTTAACTTAGGATAATATAGTTTTAAAATATTATACTTCATGGTGCTATGTATTTCATAATTAATTGTTGGGATTAGGTATCGTGATCCTTAATTAGATAGTCGTCCCGTTTAATCGCAATAAACATTTTGCTAGAAGTATACAGGGCGCCAAGTCAGTATTTGATTCGCGATGGATTTCTTTTTTATTTATGAAATCGTAAGAAATGCAGCAAGGTGCGACATAAACGAATTCGAGTTTTACCGTACACTATTATCGTCGACTACGTTACGTTACAAGAGTATACATACGTCTCGCTCGCTCCCAGCAAACATCTGTTGTTCTGCCCCCGCGCCATATGAGAATGCCATCGTAATTGACACTTGATGTTTTTCCGACAACATTCGGTTTTATACTTTGCCACAAGAGAACCTTTACCGATATTATTTTTCGCACAGATAGTAGACGGTCAAGCACAAGTAGTTCAACAGCAAATGAGCATGGCCCAGCACGAGCCGAGCCAGCAACACCACCAGACGGTCACCGTTGTATCCTCAATGCCTAGCAGTATGGCGCAGCATCAGGTAACTGAGATTCAAACAGTTTCTTCTCCCGTTCAGGACCCCAAGATACAGGCGTTTTATCTATTTCGCGCTTTACAATGTATTTTTACCTATATGTACAGATCCTTTTAAAATAGTAATTAAAATATGTAGGTCTACAGTTTAATATGGTTTTATGATTATGACCGTCACTTAAGGATTATAAATAAATAAACCTGCTCATGCTCAATATGCTACTACTACTACATTCAGAAAAAACATCTTGGTTTTGACTGCAAAACTCCCCTGTTAATAGGGGAGAGCCGTCTATAGTAAATAGTCTGTAGGGCAATGTTTCTATTGCCCAGTAGTAAGTTGTCATATTTTTTAATTTAACAGCAGCATGCGTTGATACAAAAATTATATTGCCAGTGGAACTATCGAGCATAACTTCCAGTTTGTTATATTACAATTATTATTGCCTCAACAACTATCTCCTGCCAAAACAACTATACCGCCTTTGTAACCACTAAGTACCAGTAACTACTGTCCTCCTTACCCAGTAAAGTAGTTAAGTAATTTTGTTGCTCTAGCAAGTCTGGCTTAGCTACCCTAATAAATATAGTTTACAGGGTTTATATAGTCTAGTTATGGAAATTATAAAAGAATACACATAGTATTTTTATGCTTTATTTCAAGTGCCTATTTATAATGATTAGGTGCAGCAACAGCAGGCAGGTGGCGGTATACAGCAGCAGGCGGGGGCGGGCATGTCCACCATGCCGCCGCTACAGAGCCTGCCACCAAACACGCAACATCCTCAGCAAATCAGGTTTGATATACCGTTGTTATGGCCCATAACTTAATGCTGATGACAGAAGGTTTGAAGAACACTCTAGTTTTACCATAACAAAATAAACTTACAATTTGATTTTAATTGCCTATACTCTTGCAAGTTTATGAACGTACAAATTGAATAATGAACATTACATATTCAAAGAAACACGTGCTTTTGGAAACTGATACTAAACTCGCAACTTTAATGTTTTTACAACAAAAACCATTTCGGACGATTTGTTTCATTAATAAATTCGAAGCCTGTAAATAACTCGAAGACTTTCCTTATTGCTATTTTTTTAAAATGTGTAAACTAATGTTGTAATTAATTTCGCAATAACTTTGTGTAGTGCTGAGTGGGGCCACAGTCGAGTCCAAGTGATACAACAGCCACTTCAGAATAGCACGTACCTACAGCAGTTGTACAACGCACAGGGGCCATTGCTCATGCCTGGGAACATTGCGCTTCACCCCGGGATCAATTCCCAGCAGATCCAGGTGTGTATAGCCTTTCCCACTAAGATCTACTACTGCGTATTCCAACTTTATCTTTATATCCAAATGTAAGTATTAATATGACGGTATTTGCTAGGTGATAGCCGCCGGCAAGCCGTTTCAAGGCAACCAAATAACTCCACACATGCTCACGGCACAAGGCAAGCAAGTCCTGCAAGGGCAAGCTGGTAAGTCCAATATATTTTGTATTTAAAAATATAATCATTCAATAGTAATTCCATTAGGGTACCCTCCATTTTCACATATTTTTATTGAATACTAAATATGCAAAAAAATATGTTATATTATCATAATAGCAAGGTAATAAAACGAATTTATTATCTTATAGAGTGTTAGCAAGGCAATACTATATCGCCTATGTGCTAAGCTTGCAGCTTTATGGCTATATATGAAGTCGTAGAACCTCTATTATCCTTTTGTAAACCCTTAGTATCAGGTGTTTGACCGATGACCATAGTACGTGAATATATGTATTTTTGTACGAAACATTGGTACATACTTACTATATTACTATGTCCCGTCCGAACTTAGTAAAATCAATCGTTCCTTTTAGTGTATATTCACTGGGCAATATAGATGCTACTAATTAGCCGATCGATTATAGTTATAATGTCCTTCACAACAACTCACAACATTGCTATAACCACATTTTTCAATTTCGTACTAAGCACATCCGTAGTGAATTTTGATATTATGTGACATTTGAACTTTGCCACTGCATTATAACGCTAGCAACGGCAGCACCGTGTATGGTCGAGAACTTCTACACTATTTAGTTTTACAGTAAATTTTACAGGTCTCACTGCATATCAGGAACAAGGTTTATAAAAAAATCCAAATGTTTATTATATCAGTCTTGTGATAAAAAATGTGAATGTTTATTGAGTGTCATATTTTTTCCCTTCGATAATTTTTTTCGCCATCATTTTAATTTGGCAACATCACTCAAGTTTATTTTGAAGCTTTTTCACAATTTTTCGCATTGTATGTACACGCCGTGTGTAGCCGTAAGCTTCTTTAATGATGCACATGCAAGTGCGGCTTCTTATTAGCTTGCCACGTATTGCAATGGATGATTGCACGTAGGCTTATATTTATGTGTAACGAGTTCATGTAGGAGTTGATTCGTACTTTTTTCATAATTGTTGTATATAGGATAATTTGTTTTTCATACTAAAAAGCTGTGCCCATGCCTGTAGTTGTGAAAAAAAAGTAACCTTTTAAAACCTATTCAACTTAAAAACCTATTCAGTGTTGACTCAGAATATATGCAATTACGATATGAGTTTCATCAAATCGATCCACTAGATTTATATGAGATGCGATCGGATAATAAGTACTTATGTGTATTTATATTTATTATGTACTTGTGTAGGTTTTAGCGTATTATTTCATTATCACTTATTGTTGTGTATGTACAGCTCCGTTCCCGGGGTACACGACGATCCCGACCACCCAGAACCAGACGTTCGTGTTCAGCCCGCTGGGCGTGATCAACTCGCAGCCCAGTATCCTGCCGGCGCACTCGCAGCCCACCGTGGCCGGCATTAGCCAGCAGCAGAAACAGGCTGATATGCACAAGGTAATCAATGTCCCCTATTCATTATTAGCACTAATTTTATCATACTCATATAATTTCCTATTAAGATAATAATTAATTTATACAATTTATTTGGTTGCCCGTGCCATGATGAACTGATCTGTAAACATTATAATAATAATTTAATAATAATACTAGGCCCTTTTAATGCCCCACTGTTGGGCACGGGCCTCCAATCATGGTTATAAATGAGATTCGCACGCGAAATCCATAACTCCCCGAGGTGCGAGCTGGGCTTGTACCTGCGATCCTTGTTACCGAGGCAAACGTTCTACCAACTTGGCTATCGCTGCTTAATGTATAACAGTAAAATAAAATTGAATTTGAACACTTGATGATAAATGAGTGTGTTTCCATCAAAAAATCATTTGTATATTAATTTCGGGGTGTCGTCGTACACAGTGTGGGGGCAAGGTGACGGGTGGGAAGGTTGGCGGCGGCGCGGGCGGCGGGCAGACGATGCCGGTTCAAGCCCAGTGCGTGCAAGTCTCGCAGCCGATGCTGAGCGCACAACAACCTACGCAAGCGCAAATCATCAGCCCGTTGCAGGTAAAAACCTAAATATATTATAGGTATTGATTTCTTATATTTACGCGAATACTACACATTGAAATAAAACTATTTTTAAGGATTCTATAATATATACCAAGCGTATCATTGCAAGACCTCAAGACACAGTGAGCTCTTTCTGCGTAGATCGGACCGCAAGTAACAAATAAATATGAGAGTACCCCCGTCAAACTATGACACTAGGACGTCAACCACCTCAGTCCTCCCGTGACCATGGTTGCTGTAAAGCAGCCGAAACGTCGGGAACGGAAAAACAAAAAATAAACGCGATAGAATCCTTAAAAATAGTTTTATATCAATATATTTATAGGTATTATTGAGATTTAAACAAGCCACTTAAAGGAAAGCTTACCGATACAAGAACTTAATAGTTTTACTTACTCGTGGTATAAATAATATTTTTCTTACATGTAATTTACAGAATGTTTCATAAAATGTTGTGTATAATTGGCCTTAGCGATTTATTTATGTTATACCATGCAATGCACAGCGAATTATGTTTTATATTTATGTTTGTTTATGTTTTTTTGTGGTACGATTTGAAAATCAGGAATTAGATACTGAGACACAGTCATACTTGATAATCGTATCTGTTTTCCGGATGTATGGAATTCCAACCTGGGCTGGTCAGTGTGAGGATATGAAGCGGAAGTCCGTGTCCTGTATTGGAACAATAAGGGTCCGATCATTACATTTACCAACTGGATTATGTTTTACTACTTTCCCTGTGTCTGGAATAAACTATTTTTGAACTGGAGCTACCATTTTGATATCTTAAAGCCTGACCTGATGAACTTAACAATTCGGGATTTATTTCGAAAATACCTAATGAATAATTTTATACAGTTTTTTTTACCTGTTACTGTATGGGAAAAAAATTAATCCATAGGTAGTACATGGAAACTGTCTTAGGAACCTCTCGGTCTTTATTTGTGAAATCAATTTTCATAAAGCGTATTTTCTCCATAAAATGAATGAAATTAACAATTATTTTTTAATGCGCATTAAGTCAGTTACATATGAAGATCACAAAAAATCGGAACAGCAGAAGTTAGTCCAATGCAATATTATTTTTTTTTGTCTGGTTATCCTGTAATATTAATTTATGTTTTATTTTTTAAACATCCAATTTCAGCATTAAAGTGAACACTGTTAATATGTGCAATGGTATATGTTATCTAACTCCAGTGTTCCGTCGTTCCCCAGACAGGCGGGCAGACGATGCAGTTCGCGCCCTGGCAGATATCCGGCGCGCTGCCCCAGGTATGGGCGGGCGGGCTGCAGGCCGGCACCATCCCCGCGGGCGGCCTACTCGCACCCAACCCTATATTCATAAGGGGAACCCAACCCGACGCCCAAACATCCATGTTCATACAGCATTCACCGCAAAACAACTTACAACATAACAGTTAGTATTGATTTCCTCTCTATATTATGTTGTTGTTCTAATCATTCGTAACTAATTTAATTGTATGTTATTGCTTAGCGATATGATAAATATACTGTGTTATAATATTGCGTGCCACTGCTAATGTTTTATAACATTTACAAATTGACTGTACCGCGACTGTATGTTTACTTTGTATTATTCTGCGCAAAAATATTAATAATAAAAAAATAAGATTAAGACTGCAATTGAACCAGGTGCGGTTAACCGACCGGCCAATAATCAAAACACTAGAGCAACCTTTTGTTAAGTAAATTGTTCACAAATAGCATTTTGTTGTAGATGCGAGTGTATCGTGCTCCACGGGTACGGTGGTGAAGCCGCGGGCGTCCACCGACGGGATGGCGAAGACGCCGCGATTCCTGTCGAACATCCTGCCGTCTGGCGGCATACGACCAGGCCCAGCCTCCTCTGTGTCCACACAAACGAATCAGGCGCAGAATCAGGTTACATTTATTTTCACCTTTATATCTGCTAAAATGAAAGTGCATATTAGTGTGCTCTTACCTTAGTTCTATAAAAGCTATATGGCAAAAAATTACAACTAGATTTAGCTGGCTAAAACTAAGTTTAAGTTACAAATAGGTTTATCCTATTTATCAACGGCTAATACCAGATATTGCCTTCCTTGGTGGCTGACATGACAGAAAGATCGCTATAGTTTCTCAAATAACTGAAAAAAACTCACAAGGTGCAGACATTTTGTATAACTTATATTATTCAATGTCATATATTAATGTTCTGTGTAAATTGGTGGTGACAGACGAAGCAACGCGGCAAGCCAGGTGTTCGATCTCCGGCACCCACTTTGAAGCAGGATGCGGCGAATCAAACGAACAAGATGCAGCATCAAATTCAACAGCCTAAACAACAGTGAGTACAGCTACGCATTACTATCTAGTTCCAGTTTCTAGGATCTTACGCAAGCAAAAATATAGAAGAGCGGCTATTGGTTACAGAGATAGCAATAGGTCGCTGCCGAACTCACGCGCAACTCATATTTGATAGCTCCTTAGTTTTAACCCACAATACTAGTAAAATAACGTCTTCTCAAATAGTTAAGTACGCTGTGAGTCAGTGAGTCGTATTTGGCTTCTAATACCAATAGTTCTATAATATTTTCTCCATAGACTGCTGGTGATGAATTCATCGGGCCAGATGACACAGATAACGGGCGTGCAGGACAAGGCGACCAACAAGAACATGCAGCAACAGGCCATGCTCCAGCAGCAGGCGATGCAAGTCACTATTGTAAGCCATATTTTTTTTATACTCATTCGTTGATAATGGTGTGGATTCTATGCAGCATTCTCTAAGTCTAAGCTGCACTTTAACTGTGTATTTTTTGTGAAAGTATATTTCACTAATTTTTGTGAGTATCATTAAAGTAATCACTAAAAGGAGTGACTTTTGGAGATAAGTTACGCGTGGGGATATGAAAAGGTGTTTGACATATTTATCCTAGATTATTAGACATAACTTGGTCTGCTGCAGATTTTTGTTTGAAATATTATCTATCATGATGTTCTAACAAAATAAATGGTTTGGTAATATTTATACTAATCGAATTTACTATGCAAGCAGTTTAGAGATAAAAGCAACTTGAATTCCGTGGCTTATCCGAAAAAAAAACATTTTATTTAGCAGCAACAGCAACAGCAGCAACAACAACAACAACAACAGCAGCAACAGCAACAGCAACAACAGCAGCAGCAACAGCAGCAGCAACAACAGCAGCAACAACAACAACAGCAGCAACAGCAACAACAACAACAGCAGCAGCAGTTGTTACACCAACAGCAACAAACACAGCAAATGGTCCACCATTATCAACAATGTAATTTAACATTTACTTCTATTCTCTCTCTTTTTTTTTAAATTCTAACGATCTTATTTATGGCAGTCAGTCATCATGCCATCATGTACTAGTCATATAACTTTATTAACTAGTAATTTTATTTACTGGGATAGCCCCAACTCCATTCCGGTACCCATAATACAAGCTTTGGTTAGTTGGGACTATAATGTCGGCGTGTTCGCCTGGCGATAATTATTATTATATACACTGCGGTTATATTCACAGAAAGGGTAGGCAGAGTTTGAAACTGCTCACCTCGTTTCTAAAGCGAGCATTTCTTTTTTATCATTCCACGTTGTATTACTTTCGACATCAGTATCGTTCGTATATATTGATTGTGAACAGCAGGTATGTCGCTGGGCATGCAGCAAGGGCTGCCGGTGGGGTCCGTGGCGCAGTCGATCCCAATGGCCGGGATGCCGCAAACAATATCTATGGTCCAGCAGATACATCCCGTGAGTAGACAATCTTTTTATTTAACACGACTTGTAAAGGCACTCGTTTGGGCTAGTTTGTATCAATTTTTGTTTACAATTGTACAGCTGTCGAGTTGCCATCTATATTGTCTGGACCGTTTACGAGACACCGGAAAAAGTTGTTCGTCGATTATGTTAAATTATTTACAAGTATTAATTGAACTTATCTACTTTGAAGCTGAGCAGTATGACGCAGCAAGGCACGCTGGTTGGCCAGCTAAACGCGTCGCAAGCGCAACAAAACGCATCGCTGACACAAGTGCCGGCGCTTCAACAACAAACTCAGGTATAAGACACGTGACATCTTAAAACATCTATAAACATAAGTATAATATATAGCTCAGCATGGTGAGCTTTGAGGAAATATACCTTAGAGACAAATGTTTTTTTCTACAAGTTTCTATACTTACTCCAATCCCAAAATTGTCTCTGTAGGCCATAAATATTTGCGAGTACGACAGATTATATTATCCGTTCTCCGTTCTACGTTCCGTTGCGCGTAACCCAAGAAATAACTATTTTTTCAAACCTATTGAGACCCACTACTGGGCAAAGGACTCCTCGACTTTTAGCTCTCTCGTACCACCCATCTACTTTGACGTGTAGGTCAACGCGCCACCGCTATCTCCGTCAGCTAGTAAGTTAATTAAAATCGTGATGTCCCCAGACGTTAGTGGGAAGTGGATTGGTTCAGACTTCAGTGGGAATGGCGGTTCAACAGCAGACGGCCATGAACCATACGACACCTATGCAGACGGTAAGTGACCTATATTGATCCTAGTAATTAAACGGCGCTAACACACTTAATAACACATGCTTATTGCGTTTTCAACATGTGCTGGTTTTGGTTACTCTAAGAGTCTAAACGATGCAGGCGAAGTTTGATTGAGATCAATATGAAGTGGCAATTGTATATTAAATTTCAGATAGATGCACAGAGGTGCTATGCGCTAGGTTTTGTACTGAATTTATTCTCACTCTCGTGGGAGGAGAGGTATAAACTTACAGCGCACATGTATTTTTTCCATAAACGCGCACTAAGACCACACCGACACACAATCTCAAAACATAAACATTAATATCGCGGCACAATCGGCTAATGCAACATAAAAATTTGACAAATTGACCATTCGATGAACTTCGATGGATTAGCGGAACGCGTGCGATGGGCAACTCCAGTCTTAAGTAGTAGTACGTCTAGTATTTCGCTAAATTGATTTCTAATACCATATTAAAGTATAATTCATATCGTTTTTATAAAGTTTGCTCTATATAAAAATGTTAAAAGCAAAGATGTTATAGAAAGCAACAATACTAAAAAGTAAAAAATCGCTTGGGTGAAACGTGTTTGATGTGTGAGTGATGTGTGACCATTAGATTTAAAAATATGAGTGTGCATTTAACACATACCCAGAAATGGCGCACGCTTGGTCTTGTCGTATCGAAAGAGCTTAGTGCTGAGAGACATGACACAGATGCTGGCCGCAATTCCGCCAACGATGCATGCTAATAACTTATATATATAGCGTGATTTGAACCTGCGCTTCTGTAGCGCATTTGTAACCATTATGTCATATTTAATCATTATTATCGCAATCACGCTGTATGTGTGTGTGTGTGTGTGTTTTACTAATTGACTTTGATATGATACATAGAAAATAAACGATTTTTTTGTAAATTACTCATTAATATGGAGTAGTGTTTCGTACTTGCGATTAAACATTTTGAATAATGCTATGTTTCTGTCTTAAAAAAAAAGACGATGTAATAAGTGCTTCGGCCATGAATCAACGGAGGGGAGCAATTGCATCCATTCCTCCCACCCTCCCGGTATTCACGACCGACTGGTGCCTGGTTGTGTTTCGGATTTCTTTCAGATCTCTTTCAGATAGAGTTAGGTAGTGTTATTGTATAAACGTATTCTCTGAGAGATGGTCCCTTTGGCAGCCGGGGCTGGCGCTAGATGGCACTGCGCTGCTCTCCGCGCCTCTCATGCAAGTGTCACCGGCATTATTGCACCATGAGGTAGTCACAGGAGCCTCAATCTACAACATGCATTCTGTATTTCTTTTTCATTATTCAAATCTCATTGAACTAATGTTATCATCTTCAAGCGTATAAGAATTAACAGGCCCTACCAACGACGTGTCTTGTGAATACCCAAGATTGGCAGGCCGTTGTTTGTAGGGGGGCTTTTTCGGGCCAGTTGTAACTGCGATTATCAATTCGATTGTGCTGTCGCATCCAATTAATTACACTGTAAATCCTAAAGTAATTTATTAAATGTACTATCAATAAACCCATTGAATATGTCCTAAAAGGCGCATTTTGTTTTTAATAAATAGCTATTATATTATTGTTATTTTGTGATACCAATCGCGAAGATGATAAAATTTACTATTTAAAATCAGAAGCATGTATCATTGTTTATTTGTGGTTAGCAATGAACCATAATATCCCTGATACAACATTACTCTTTGGAATGCTAGGCGGAATTTAGACCTCACGACACTTTTATTTATAACGTTGTCATTCAATAAATAATGAATTCATGACTAACCACAATACTTAACATTTACCTACTTCATTGTAAATTTCATATTTTTTTAAAATTATATTTGTATCATATTCATGATAAGTAGTTACAGTCCCAAAAAACGATCGGCCCCTTCCGAACATATTCTGAATCGTGAAAATCTTCATCGCTTTCGACAATCGCATGTTACATGCATGATGTGCGTACCATTAAGGCTTCGTTATTTTTTTGCGAGTGGCGTTGTTTGTAGTGGAAGATAGGTCAGGAGAAAATAATGTGGTAAATGGACTGTATCTAATGTAGGTTTGCGCCTCCCAGGCGGCCGCTTCAAACAGAGGATGGTCTTTAGTGAATCTTCATCAATTCGTATATTCTTCGCATACCTCTTAGGGTACCTATCAATTCTATGTATTTTTGAGTTCATCGAAAACATACAATTATTTGGAAACTTAACTAATTAAACTTGACACCGAGATTTGTTTTTTTTATTACATTATAGGCAAGTATTTGATCTCGATCTCACCTGATGGTAAGTGACGATGAGATCTACGATGGAGCATACTTGCCTAGGTAGGAAGGCGGCAGTAGATAGAGACGCTACATTCACTAGGCACATGCAGCGCAACTGATCTGACCCGCCATCCATGAATGGCAACACTGAACATCATGCCGGAACACGGCTAGGCCGCTTGGCGACATGGCTTTGTTCAGTGGGTGGTGACTAGCCACGGCCGAAGCCTACCACCAGTAGAGTTGTCACCTGGTTGGCACCACCCAGGGTCACGTGTAGGGTATCTCGAGGGTACTTAATTCTCCTACGGACGAAGGTGATTCGTAATTTTTATTTATATTTAAAGATTGCTATAGATGCATGTGTAGTATTAGAGTTAAAACTATTTACAAACGGGCATGTTGCGTAAAATACTTTATTACGTTTGCATAAATATCAAATATTTAATAACAAAAATGTAATGCGTCCATGACATATTTATTCATTTCCTATTCATGGCGTACAGTGATCAAGGAATTCATACATCCATTAATTTTGCCTCCTCTTATAGTAAACGATTCGATTAAACGCTATAATCATCGAAAAATAAATGATATATAATTTAGAAGGAGTAACATAGTATTCTTGTAACCAGAAAGCCGACTAGTATAATAAATACCTGCAATGTGATTTTATTATCTGGCAATAATAGACACTGGTGGCTGCCATTTCGATTCGAAAGGGCAGCCGATAGGAATTGGCTTGTATGGAGTCTTCGCCACTGATTGCAGTGGTGTGATTATAACATTGTACATCCAGGTGTCAGCGAACAGCCTGAGCTCGCCCCAGCTGACGCTGCAAGCGGCGCAGGGCACGGTGGGGCTGGTGGCGGCGCCCATGCAGGGCTCCGTGATGCCGATGCAGCCGCCCGCCGCCCTCGTCGCGCACGTCAAGAGTGAGGACGAGAAACCCCACCCGATGAACCCGCCGGTAACCAACACAACCTTCTTGTACAGGATTCGTCCTGACGTATCAGGATTGCTAAAGTGATTTGTAGATGTGGGAACCATGCGGCCATTAACTTGTAATTATATATTTACGGTTAGTGCTTATTTACCAGCTACTCAAGCCTGCCTAGCAGCTCCTTTATGTTCTCACACACTCATAACAATGTACTACATAAAAATGTAGAACATCCTAATCAAAAGAGCAACCATGGAGTTTTTGTCCGTTGTGCTCCATAGGAAAGGCATTCCGTACGCCAGGTTAATTAGTAGTATAACACTTTATAAGTACAGTAATGGTGTACATGAATAAAAAAAAATGTTTATCTTAACATCGGTTCTGAATACAGTAGCGAAATGCTTTTAATGTATTATTTGGATTGCGTATTATTTGTGTTATGGGACCAAAATATCTGGACTTATCTACGAATATGGACGTTCGACAGATTGGCAGTTTTACTAAGGCTACAATGTTACAGCAACAACAGCCGGCTGCAATGCAACAGATCGCGCCACAACAGATCGTGACCGCTGAGTCGTCGTCGGAGGCGGTGGTGTCGAGCGCGGCCGTGTTCAGCGCCGCGTCCACTGCGCCTGCGCCGGCCGTCACCACTGCGGCCACTGCCGACGCCGTCATATCCACTAGCACTATCACTGTCGGTTAGTCACTGTTAACTATGACGAAGAAATAATACCTATAATTTTAACAGAATGATCTTATGTCCTACATTCTGTACAGACGCGTAAGTGTTAGGTAGTAAGCCCATCGCCGCGAACAAACAGTTCATATTAGGTGTTAATAACTTAACATTCTCCAGTCGACATCAGATGCTGTTGGTAGTAACCCTGCTTTCTGTGCCGAGGGTCCCGGGTTCCAATTCTGGTATGGACAAACTTTGTGTGATGAGCACGAATGTTTCTACCCGAGTCATGGTCGCCCCATTTGATTGGACGGTATCCATAATACAAGCGTGTTTAGTGTGGGAACATATAGATGGTGTGTTTGTTGAATGATATTATTATTATAGTTTTCTACTCAGGTCTAAACTTCATGCCTTTATGGTCTTGATTGCTGGTTACCCTATCACCACAATTAAAAAATATTCTATATTAAAATTAAAAACATCAGATGATGTCTAACTTTATGCTTGTCCTTTTCGTTCTATTGATATTGGAATATAAAATAAAATTCGTTTAGGGTCCGTCTCACCCATGGAGCCATCGAAGCCGAGTCCAACTAAGATGGAGGTATGTATGGGCGCGGGAACCGAACCGGTGTCGACGACCGCCTCGCCCGCCCCGCCAGTCGGAACTGCGCCGGTGTCCAGTAGCGCTCAGCACACCACGCCTGTTACACCACAGGTAATAACTTTTTTTTTAATCAATTGTTTTACTGACCCTTTAATGTTGGTTAGTAGAATTTCCACACTGTCATAGAGCCCCTGATGATGATGATGTTATCTATGATGATGATGATTAAATAAAATCACCTACCCTTATCAGTAAAGTGGTTTACTGAAAAATCGCATGTCCTGGAAGAACTTGCAAGTCAAGTTTCTTTATTTCGTACACTCGTACACGTTTATGAACACACTATGGTTAAAACTCCACCAATAAAAAATATCATAATTCAAATCAACACTTTTCTATTAAAACAATCTAAAATGTATATTTTCAATTTCCAGCCTAAACATTTCTTAACATCCATAAGGTCCTCATGGTGCGACCAAATCTATAACTTATGTTACTTCATAGTGAAAGGGCAGTTTCGATGCGAGTTTGTGGCATATAGATCCAACGGCTATCATTACATGACTGATTCATTTGCTTACAAGACCAAATCAGGTTTTTAAATGTTCAAATAATACAAACCAGCTGTAAAGGATACAATAACAAATCATCATTCAGGTGGTGACAACGATGGCGTCGTCGACGACATCGGCTTCCACGATGACGGCTGCCATCACCGCACCAGTGTCGTCGGGTGGCACCGCAGCCTTATTCAAATCAACACAGTGCGCGCCCAGGCACATGAGTCAACAGGCCGCGCATGGTGAGATCCTACTCGATGTTTCTATTCACTATTGGACCCGATTTGCACAGTTGATATTGACCCTGCTTTATGTAACGAGGGTCCTGGGTTCGTATCTCGGTAGGGGAAAACTTTGTGTGCTGAGTACGAATGTTTGTAACAGAGCTATGGTCGTTTAATATCTTTAAGGTTGGTGTATGTGTTTGTATCCAGCATGGCTGTTTTACCAATACATCGTTTTTATTTCTTTCCTTCATATGATTAATTATATTCTGGAATCAATCCCAGCCCATAGTATGGTAACAAGCGTTGCTTAGTTGGGGACCGTACAATAGGTTCAGCTACCGATATTCTATATTATTATATGTTGTTTAATTTAAATCATAAGTCACCCTGATCCAGAGTACAATTTTCCTTGACAACTGAGGTAGTTAGCGAATTGCCCGGCTCCACAAGGATACAAGCACGATGCCTATGAAATATACTATGCAAGTGCATTTAGATAGTGTAATTACATTACTTATTTTATTTCCACAGATAAAGGTTTGCCCAAAGCAATGGTGAAGCCCAATATTTTGACCCATGTCATCGAGGGCTACGTGATACAAGAGGCAGGCGAGCCGTTCGCAGTAAGTAATCACTACAACTAATATATAATATGATTATGAGCTCTAAAAATAATTATAGTGACACAAATATTATTTACAAAATACAGAAATAATATTTGTACAAGGTCAAAATTCTCAGTTTATCTTCTAATTAGTTGTGTAAAGCTGCAGTTCGAAAATATTAAACACCACCTACTCATTAACCCCCAAATTTATTTACGTAATATAGTTGCCATGTTAAAGGTTTTGTCGTGTTTCTCCAACAAGGTATATTTGATGATGTTTTGTATCCGAAGGTGAATCGACCGCTCCGGGAATGGGGCATGGGAGATAAAGAACAGGACAAGGAGAATAAGTTACCATCTACGGATGAACCACCACGTGAGTTGCGAATTTTTATATGGTTTGCTGGCTGTCAAACATAGGCCATTATTCACTCCCCACCACCCTCACCCTCCTTTACCCTTCACCCTCGTCTAGTGCGGTTTGGTGAAGTTTCGGCAAGGGAAAACTTTGCGTGATGAGCACGAATGTTTGTACCCGAGCCAAGGATGTATAATGTTTATAAACTGGGAGCACCTCCAGTTCATTGTACGGTACTATAAGACCAGCATTGCTAGGTTTGGCGATATTTATAATATACTAGCTTCTACCCGCGTCTCCGCCCGCTGTTCCTCGATTAAACAAAGCCTATAGTACCCAGGGATAATGTAGCTTGCTATTAGTCAAATAAATTTTAGAATTTGATCCATACTCACAAGTGAACAAACTTTTTTTAATAGCCTATTGTGTTGTCCACTGCCGGGCAGAGGCCTCCCTATTCCTTCTGCACGAGATCCCGTCTTGGGTTGTGGCCACGTTTTACCTGCAAAGGTGTCTAAAGCGTCGCAATATCTTCGCCTTGGTCTGCCTCGACGTTGGCGACCAATATCTCTACCTCTTTGTAAAATTGTATACTAAAATATATGAATTTGGATAGCAGTGATATCCAAATTGGTAGAACGCTTGCCTCGGTAACGAGGATCGCAGGTTCAAACCCTGGATCGCACCTCTCGCATGATTCTTGATAAACGGTGAAGGTAACCTGCATATCTGAGAGAACCCCTCAAAAAGTGTGACGTCCGCCAACCCACACTAGGCCTATGGCCTAATACCATTGTGCCTAACAATGGGACATTAAAAAAGGTCTAGTATTGTTATTATTATATATTTATTTCCTGTATTTTGTTGAACAGGTAAAAAGCAAATGTTAGACACCAGTGGCATCCCGGGTCGCATCAGTTCGAGCAACGAGAGCCCGGCCGAGAGCGCCGGCGGCGGCGGATCGGCGAAGGCGGACGCCGGCGCCGAGGCCGCTGACACAGCCGCCGACAACGCGACCGCCGCCAAGATACCCAATGCTAACAAATGGACAGTGAGTATAATTGACGCTTGCAATATTGACCCTTATTGTGTTTCACTTTACTAAAATAAATGTACTGATGTGCATCGTCAGATATATCGGCACATTAGGGTAGCGTAACAATCTTGCAGTTATTGTGTACAGCAATCTATTTATATATTGACCAGGTGGCAGAGGTGTGCGACTTTATCCGCAACATACCCGGCTGCGCGGGGTACGCGGACGAGTTCCTGATGCAGGAGGTGGACGGCGAGGCGCTGTTGCTGATCCGGCCGGAGCACCTGGTGATGGCGCTGTCCATGAAGCTGGGCCCGGCGCTCAAGATCGTCGCCTGCATCGACTCGCTGCGCCCCGAGAGCGAGCAGATGGCGCACGACCACGACTGAGGTACACCACTACACATCTCACAAGTTGCATCGACAATAACACGATCACTCCCGAACTATTTTACCGAATAAAGTTTATTCACGTCACTCACATTAATATGGTTTTTAACTGTGAGTGCGTACGAATACGGTTAGTACTAAACATTTAGGTTACGAGTCTCCAGTCGGTTTGTCAATCTGTCAGTATGGACTTTGGGCAATCGTAAAGTGGACCTTTATTAGCAAATGCTTCCAAGAAATTACCAACCTTTAAAACGTCATGACTTCAATTTTCACCAAACAAAATTATTATAATTATTTTTTTATTTCCAGGTTTAATGTAATGTAACGAAAATACGAACAATATAGCAGACAAGGTGTTCATTTTAAATAAATGTAAGGATATACAAATATTTAACGTTACGTGCAACACAGCATATTTCGTTAGTAAGTATAAGATAGAACTATAATTTGGCAATTATATGTAGTGTATTAGAAGAATTCATTGGAGAGACTAGACACTTGTCAATGTTGTTAACGAAAATTAAAATTGGTATACACCGTGAAATCTTGAACACCTGACAACGTGAAACGGGTGGTTCAATAAATAAGTTTTTTTGATTAAAAAAATATGTAATAAAAAACGCTATTGTTTTTCATCGTTTTAAACGGTGTACAAATGAAGTTATTGTCGTTAACTAGATTAAGTATTAAATTTAAATAATATCAGTACTATAAGTTTGGCAACGCTCCGAAATGGTGATGCCCTAATTGTTCTATGTTAAATATAGAATCACTCTTAAAAGTTGGTCACATCGATTCAAGATTCTTTATTTTATTCTATCTGAATAATTTAGAATGTTGCAATAGTTTTAGAATTATTTTCCTGTCTAACAAAAATAATGTGGTAAAATATTATAATAGGTTAACTACTATGTCGTACCGATCACGTTTATATGAAAAAATAAATGTGTAAATGGTGGTTATTTGTTTTCAACCTACCGACAGAAGATTGACCTAAAATATTTCACACAACTTTTGTGAGAAGAAAATTACGAGGTCTTTTCTACCTCTAAAATCAGTTCTGTGTTTACAGCACATCAAACTTAAATACTTGACAAGTGCCAAAATATTCACGGATAAAATATGTAGAACAGATTATTATTATTCAGCCATTTGTATTCCCACAAAGGGTTCCTTTCACTCCTTCCTTTTCGGTGGCAGTGGAAGAAAGTCTTTCATTAAAGTGTATAAATGGTCCCCCGAAATCATTGAAGTCGCCTGTCGCGGGGTCGTCTTGCATTTTTGGGACCCGGTTGTAGTCATCTTTAGCCCAAAACTCGTTTGGCATACATGGTCACACGGCAAGCTAGCCGAGATTATAGACCTGAGTCGGCACATAAAAAAAATCTAACTTTCTTTTGTTGTTGTTTTGATTAACATTGTTCAGACAAATTGCTCGTAATAATTAACCCTTTTCATTTACGTTAGAATATAATGGGTAACTAATAATTATTTTCTGATGTTATTACGTTACATGTTTTATGATTCTCGATATCTCGTTTTCTTATCTGATCTACAAATAATCTGTGAATATATTCATCTCTTACTCTATATAATTATAGTAAAGTAATTTAACGCCAAAACATTGCCGTTGCAGGTAACAGATTCGCGTAATGTTATGGTGTATCTAGGACAAATGTCGAAAGATCCGCCTACTTATTGTTAAGTGATATTCTTATTAAGTCGCGTATGTACTTACTTAGTTATACATTAAATATGTCTACAATACGTCTTTTTATTAATATACACGTGTAATGATCATAATATACATGTGCTATATTAATAAATTATAACATGGCTCTCTCACGGTTGCTTATTTGTATCGAGATATGTATATAGTTACGTTATTAGTATATTCTCGTCGATGCACGTCGGTTATTTATTAAATTCGATTGAAAGTCGAATAATCCCATATTATATTTTTTTTCTATCCTAACTCACCAACTGTATAATATCTGACTACAATAACCAAATCATAAGAGTAATATTGCTATGCTTATGCTTGTGCTCATATTTTCGAAAGTTTTTAGTATTATTATTAATAACTTGAGTAATTAAAACAATTCACCACGTGCATAGTTTATAAATTAACAAATAATAATATAATGTATAACGTTTATGTTATTATGCACAATTAACATAATATAAGTAATCATTTTTTAACATAATATAATTATCTATTTATATACGCACCTCAAAATTTTGTTCTGCCCATGGTCGGTCATAAAACGTTTGAGCGGGAAGCAATATGGTGCGCTGGCTCGCTATTCATACAAGTCTAAAAAGATATCTGCGAAATTCATTTAAAATATTGATAGTTTTCGGTACCTACTTAGATTTTTTTAGGAAAAATCCAATTGTACTTTGCATTGGGTTAATTCCTGCGTGATCATTTTTGTGTATGAATAATCGGTATGTTGGTGTTCTTCAAACTTAAAAAGTTGTGATGTCCAAATAATCCAGTTATGGTTCTATCTTGTACCAGAAATTCTGTTGACTCATTCTCAAGAAGTAATATTCATTTTAATACTCTCTTTTCGTTAAAAAGTGTGTATTCAACATTCTAATAATACCGGTAATAATTAATTTTCAGACTGCATTATTATAGCGGTTTTATAAATTATAACTTTAACATATTAATTCATTTTGTAATTCTACCTAGTAATATATGTTAATAACTAAAAAAGGAATAAACACGTGCAATCCAGATATAGTACGGAACATTGGAACAAACCTCTTATTAAATACTAGTAGTAATTAGATACTTCTAAAAAACCGCCCAATTTGATAAAATCCTACTGTAATTGCAAATAGCTAAGAGTACTACAACTATGGTGCTACTTGCTGAGTTGTATTGTGTCACGAATACACGGTGTGTTTTAGAAGTGAATTGGTACTACATTATTTTTATAAGTATCTATAATTATATTATAAATAGCGATGTCTAGAAGACAATGGTGCTAAGTGCAAAATGTTGGGTTCTTGACATTTTAATGCCAAATTTAGTAAATGACCATTCTGTATCACTTACACTCACCTATGTGCCAATTTTTCATCTCTTTCTACCCAAATCATATCGGTAAATATATAATAAGTGACATGAAAACAAAGACAAAAAGGTCAAACTCATGTATCTATCGATAATATAAGTTATAAAACGTTTTAAATAACGTTAAATAAATATCCCCAAAATTATAGACGTTGTATAACTTTAACAAACGTCATATAGTACTGCGTATAGCAAAACTCTGGTGTGCAGTACTATATGACGTTTGATAAATTTACAAAACGTCTATAAATTTGGGGGGTAAATTATTTAAATGATTCTGAGTTTACTTCAGTATATTTCATGGATGAGTATATTTCTTTTTAAATTAATAATACTCTAATTAGTAGTAAAACTGAAAACACTCTTAACAATTCATATTTTATTTTTGTCAACTGTCCCGAAAATTTACCAATCTTGTACTTGGAATCATTGTCTTCTAGACTATCGATTAATTAAATGTTAGCCCAGTAGAAGTGTCTAGTAGATTACGTTCAAAGGTCCCGCTGGGTAGGTTAACATTTTGAAACATATCTACATATACCGTGGCGATAATTTGTTGGATGGATAGCAATATGTAGTATAGATTTGAGCTCTCCTCGTGTATATATTAGAGTTATTTAAGTTATTAGTTAGGCACTTACCAAATCCAGGTCAGAAATATACCATACTGGAGGGGCTAGGAATTTAAAACTACGCGAAACTATTTTAAATTATATCTCATTGCAAAACAGGAAATTATATTTTCTTAAAATATTTTTGAATTGCTTACACATCATGTATCAATATTTTTAACAGCTTAGAGATTTAAACTGAGACTAAAGTCAGTGTTAAGGTGTCGTAGGTACCTAAAGTAAGTTAAGAAGTATTACACTTGAAAGCTATTGATAACACATTTTTTGTTAGCGAAATCGATGGTCTGTGTCAAATAGTCCGAGCTGTTACTATGTTTAGTGCCGCATGTTGGCCGCGCCGCGCGCCCTACGGCTACACTATGGCCACTATCCAATAATTATGGTCATCACATCATAATTTTTGGTCACCCTGGTCGATATGTTAGTGATGGCCGTTACGTTAGCGGAGTGATGTCGATTTTTCAACACAAAACAAAAGGTGTTGGTAGAACTTTGGTCATCGCATCGCATACACAAGGTGGATTCCTAGGCTAATACCCCGGAACCTTGACACAGTTAAGGGTATACCTATACGTGTCGATATTATATAAATTTTCGTGTAAAGTGTCTTCGTATCGATAGCCGGAGTCGATGAGAATAATAGACAAACCATACTAAAGTGTGTTAACAAGAGTTGTGTTATATTCGCTAAAGTCATAGTAAGTAAGCAGGTAACATAGGTGTAAGTATTTGTACATTTCGAACTGACAACAGCTTAAGCACTGCCATGCTACACTGAAGGGTTCGGTATTCGCGCCTGCGATGCCTGCCACAGTTCTCTGTAATTATTCGTTGTAAGTGTACGTATAATATAATGTAGTTTATGTGTAAGGAATGTTCGATGACATTGATGTTTAGTCTCGGGCGTAAGTTTTTTTTTGATGTGACAACTTGAATCCACGGATAGTTAATTTATACGAGGTGGAATCGATAAGTGTGAGCATGCGATTTTTTTGTTCATTTACATGACAGTTGAAAATAAATAATAATGAGTATATAAATAAGTCATTTTGTGAACAAGAAAAGTTTTATAAAAAAATCCAGCTTAGTAATTACACTTCATCAAAACTTTTTGAGAAAGTAAAAATATTGATCGTATATCTTGTTTCTTTAAAAAAATATTTATTATATTACTTAAAATAATTTTATATAAGTTAATTTTTTCTAAAATCTAAACTGGCAAACTAAATTGCTTGTTAACAATTATCCATATCCACCGTGCATAGTTCTTGACCAACTGCAGTCGTTGCTCAAATCGTAACAGAAGCTAATATCTTCATAAATTAAGAAAATAAAGCAAATGAGACTGATATCATGTTATTTTATTACGATGCCATTTTACAAGTAACATTTGTATAATGCCTTAATTAACGCGTATATTGGCATTAACACTAACGTTAATCCAGATGTGGCCCTAACATCTGGGTTAACGTAGCTGTTAATGCCAATATACGCATTAATTAAGACATTAAAATTACCATGTTAAACACTTGGCTACATTAATGTAATTCTGCTCGTATTGCTTAATGTCTAACGTCATTGAAATAAAACAAATTTTTCGGATTTTATCGCGTTTACTTTATGTTTTTACGTTCCTCCTCCCGTGACCATGGTTGCTGTAAAGCAGACGAAACGTCAGGAACGTAAAAACATAAAATAAACGCGATAAAATCCGAGAAATTAGTTTTATGTCAAGGTGTAGTCTAACATCATTAGTAATGACGTTCATAAAATAATGTGTTCAAATGTTAACCACATCTGGCAAAATAGTGACATTATTAAGGTATTAATTAGTACCTTAATAATGTGATGTGTCTGTAGCTTTACAGGCATCTTATTATTGATATGTTCTATAAACAAGTGAACGGCCACTGCGACGCCGCTGAATACAATTGCGATCGAATAACTCATCAGCGGATGTTGGGAGCAGTTATTTAATAATATTTGGGTAATATATACTGTTAAATAAAAACGCTATTAAGTCAGATATATTGCGATCTCTATTTCTGCATCTATTTGAATAATTCTGCATTGAATATTTGCCCACATGGCTTTTGTAATGTTTCGGATACCAAAATGTCGTATGGTATCAAAAATGATTTTTACTTGAATAGGTACATTGGTAGAAAACCCTTTTTATTGATGTTGTGGTTTTCTTATAATTAACAATTATTTGATTGAGTGCCTCAATCTAAGCGTGTAAGCACTCTTCATCACTGTTTTTAAAGCTTGGGTCCATCGTCTCATTTGTTACAGGTCAGACCAGGCCAGGCTGAGATGGAAACAAACTTTGCGGCCGGTAAAACGCCCGTCAAATAAAGTGCAAAGCCGCCATGTTTGTTTATTTATTTGTCGGGAGCTAAACTTGTGCGCCGGTTCTTGTTCACTTGTACCCGTGCGCTCCTTGAACTAGACATACGGTCTGGCGTGGTCTGTGCACAAGCCGCGGGAGCAAAGATAAACGCATAAGCGATTCACCCTAAAGCTTTTTAATTCGCTCGCGCTGCGAGCCGCAGATTTTAGGATCAGGTCCTAAATCAAATACATAATTTATTGGGTAATAAATATTATATTATAAGCTTTAACATTTATAAATCGTAATAACATAAAATTCATTTCATAGGTATGCATTTCTTTATTGCTACGTAGTAACAGTGTAATAAAAACAGGCTTTTAACACTAAAAGACACTTCGGTCCACTGTCGCTGCATACAAACTTAAACTTACACAAATTACTATTAATTCGAGATACATACTCCTAAAACTAGTTTACAAAAGAATACAGTGCATTGTTGTTCATTTAGCTGCTGCCGCGCCGGCGCCGGGATCACGCGTAGTTCGGGAAGAAGGCGTCCCCGTGCGGCTCGTCGTACCTGTGCGGCGCGTGCGCATGGCTCTGATCGTAACTAACCTTCAGATCCTTTGCACGCACGGTCTTCAGCTTCTCGGGGAGTGTCCTCACTTTAGGACCGTCTAATGTTTTCTGAAACAATATTTTTTTGTTTTTGGGCTTAACCACTAGCCGGAAAGGGGTAGATTATAAAAAATGTATTTTGAGATTTGATTTGGACAAACGATTCAAAAATTTTATCGGTGCTTTATTATAATACTATTATAAAAGTTTGACCTAATTAACAGACTCAATTCGCTCTAATGGAAAACCTTGAAGGTTGGGTACGTAAAGGTTTTGTTTTTCAGATATATAGTTACATAGATACGTGAAGAATATTAGATAGACAAAGAAAGAAGGCCGAAGACGTGTTATATCGCGCAATATTTGTATCATTTTAGACAGATGGTGTGGATGTTTAATATGTATATAAGTATTATATACTGAGTTCGCCCTCAGTCCATTGTACGGTACCCATAACACAAGCGTTGCTTAATGTGGGACCGTATAGTTGGTGTGTTCGTATGGCGATATTTATTTATTTACAGAATATAAATGTCTTGCGTATTCCGGGTTTTTAGTATTAGAGATCAAATGAAGTAACGGGTTAGGTTCCGGCTCCATGTCGAAATATTCCATTTTGCCTATTTGAGCAAATCCGTTTGAACGGTCGCTTTAGGACGGTAACCTTTTAGTGAGTGAACTATAGGAATAGTAGGAATACGGGAGCGTGTAGCCGGGGCTTTATACAGGTAACCTACAAGAGTTCAGAACATTACCCTATTCGGGTCGTTGCTATTGACAGGCTTACTGGCCGGGAGCGGTCGGATCATCATCTTGGTCTTCGTGAGCGGGTAGTTGGGACCCTTGAACGATATCCAGTATACGGACTGGCCCCGATTCTCTTCGACCGTCATGGAGTACTTGCCGTTTAGGTTACTGAAAATTTTAAAACTTGTTCAGAATGTTACATTATCTAACATTCTTTTTGGAACCTAGCAGATTTGATTTTTGTTTTGTAAATATGTCCTGATACACAATGACTGTCGACGTTGTATAATGTATCATTGCAGAATATATGAGAGAGTGCAGAGTGCACTGATCAACTGACATGTGATCAACAATGGGAAACATTTTAAACCCGTGTGGAAGACTATACGGGTTGTGGTTTTATATTATTCTCACCGAGTAAATAGTCATTTGGGTAAGCGCTTTACATCTGTATTATCTAAGTGGGTAAACAGACGCGCACTGTTATATTTTCACAGTTCGCTGAACGTAATTAAGTCCATATGGGGCGAACTTATTGCTATTTATATTTATAAAATACCTAAATAATATGGTGTTTACCTCTTATCACATTCTTTGTACCACCAGGCTCCACCGTGCTCGACTGCGCATGCGCCGTCCTTCCATTCGTCGTTGTCCATGTCAACGGTTGAGAACTTTTGGCCGGCGTGATACGATAAGGAATCCCCTTCACACATGGACGTAAGAAAAATAATTCAAAATATTTGACCTTAGATCGATCGCTGTAATTTAGAATCTCTTTTTTTATTACTTTATCCTTCAAGAATTTACGGTAAAAAAAAGGTTTACCCACTTTAAAAAGTACAAAGAGAAGTGATCACTTACCAGCTGTTCCATAGAAATTGCCAAGCGTGCTGATTCTGTATCCTTCGTGCTCCGGTCCCACTGTGAATACGGAGTATCCAGCGAACGCCTCCTGGCCGTGCTGCGTTTCCATATCAATCCGCAGCTCATACAGCTTCTGGTTAGTCAAAGCGTTGAGCTTCTCCAGACCAAGCCAAAACTCCCCCGCGAGATTGCCGAAGCCGTATTCGTAGTCCGCCCAGCCTTTGAAGAAGTCTTGACTACCATCGAAACGATTTTGGAATACCTGCGAGTTGGGAAGTGAACGATCACGAAACTTTCAACATATTTTTTCGAACATTGACAGCAAAAAAAAATACTTTATTGATAATGAGTGTTGTTGGATCAATAATGGTTTACTGGGGTTTCACACCATTAAAATCTTTGAATAAAATCGAAAGTTTAATATAAAGGTAATGGTTAGGCCTCACTGTCCAGCCTCCTCCGGCCGTGATGAGGTCACACAACACGTAGAAGGGCTCCATGTCATCTGGCTTGATTTTGTAGATTCCGGACACGTTGAAACCTTGCATCTGGATCTCGTGACAGTCAGTTGGGTACCGCTCCGCGCGGTCCACTCTACCGGGCCTGCTAGAATTTAACATCAGTATATATAGGTACCTACTTATAATAATTCAAAGATTTTCTCATTTTTGGCGGATTTTTTGTCGTCTGTCTGTTTGTGCATCACAGATTGAAACTACTGAACAGATTTTGATGAAATTTAATATTGTGAAGGCTTGGAATTTAGGTTATTATATATGATACTTTTTATCCCGGGAAATGGGAAGGAAAACTCCAGTCCTAGTTTAGCCTAAGTAAGTATGTAGGTACTATTGTCATTCCCTTTTAGCCCGGTATTATTTGGTTAATTGAAACTCAAATCTTAAAACTGTATAGGTACTTACCTGCAATCACATTTCTTAGTTTTGTGCTCACGTAGTGTTTTTCTGAATTCGTTTATCAAAGTCGTAGTATCCACGGCATCAGCCCTAAAAATGAGGTAATAGGCATAAAATAAAGCATTGCCGAGAGAATAGCTTTACCTATTTAAATTAGCAACTTACTTGGGAAATGTTCTAGTGTACTGTCTGTTCTTTACTTCGGAAATGGTGGCCACAATGGAGTCCACGCCGGTCAGGATACTCTTGGACTGATTCTCCAAAAACGACAGCCTGGTCTCTAGGCTAGCGTCCATGTGATACTCGCCACCATCTATTGGAAAATCTTATGTTATTTATGTATCCACCTAAATTTAAAAATATATATAATACTTAGTACGTTTTATAGGAATTATCCTATTATTAGGTTATATTATTATTTTATTTTAATATTTATTAGGTAGGCATTATAAGATAAATAATACCTACTTACATACAGGGTATCTGCATATTTCTATAATAATACCTGCGTAAATTGAGCGCAGGTACAAACTTACGATGAGATATAAAAATAATGATTCTTATGTACTTACTTAATGTAAAAATAAAATTGTGTGGCTCACAGTAATGTGGCAGTCAAAAAACCGTTTGTGGTACAACATCCTAAATAATCGTAATAAGAAAGCAATCTTCAACAATTGTATTGTGGTATGTTAAGTGCCCTCAGGCGATTGCTAGGTCAAGCAAGGATCTAGTAATTTCCGGGCTCATAGAAAATAATAGGTAGATCCAATGATACTAGACCCTGAACCTGCCTATAGATATTTCATATTCAAACATGTTACCTCCAATATTACTAAATATTATGGCTTCTTAATAGGCACAATACAAAAACAACCATAGTGAAACTAAATTACAAAATACTTAATAAAATGCTTGACAAAATGTAACACGAATATGAAGATTATAAGAGAGCGATTCAAGTGCGTAGGTTGTCTACTTATAGGGTGTGCCTTGATTCACTATAACTTTGAGCATTACTATTAGTGAATAATTATAGAATTCAAATTGTCGATAAAATTAATTATAAGGATCCTACCAGCACCGCTTGTACTGCTTGGGTTTACCCTCGGCCTCTTGTCCAATATGACCTTTACATCATTTATGTTATTCTTCACACCCTCTATCATTGTTTCTAGTTTCTCAGTGATTCCTAAACTGTTTATAGTTTTTAAAACTTCCGCGATTTGCTTCAACATTGTATTCGTCTTCTCGTGAACTTCAATATCTAATCGATTCAATCGAAAGTCTATGCTGTCAACTTTTTTAAGATACTTTTCACTGGCAGTGATAGAGTCCATGAGCTTCTCGATGACCGCCTCGTTGTCAGCCACCGGGGATTGAGCGACACGCGTATGATTCTCTCGTTTCCTTGATGCGAGCATCGCGTCTGTTAATTCTTCTTCATATTCCTTTCTCCATAACGACTTGTCTTCGAATTCGTTCTTTCGTCTTCCTCTTTTAACCCTCGTTTCACAAGAAATTGTTGAAAGACACACTAATGCAAACTGGAGTACTATTAGCTTAGACAACATTATTAGATGCGTACTCTAAGTGTAGCCGGAGACAACTGCCCCGCAACTTGTTCCCAGCATGGGTGTCAATAACAGTTTACAATGTGAAAAATACAAAATAAAAACATCGATGAATGAATGTTCACACGAAATGATTCATACAGATTTTTCTCGCCATTGTTTAAACAACCTATTTTATTGATATTACAATCTTTATAAACATGCTCTCTTCACTCATGCAGTATTTTTAACAATAGAGACTTCGAATTTGTACATTTCTTTTATAGTAAAATTAACTATGCCCTCGGCTCCGACCGCGCCACGAAAATTGCTCTGTACCTTCAACCCTAATTGTGATTGCGAGTACCCTATCTTTTGAAACTATGGGCTATCCAATAGTGGAACCCCATTCAAATTGCTCCAGTATGTTTGCCGTAGTAAAGTGGCAAACATCTGAAAGCACTTGTTTTGGAAGAGCCGTCCAATAATATCATATTTCTATTCTACCAAATTTTTTAATCCACGAACTAACAAATCTATATTTACTTCGATAATTCCACACTCTTTGTTGCTAAAGAGCCCGTAATTAAATATCTAAATATCGTGTATTTTGGTCATATTTGTAGGTAACCTACATATTTATATTATTTTTGGATAAAATAATCGTAGGTGTCATAATGTTCCAATACAGGGGCCAAATACACATTTTTGTCTTTCTGTTTCTGCGACCGCTTCGGACCACACAGATAGAAAGACAAAAAATATCATTCCATTTGTCTGTCTGTCTGTCCGCGTGAAATTGACTGGATGGATGGTTTACTAAGGCTGGAAACGCATTTGTAAACACTATGTAGAGTCAGAATTTAGATATGTCAATAAAAAACAAATTATTCGCTAAGAATCACAATAATTGTCATTCTGTTGGCAACAATTTTTATTTTTGAAAATCGAGATATCGAAATTCTGACTTCACATTGTGTGTATCGTAAAGAGTATACTAAATTTAAAAACGGCCACGTGCATGTCCGGTCGTCTGCACAAGTTATCATAGGTGAAGGTAAGTATATTATATTACGTACCTATGTCTTTAGTCGCCCTTTATGACCACGACAAAGAAGGAATGAAAGTATACCCACGCTATACTAGCGTAACGACCAGTTTAATTTTAGAGATTTTGCATTAATGTCGACTAGAATGTAAGATAAGAACCTAAAGATTGGTGTATTTACCACGCATGGTTGGGTGTTCTACGAATCCGTCGGTCACGACATGCTTCAGCTTGTCCAAGTCAGTTTTCATATTCTGCAAGGTGTCTTGCAGTATTTCAGCCGGCAGCATTTTGATCATTCTCAGTATTTCCGACAAGTACTTCAGCATGCTGTTGGATTTCTCGTGGAAAGACGAGTCCAAGTGGTTCACTTTGTGTTCTACGACTTCGATCATTTTCAAGTATCGCTCACTCGATATAAGAGTTTCCACGAACTTTTCGACGACAACTTCTCTATCAGAAGTCCGCAGCGTCGTCGTTGGCAATCGATTATCCATCTTTTTCTTGACGGGATAAGATTCCTCCTCTAAAATGTCAGAAATTCGTTCGTTTCTTTTGGCGATCACCACCGCAAAGCAGATAAGAAGGAGCAGATGTTGCAGCCACATTTTGTCGGTACCCGTCGCCGTGGAACACTAAAGAGATTTCAATGGGTACTTTCATCGTTACATGTGTTTAACATAAGTATTATAACAAAATGCAACCTCTATTGTTACGGAATATACAATATTATTATGTTTTAAAATCTGAATGTAAGTACGAAGGAACTTATACTTAATGTTTGGAGTTTATTTAAAAGTAGGTAGTCATGTGAGTTCTTATGTGAATGATCTTAACCGATAAAATTAATTATCATGAACCTGTATTAGAATATGGACATTGGCTATAGGTAGGCGAAATAATATGCTCAGTCCGTGAGTCGATAGCGTTGCGTAGGTAAGTACTATTTCAGTCTATTCCATCGACCAATTTGGGCGTAGAACTGGCAAATGCACTGAAGATGCCGTTCATATTTGTAACAGCACGCTTGCATCGACACAAACGCACTTCAGACGCGCGTTCAATGAGCGTCTATGCTCTCCCTGACTGTCCTCGAGGTAAGGGGTACAGGTAGGGCGCTATCAAAAGTGCGTCTCCGGACATTCATGTCCGGTCCACCGTGTCGTTCTGCGTGAGAGCACGAGCCAAAGTTGCATAGAAAGTAGGTATTCATATTTAAATATTTTTTTAGTAATAGTACTTATTCATTAGGTTCATGCGGTAGCCTACGTTTTTTAAAATATTCTGTTCGACTTGTTATTAAATAAAAATAAGAAAATCAATTGCAAATACTTGGGCACGCTACCGCATGGGCCAAATTTTTCACTTTCACTTTTTGTAGCTTTTCTATACCCTTTTTAATTTATATTAGTTTGTAAATATTTACGTTATTTTCTTTCTAATTATTGGCAAAAGTGTAAAGTCTCTTGATAATAAATAACAATTGCAAATATTAATATTTGGTCTTTATACTCTACAATTATACACGCTGCGAAGTGAGTTTAAGGCGGCAAAAATGAATGAATTTGAATATTGCCTACTTTTTTTTCTTTCATAGGTAAGTTACCTGAGTGGCTACTTGCTTATCTTGTTTTTTTGTAGAAAATTGTGTGCTTTCCCTTGTTAAAAAATGTATTTCTTTTATTTTATTATAGGTTTTTACGCCTGGCACACAGAACAACAATACTCCTCTGGCGCGCCAAGTCGATCCCATAATAAATGCATTGTCATCGGAAACACAGTAAAAAAGCTTCTGGTCTACCCTTATTTACCGATATTACCTCAGAAAGACTCAACTAGTGGGGCTACCGGACTGTGCTACCGGTTCACCTAACGCCATGAACATATTATCCAAAGGGACTGCGAGCAGATAAAACGAGCTCAAACTTATTCAAGCTGCTGATTGACGGAAACGACTGTAAGGTAATGAGTCACGTGAAGTATGAGCCAACTAAGTAATACTAACTGAATGAGCCCAACCAAATTCTCATTACACCAAATTTTCGAGTAGTTGGGTAGTCCGTAGTAATCCCCCTATATCTAAACTCTCAAACTTTAAAAGGCTCAAAAGACTAGTAGCCACGAGCGTAAAATAATCAGTCAGCAGGGATGAGCAAATGGATACGTACTAAAATATCTGGAATCGATATTCATCGTAAAGGTGGAACAAAGTATCGGGCTTGTCCGAAAGCTGCGGCTAATTTATATTTGTCGCTATATCTTACTTAATAAATAGAGCCGCCTACACCCAACATCCGTAATGTATTTTTTTAAATTCAAAACTATGCAAAATGGCAGCAATCGAGAGTGAACTTATTTTATGGGCAAGGTTTTTTGCAGAGGGGTACGCCTATCGACACGTCCCGGCGCATAAATCTGAGATCTAGATAGTAAAATAAACATTCATAAAATGCGGACGCGACCTTAGGTTTCCCTTTTGCGTTGGAACGTATGATAGGACGGCATCAGAACGGCAGGCAGCAGGCTTTCGGACGCGTCCAATCATTTGTACCAAACTTATATCGACAATGCGATATTGTAGACTCATTTATCTATATTTGCAAAAATATTTCAAGTTTGTTTTTTATAACCTTAAATACTAGAAGAGCATCGACAGACTGACCGAGAATGGAACCAATTGAGTGAGCGGGACGGAATTAATGTGTGAAGAATAGAAAACACAATATATTCTAGCATATGCAAGAGAACGGGATATAATAGGTGCTTAATTATTTTTACTGATATTGGTTCATATCGATATTTCGATACATTTGCTTATAATATTGATATTCGGCAATATCGATATATATCGTTCATTACTACCCTATCAGACACTTGACACTTGACAGCCAGCTTTACGTTTACGCGGCGCAGGAGTTGGAATTGGATTGTTTTTTTATAATTGTCTTCTTTCTTATCATTTGCGAGCTTGTGCAAGCAAAGTTCAGACATTCAGTCGTAATAATTAATTATTGTATTTTAAAAAATAAATTTTTGAAGGAACAAAATGAATCCGGTAACTCAAGTAAGTACTTATAGATTGACATTTCATTTGACCTATTTTATTAAAAGTTCAAATGTTTTGATGCGTATTTAGAAAAATAACTGGATATTACTGAGATTAGATTTATTGCACACCTAACGACAATTGGCGATTGTCTATTATTTTTTCTGTAGGAATTCTACTTTCATCAAAGGTAAAGTACACTGATAGTATAACTTTCAAAGTCCAAAGTTCAATGAACGCGCCAATGCCATATTATACTTCCATATTGGATATAATTGATTAATTATGACTTAATTTCATAGTGAATACTATAGAGACTTAGTTAAATAGGTATTTGGAATTTGTGTAGGTACTATTATCCCATAAATTCAGACTGAAATAAAATTAAGTGTTAGTAGGTGAATACATCTTGATCTTATGCTTTCAAGTATAACATAGGTAGGTAGCCATACTGTTAAAAATAGTATATCTCCTTAACTGTGTGTTCATATGTCTATAGCAAGTACATTATTATTCAATGCACACCCTTATAAATAGAATCAAACTGTCACATAAATTCCCTCCATCCTCCTTCCTCCGACACACATTCACAATTTACACTCATCTTTGGCATGTAGGTAGATTTCTTTCTTTTTATTTATATCTGACCTCCATATTAATTGGTTGCATTCTCTTTGCAATGGCATTATCAGTATTTACTTACACCTTTTAAAAGTCAGAGATCTGGTGTAATACAGTTTTTTATTAACCACAGACATCAGTGATGTACCCAAAACTATTTATCAGCATTGTTTGTTCATAATAGCCATTGCAGATTGCTGGAATTGTTATCCAAATGCTGCGATATGCTTTGTTGAGAACCTTATGATAAAAAGTCAGAAAAATCTTATTAACTTTAATGTAATTCTCCTTTTGATGTACTGACTTACAAAGTACCTAATTAATTATCATGAGAAACAATCAACAATGATCACCAGCTATCCCCAAAGTAGACAATTGTCCCAATGGATACCTACCTCTATTCTATGTTAATTTGACACTTCTGTAAGTTTTTAGATTAATATCATTATTTATTAGATAATTTAAATAAATAATACTTAGTAATATCACACACAGTACAGTATATATATTTATATATATAATAATAATAATACCAGCCCTTTTAATGTCCCACTACTGGGCACGGGCCTCCCCTCATTGCGAGGGGATTAACCTGCTGGCCCAGTGCGGGTTGGCGGACTTCACACATCTTTCGAGGGGTTCTCTCAGACATGCAGGTTTCCTCACGATGTTTTCCTTCGCCATTTAGCAAGTGATAATCATGGTTGAAAATGAGATTCGCACATGAAATCCAGAGATCCCAGAGGTGCGAGGCAGGGTTTGAACCTGCAATCCTCGATACCAAGGCAAGGGTTCTACCAACTTGGCTATCACTGCTACAGTATATATACTTATAATTAACTCCTAAGTACCTGCTGGCATAAAGCAAGCAATAAGAGCAGTAACAATAGGCTACATATTCCAGATTGTTCGTGCCACTCGGCCCATCTACCGAAAACTATCCACAACCGCTGCTGTTGCTTCAGCCCCAAAACCTATTCCATCTACTGGATATTGTTTTGGTAAGCCAAGTATTTCAATATTTACCTAATAATCAATTTTCTTAATTTATTTGGCACACATTGTGGCCAAACCATAAGCATTACTATTCATGCCAATGCTGCCAACATTCTGGGCCCAAAGCTAGCCCAATAGTGGTGGGCCAATGTTGGGTTCCTTTTGATATCATTTTATTTTGATTGAACTTTGTATGTACATCAGTATATTGTTTTATTTTATTAAGTACCTACTTATATATGATACTATTAACATAAGACATTTTGTTTGTATTTATAAAAATGTACATATAAAACAACTTAATTAGTAATTCCTTTGTATTTGAACTTCAGCCAGTATAAAATGAACATGTCAGTGTACCTACATACTTCTTCTTTCTTTACGAAATGAAATACGATGAAATAAAATGGATATGTAAAATGGCCTCACCCACAACTTAGCGGGTAATTGCCAATGTCAAGTAATTAATAGCAATAAAACAGTATGTAGGCTTTATTTTATGATTTCATAGTTATAATAAGTGATAACTATTCTTTTGTCTATGTAAAAATATAACATCATAAAATCTGTAAAATAAGTTTTATTTCAGTACCTACTCTGTTGTCTCCTAAATTAAGCTTTCTGTTTACATATATAAAGTATAATATAATAATGATAATAAAGTAACTATTTTGTCACTATTCCAACTCTTTACTAATCTTTGCACTTTGTAGATTACTGGAGTTCTATTAAAAGGGGATTACTGGAGTTTTATGTATTATACCTTGTACCTTGTGTATCTGTGTGACCTAAAGAAAATCAACAGATAACAATTATTATTGAATCTCCTGATAATAGGTACAGAGTGTATATTTCACATTGATAATGTTCTAAGTTTAAATTGATAATAGATAATGAATTTAGAATTTGGCATCAATAGGTTTATTATATATATTTAATAAGGCAATAGAGGCATTTCTTGGCAGACTTTATATAGACTTTGTCATTTCATTGATAGGAACAGTTTACAAAGTAATAAGGTGTTTTTGTTTTACATGTTAGCCACTATTTTAGCATTTTTTAAGCCTAGTTTTAGTGATATAACATGGTATTTATACATACAAAAATATATGTGAATCATGGTAATAAGTAAATTGTCATTATTGCAGAGCTTAGCGATGAGCAAAAGGCGCTGCAGGAGCTGGCCCGCAAGTTCACCAAAGAGGAAATCATCCCCGTGGCTGCTCAGTACGATAAAACTGGCGAGTACCCCTGGCCCATCGTCAAGAAGGCTTGGGAGCTTGGTCTCATGAACGGACACGTGCCGGAGCACTGCGGTAATAATATCTATTTCGGTAATAAATAATAATAGCAATACGAGCAATAATGATATTGTTCATTTTCTTAAAAGCATTGCGAAAGCCTACTTACGTACATTTCCTTCAAATCATTATATTTGGATCTCTAACATATTCTGGATGTTTCAATAAATATCTGAGAAAAAATCTTATCAATTACTAACTACCTCATTAACAATTGGTAACGTAATTGACAAAATATACTAAAAATTTTGTGCAAAGAAAAATAATCTAGTAATAGATTACGAATTATAAAATAGGTACAACATACAAGATAATTTATTCACACCCTTATTAATAGTAATGTACCCACACCAGTGGCATTATTGTCCAGCTGTAGGACAAACAGGCTACCTATATTAGATAAGTGTATGTATTCCAGCTAACAAATTATTTTGTAATTTTAATTTAAAAATGTAAGAATACTGCAAAACGTAAGTGTAAGTAAGGCAAAATAATTAAGTGAATTCATTTTAGTATATACGCGTCTGGGCAAATCCAATTCAATAGACATGGCATCTTGCAGGAGGCATAGGTATGGGAGTATTCGAGAATGCTTTAGTCTGTGAGGAGTTTTCTTTCGGCTGCTCTGGAATTATGGCGGCAATATTTATCACCGAAGTCGCAGTGAGCAAGCTTTTATGTTCTGTGTTTGAACGTTATATGGTAAATGTGGTGAAGCATGTGGACTGCCCAAGTTTTATCGATTTTGCTGATTTATTCTTCGGTGTGCACCTGCGTTTTGGGCATATTTATTGTTCAGATTAGATTTTCTATGTTTATTTAAAACGCTCATGACTTCTAGTTTAAATATAACATTTAATTAATACTAATTAATAGGTGAATGAGAACCAACATATTTACAGCCATAGTTTTTATTAATTAGCAATGGTATTTCGAATCAATTGTTAGAAGAAAAATGTTTTTTAATGCGTTTGCAAATGGACGAATAATTTTTATAAATTTGGGGGTTTTGTTCAACTTTTTGCTTCTTCGGATAATCACATTAAACGTTAGGTATGATAGCTTATTACATCAGCTTCATAACAGCTTATACAGTACGATTAAGTTTGATGAGATATTTCAGGGGGCGTGGGGAACCTGGGAGTGTTCGAAGAGTGCCTTGTAGGTGAAGAGTTTGGTTTCGGGTGCACAGGCATAGCGACCGCTGTAGGGGGCACCAACCTTGGCGTGAGTTGTATAATTCTTTATAAATGTTGACGGCCTTGCGAAATTATAATTGGGGTGCCATTAACGTTCCATTGTTCGGTCAGTTCTTCACAAGCACATGAATTATCTTTCGGTTTAATAGAGTCCATAGCAAGTAGCTTCAAAATGCCACGTTTTGGATGTACTTTATTACTTGACGAAATCCAACAAAAGCTGCTTACTATTGTTATTATTAAAGACCATAAGACTATATAGGCTTTGAGTGCATATTGCATTGGCTTTCTTAGGGTGTTGTCGAGAACTGTACAAGGTATTAACTGAAATAAATTTGTTATTAAAATAACAAATTCGTAGGGCTCTCTTCAATGACTTAAATAAAGTTAATGATTAGTAGGTTATTTCTTACAAGGCAATGTAGAAAATCATTTTATTGCTGTCATCTAAATGTACTAAGGACCCAAATTGACGTAGTCCTCCCAATCACCTGCTGAATTTGTCTCGTCCATGGAATTGTCATTTGAGTTAAGCACTTGCAATCGTTTTTCGGTACGTTACCGATGGTAATAGTTTATCAAGCGGAATTTTTGACGGCCTGAATAGCGCAGCTGGTAGTGACCCTGCTTTCTGTGCCGAGGGTCCCGGGTTCGAATCCTGGTAGGGACACACATTGTGTGATGCGCTCGAATTTTTTATATCCAAGTCATGGATATTTAAAATCTATATAAGTAATATATACTGGGTTCGCCCCCAGTCTAGTAGTATTCTACGGTGCCCATAATACAAGCGTTGCTTAGTGTGGGACCGTATAGTTGGTGTGTTCGTCGGGCGATATTTATTTAATTATTCATTGCGGATGACTTAATTGTGGGAATTTTAATACAATGGAATACATTATTCGTAGTCGTTGCAATTTATTGTTATTTAAAGAACTACTTATATTTTTTTGTTATCTTGGAATTTAAATTCTTAAACTGGCTGATTGATAGACAGCGCACAGCCTAATCTGGTGGACCTAGAGATCTGAAATTTAGAGGATATATTCCTAAAATACCCTGGAAACCAACTAAGATGAAATTTTTGCCAATTCGACCTATGGTCGTCAAATGGGGTTCAAAGTTTGTATTTAGAAAGATACTCTTTTTAAGTTACGATCGCGCACATGGCTGGTATCTAATGAAATAAAAATAACTACAATCTGAATAACAAATACATAACTGGGTGTCTATGAACCAAGGGTACACTCGGTGGAATCTGGGGTTGTTTGCCAAAAAAATGCAATAGCCGTGCTAAAAGGTTACTATGCCAAATAAATAATGCATCATATATCCATCACTTTGTACACTGGGTTAGTGTTACCATACCTGGGCCTATTAAAATAAACCAGCAACTGTGTTGTAGTAACTTGGGGATAACTGGTATTTCATGTTACGACATAAAGCTGATCATATTCTATTGACGGAATCGACGTGCAAGGGCCGTATCCAATCAAACTAATCAATAATGTACCTTCTTGTTTCTTATATATAACGTTACAATTAGGATGGTTCAAGATGTTTTACTAACTAGGTACACCACGAACTTTTTAATATGAATAATGTAGTCACCCCACCGCTTTCCTTCATAGTCAGTGTTCATTTCTACAGGAGGTATGAATATGGGTGTCTTTGACGGTTGTATGGTCGCCGAGGAACTGGCCTACGGATGCACTGGCATCATGACCGCAATGGAGGCCAGTGGGCTTGGCGTGAGTGGCTTGCAAAGTCTGGTTCCACTAATACGCATGCCTTGATTTGTTTGAATTGCATTACACGCTTCGTAGATCGCACCATCATTTTGTACTTATCATTGTCTAATTGTACTGCCAGTCCATATCATTTGTAAAATATCATTGCCTTGTAGATGAGCTGTAGAAGTAGTGGTATTTGTGTTGTATGTTTTCTAGGACCTACTACAAAACTTAATATAAACGTAAGCGCCGAATCATATTACATGCGATTGTATTTGTTATATAGCGATATGTCTTAACCTACAGCTGTGCGACCAGCAGTGCTATTCCGAAAAGGGTAATTTATCTTGAAAGTCATCTTTGAAGTCCCACTCACAGTATGGGGGTCGAATTTTGTTTCAAAATATCAAACCCTATTAAAATACGTCAAAGTAGTCAAACGATGAATTTATACATACTTCGCGCGCTTCTTCTTAAAAGGCGCTGGTGTAAAACTCACTCATTTTAAGAACACAAAACTACCAGCTTACTGCGGATTCACAAGGAATTCGCATTGAACATTTCATAATAGCATAGCAGACATATTTAGGTATATACGGAAAGTACATGTGCCTGCACTACTAGCACAGCCGGCTGTGACAAGACAAAATGTGAGTTAAATCGATTTTGTATCTTTCCCTCGTAAGTGTTACGGAAGGGAGAGATCGACTTGGTGCGACAATCCGTGATATAGGTTTAGTCTTGACCTGCGTGCTAGCCCTTCTGGTCGCACAGCTTTTTATTCTAATACAATGCTCATGTTTAGAATATGTATGTTAGATAGAACTACACACCTCCGTTTTAAATACCTAGGAATAAACAGACAGATATATTAATAATATTGAGCATAACATAATTAGTACGTTATGGCATCTCATTTTTATAATTTCATACATATGCAAGTTTACGTCGTAAGTAACACAGGAAAGGATCTGCCCAACCACTTGACTTAAGTTTGAAATAAATCTAATTTTACGGATGTTATTGCGTTTATATTCCCGATGTTTCGGCTGCTTTACAGCAACCATGGTCACGGGAGGACTGAGGTGTTTGACGTCCTAGTGTCATAGTTTGAACTGGGGTACCTACCCTCATATTTAGTTGTTGTTTGCGGTCCGATCCACGCAGAAAGTGCTCACAGTGTCTTGTGGTCTTGCAATGGTGCGTCTTGGTTTTGGATTAAATTTTATTAATTACTGGATCCCAAGTCGGTGGTAGCACCCGAAACGTGGAGAAAGTAGAAACATAAAATAAACGGAATAAAATCTGTAAAATTCGTTTTATTTCAATGTGTAGTATTCGCGTCAATAAAAGAAATCAATATACATTTGTATTAACGTTTTTGGAACAAGTGCGCATACAGCATTTCGTTTGGGGGGAGCAACTTTGTGTGGTTTAACCTTTAGCACAGAAAATACGTAACAAGTCTGAAATTGTTCGAAATAAAGCGCTTCAGTCGTGAGTCGGGGGGGTGTTGCACCCATTGCTCCCCTTCCCTGTATCCGCGCTTGATCTGGAGTGAATGAAACTATCGTACAAGGTTCCCGCGCCCGTTAAACATGCATGCCCCGGTGGTGGGCGATAAAATGACGCTCTCTCGTACAAGCAGGTCGTTGTGGGCAGAGTCCTCGATGCTAAACACACTAACATTAACAGTTGTACAGTGTATTGTATGGCGTTAGATACAGCGGCCGTGTTGTGTTTCAGCAAACGCCTGTCATCATCGCTGGCAACAAGGAGCAACAGAAGAAGTACCTCGGCAGGTTGATTGAGGAGCCAATCGTAGCGGTTTGTATTTTTTTTTATTAACTCTTACTATTACCCGTGGCTCCACACGTGCAACCATCACATTAGTAACTAGTACTAGAAGCTTCATGCTAGCATTATATATTGAGACGATGCTAACTTTAACGATGTAATCCAGGCGTACTGCGTCACGGAACCCGGTGCGGGCTCCGACGTCGCCGGTGTCAAGACCAAAGCTGAGAAGAAAGGTGACGAATGGATTCTCAACGGACAGAAGATGTGGATCACTAACGGTGGTGTAGCCAACTGGTGAGTTCCATTTTTAAGGAATGTTTGTGACTCCTATCTGAATGAGACCATTTTTTTTTAAATTTATATCTTAAATTTGCTAATGAAGCGCAGGTTCAAGGTTTAGTGTAGCCATTTGAATCATAATTTCTAATTTTACGCCGAACAGTGTCAGACGCTTTCGGTGACGTTTTATAAATGTTGTGATGTTACAGGTACTTCGTGTTAGCTCGCACTAACCCGGACCCTAAGTGCCCCGCCAGCAAGGCCTTCACCGGCTTCATCGTGGAGAGAGAGTGGGCCGGCGTCACTCCTGGCCGCAAGGTACCATTGTGCTCCATCCATCTTATTATATCATTCATCTTATAGCCATAGTAAGAAACTACAACTTAGTTAATGAAGCTCATAGCTAATGAGATGGATATATTCTTCTGCACTCAGAATGAATTTGTAAGGACAGCATTATTCATTATTTGATATAAATAAAACTAAGTATTTTTTGAAACCGAAATGGTCTTAATACAAATTGAAAAAAAAGTACATAGATATAGTTACTGAAATATAGGTTATACTACTGCATTAGGTTAAATCTGTAATGATGGTGTAAACACGATGTACAGGTTCAAACCACAGCTTTGAAGTATTCGATATGAACGTGGCACTTGTCTCCGAAAGTGCAAGCAAGATCGCGATAATCGGCACTGTTTTAGATCATACATGCATGAGCCACGCGGCTGTTACTATATCTCTTTATTTGTCTATACAATACTCGTCAAGTGCATATGATCATGACATCCTGTTTTCAGGAACAAAACATGGGTCAACGTGCTTCAGACACACGTGGAATCACATTTGAAGACGTACGCATCCCCAAGGAAAATGTACTTATCGGCGAGGGCGCAGGGTTCAAGATCGCTATGGGAGCTTTTGACAAAACCAGACCGCCGGTGCGTAAATGAATGTTAATAAGTACCTACCATCAAAACGAGAATTCGTTGACGTCACGCTATGAAAGTATTGGAGTCAAGGACTCATGGATATTAAAATTACAGGAAACGCAGGTTTTTGAGTCGCGAATTTAATAATTACCAGTGATTAATAGTCTGGGTTACAGAAGAATTGACCAATGAATGAATTATATTTGTGGGGATATTATTCGGTATTTACTGATGCCCTGAGCGGCACCCTTCTAGGCAGAGTTATTTAGACTTTGAACATAAAACAACGTCTTTTTTAACGAGGGCTTGGTCTTGTGATTTGATACTAGATCGTTCAGCTCAGTGCTATGTGTTCTGGACAAATTACGTAAATCCTATTTTCGTAATAGGCTCTAGCCTAGGGCTCTAGCCCATTGTATGGTACCCATAATAAAACCGTTACTTAGTTTGGGACCATACATTTAGAGTGTATGTCTCTGGGGCCATATGCACTCCCATTAAACGTCTTATTTCATTTACAAAGCATTTTTTAAAGTTTTTAAATTAATGAAATCTCTATAAATTAGGAGGTAATTATGGCTAGATATTTACCTACTATTTTATACATACACCTGGCATACCAATGAGGTAGCATCGGTATACCACCCATTAAACTATGGCTTTTTACCAAACACCACTGATCTACCAGGAGTGTCTCTGCTCTGACCATTCCTTTGGGGATTACCTCGCGATTACATGAGTAGGTATGTTTAACATATACATAATGCTACTACTTGGCCTCTAGCCGAGTTTATCAGAGGGGACCGAGAGGGCAGGTAATCTCGGGAGTTTCCGAGCGGACAAATCAATTGAATCACAGCTGTGCCTCTGACGCATTTAATAGTCATGTACTAACAATAAAATTGATTTAATGCGTTCCGAAGGCCTGCCAACGCGTAAAATACTATAAATGCTTATAGGGTGGATTACGTGGACACTACGTGGACTTACATTGATTAAAAATAAGTATTGATATTGAGTCGCTTCAATATCAATACTTATTTTAAGGTATATGGCAAGAACTTTTTACTTTTTAAAAACGAAAAATGTCAGACATTGCGTCGTATGCGATATTGTGAAGCCCCAACAAAGGTGGATGATGGTGGTGGTGGTACACTGTGGGGTTTAAGTCGGTGGGAGTCCCGAAATAGCTCGCTTGCCTCCCCTGGGCTTGTGTACGGGTATCCATGACGATATTCCCATGAATGGTCCGCTCCGAATCAAATCATATTTACGCCCATCATTATTTTATTCCAGCCTACAAACTAGTGTAGGTAAAAGAAAATAGATTACTACGACTATGCATATGTGTTATGGGTATCAGGTGGGCTAGTGTTAAAATGTATGCGTATTGATTTTCTAGGTGGCCGCCGGTGCCACGGGCCTGGCCCAGAGGGCCCTCCACGAGGCCACGAAGTACTCGTTGGAGCGCAAGACGTTCGGCGTGCCGATCGCGCACCACCAGGCCGTGGCGTTCATGCTGGCCGACATGGCCATCGGCGTGGAGACCGCGCGCCTCGCGTGGATGAGATCCGCTTGGATGGTCGACCACGGTCTGTTGACGTTTTACCCTAAAATACACTCTCAGCACCAAATTTATACAATGTTTTCGTTCATTTATAATGGCATTTTGTTTGTAAAAAGTGATTTTTAATGCCATTATGAATGGATTATAACTTGTTTTTTTAAATTTAAATCAGTGATTGCCAATTTGGTATCACTGCTATACGCTCGTCATAGAAACGAGGGTTGCAGTATCAAACGCCGGCTAGCGCCTCTGCGATTTCTAGGTTTCATTCGACAACTCATACATGACTACTATCACTTTTTTTTCTTTGTATGTCTATTTTTGTAGTAGTAACATCTAGTATAATCATATTTACAGGTCAAAAGAACACCGTCATAGCGTCAGTGGCCAAGTGCCACGCTTCGGAGGTAGCCAACAAAGCGGCTTCAGACGCCGTGCAAATATTCGGAGGCAACGGGTTCAACACGGAGTATCCCGTCGAGAAACTCATGAGGGACGCCAAGATCTACCAGATATATGAAGGCACCTCGCAAATCCAGCGGCTGATCATATCCAGGGAGATTCTGACGGCTGCCAAGCAAATGAACGGCTAAGATCTATGAACGCGAACGTCACCACCCGCTCGGATCCTTTACGCGTACCTACAGTCAACTTTTAAAACTCAATATCGATTTTTATCGTATAAATACATATTGATCTATTATTAAAAAGCCATGTGAACTTCGCCAAGCGGCAGGGAGCCAGCGTATTGCACTAATAAATTCCCCCTTGCATTGAGTGGGAGTGCACTCAGTACAATGGAAATAGTTTTCTCATTTGAACCAAATACCATTAACTAATGTGGTTAGTCTTGCAGTGCACATCTACCTACTCCTTCGATTATTACAGGCGTATTGTTTAAACATTTATTTTTTGAAACCCCCAGCCTGTGAGTCCCTAATGAATTGATACATGTTGACTAAACGTAACGCGACCGCGCGTAACTGACACTGATAAATGAACCGAACGCCTAGTAAACTAACTCTGGTGAGATCGAGATCAAATACTTGCCTATACTGAAATTAAAAAAAACGCTTTTGTTCTATATCGATAAACGTTTGTTGTAGTTTAACAGACTGTTAAGTAAACAGGTGTTTTTGTTAAATGTTATGGCATGTCGGTTAAAGCTAGCGAAACGTCCACACGACTACTAAATTAATATATAAAAGTATACGTTGTGACATTTTCTGGCCACGTTCAAGGATTTAATATCTGATTGGATAGCAAAATCGATCGCGAATAAGTTTCAAACTATTTATCAGTCTGTGGCCTAAAAGTTAAGGGCGATTTGGTCGTAGCCATCCCTAATGACGGCTAGTTAGTAAAGTAAATTTATTTCAGTTTAGACATTTGACATGGTAGGTTATGTTGCGGTTCCAAACTATGCGGAAGCCTAATAAGTTGGTTTTGGTTACCTCAAGATAAAATGGTGGTTCTGTACGCATTGAAATGATTCTTTACATTGTGGTAAAAGGTCCGGTAGAGGTTATGTATCATAAAAACCCACTTATTTATACTGTAATAGGAATACCAAAATATGTAAGAGTAAACTGTGTATGTAACGTTTGTAATAAAAAAATCTAAAGTTATTTTTGTAATTTCAATTGGGCTCAAAAATTTTAATAACGTTGATTACTCAAATTAGGTACGTACTTACCTACGTGGGCGTACTTTTGCATTTTAGGGACGAGACTGTTGAGTTTTTCAAACAGATTACAGACAAATAAGTAATTTTAACCAAGTGCATATTGCATAGATTATACAAAACATCTATACGTGTAATTAGATCAAAATATGTTTAGAAGTTTGCTCTTATAGTCTGCAAGTTACTGCATTGAGTAGTGAAGTATTAAATAAGTTTGCGAAATTCGTATAGTCTCGGAGGAGGGGCGTTTTCGCTTGAAACTTCTGAGAAACCAGCTTATTTTTTAACCACCTTAAAAAGGAGGAGGTTCTCAAGTCGGTTGTATTTTTTATGTTTGTTACCTCAGAACTCCGTCATTTATGAACCGATTTCGAAAATTATTTTATTATTTATCAATTCTATCACGAGATGGTGCTGTCGGTATCTACCAACTAGCACCGACGAGGCACTTCGATGGCTTGCGACTAGACTAAAATAACAATATAGGTATCATTTTGATTTAACCGTATAGATATTATTTAAGCAAGCACTCATAATAGTTTTAGGCCAAATTAAATATGTGCTTACAGTGATATGATTAATTACTGACAATAATGATGGTTCATGATGTTAGACGATTGGCATAACTAAATAGATATTTTACAAATAAAAGCAGCTTAAGCGACATCTCAACATATCGTATGAAACTACTACGATTGACTGCAGTGTAAGTACTTAATAACTTTTAAATATAGATGTCACTATACAGCACCGGAAAAAGAATCAATATTTTACCTATTTTCCAAAATAAACAGAATAAGGATTTAAAATTTATGCCATAGATAAATAAAAAAGTTAATTAAATTTAATACTACTCTTAGTATAATCAATATATAAAAAAGTTTTATATTGCAATCATACTCATAAAGATTGACCTACATTCGGAGCCCTTGTGAAAGGATTGTGCAATAGAAACGGTCATTTATTACACAACACGGTATGTTCATAAGCAAACGTAGACATTTTGCGTCATTTACATGATTTTTTAAGCTAGCAAGTATTACAAACACGAAATAAATACATGAAAGTACTTTCAATTGTTTTTATGAGTTCTCGTCACATTTTACAACATTGAAAATGAAATATATAATTTTAGATATTTAATAATGTTTTATTTAATTAATTATTTATTAAATAGGTCATGACACAGATTTTTTTCGAATTGGGTTAATTTCTCACTGCCCTTTACCGACTTATTTCAATGTCAGTCATGAGTACGGTAGCTCCATTGAACCTGAGTTATGTCGGTCGGAATATCAAAGTGTAAGTGAAGTGGCCTAGAGACCTACATTTTGTATTAAAGCGTATTATCGTTTTTATGGGTGATTTTTAAGTTAGAATATATCCCTATACGGCGTAGGTGATATATTACAGATTCTGTGGGCGGCATAATTGTGTCGCCTCGTTAAATTATTTGTGTACGATGCACGAAGACGCTCCGAAAATGAATGTAGCGCAAAGTCTGGCCGCCTCCACGAGCCAGGCAAAGTGTGAGATCGTGACAGATGTTCCCGTGGAATATGATCTTAACTCTGCAGAGCCGAAACCTATTGAAAATATAGATATGGAATTGAAAATTGCCTATGTGGACCCTACGAGCGGTAAGTTATCATGTTTACAATACGAAATTATAACCAAGAAATTAACAGCTTTTCTCTAAAACCGGACATAGTTTTGTCTAGTTAAATAATGTAATAAGTTTGTACTTGAATCATAATAATGTAATGTAAATATATACTTATTGTTCTGTAGTGTTAGATATAATTTACATTATATTGCTTTAAAAGTGTTGTTTTCAGTTTAAATAAAATTCAAATTGGAGTCTACTAAGAGTAATTTGGGACATGAGGCCTTTTTGGAGAATAAGTGAAACAGTATCATTAGTTTTTCAAAGAAGACAAGTGTTGTATAATAATACATACATAGATTAGATACCTATTATGTATCTACATGCATTGTAGAGTCTACCTGCCCGTACGCTCGGCTGCACGGTGTGGCAACGCCGCATTGGTTTTTTCGCGCTATCCTGCGATAGCTGGCTGTGTGAAATAGGTGTTTTAAGAATTAAGTACTGTATAGTAGTTGTTCACGGAACGCGTTTCGAGAATAGTTTGATCGTATAATTAGCTACCACATCGTGGTGAATGAGTGACTGTAGGAACGTATCTACACTAGTAGGTATTGTCATACGACTGTGTCGTTTATATTCAGTAGGTGGCGCGGCGACGCATTTTGATTTCGTTCGGTGTCAGTAGGGCACGTTTGCGTGACAGCGGGCTGCAGTAGCATGACAGTCCGGTTGTTACACCATATGAAATAACAGTCTTGACGTGAAACACTTGGGCGCATAATCATAGAATCCAGTTGAGTTCGTTAAGATATGTTTTGATACTATACAGATTGCCTCAGTCATAATGATGCGTAGTTGCGAATGATGTCGATATTTTTGGAAATAGGTCAAATAAAGTTCTGTTCGAAATCTGGCAAGTGAGTTTCAATAGTTGATACTGGCATATCTTCTGTTTATTTTGGAGTATCTACCGATGTTAAGGTGGTACTGATCTCCTCCATCTTAAGCCATCCACTATTGTACGTAGACCTCACCAATGCAGCGCCATCCCAATCGATCCTCTACCTTCTACATCCAACCATCATTGGTGTTACTCTTTCGTTGGTCCATCTAGCTAAGTCATTTCCAAAGTGGTCCAAATCGCCCACTGGTGTCCATTTTATTGTAAAAATAATTGGGGGTGCATGATAAGTAAATGGGGGTTCACGATATTGAATCCCATTTTGACTAGGTGTCACCAAAATATTAGCTTTCTATAAAAAGTTTGGGGTGCACTGATTTGCCGACTCGTCTGCCGACTGGCGGTCTTATTTCCTCATTTACCTTGATGCCCTTAGAAGATCTGATCAGCAATCGAAATTAATCTGTAAGCGCTTGATAATTATAATAGTTTTGAGAAACTGGTATACCTACATAACGTTTTGCTGAAATCGCTGCAATGTCGAGATAAACTCAGCGTTAAGATCTTTGAGCTTCACCTCAAATATACTTTTTAAGAATATATGTACAATGGCATTCGTATGATTTTTTAGAGAATAAACTGGTTTTTAATATTGCTCATTTGTTAATATAAGTAAGCAGTAAGCACTTAAAATGTCAGTACACCACAGTAATTTTTACTATATAATTTAGACTCAATAAGTCCGGCTGGATAGGAAGTCCGAAATCTTCAACAATAAGCCATAATTCCGACTCGAATACAGGATCAGAGTTTGAACGTTACCCAAACCCTACCTATCAGACTGGTCTGATGCGTCCGTTCGTTAAGTGGTCCATCTTACAATAGTTATACCTAATGCAACAAGTGCACGTGACGTAAATGACGGTTGAGCGAGTGCGTAGGCGCACTCATTAAGTAACGACTTGCCACTACCACAGAATATTATAATGTATATTCCCAATTGTAGTCGCATTACTATACTTTATATATATAGGATATAATAAATGCATTTATACTTATAACTTTGCAACGATTCTCTTAGGTACTAATAATAATACACGATGCAGTTATGATGAAAAAATTAACTCTGTATGGAGAACAATATTATATACTATTATAACCAGTAAAACACTATTTTAGGGAACAAAACCAATATAAATCCACGGTGTTCACTTGTTTAACCAACCATCAATGTGAATTGATTTGAATGAATTGATTGATTGAACCATGATTTAAAAAATAGGCAGGCCCGCTGAGTTTTTCGCCGGATCTTCTCAGATGTGGTCCCGTTCGTATCCGGTTGTAGTGTCAAGAAAAAAAATGTAAATGTCAATTTGTGAGTGCCCCCGTGCCCCCGTAGGCCTATACGAAATAAATGATCTGACTTTGATTTGACTTTGACTTTGATTCAGCAGCATAGGTAGCCGTGACCAACAACTAGTATTCATTGAATCACATGCAGTAGATTAACTACAAAGAGTGTAGATACCTATGATAAGAGCTAGACAACAGTTTGAATGTTTGAAGTTCAGTGAGAAAGATTCATGAAATTGTATTATTATATATTACTTACCTACCATGTTCACCTTGTTGTATACTGTTTAGTTAGTATAATTGGGCTAAACCCGTTCTAATTAAAATAAAAATAAATTAATAAACAGTTTATATTTCGTTTCCCGTAAGAGAACGTGAGAACCACACGCACCATAATTACCTTTGACATTTTAAGGGAATTATAACCTATTATTCCCAGTCCATCGTAAAAGAAAACTTTTACAAATTACACCCGGCAAGACAATAGTGTAGCTGAGCTCACACCTCCCACCTCCCTAGCTGGGTCCGCCCCTATCAATTACGCTTTCGAGACAACGTAATATTGCTTATCTAACAACCAGTGCACATCGACTTATACATATAGTAGCGCTCTCTTGTATAACTTATTTAAATGAATCTCATTTCTATATTAATGCATGCCTTTACGATCCCAGACCCAGCTTCTCCTCGGCCCTAATTGTAATCTGCCATAGTTATGGTTTTGATTACAAGATACATTCTATCTGATTTAAAATGATAAAGGATGCTAGGATATGCAGTTTTATTATATATCCCATTGTCATCCATCATTGTCCCTCGTATCTGGCCAATGCAGAGAAGCCTTTAATTTTGCTTACACCATGCCAACTTTTATTGATATCAGACTTGATTTGAGTTTAAAAATAATCTCATGATATCAACAGTAAGTCTACTTCTCATTTATAACTAGGATCTACCTCAATAGGTACCAGTATTTAATTGAATAAATTCGACTCGCACTTAGCCGTTTTTTATTTAATTGTAATCTTGAATGTAGAGCAAGGTTGGTGCGTTCGACTAACATTAAAATAGAACAAATAACTAGAGGCATGCACACTTCAAAGTACACAGTGTTCGAATTTACTTCACTGTTTCATTTAAGTGAGTTTGTATGTTGTAATTGTAATTTCCATTACCAATCAATATAAATAATCTATATAAAAAAATATAAATAAATTCACGTACACACTGCTAATGCAATTCGATGCTATGGGAAGTTAAGACTCGATGAATTGTTGTTTTATTATTTAGCCAGATTCTAGACTACAACAGTTCAGAAGCAGCAGAAACAACCGCCCTGTGCTATCAGCGGACCTCGTCTGTGACCCAGTGACCCAGTTTCGCGTCAGAGTAGCAATCGTTTGTGTCGTCCACACCACAAGCGAGTAGGTATCTGTACGTACCTATATACCTATACGTATACGAGAATACACATACAAACTCGTCATATTTATACACATGCAAAGTGTACATAACTTGTATGTGTATAATCGTAGGGTACTTAACTTAACCACAAGCGTAGTCAACACGAAATGTGTCTAATGCTCAAAAGACTTGGGACAGTAGGTACCGCTCGCCTACATTTTTAAATAACGAATACTACTGTATTTGAAAAGCGTTCATTTTTAGCAAGTGCTGTTGCAAGTTGTAGACTCTTAATGAAAACTAATACTTACATTAATATATATATTTTAATCGTTGATATATATTGAAAATATTGTTCATTTAATTCAATAAAATTATCCCTGGAACTACTTATCAGATTTTGACAATAATTTCACTGATTAAACATACTACCGTTGAGTGGCATAGGCTGTGCTTCATAAAGCTATGACCATTGGGGGTCAAGTTGTAGAGCAAAATCTATGGGTGCGCGGACGAAGCCGCCAGGCAATAGATAGTAAATTATATTTTGAAGGAAAATGTATAGTAGGTACTTAACGTAACAAAAACACTTTAGTACAAAATAAACCAACATTTTTGTATGCACTGTAGGGAATAAACATAAATTTATTTCAGTCGGACTACATTCTGATGGGCCAATAAAAATAATTCAGATGACGTCCAGCCCTCGTGACCTGACACACATCACTTGGCGCCGACAACTGCGACATACTTTCCACACTGAAAATTCCTAATTTACCCATAACATGCCATCAGAACACCTTAGGCACAGACAATAAATGGTTATTATTCATAACAAGTGTGTCAATTAAAGCGGGTCACAAAAATACTAACATTGAGAAGGTAAAAAAGTGCTCTGTTGATCTAGGACGGTACGAGATCCAGAGCGTGTCTGCCTGCTTCTAGCCACCGGTCTGCTTCTCTACTCTTTTAAAGTCTTTTATATTATTGGACTTCCATGCCGAAAATACCTTCGACTGTCATCTTTCCAGAGCTCAAAGTCATCGAATTAGTCATCTCTGCTTGTGCAAATGTATATTTTTGTGTAAATTCTCATACAAAAAAAAACATTATTGTCTGTAATCCCTGAAGTGGCTGAGCAGAACTGATTTGTTGTACTACTCAAATCTGAAACCTTATATCTTTCGTTATCATAACTTTGTTGGTTTAAAAGTTAAAATGACTCGCTACCTTAATGATCAACGTCTAATATATTATAGGCCAGGTAACCATAATATTAAATAAAAATTAATAAATAGATCATTGTCGATTTCACGTATTTATGGTAGGAAAAATTAATGTTCCATTGCAAAATGGCAATGTATGAAAGAATTACTTTATGACACGTAATGTTTGTAAAATATTTCTTTACTTATGGATTGTTGATTTGCGAAATGATAAATTTGCGTTTCGTTTGCTTGTTGCCTGAAAATCTAACCTAACCTAACCTACCAAAGGACCTACCCCTTATTTAAGTGTTTTTTTCGATGGTATTAAATCTGCTCCGTGATCTTAGATTATCGCTAACTCATGATAATATCATACGAACCAAATTAGGGCAACTGATAAAGATTATTATTATGTTTAATCGCGAGTATGTACGATCAATGTGATGGGATCGACGCATGTTCGTTCGTGCGAGCGATTTCCATTTTTGGTGAGGTAGAGGCATGCATCCTTATCTAAGGTTGCCAACCGTACACTTTTAAACGGCAATTAAATAAATGAAAATACTATATTTAAACTCGTTTTAGATCGGGAATAAAATATTTCTATATCTGTATTCCTGATATAAAACGCTAAGGCCGAAAATGAAACGTATACTGCCCAAACAGCAGTTCGTCAAGATCGAAGCTATTCCCAATCACTGGGGCAACAGGAACATAGATTAAAAACATATTTATTTCAAAAAACTTACTTTATGTTATCCTTTTAAAAATGTTGTACATTTTGTTTGTATATCGCCTTTGTAATCAGAAATATTTTATTTATTCCGGATCCCATATCTATGCGGTTTCTTCTAACTCTTCTATAATGTAAGTTCAGGAGGCAATGGCTGGAGTCTGAACAAATTCTGATGTTTTATTGACGATGTATGTCCGTCCTGTAGTTACCACTTTATATCAAAGGTTATATTCGTTTAAATACTACCAAGAAAGAGTAGGTACCAACAAAACATATAAACTCTATTTGTGATTTATATTGTATATGTATAGTTTTTCTCCATATAAAATTTAATACTCCATTATTATCCCGTGAGGCGTAATCTGAGAAAATCATGAAATATATTTACTTAATTGCTATTATAACTATCTTCTCACTAAGTTACAATATAGTGTTTCATACAAACTATGACTTGACCTCCGCATATTTTTTATTGCATGCAAGCACTTCTGTTGCTAAGATATTAACAAAAGTTACAAAAGTATTACTTACTTAGCCCTCAAGTGTATAGGTGCTATAATCTATGTATATCGGCGTGATATTTTTTCTGGATAAAAGTGTTTCGTATCGCCAATGTAAATGGAAGGTACATTATATAAATTATGTCAATAATGAATCCTATAAATCTGCTACAAGGGTACAAGCCAAAAGTTTTCAAGGTTCGCATTATATTCAGCTTGTTTAGATGTTTTACATCTAAAGCTCTGGACCCACTTTAACTAAATACCTACAACTCCAAAGCTAACTAAATAGGTATCTACTGATTTTTTTTTCTACTTGAATTAATTAAAATGACATTTATACAGTCACACATGATAAAATAGCAGCTTGTTATTCACTAAATATATCTTTTTTTTGTATGTATACTTTCCTTCACACGAAAAGGTACACCTATTTAACCGAATATTACAATTTTAGTCAATTGACGTTGCACTGTAGGGCGATTTGTAGCTGATGAATTTATGGCGTTTGTATATAGGGATGGAAGTCAAACTTTAGTAGATCAGGAGTCTCCAAGCTTTTAGCTTAAGTGCTAGACTGATTGCTGCACTAAGCCAGAAGAACCCCAAGGGCAATCTATACTAATATTATAAATGTGAAAGTTTGGATGGATGGATGGATGTTTGTTACTCTTTCACGCCAGTGAAACGCCACGCCACGGCTGAATGGATCTGGATGAAATTTGGCACAGAGATAGATTATTGTCTGGAATAGCACATAGGGTACTTTTTATCCCAGTAAAATGTATGGTTCCCGTGGGATAGATTTATTTAAATTTTTCATAGAGTACCAATAAATTCATTTTCTCATACATTTGATTCTGAGGCGGTACGAAGTTCGCCGGGACAGCTAGTAAATATATATTTTTGAGGCTCGTTTGACTTATATTGACGCAATTGCAAATGGACACCAAGATCTTCCAGAATCCATGTCGCAGGCCGGATTGGTGGTACTCGCGGGCCGTAGCTTAGAGACCCCTGAATTATATTATAGATTAGATAAATAATATAATAGTAGTTATTAGTAATTCTAAATAGAATTACTACAAACCAGTACAAACAGATGTTTGTATTGACCAAAATAAATACGCATTTAACGCTCTATCTTCTCGCACAGAAAAAAATAAACGGCTGATAAATCATATCGCTGGAGCTTTTAATCCTTAATATTAATAAGACTGTAACTCAGTCGTGTCTACTTAATAATGTCGCACGGGACAATATTTTCGATACTGAGGCCGTAGCCGATATTTTTGTTTATCCGTCACGCACGACAGATTTTTATTATACTTGGCATAGTGATAGCTTACATACTGGGTTAATGTAAACAATCAATTTTAAATCCCGGGATATAATCGAGTTCTCTCATGATAGTAGGTAGGTATTAAAAGAAACTACATTCCACGCGTATGATTTCGAAATGGAAATAGAAAAAGTCCATAATAAATTCCGTTGATGTACAAACTACTTTAGAACCCAGGGCTATTGGGCATCTACCTAGGTAACAGTTTGACTTTGTATGACTTCCCAGTGTAATTGAGAAACCGAGGCCTTGAAATTTCGTAATCAGATATATTACACACAACTATGGTTTTAATAATCAGGTTTACTATAGGGAATCCACCTGTTATTTTCTTTCAGATACATATAATAGCAGTAATATAACCACTAGGATTGCGTATAATTGATTTTTCATCATTTAGGTAATGCAGACTATATCGTAGGTTAGCGTATATCTATTTTATTTTGAAAAAAACTGGATCCTAAGTGAAGTGAAACAGCCCTGCAATGAATGGAACACTTATATTTAAACCTTAACATAATTATAACATGAGTGTTTACATGTATAGCATAGTGCTGAAAGGTTGCAATAAAAAGCGATGGTCATTGAAACCCAATGAGAGAGCGCTTTGCTTTTAGTCGTCGGCCCACGAGAGCACCCTGATTGGCCCTTTATCTAAAGTCGCCAATCAGATGTCGCGAAACCTTTTTGATTTGAACTGTTCTTCGTTTTTTCATGTCTTATAATGGTGTCTGACGCCAATACTTTGTATATGTTTTGTTAATATGATGTTACTCGCTACTTAGTTCAATAAATAGTTATAAGTTTCTGAAAGGATTACATATTAAAATACGAAACGACTCTAACCCAGATTTTTCACATGCGAAAATGTCCCAGTAAGCGTTTCCGAGCGCGAGTTATTTAAAATTGGTGTTGGTTTGTATCAAAGCGATTACAGTTTAAGCTTTAAAATCCAAGGAAGCGTATGCTCTTGCGATTCAGCATTATAAAGCAAAAGAAATCAGGAATAAAGTTTATTTATGTGAGTCAATCATACTCATAACCAAACGTGCACGAAAACTGATGCTTGCCTAATCTTGGGTCACAGGGCCTTTACTTAGACTCGCTGGTCCGATCTTTGCTCTTGGACTATCTCAGACAAATAAACCTATCTAATAATATGGTTCAATGGTGTATACCTATATGTATGAAACTACAAATCAAATGCCATTCAAGGATCCCTTGCGATGACGTTGTTAGGATCGGATCCGTGGATGGGTCAGTACGTACTGCGGGCATCAAGTTTAGTAATTTTCCTGTAATCATAGGTAGGCATTACCCTTGCATAGCAGATTTGATGGTTATGTAGACTGAATTAAGGGTATGAAGTATATTTTATGATGTTATAAGAGGATTAAAAATGTAGGTATTAAACACCTACGGCCTTATTAACAAAAAGCGCTTATTCCAAACACAGTTAGAAGTTACACTTGAATTTGTTATTACCAGAGTTACCGAGTATTGACATCGGAATTAGTGTAATTGTTTCGTAATAGACTGCGCGCATCTATGTGTTCTTATAGAAAAGGGACCACGATTGATTGATAGACCACAGGAACTCAATAGCTACTGATCGATCGATTCGGCCTACTTTTTCTTCTACATGAATACTTTGTACAAATAATCAGAATCAGAATATTTTTTTGTACTTATAAACAAAATGCTTAGCTACAACTTTACCACCCGTTCGGAATGCCGTTCCTATGGAGAAGAAAGGGCAAAAAACTCGTGGTTGCTCTTTTTAAAAAGATCTTTTACATTTTTGAGCAGTATAATAGTAATCCTAGAGGGCTTTCGGAAGTATTGTACCATAATCTTTAGTTGATTTAATAACTTATTGAAGGTCCAGCATCATTTACATGTAAATAGATTGTGTTTAGCTGTATCGGTCAACCTAAAAATAGGAATGGTGACTGATTTATGACGTCTAAAATGAATCCTGGGCCCCAAGTCTGCCCTCACAATCTATTTATAATTGAACAGCAATCGCATAATAACTGTCATTTTTGACAGATATCGTATGTGATATCTGTCAAAAGTGATAGTTACTATGCGGTTGCTGTGTTGTGTTAGCAGACTTGGAGCCCAGGTAATCATATCTATCTGGCGTTTGGGTAAATGATTTTGTCAAAATTCTTAAGTTAATTAATCTTTTCCAACGACTACGCGTGAGAAGCAGTAATTAATCAAAAGATCCTCTTGTATAAGTGCACAAGTAACTTTAAAATAGTAGAAGCAGCGTCCGGTTTTTGTGTATTCAAAACGACAGTTTGAACACTATCTGTGTCAAGGTGCGGATCGACTCTTGCGCAAACCGTTTTTTAATACTACGCCCGGTTGCGAGGTAATTAATTCGATTCAGAGTGTCGCAACGAGCGATACTTGTAGTTTTCGTGTATTTAAAGCATTATTTGTATTTTTTGTAAATGGACTTCAGGATGTTGAAATAAATAAATTAGTTTTTCTGAGGTTTGAGCAGCATTTGGATTACTCAGTCGCGTGATGTCATAGTACGTTATAGAGACAACATTACGACATCAGTGACTTGGAGCTAAATGTATCGACGGGTACATAAGTTATGCTCGCTAGCATCTCGTAGCACGTACTTATCCAGCTCATGTATGTCTTCATGCTCTACAAATTTAATTTAAAACTTATATTATACGGTGATAAATATTGATATTTCCGTGGCCTTATACCATATGCAATATCTTGTTATTATCTATGAAAATATTCAATAGCGTCTAAAATTATTGCCCATTTAAACCAAAATATTTTCAACCTGAAAAGTACCTACATACGTAATTCAAAAATATAAAGGGGACCGATAATGTCCCCTTAAGAGCTCGGTGGCCCTGCTCTCGATAGCTCTCCTTAGATGGCTCACCAGCAGACTAGGTCGAGGAGAGCAACTGCGATGTCAGTGTCATAACATGATCTACTGTGCGGATCTATTTCCAGTTTTATATCCATTGCTTGCTTTACAGTCTGCCAACTCTGACTTGTTGATATAACTGAGAAGTTGAGTTTTACTTCATAAAAGTTGTCGGCGTTGAACTGCGAATGGAATGATCTAGTAGTAGCGGTCGTGCCGTGTGGTCAGACGTATATTGCATACGTACTGTATCTGTGCACACTTCGTTTGCGTGGATGGCCTTAACTCGGGGCCCGAAAATAGGTATCAAAAAGTCGATCATTAAGTTCTCGGAAGAACTTAATACTATGGCTTTTTAACTTAAATATTATAAACGTGTAGTTTGTGAGAAAAATCATTTTTTTCTCTATAGAATTGCGAAATACTGTCCGCAGTTAAACTGAGCTTGTGATGAAAACAAACTTATGCAGCGTTGCTTTAATTGCTCTTAATAGCAGACCTAACAAGGCTTCAAGTACTTCAAATTTCTAAATTTTTTATTGGTATTGTTGAAACTCCAATTTGTAGAACTCAAAAGACTAAATTTATAAACCTGTATATTACCGTTTTTATAAACCTGTATAATTTCTTGCCGATTTGAACTAGTTTGCAAAACAAATTCAGTCAATATCAAAGTGGGAATATATCTAAAACAGGTAGGTATACACGGGTGGCAACGAACCCAATTAGGTATGTGAGAATCGAACCGAAGCAGGGAAATTATGTAAAATGTTCAACATTGTATATTGAAATAATCAACAAGTAGGTGCAGCAGTAGGTCCTAAGCAGCGGGTCAGGGCATTATACGGGATTTCATTTTATATTATCTAACTCACATTTATCATTTATGTATTCCGTATTGGCGCCCGCGCCGGTGGAATAAACTGTTTCTTTGGACGACACAGGGTTGGGGAACGTTTAAGATTTGGAGAGCGGTGCTTACATTACACAGCTCGGATAAGTAATACTTACATAAGAAGTTTCTAAACTAACATGTTTTGAGGCACCTACCTACTACTATAATAGTTCTTGTCCGATAGGTTTAGGCGTAAATTATTGGAGGTGCAAAGTTATGCATAATTTCAGTCCTCAAAATGGATAGCGTTACATTTTAAGGAGTCTCGTTTCTGTGGCTACAGCATATGTAACTTACAATTATCCATTCTGCAATTGATGGTATTGGTAGAATTGCTTGAGATTGAATTCATTGCGGGTTCTAAGACAATTGAGGTTTTACGCACGCCTCTCCAAATGTCAAACCTCCGTGGAGCTGGTGGAGAACCTGCGCAGTGCACGCACCGCCCCGCCGCCGCCGCCAGCGCCGGCGTTGACGCCCTCGTCGCTGACCAGCAGCTGTATAAAATCGGCAAATGACCCATCTTTTTCGGAGACCTCAGATCCTGATTTACAGGAGGAGCAGTGACGGCAGTGTACGGGGCGCGCAAAATCATCTTATACAATGTCGACGTCAATGGCTGACAATATCCACCACATCTTAGCTACAATAACCACCATCGGTGACACAGTGAGCGAGTGGCCGACTACGTTGCGTTGCATTCAAACGCATTACTTCTCCATTAGTAGCTACCACAACAACAAGCAGCTGAACGTACAGTGAGCCTATTCACTTGTACCACTGTGCGCCGCTATATTGGTCTGTCTGAACAGGATCTCTTAACAAATACCACATAAATGCCACCCCATATGTTCCTGGTATAAATCATTTTAAGTTCTATAAAAAGTAGAACAGTTCTATTGTGAGATTTCGACCAGTATTAATAATCTCGTGATTTTTTTATCTCTTCACATTTAATTATTCATATATATGACGACCTGTTAAGCTCAGTGGGTAATAACCACTGCACTGAGTGCAGGACCGTAAGTTGGTGTGTTCGTCTGGCGATATTTATTATTATTTACGCTGGTCAAAGCGGGGCAATCGCCACAGAGCGCAGATCTTGGCTCCCTCCACCTGTGGTCCACGAAAGTTGAAAATTTATGGTAATTTTCTTACACTTTCAAAGGCAAAATTATGCTGGCATACATACAAATAGCTTGCTTAAAATGTAGCAGTGAGTAAAAAAGTGAACTAGGTACTCGACGGAACGTATGATTCATCGCTCGGTTTCTCCATTCGTTATCTGAATAATGCGGACACTGTTATGTACCTACATGGATCTACACTTTGGTAGAATACTAGTGTTCAGCCACTCATGCAGTACTATTTACTTGTGCCCAGCGCGCTGCTTAGCATCGTGTATTGACTGCAGACTAGCACGCGCCTCATCCTGAGCAGCTTCACGAACAACTCCAGCTTATCTCCAAGTCTCAAGGTGTAACGTCACTATTCGTCATGTTCACGTTGACTACAATGGCGCCTGACCTTCGCCTACTTATTCGCTCGTTCGGATCGAGCCGCTCGGCGAATCTTTTCAAAACATTTATATCTATCTCTTTCCCTCGCTTTTAAACTGTTACATTACACACACGTTACAACACATTCTGTCGACAGGCTTTGTGCACAACACAACGCGCATGGCTTGTATTATGGGATCGCCAAATTGTTATACATATATTGCAGATGTATGTACATACTTGCATAATAAATCACACATCAATGATATAATTGTAAATTACATTTTCGTATTAAAATCTGTGATTAACTAAACAATAACTAAATAATATGAGGAAAAACGTGTTATTTAAGCGAACAAAAAATTGATAACAACTTATTATTATATTTCTTTTGGAAAATATATAAAATATATATTATTATAATTCGGAACTATTTTATCATTGCCATACCATTCCATGGCAATTTTAATTTAACTTAATTGAAGGTGCGAATAAATCTAACCTTCTTCACTGTTAAATATGATTTACCTACTTCGTTAAAACCGTATCTTAAGAACGGTGACAACCCTAGAAGTGTTGCGCGATTTTCGGTTGCAAGATAAACTAGGTCGACAAGTACTAGGTACTTACTTACTGCGACAATGAACGGTTTGCGTAGATATTATAAATACGTACACATGTTCGCTTATTACGTAATGTTCATTTCCCCTCATTCAACATTCGGTACGAATTTTAACGAGCCCGTGCCTTCTCAGTCAGTCACCGCATGTAGCCGCGGCAATACTATTGCGAACTATCACGGGCAGATATACCGCATAACTGCGCGCCTATTATAAATAACACGAAGCAAGCGTATCCACGCTTGTGTATAAAGCTACGTGACCTACATTACAGTGTCCACTGCATTTCTTTTATCCTCTGTCCTGGTTTTTATAAACTTGACCTACTTGCAGCAATATATGGATGTTTAAATTATATGAACGGCCTACATGAATGCACTATTAAGTGGCGGATACACAATTATGCGTATGCAGTGTCGCACCCGCAGCGGGTGCATGCGACGCATTCACGGCTACGTCAAGGGTACCGCGCCGCATGACATGGCCGCGGCTAGCTGTGCGTGCTAGATTACCATTGCTGCTGCGACTAAACAACTCTGACACTTTATGATCTCACTTCTCAACATTGATTCCTTATACAAACAATGTTCTTACCTGCAACTTCACTTCATTTATTACTCACTAGTTTTTCCCGCAAGCATTAAGTAGCTACTTATTGGTGAAAGAATTTTCTGAATTAGATCCGAAGATTACCCCCTGCATCCAAACTCACAAACTTTACCTCAGTATAATATAGTATGGATATACAGCTCTTTTAATGGTCTCAATTACATTCACTCAATGAGAATTAGCATCACAGCTAATGCTCATTGACTATTTAGACACCTTGGCTGGAATACATTTCAGGGCAAGGGCAGGGCTGAGCATTCGATCAATTCCGCCCACCCCTCATCCTCTGCATCAGGGGGAGGCATGAATGCGATTCCCACCGACCTACTTTCTACGATGGTCATGACCCATTTGAGCCTCGTGAGATGACTAGATTATAGATAGATAGTTACATATATATATTGATTTTTTATATTTACGCGAATATTACACATTGAAATGAAACTAATCGGGAACGTAAAATCGAAATAAAATCGCGATAAAATCCTTAAAATTAATTTCATTTCAGTTACATATATAGTTATTATTCCGACGCAGTAGATGTATCGAAAGAACCAAAAACAGAGAGAGATGCTACGTTCACTCCATCTATAATATAAGCGTTGGACTTATATGTAGTAGCAGCTTACAGCAACATCTGATCAATTCCTAGCATTTTTAGAGATCTAATGAAGAACCCTTTTCTTCTACTTATTAATGAAACTTTTTGTACCGAGGCCCATGAAACAGAGATACTATCGATACAACCAAATAGATTTATATCTCACGCGGCAATCTGAGTACCGCCTCAGAATCATAATATCTATATTTTTATTTTTTCATGATTTTTATCCATGTTTTAATAGTTATTCTGCTATTCGGGGCGGAGACAAATTAAAAAATCTAACATCATAAAAATTGGCCCACCCGTTCTTGTGTTATAAATAGTGTAAATAATATGACTTTTATAAATAAAGATTTTAAGATTTACCACCAGAACGCTTTTGAAATATTCTTAAAACAGGCCTAAAGATGTTAATGATTTAAATGATGATTTCGTAATGTCTCGAATGAATACTCCCCTCTTATTTGATTGGGAATATGATCAGACAACGCGCTCCAGCATTATATATATTTAATAGTTTCGAAACGAGGTACAGAAATATCCGTTCTGTAACGATCGCTTAACTCCCAGTGGTTTCAATCCCCCTGACCCACTTTCGTATAAACTTGGCCCATATTCTTGTCGACCCCAGACGCTGCTCAATTTAATGTTATAATAAAACACCTTATACCCTTTCTTACCAATATTATTATATGTTTTAGCGTACACCCTCCAATTTAGAAACGTCGAGTACATTTCGAAATATAGAAACCATGATATTACACTAAAACGAAAAGGGCCTTATTAAGGGTACGTACTTTAATTGAGTAAGTTGAATAAAAACTGATCTATTAACAAGATTTTTTATACAAATTTCAAATATAGTACTTTTTTCGACATATAACCTAACCTAACACGAAATAAAAAAATATATAAATTAAAATGAACGTTATGGCAAAGAGGGAAGCGATGTTCCCTCCCTGATTTAAGTAATTAAGTATTCTAGATAAGGTATTGCTGCCTCGCAACAAAAATTTTCTATAAATAATGGCTAAAACCTAATCAAAATTCACATTTTTCCGGCTAAGCAACTCATTATGACGAGGTCAGATACGGTTGTATTTTTTTTCTTAAACAATAACAAGACAACTCAGCCTTACTTCAAAAGGTCATCTGTAAAACAATAGTAAAATTAAATAGTTAAGATTAATTGATACTATTGAATTATTTGTTTCACGGATAAGATACGGCATTAAAGGACCTTGACATGGTCTTCTAAGTTCCAAAAGCTGAGTAGAACCGGATAATATAAACAATTGTTAAAAAAATCAAGTATTTTGCAATCAGTTCTTAAAATAAATCCTTATTTTATAATTAAAATAATTTATAGCTATGCTTAAATTAAGACTGTTATTGAGACATGTCTGTTCTTATATTTTTGGAAATAACAATAACATACTCGTAAGGAATAATTTTGATGCAGGAGCCAAATCTACTATTTTTGGACTTTTTTGTCTGTCTGCCTGTTGCACATCACGGATAGACTACAAGGCGGATATGGCAGAAACATTCTATACATGTAATTAAGAATCCGTGTCAACATATAGGATATTATTTGTCCCGGAAAATGGAAAGGATCTTCTGGATCATGCGTACGAAGTCGCGGGGACAGACAGTGTCTCAAATAAAACACCTTCGTGGCGGGTCAAATATGAAACCGTCGCCGTCGCTTAAGGAAAATGCAAAACATATTAGTCAATGTATCGAGACCACTTAGAACTTGAAAGAAATCGATTCTATTTCATAATTCAAAACCGAGTCGCGGCCTCTTATTAGAAGGTGTATACTAGCTTTAGATCTCGGCTCCGCCCGCGCAGTGGTCGTTTTGTTATTCCGATCGACGCAAAATGGTCATAATGTAATGGGTATGGTAGATAGGTACCCTGTTTTTAGGACTAGCGATTTCTAAATGTTTTTCGGGACAGCATATGTGTCCCGAAAAAAGATTTGAAATCGGACTGATATTTTTGATGTACGCTTATAAATTAATGGTATGAACTTAAATCTGGGGAGATATTATCGTTATGATCCCAAGATATGTTTATACAATGCAATTTATTTGCGAACATTGATACCCGAGCTGATACATATAATGTTATACTGTGCTATCAACGACGCATTATACCCAAAGGTAACAAATATTTCCATACGGACCATTGTTTCAAACAGTATAAGTAATTATAATTTATTTGCTTTTATTGATATAAAAAATTCTAAAAAAATGATTTCACTAGCGGTTTGTATTTCAGTTTTAGATTTCTAGTTATAATTAACAACACGTCCGCGTGCCACCACAATTATTGAAGGTCGCAACAATTTTATTAAAATGGTTCAAGTCCTCTTTATAGCCGTAGGTGTTATGCATTCTACTTAGTAATATGCATGCAGGTCTATCACAATCCATCCTCAAAGTAAACATTTCTTTAATTTTCTCCTCTTCCTTAAGATGTAAGTATTAACCATGCAGATATCACTAATGCGACGTTACTCGTAACGTATCGCGTTATTTAGTATCTTTAGAAGTTACTTGTAGATTTATCTCGTAGTTCCGCTATCACTTGTCAAGGCTAATCAAATTGTGATCGCAGATTTGCTCATGGGAATTCGATATGGGAACTTTATCGTATCGTCTAGATAATTGGAAATTAAGGATTAGATTGTTTATTACCACAGTCAATCAATATTGATGTCATTGCCGCGAGGGGGTGCGCAAAATATTGCCGACAAAATGGTCACAAATTAATTAATTATGCTCAGATATTACCAACTTAGTGTTACCGGGCTTACACTCGTATATATATTTTGTATTCATTAAAAAGTTGTTCTGGCTGTAATAAACATTTGATTAAGAAGTATTATAGTCTACATTCATTCTGGTACGCATTTGGTAGTAGGAATTTAATGATTGCATAACAAGACGTGAACAAGGTTTCTCTTACAAAAGCTTTGCCCGCCTCCGCACAACGTGCGCGTGAGACGTGAACCGTTTGAAAAGGACAGCGATGAGTTTACGGTTTGGCAATTCTTGATTTACAAAAAGTTCCCATAAGTTTCGGTTTTGCTTTCGTTTTAAATATAATATTATATAACGAATGTTGATTCGGTGCCTTTGCGTTATACCTAATTCAGTAATAAAATAATTATCTTAACCGGATCATCCACGAAAAAGTTTTATGTATAGCCAGAGTGCATTTCACAACAATTCCAATAAGCCCAAACACGGCTTGGATCCTCATGGATCCTACTCTCAGGACTAGATTTTGATAAAAATGGGACCAATATGCAAGCATATCCTTTTAAATAAAAAACGAATTTTCCGAATTCGTTCATATATGACGGAGTTCTGAGGTAACAAACATAAAAACAAAACAATCGATTTGAGAACCTCCTCCTTCTTTGAAGTCGGTTAAAAAGACGATGATAATGACAAAAAATACGTTTTCATTAATATTCGGAATCGCCCACTGATTATTATTAGGTAAGCAGTAAAAAAAATAACATTATAGTTATTTATGTATATATCGTCCGCCACTCGTCGCGCCGCCAGTAGCCGAATCATTCAGATTCTACTAAATCTACTTATCACCTATCGAAACAAGGGAACGACTAGCAAAATAATATTTTTACCAACAAAAAGTCTCTTATATTTAAAATGAATTTAATTGCTGCATACATTATTCGGCAAGGTTGAAATAGCTGTATATAAATTTACCTTTCAACTGTGTGCAATACGTGGAACCTTGACACACAAATGATTCGTCAATTTAATAGAAATTCAGATTTATTTTTGGTTGGTGAATTGAATTACTATTATGACAGGAGAGCTGGCTCATTCCTCGCTCAATAAAATTGTTTGATTATACAGCGGGGAAATGCAGCCAGCATTCTTGCCACCATTCCATGCGGACAAGGTCTTTTTGATACATAGTTTGTTGTCATACTATTTTTAAGTTTTTTTATTTTCCTATTTAGTTTAACTGTAATTGTAAATTTGTAGGTGACTTTGATGTTTTATTATTTAATCTTTCAATCGGTCATTAAAAAATAGATATGAATGTTGTTATACGCTCAGGATTTTGTACCAAAACGCTTATTAGATCCAAGGTCTTGAAAATGTACTCTCTATGATAATAAATATTTTATAGGATCGGTTGATAGTGTCCGCGATGTCGTTCGCGTAGATTTTAGATCCTTTTTATTTTTCGGAATAAAAATTAGGTAAAGACCTTATCGTATACGTTGGCCCAGGATAAATAACTGTCACCTGCTGCTTTGATAATGCACACTATGGTTAATTTAAAAGTATATATACTATTTCATACGTCCCCGTTGCAGTTTTACTATTGGTATCCGTAAATATATACGTTGAGTATTTTTTATAAAACAATTTTACGCGTCAGTGTAAATAAGTAGGTAAGTGTATATATTTTTTGGCCTTGCATAAGCAATTAATTTATTTAGATAGGCAAGTTCTGGCATCTTTAACCTTGCGTAGGTATTCGTAAATGTGTTGGTGTATGTAGTTAAATAAAAAGTTGTAATTCATTCGATGTATCTTTACACAAGTGATTATTAGGGAATGACTGGCGGCCCGCGTGCATTTCTAGCTTGTGGGCATATCATAGTGTGTGTTATTATCGATAGGTACCTATACGTGAGTATAGACCGTAGGTAGGACGCATCGACCTCGTCAGACCAAAAGCAGTACCACTGTCACTGGGTAAGTGTGTCAGTGTGTCAGTAGGGCGCGCGTCATCCGCGGCCATGCCCCCCTCCCTTGGCCCGCTCGTCCCCCTCCTGCTATCCAAGGTCCTGATACACTGCAGCTCACTTTATTTATCAAACTAACAATTTCCAAATAAGGCAAATGGTTATGAAATAAAACCGAGATTAAGCATTATGCCCTTATAGTAAGTTTTATACCCTTATATTTATTTTGAGCATTTTTATATAATTATGCTAGTGGGCTTTAATCCCGACAAATAATTAAATAATGTTTGGAGAACACGATGTAATTTACCTCATATTGGTATCAATCTTATTTCGTCGTCAACGTTGGGTATTCTGCGTGTTCCGACCCCGGAACACGTTGGTCAACGCGCTTACGTGTGCGCTTCCGCGAGAACAACAACATATACTTACCAATAATCATATCTACTGCGGCAATAAATCATATTCTATGCAAACCTACATGGCACATTCAATCCTGTCTGCCTTCTAGATAATTAACCCCTGCAGTTAACTGAAATCGCGACCGAGTATGTGAGCAGTAGGGTAAGCCGGAACTTCAAAAGTAATAATTAGGTAGATGCTAAAATTGTAATCATTCATTAGTTTTAACTTTTTAGTGCGTATTTGTAAGCCAGTGTTTATTTTTTTTATAGTTATGTTTATAGGTAAGCATATTAGAAACGTTTTTAACAGACGCAAAAAAAGGAGGAGGTTCTCAATGGGCTATTTTTTTTCTTTGTGAGTACTTCTTTTTTTAATCGTTGTTCCTTGACGACCTGTATACTTACACGACAGTGGAACTTTGTATCCTGCTACGATGATTAAACCAGCGAGCGAAGCGGATGCGGATACGATACGCATGTCTCTCAACTCTTAACCAATACATTATGGTAAAACCTCTTTGTATAAAAACCCGCGGTTAGATCCACCGAGTATTTTCCACGAGATACGATATACAAACAAAATAAACTTAATGGCACATATCGCTAGATGAAAACGGCAGCATGACGCAAACGATCAGGGAATTTATGAACATGTCCTTTATATGAATATGCGGTCTATTGTACAGACTTTAGTGACGTGTCTCCCTATTTTTATTTAAATACTATTTTATCGATGAATGGCTCCGAGCTATTGTTTATCTTTTAGGTATGTAAGACTGGAATCGATAGCATTGAAATGTATCGATTGTTACTACTGGCCTGGTTGTTATTTTTAGTTTAAGTGTTCCGTCCGTACCAAAATTGGCAAAATGGTAGACTGATAGCCTATCACATGTGTTTTTCTCAGAGACTAGGTACTAGACAGAAATAATTGGCCCAACCGTAGCAGACGTAAGCTTCCAAATTCGAATTTTGACATACCTGTGAATGAGTTGTTAATTTTATCGGTTGTTTGTTTGGCACCGAATCAAAATTTGTTACATATTAGATTTATTAGACTAGGTAGATTTTTAGATTTCATAATTTTTTGGATTTAAGTTTTTTGAAGTCAATTTTTTTGTCGTTAAAAAGTTATTTTTTCTGTTATTGGTTAATTGAATTAAGATAATCCATTTTAATGTCGTACATCAATTTTGTTTAAAATCAGTCCCTGTTCCTTCCAAGATAACTGTCTCCACGCGTTTTTACCATAGAATTACCTCATAATTTATAGAAATTTTAATTAATTTACAAAGATAGTACACATCCTTATTACCTATGGTTTCCACAAATCATTACGCAAATATGGAAATAACATATAATCCACCGGTTTATAGATAGTATAGTAATAGACAAATTAGATAAGTACCTAAGTCCTAAGCGTGTACAAACCGACTGCGCCATGCATGCATTCGCGATGGGTCCGGACATAACAATTTCCATACATTTCGTTCTTATTCCGTACTGATGTTGTTAAAAGGGGCTGGTTGCGGGCTATGACCAGTAATTTGAATCCCGATCAACTTACAAAACGAGCGCCAAGCGAAGCCCCCACCCTGAACAAAATCGATCCCGACTGTCAAATTTCGATTGATCCAATGTAACTAACCTACTTGTACTGTGCTAAAGTAGTTATCGGCAATCAATTAACTCGAACAATAAGTGAACTAAATTGGCCACCGATATACTTTTCGGTAACCTGTTTAAAGTTAATAAATTAGCTACGACAGCTTGGTCTGGTTACACGATTGCCGCCTGGGCAAACTTCGTAAACGATTAGTCCTGGTGTTACTGGGATTGCAACTGTCCATTTAACGGTACCCATTATACAAACATGACTATGTTTTATTTGATTGTGGAAACATTAATGATTACTTACCTGAAAAAAATATCTAAATAACTGAATTTCAGGATACTGTTTCCGTACAGTACTGAACTACAGGTATATGACGTTATCATAGGTCAGTGCGGGTGGGACAGATTAAGCGTGATCCCTCTTTCACCACTCAGTTCCGTAACTAAACTTGAGTAAGGAATATCTTAGAAATTATGTAAGCTATTCGAAATTCTGTCACAGTATATCATAAAAGTATTAGATCTTATGATTACATTTTAACAAATTATACAATATGTAATTAATCCCTATTGGTGTGTTCGTCTGGCGATATTTATTATTATTGTTTCGTATCAGAGCATACGGGTTTATGATCGCCTTCGAGTGCACTTCGCAAGTACCTTGAAATTGAAATGATATGCAATCAAATGACAATTGCTGCAGATATCCCGCCGCCACGCGTTGTACGCTTTCCTGTCATTACTTGAATTGCTCCCTAGTCCCTGAATAAACGGTTAATACTACCGACTGCTTTGATTGATCACATTATGTTCCATAAACCATCACCACTCTTCGATCCAAACGCTTAAGGCAAGTCTTTGGAAGGATCGCTGTTACAGAATAGTGGTAGAAACAATGTATTGCAGTTGGTGTTTTATTTTCTAGAGTTAATTGTTGTTTTTTTTTTATAGTAGGTACTTCATAGGCGGTGGTATAAATAAACACATGTAAACAAAAATATTTTTTTGTTATTTTCCTTGATTATGTCCACTAATGGATATTTCGTCACATTCAACGTCAATGAGCCAGGGGGAACTCGATTTCGCCGAAATAAACATACAAACGGCATTTTATGTTTTCATCTCCAAAAATATTGCGTGATGAGTTTCACGAAGCGTGAGCCATTGCTTACACCGCTTTATCGTTATCGCTGGAAAGTGCGAACGACGTCATTTTTTTGTGTGATAAGCGAGCTTGATTTGATGACGATTGACATAAAAAGCGTAATTATTGCTTGTGCGCTGGTCCTGGGGGCTCGTCAATACGAAATCGCGCCTATTTACGCCTTCTACAATATAGGAAATACGACGTGCACGCAACTTGCCCTATAAAACATTTATTTAATAGGAGGAGAGTAATGACTATTGACTGCAGTCAAATGGCAGCCGAGCATTCAAAGCATTGTTCCCGGATTCGGGGCGCAACAAAACTATTATTATATTTTCGGTAAAAACGTACCCTATGACTTGTATCTAGAGATGAGCGTTATTTATCTAAAAATATGAAAATAAAAAAAAATATTTTCTAAAAATCTTCCTAGTTTAACTAAACGTAATACGTAATGACTGTTGATTCGGTGCCCAACAAACAATTTCGTCGAGTATTGCCGGTCCGCGCAAAAGACTACCTACAAATTGGTCCGGGTATCAAGCGAAGCCACTTACTACTACTTACTACATACACTACATATACTTTTATTATTCTTTGTTGGTTGTTTGTTTGGCACCGACTCAACATTCGATACATATAACATTTAGTTGGACTCTTTATTTTTATTTCTTTTGTTATTTTTAGATTAGATTATTTTTTGGTTTCAAGTATTTTGAAGTCCGTTTTTTAAGTTCACTTAGAGACTTTTACCTGTTATAGATGTACGATTGCTTCGTAGGCCGTATATCGCCTAATCGGCTAAATGAAATGCCGCTTAATCAACCAATTAACAGGTTATTTCTAGTAGTTAAAAGGCATAAAGTGCAACTTGTATTGCATCGTATATAATTGAGAATTTTCGGCAAATGTAGCCCCTGTGAATTTTAATATATAACGACAAGTATGCTCTCAACAAGGCTAATAAAAAAAGTAGTAATCATGTATATTTTTTCCCGTACCTTTTCATATCGTATTTGTAAGATTATGTAGGCTAGCTAAGTAAACTATTATCTACCATCTTAGATATTTTTTTATTATTCCTTGTTCATTTAAGTACTTATTTTTTTTCTAGTATTAAAATTCAGAGTGACTTATTGGCGTCTGCGATTAACTTAATCAATTAATCTGCACATATTAAATTATGCCATTACTTTTTTTAATTTCTGGTAAACATAGATTTTTACTATTTTCATATTTGTTTGAGGTACATTAAAATTAATAAAATGTGTCCATGTAATTGACCCGATACTACATAATACCTATTAAGTACCTAAATTAAATATATTAAATAAAAGAAAAGCATGTTTGTGGTGGACTTTACGTTTATCAGTAGATAAAATGTTTTTTGGGTACCAAATCAAAGTTTATTCTTTCATGTAGTGAAAATGTACTCCTTAAGGTTTAAATTAGTTATGAAGGCTTCAATAATATATGGCGGCCGACATCGAGGCAACGTGGGCCGCGCGTGAGTCTCTTTTCAAATTCGAAGGTTACGTGGATTGTGCAACGAGTTGACTCCGATGTGCAACCAGAATATCCAAAGAACAAAAGATTTCGTTATACTTACCTACGTTTATTATGTTCTCTAGTGACTCAAATATTTAATAAATTAAAAAAGTAGGGTCTATATATTATTTTGAATGTAATGTTTAGACCACTCATACATTTATATAGTTGATACAATAATTTCGGCACGTTACACAACATAAACGTATTCGGGACCCACATAGCTTCCATTAAAACACATTATTTTCATAGCTATTCCACTAACCATCTCGCCTGAAATCTTCGAAACGTTTAATATTCTGTGTCTGCACATGACTGTTGCCCTTTGGCGAAATTGAATTTCAATTTATCTTCGTAAGTGGGACACAGCGCCCGCGCATGTTGCAATACGATTACCAATGAGTGTTTCGCGGAGACGTCACTACTTCTTCATATAAATATATATAAAGTAAATACTTTGTTATCATTGGCTCAAAAATACAATAGCAATGCATTTCAATGGAATATAATGAAAGAATAACGTACTTACTAACTTAAATATATTTAATGAATATTCAATTTTCATAATCTAGCTAAAAATCCATTTATAAATATTATCATTTTTGTTTTAAAAAATGTACAGATTATCTACGTTATAAAAATATTGACGTCCATTACCCAATCACTTGCGACCTTGCTGAGTTAGGCAATATTACTAACAACTAACTCCTTTACACATTACTGTAGTTTAGTTACGAATGTTCGGTTTTTATATTGGTTGTAACCTTATGCTTTCCGTTATTATTTATAGCTACCATCATATTATTTTATATGTAAAAAAAAAATTTACCAGTCACGTTTTTTGGCAGTTTACCTGCACATTTTTTAAAAGTTTATAGGGTTATTCGAAATAATAATCATCTACGGTATCGCAACGACAAGTCGATAAATGTCCAGAAATGGTGTTTTTTATATTTATGCGACTACTTTCCGTTTTATTTTTATTTTTTGACTGTCTTTTTTCTACCTTTTATATATATCTGTGTATACATACCTAATAACATTGCAATAGAGCTGTAACTAAGAATCTTTTATGTTGAGAAATGAAAATAATGTCAAAAAACCAAAGCCCATGATAACGCTGACACGAGCGGGCTAGTGTATACACTCAAGTCTTCAAGTACATACTCCTTGAAGAGTTGAGTGTATAAACTCTCACAAATAAGTGTAAAGGTACAGTCGGATACTTTAATTAAGGAATCATTTAAGGTTGAACATCGTACATTAAACCTACGAATAAAGATGTATATAATCTCGTTGCATAAAACATACCATAAGAAGTAGGTACTATTTTGACGTAACGTTACTAGGAGCAACTAGGCTCTCAGATACGACCTAATTGCAATATATGAGCATTGAAAATATTTAGGAATTTGGTCCCATATTAACGTTCGCGACCGCGACCATAGGTACAATTCGAAATACAGGTATTTTTTATATCTATCTCGATATCGCCCGAAAATGCAGTAGAATTTTGAACCTAATACTAGTGTCTTCCGAAATGGGTGGTTTTTAGGCAAATCATCAGTATCCGTTCCGTTGTTTCCGTGCGAACCGTGCAATCGTTTCTACTGACAACCTTGTGCCCGTTCCACATGTTTTCTGCGTTTGTATGTCTGCTTACACATTTTATTTAATCGGGTTCCTGTGTGTCGATGCATGACTGTGAAAATTGACAACAGTGGCCTAAGCACGAAATATTTTCGAAGCGTTGCGTACACATTCCGTCCCATTAGCGCCACAGCTTAATATATAATAGGTGAGACTGCAACATAAGCGTATCTGTACATTTAATATTTGAAAAAAAATTGGTCCATTATTTATGATATGGAGGGCCACCATTTTATAATATTTCCATGTCTGGCTGGCTGTCTGTTCGCTTGTGCCGAGTATAAGCAGACTAAAACTGTATTTCATGCTCTAGTGCTGGTATTCCCAATCTATTTTGGGCAAGAGGCCCCTTTTCCAAAATGAACTGATACCTCAGACCCCCATAGCCAAATTACTTTAAAAATCCTATCTCTATGGAGAATTTAAAGTTTTAAATACTATATTACTACTACTATTAAGTATAAGGTTTGACGGATACAAATTCTGACAAACAAATTGCGTAGAATCGTGTTGGCCCTAGATAAATAAAATAGGCCCAAAAATGTTTATTAGCACATTGTAAAGAAAGCCCTTAAAATAATTAATATTTTTTTAAAATTAAATAATTCAAGCACAATATTACTATATTGTATCACTCTTCAGCGCCGCTGCGAAGTAATTATATGTAAGAATGGGTACCTACTGAATTACTGACCCTTCATAATTTGATTGGATGGTAAGATGAGCCAATCTCAACTGAAATCTAAGGTAGGAATAAATGAAAAAAAAAAACAGTTTAAAAGATTTCAGTCAGCGTATGTGTAGTGTGTAGCCCCCGCTGTTGTGCGCGGGCGCCGCCGCATCACTTGAGTAAAGTTGGGTATTTTGTAATACCGCTAAAATCGTGGTAACCAGGCCAAGGCTTCGCTTATTTACATATATGTGAGAAATAGCGTTCTCACTATTCATATAATGTAGCTATCAAATGGGTTTTAAACTCCGAATGATGTTTCATAAAAACATATGCATCTTAATAAATATATAAGTACATATATATGCATTTTGACTATTGGGTTATACCACAAAAACCATATACTGTATTGGTAAATAACAATCATCTGTGTTATATAGGTATTATAATGCAATAATTTAATACAAATTGGCAAGTGTAAATATAAATAAAAATATTCATAAATTTAGAGGTGCTCTGCTTGAAACAAATGTCATCAATACCCCACAGCATCGGTTGAATACTAACAAAAAATAATCCCCAACTTCGTTTAGTAGACAGACGCGAGAAGACGACGACAAGTAGACGAAAGCTTCGGGCCTCTGATAGACGGACAATGTTGGCACACCTACAGGGCTTCGTTTAGATCTATTGGCATTTGGGTACAGAGCCCTGAATATAATGTTCTATATCCTTAAACATATATACAGAATTAACCAGGATAAGGCGTGCAATCAACAGTTTGACAACTTGTTAGACGCGATATTGGAACGATATCCCAGTATTGCATTCTCGAGTTCAAACATACCGGGATACCTTAAAAGTGATTATGTAAATATCTGAAGGGCTAGCCATGCAGGTCAACACAAAACCTATGACACATCGAGTCGCTCTCTCCGCTCCGTAATTCATACGAGAGAAAGAGACAAAATCGATGTATCTCCCATTTTGTTTTGTCACAGCAGGCTGTGCTACTAGTGCTGGCGAAGTTAAGTTACTGGTAGGCTTAATTAATTATTTATTTAATATTGACTACAAATAAAAACAATGATCGAGTATAATATATGTTTTATTTTTATCTGTATGATATCGCAGGTGCGTTGTGTGGAGCTGTGTTCGTTCATATAGGCGGTATGTATGTGTGCGGCATGCGCCCGCGCCGCGTATCAACGACGACGACGCGAGCTTTGATAAAAAAAGTGGGTCAACGCCTAATTATGCTTAATGTTGTGCCAAGTTATGCGTACCTATCGCTTCTGATGGATTTATGCTAATGCATGCTGTTCGATCGTTTTCAATAAGCGCTTACGTTTCTCAAAATGCAGCTACTATATGCGCACCTACTTACCTCTATTTTATATACTACCTGTGCCCGCGACTACGATCACGTGGATTTAGTTTTTGGAGTTCCGTGTCTAGAGTCCCTAAAAGGCACCCTTATAAAATCATCCAGTCCAGCCCTCCCAGACTGTTACTACGTCATTACTTTATTAGGAATGTTTTGAACTGAAATTCGTCAAATTTGATGCCGAAATATCTTTACCTTATACCTTACATATAATCAATATTTTATTAAAAAGTATAAGACTCCCACTATGCAGGACCGGCGGAATAGCCGGTCCGGAACAAAGAAGTACGGTATTAATTTGCTTTTTCATGTATAAATAGTCTCCGCGATTTTCTCTTCAGCGTTGCTTTTGACAAAACCACAGAGAAGCAGCTAGACTGCAATTGGGAGTTTTCCACGGTACGGTACGGTCAAAATGTGGGGTTTTCAATCAGGTATCAACCTGGTACAACTTCCTGACGTGTAAGTGTTCATAAATTATTGTCCGTACGCGGCTCATAAATCTGAACTAAACGTAGGCAAATCTGCGGGTATTTTACTATCTGTCGTGTCAGCCACTAAGCCACACAGCGCTCCTTTCTTAAGTTATAATCTCTGTTGGAGAACGCCTACCACGCGGACCTTCACATATAGTTACGACCAAGTTTGAATTCGTTAAGACGTTGAAAACAGTGACGCGGGATAGGACATTATCATAGAGTGCCAATAGAAGTCTGTCGTAATGTTGTTGCAAGCAGAAGCAGAGATTGTTGGAAGTCATAAACACATTAATTGAACACGTTTAAGCAAGGAATTAATCAATAAATAGTGCCTTGCGCCCTTTTAAATCTTTCATTTTCATGGTAGGTATGATGTATTTATCATAAATGTCAGATGTAATTTGCGAAACAAGCAAATATCATATTTTCTAGAGCGAGCTGAGCCGGTTTTGATTATGTTCGTATAATTGTTTATTAACGTTCATACTATCTCCGATAATTTCAACAGAATTTTAACTATGTAAATGCGAGGTCTTGCAAAATTATTGAAAAAGATACAAACGTGTGGGGTGCATACAAAACTTCCTACAAGACAGTTGTTCCGCATGTGGGTAAGTACTCCACTCTACTGGTTAACCTTGAAAAGCCCCTACCTACCTCGAAATAACGGAATCTTGGAACTATATATTATTGCACCATGAAGGCAAGCTACTACTTACCTTCCCCAGGACCACATTTTTTTACTTTCTTTTTTGAAATAAAATAAGTTTTATTTTAATGTGTAGTATTCGCATAAATATAAGAAATCAATATACTTTCTTTAAACTTTATTTATTTATCATTTTACAATTAACTACGTTTATTTATGTACTTAACTTACTTACTTTAATCAAGTGGTTCTATAATTTACACACGCCCTTTGCTTCGCTTTGAAGAAAATTATAAAATGATTTAATCATACCAAGTATTTTTATTATTTCCTTGTTGCGTAATCGAAAAATCAACGACATGACTAGGTATATTGGGATCGATAGAATTTTAGATCCGTTCTGAGTACACACTTGTAAGTGCGAAAAGTGCATCATGTTACGTAGCTAAGCGAGATGTGTAAGTACCAAAGAAGAACTACCATTCCAAATCCCGTATAAATTTATTCCAAATTAACAGTCCCATCGAATAATCTTATACTGGCATATATTTAGCAGTCACTTAGCAGTAGGTGCTTAAATTTATACAATCACTGTGGTGCTACAACCTATAGTAGCTTGAGGTATGGACATCTACATACCTAATGTAAACGCAATAGTGTTGCACTAATTTATTTTATATTGTAAAATTAATTACTTTACGATGCACTATTAATTATACAAGGTATAACAATCATAGTGCAAAATATTCTAAAAGGTTAATGAGTAAGTTATACTAATCACGTTTATGTATAAAATAATTGTATAAATGGTAATAATTTGACCTTTTTAAAAGTAATACAATTAGTTACGTTTAACCGTGGTGGCATTTTTAAATTATTAATATTTAAGTATTTCTTTTGGAATATTAACTTTCAAACCTATACTTTGGTCACTACACGCAGTGGAAGCATATTTGTCTCCGACTCTACTTATACTATAACTAGCTGTTGCCCGCGACTTCGTCCGCGTGGTATTTAACAAAGACAACCGTTGACAACAGCCTGCTCGCCCATTCTGAGCCCGCGGGACGCATTGCTGCAGGTTGTTGCTATCAAACTTAATCAGGCGCTGCAACATTGGTTTTAATTTTTTTTTCGTGAGATCCTATTTTTTTTTCTAAAATAAAAGTAGCCTAAGTTACTCCTTGTTATATCAGCTATCTGCCAGTGCAAGTCCCGTCAAAATCGGTCCAGTCATTTCAGAGATTAGCCGGAACAAACAGACAGACAGACAGACAGACAGACAGACAGAAGGACAGACAGACAGACAAAAATTATAAAAATTGTTGTTTCGGTATAGGTAACGTGTATACATCCAAATGCACTTAGTAAAAAGCGGTTATTTTAATATTACAAACAGACACTCCAATTTTATTTATATGTATAGATAATTTCATAACTGAAAATATTAAAAAAAATACAATTTAAATAATCAGATATCAAATACTTAACCGGATGACGTAAATAACACTGAGAAAATTTGTTTGCAACATTAATTTCAAGTTTGACATTTGCACCTGTCAGTTTAGTCTCCAAGATCAAAAACACAGAGGGAAAAAGGCAATTGGGAAAAAAAAAACAGAGTTTAGTAGTAAGTATAACGCAATGTTGTATGGAATGTCAGGGGCCTGCTTGTGCGTAATGCTCGGTCTAGCTAGGACAGTACGGAACTAAGAACTCTTGTTAGGTACTTGCGTACTGTCCTCGTGTAAACGGTTTGGCAAGTAAAAAGTACCTACGAAGTGACAATGTGTCCGGAATAGATATCCATACATTGCGAATTGGGCTACTTGTTACTTGCATACTGTCAACGTGTAAATGGAGCATATGATGACAATAGAACAATACCTCAAGGGTTCCCTAGAATAAGAAAAATAAATAGTCATTTAATGTCCCACTGCTGGGCACGGACTTTCCCTCAATGCGAAGGGATTCAGGCCATAGTACCGTTCTTTTTCTCCTGGGTCAACTTCGTAGATCCTTGTGATTTCTTCTGGATATGTTTAACTACATAGGGTTATGAATATATAATCACGTGTAACTATGTGATGCATTTTTCATCGTACTATTAAGCTTACCATGAGCGTGGGATTTATTATTACCGGTTGTAAAACAATACATTTGCTGTCCGCGCAATAAAATAATTTAGCGAGAAAGCTAAGAAATGCGATTACAATGCCGGGGATCTTTATACATAAATTGTACTTATGTTATTGTTGTCTTTACACTAACTGTTTCTAAGGGTACAATAGGATGCCATGTTTTTTGTTTTGTTAATCTGTTTTAAGTTGCTAGTGCCGACATTCTTTTGAATTTTTTATGGTTTTGTTGGTCCAACAAGCGAAACAATATCTAGAAGGTTTCCTCTATGTCTGAATCAAATTGCAACAGGGTGATAGATGGATCGTGAACTATCATTTGGCACTGAACTTTTTTTACCGAAATTCTTATTGCTACCGATTACTAGAGACCTCTATAAATGAGGATTTAAAGACAGCTCAGTTAATCTTATGCTCGCTCCTGAAAATGTAGTATGTACGCATAGCGGAGTTTTGGGCGAATCTGATTTAATTTTGCCCTCGATACGTGAGAAATGGGAAGATTAGTCTACTAGAAGTTGCCTGCGATTAAGAAATTGTATGGTCGCTTTTCTACAATCAATCGATTTTAATCTATTTCGCTGATACTTTTAAGAATAGGTGAAACACATAAAAACTGATTAGTAGATCAATGGCAATATACATTTTTTAATACGTTATTTTAGGATTAATATTTTTTTACAATTACAACAATAGTCAATTGTTCCAGATTCTGTGCAAAGGTCAGCGATGTGATAGGATCAACATAGCTCGCTCATGTAGGTCGTGCCCGACCCTTAAAAATCAGGTCATCTAAGGCCGATTTAGGTCAACCTTGTTTTCCGGTTTCACGATTGAGCTAATTGCACTAAGAGGTGTATCTGAATTTATTAGTTCGCTTGTTGTCACGTAAATTAAGATTATGTAAATCCATATTAGATGAGTACATTGTATCGATTTATGAGGTTTTCAATGATGCAGTAAGTAAGAAAGGTGTGTGCCTACTAATTACATATTTCATTCAGTTGCACACCATGATCATGATGTATTTCTATTATTTGGTACCTACCTAGTACCGAATTACTGATATACTACACAAAACATAAGAGATATATTACAATAGGCAAGATACAAGAGGTCTGTCGATTTGAAAATTAAATGATTGCGATATGTGTCCGAGATGTAGTGAAATCGTCTCATCTCTGAATCAGGTCGCCCGTTTAGCTGCAACCATCGAGTTGGGTAACCTATTTTGTTATTCCAAGCATCTGTATATTGGAGCATGGTATTTACTTACACGGGAACGTCACGAACTGTATCGCCTTCATAACTGCATGATAAAGTATATGTACTTATGATAAAATTTGCTTTTGCCCCGCGACTTCGTCCGCGTAAAAAGTAAAACATAAAATATAGAATATAATATTTTTTTACCCGGGTAAACATGTGTGACCAAAGTACTCATCAAGATCGTTTAGATGAACCCAAACTTGGTGGGTCGATTCGAATTCCTCATCGAATTCAAATGACCACCCTTCGACATTATCATCAGATCCTGATCACCACGGATAGAAAAAAGCCCTCGTAAATACAAATCGAATGAACCCAAACTTGATGGGTCTCAACGAATGATTGTGAAACAGACTTTTTACCCCCTCAGAAAAAAACCGTATTTGAATGAATTAAGTATTTATGTTTTAACAAGCACCCGGTCTTTTTTGGGAAAATCGCGAAATAGAATAGCATCTATCTATACATATCATAAAAATGTAAGTGCTAGCTGTTTGTAAATGGAAGATATATGAGAAAATCTATTATTGGGGGCCTTCATCAACACAATAGAACCTAAAACAATGACTGTTAGATCATTTGTCTGTTTGTTTATATATTTGTCTGTGCGTTTGTGCGCACTTATCTCAAAAACGGCTTAATTGATTTCGGTGCGGTTTTCACTAATGGATTGTGGTATCTTCACTTAGAATCTAGTTTTATTTCAATCAGTTCATAAACAAAAAGTTATACCAATTTAAAGACGCGGACGAAGCCGCGGGCAATAGCTAGTTTTCTATATAATCTTTGATCCGCTTTTTGAAACCCTTGGGGAACGAATTCGAATGGAACGAATTTTCCAAATCCATTCGAAGTGTGCGTTTACAGCCCTCTTTAAACACACCCTCCAAATATCAAGTCTACGTTCGTTTGCGTAGCGGTTTGGGGTGTGCTTTGTCTGTCAGTGAGTCCGGAGGCAGGACAAAGCCTTTGATATACAGGGTTTCCTTTACCTGGCACAGTATAGGAAAATCTGAATCCACAGGACATACTCGTACAGGGCAATTGTGTTAGGAACCTTTAGGTATTTTTTAGTAAAAACAATTTAGGCTAAGTTAATTTTTGGTCAAGCTTTGGTTATCAGAATAGAAAAAAAAATTGAAAATACAGAATAGATAGTATGTACCTATAATAATAGTGCTAAACGCATAATGAACACCATCAATCACTCAGTTCATGTTTTGACCTAATCAGATTAAATTTGCATCGACTATTTGAGTCTACTGAGACATTTCAATACTATTGAATGTTGCCGGTAAGTTTTAGGGCTATATATGCACCTACTGGTGCTAGAACTCTGTCTCCACTTCAAGCTGGAAACTACATAGATGGAATTGAGATTCTGAGCAGAGGTGTGACAGCATAAATTAATCTGCAGCCTTCAGGACGCCTTTTTCTGGAAAACTTACTAATGACCTATTTTACAATTTGTTGATATATTTGATTTTGGTATGGATTCTGACATTGGCACTTGATGTACTAGAGCAGAAACTTACTTAGGAGATAAGGCAGACTGGGTTCATTTTGATAGTGAGCGGTGCGTGATGACGACATCTCTAGCTCTCTCTAGTCTCCTCTTTCCGGAATGAAACACTTCAATGTGGGCTTTAAATGATGTTTCACATACTTTCACCTAAATACGTAGGTATGTTTATTACAAGATTAGATAGATACTTACCAATATTTAAATCAAACAGGCTCATAAAAATTATTCAATAATTTAATTATTTTTTTCCTTACGTTTTTGTTATTAAAATATTTACCTGGTAACATCTCGTTCAAATGAAGTAGGTCACCCAAATGTGACGTAAACAGAATCCAAAACACGAACGTTATCATTGACCCAGTGACCTAATGCACTTGGCTCCGAAACCCAAAATCCACCCCTCTTTCAATAAACGCTAGGCGCTTACCCCCTCGTCCCACAAACCGGCAGTTTAAATTCTTCCACTCACATCACACAAACTACTTCGCACGTTTTAGCTAACTTATTCGTATTATTTATAGTTCAATATTTTTTTAAGCTGCCGAACTCATTTTTTTATATAAATCTTGTTTGGGTGTTTTTGGGTGTTATAATTGTTAATTTTGGCTGTTGCGAGCGTAGGCGTACGTTAATCACTATTTCTAAATTACTTCTCCACTCCCACTCTATTTAGGTCTCGGTTTTTGTTTTCATCTTTCAACCGGACCTATATAATTATAGTCCTTAGAGTCGCCAGCGCAATGGACTACTGCATAGTAGCAATCGCATCATCTGATACAGTATTAAATAAAGTCAATAAAGTACCAACTAGTACCTATGTATGTCAGCAAATTGCAAAAATAAAGACAGTCGTTTTTTTTATAATTTGCGAGCAAGAAATCCACGACTTTGTTTGAGCATACAAAATTAAATAACGAATGCAACGTTTTAAACATTTCCTTAGGAAAAATAGAAAGAAAAACGTGGAGACGAGCGGAGCGGATAGGAAGCTCAATCAGATTGTTTAAAAAACACCGCTTTGTACCGAGCGTAGGACTTCAACCTGATTAATTTATTCCTCTCAGCATCGCTCGGCTCCACATGTATGGAAACGTACCCTTAATCTTAATTATTGAAGTGCTTGTCAAAAATCACAAGCTTTTTTTGAAATTATTTCTGCCAATATTGATTTCATTACACATTCCAAATATGCGGAACTAAGCACAGTAAACTTAAAATGCTTATTGTCACTTTATATATCGTGAGTCAATAATACACGAACAAAGCAAGGCAGCATTATTACTACACTATTACCAGGACGTTGCTATTACGATACGTTACATCAATATGCGTCATCAGACGGAGAAAGTGTGACGTCAGTTGCGCATGAAGAAAGCATTGCGCGTGCGACTTCGCCAGCACTCTTGCTTTCGACCGAGGCCGTGGCGTCTGCACGAAAGCGAAAATGACAAACTTCGTGTATACCTACTTGCCGTCACTTTTTCATCCGGTATTCAGGTCTTGATTATGAAATCGAAACTATTGAGTCATTGCGCCTTATTTATACGTGATATGTGGATTATTTAACGCTGTCTTTTTTGTTTGCAAATAATTATAGTCAAGTCGGTTGCTTAATAAGTTGCAACCAACATTTTAAAGATCAAGTTTATTTTATAGTAAAATAAGTTAACTCAACGTACTTCCAAGGCCGATTATGGCGATGGAGATACTGACTGCCAGAATTAAATTTCAGCCTGCCATACTCCCACATTAATTGTATTGAAATCATTGCACTTTAATTTGAACTTACAAAAGAATCTCTTGACATAGGTTATCGTAGGAATAAAAGGGTACCTGTAGTTACAGTAGCTAAGAATGACGATGAAATTAAGACAGATTTAACGTAAAGAGTTTAAAGAAAATCAGATATGCATGAAAAAAGTGTTTGTTAAGCAAGAGCGATAAAGAGTCCTCGTGCAAGAGGCGTTGGAAATGAAGTGTAGGATCGTGCGTCCACGCGCTGCGATGTTTAGCGCTGTCGAACACGTCGAATCGTATTACATTGCGAGCACAAGGCTGTCGCAGACAGTCACTCGTTCGTGACCTGTTGACTGATTTTAACAAAATCCAGGCCAAGATCATTATTTCGCTTTTGATATTGAATGGTTCTCGTTATGTCCCGAAATTTACCTCTGTGTAGGTACACGTTTTATCTGTAACGTGAAATTTATATTGTATTCAAATTATAATATTGCTTGTATAAATGTCAAAAAGCATGCAATATTCGGACTAGAAGTCATAATATGACATAGTAAATTTTTTAGATTCCCATATCTTTTGATGAAGTTATTACGCTCAGATGCCAATTAAGGAATAACAGTTCAGTGTTAAATAATATGTTAGAGTTAGCTCTATCAGAATAAATTATTCAGTAAGTTAAAATAAGTACTTACTTATCTTTCATTTGATGTCCCTTGGAACATACATATGTATTGCAGCTTTCGGAATTAGAAAAACAGAAAATTATGAGGACAGGTACCAAAACCAGGAACTCGTTAGCCTGGATTAAAAACAATATTTTTGTGTAAAGGTGCTGGCTTAAAAAACATGTTGAAATTATGTTATATTCATACTAAGCACACTCACACTCCTCATATTAGACAGGAAAATGCCCGGTATAGTGGGAATAGTCTCGCCCCCCATTACATTGGGAACAAATTGCCATCGGCGAAATGTGGGTGAATTGCAGTGCACCTCTGCCTACCCCTTCCGGGATTACAGGCGTGATGGTGTATTATTATTTTTATGCATACTACGAAGGAACTTTGTAGTTGAATTCGTTTGAAATCGTGGTTTATTAGTCTGCCACACACACACAATAATATTTTTTTTTCTGGAAAACGTTATAATTATTAAGGTCTTAGGGATTTAATATGAATAAAAAGGCATAAGATCACGTACGTGCTCACCATGGTAGGTGGGCGATGATTTTTGGAGCTCTAAAAAATTTTTGAGCCACCCGTTGAGATAAAATTGCATTGCTCGATTTACAGCAGACCATTAGGTACTTACGTATTTTATCCATAAATTCATGATTTTGTCGACACTTATAATAACTAAGTAGGCTTATGCTTGTTTACCGCATGAAAACGAAGGGTTTCGTAAGAATCAGCAAAAAGCGCTGCGCTAAAAAGTCAAATGCTGAAAACATAGTGTACATTTGTTCATAGAGAGGTCTTTTCTAATTAAAATATTGGTTTATGGCTCAAGACGTAGATATTAAAGACAAATACAAAACTACGGTGGACATGGCGAAGGGTGTACAAGCTACTTAGTATCACTAAAAACGATTTTAAATAGGTTTATGCGATAGGACGACGCGATAGTTAACAAATGTCAAGTGCAGAACAAATAATAAAGGTCCTTTTTATATCGCGTACCCAGTATACAATAATATTAAACATCCATGACTCGAGTACAAACATTCGTGCTCATCACATAAAGCTTAGCCCTACCAGGATTCGAACCCGAGACCCTCGGCATAGAAAGCACAACCAACTGCGCTAATCAGGTCGTCAAAACCTACTTATATTGATTATCGGTACCTTAAATAATTATACTCAATAAGATAAGTATTATTTTAAATGAAGAAGTGTTTGCAAGTTTAACTGACCATCATGCACAAACGGCTGTTTAGGTTTCAGAAACCTACGAAAAGTTTGTAATATAAAAAATAATATGAACTAAAATTGACAAAGTCAGTAAAGACTAACATATTTGGGCTCGCTTTGTTAACATCCAAAAAGTAATTTTGAACAGATTGCATAAAACCAAACTTGTCTATTAGAAAAGTTTAAAAAGTACTGAGGTACTCATTTCTATTTTATTGTCTTTTCATGGCTTTCCCCCTGAGCCCGTCTGTAGCATATCTTGGACACGCCGCTGGCGATGCACCTATCATCTCTATTCTTGTCTTGAACATATTTATCCGAACGACTTGTAGTTGTTGTTAGTTAGCGAACACTAGTCGCAATCGAATGCAGTGCGAACGTAAACATTAGCTCGGTGTTCGCGGCAACCCTGCCCTGCTGCGGCACTGCGCGCAACTGGGTCAGTGGGCCGCCCCCCGCGCCGTCCTCCGCCCGCGCGGTGGCGCAACCGCGCGAACGCGCACTAACATAGACCTGGATCGCGGGAAAGTGGGTCACCGACTCACTTTCACTTATTACATGGGCTCCTAATCGTTTTCCATTGTGCGAGCGGGCGGGGGCTCGCGGGTAGCGGCGGGGCGCGCATGCGGGAGGCGCCGGCACGCGCACGGTTGTCGCCGGCCGGTCGCAAGCCAGTCGATCGCGGAACGTCTACCGAGGGGTACGCGCGCCGCCGCCGATATCAAACCTCTACGCGATCGTAACATACTACGAGTTGTCAACACTTGTACGTTAGATCTACTGCTGGTGACTGACATTGAGGCTGAGTGCCTGCTAACTTCTCAGATCGTACGTTTAGGACAAAATGTGTTGGATTTATGTGCCTCCTACAATAGTGCTTGAACAGGTGCAGCCCACGAGCGGCAACTAGTGTTGCGGCCAGACCGCTAGTGAACTCGGTGACTGTGTGAACGTTGTTGCGGTTGAACGCCGCTGTAGGGATTGGTAATAAAAAGCCGCTCCGTGCGGCCGAGCATGACGATGGACCAGCAGACAGGCCTCATGTCCCTCAATATGTCTCCATTCGATTTGAGTCCTGGTCCGGAAGGATCAGGCTCAGGCGGGGGACCCTCGGGTACTTCGCAGCAGTACGTGCCGCAGGGCGCTGCGTACCAATGCCCACCAGAGCAGCAATCCTTTGGATACGCAAATTTGGATGCTTCATATCTATTTCCAACAGGCGCTGGCGGAGAACCCAGCCCCTATTTGCCCGCAGCCGGTACTGTGTGCGACCAGACCGACACCAAGGACGTGATCGAGGAGTTATGTCCCGTCTGCGGAGACAAAGTTAGCGGCTACCACTATGGGCTGCTAACATGCGAATCCTGCAAAGGGTTCTTCAAGAGGACCGTTCAGAACAAGAAGGTGTACACATGTGTTGCTGAGCGAGCCTGCCACATAGACAAAACACAGCGGAAGCGCTGCCCATTCTGCCGCTTTCAAAAGTGTCTCGATGTCGGCATGAAATTGGAAGGTGAGTTGTTTGTTAACATACAATATATTTTCTTGCCTAATTTATTCGAATGATTTCTAAGTAAAACCCTACGAAATTCGGACTTTAATGATATCATAATTACCATATAGATATTGGTAGTCCCGATATTATGCCGGTCCGTGTCCCTGGCGTCTATGTGGGTTGAGTGGTTGTTACTACTAGCCTACCTTTATAGATTACATCATTAGGTTGGCACAAAAGAAGGCCTTTGAAGTCGTAAGTTCTTCAACACTAGGGAGTTAGTTATCGCATAAGCACATAGGTTTTAACGTTGGCGATTCCTCATCGACCTTCACCTACTTTGTCGCAGAGATCGATCGCGAGCCGCTGGCGCTGCAGCATACACACACATTTGTATTATAAAACAAAGTCCCCGAACGAGTCAGTCGGTGATCTGTCTGTAGCGGCTAATCACTGAAACCATATATTTGCCCAGTTTTCATTCAAGAGATTATTTGCGAAGCTTTGTTTATAATTATCTCGTGTTTTTCGCCCCATGACTCACAAGAATTATTTTTCTATAAGAAGCCGGCAAAGATCTACAGGTTCCCAGAATCCTTCCTGGGATTCCCGTGAGCAGTTAGTTTCTCACAAAATAGTAGTATAGACCCCGCTCTTTTCGGGGAGTCAAAGTAGGTTTACGTAGTCTAGTAGAAAAAAGGACTTATTTTCACTATGTGTATTATACCCCAAAGAAAAGCGTATCTACCAAACACCACTTCAAAGTGGAAGGAAATAAATGTTTCCCATTAATCCTACCATGTACATCGTGTAAATACGTTATAGTGATAATCGACCCTTTAAAAATTAAACATTTGAAAATGACAGCAAAAACAGGCCACATCGTCCCTTTACAGCTTCCACGTCTGTGCTTGGTCTATTTTCTTTAACAACATTTACTGAGGTAATGGGTTTATCACGTGGCGTCAAAACCTACTACATATACCAATCCACAGTTAAGGGTCATTCTGTTATTCGTTTATGATCAAAATTATCTTGAATTCTTTGAGATAAGATATAAAATGTTACACGTACAGCGCACCAGAGAAAAATAAAGGATTAAGTTACTACTGATATTTTCTCATTAAGGGAGGCTTACGATTACGTATACAAGGGTGCGGAGATAAGTGGGTGTCTGGAAGGTAAATTCATTAACGCAGTAGTTAGGCGATTGCGTGGGGCGGAGCTTGAAGTGCGGATCGTTCTAAATTTAAAACGCGCGCGGCCGCAGAGCGCCCTGACCTACTTGCGAGCGGGGCCGCGATGCGGCGCGCGCGCTGCTTGTTTGTGCGTACTTACATATACGTTACGCTAACTCGTGCTTGTGTGCGTGAGCCATTCGCCATTGCGCGTTTCGCCAGATGCTGCGATGTTTGCAATATATCTAGCAGTCTGAAATCTGAATAAAGATACCCAGACGCATTTTATATGCTTTTACTTACATATTTTTTTAGAATTAACGTGATACTAGGATGGCTGGGGGTGTAGCTATTATTTTTTGGAACTCGATTTCCATCACATAAAATGATAAGTTAAATATGTGAGGTTTATTTGAATATAATTTATCAAGACAATCTGATTTTTACTTCGTTTGTAAAAAAAATATCTTACTAAAACTCAAATATCAGTCATATTAAATCAGAAAACCAAGTTTGAGTAGTCCATAGAAATGGAGTTATCTAAAAGTAACATGATAATAAATAATTTACCTGTGTTTCAAACACATAAACATAATTTATTTTAAATCGATAGTTCTAAAATTTATCATCACACCCAACATTTGCATTAAGGTGTTTGAACTAAAGGAATTTACTGAAATTCTGAATTTTAATTTAACAAATTTTAATAAAACACTTAAATGTCCAAAATTGTGGTTATTGTAGCATTTTAATATGTCAGGTGACACAATTCACACAAATAGTTGGCTGACCCTAATAACCGCGGTTGTTGCGAGAGCCCCGCACCGCCCGCCCGACCTGCACCAAGCCTTGTGCAATGCCAGCTCAACGCTAAAGCACCGATCCAATGGACTCGGTAAAACGTTTTCAATCTATTTTGCGCAAAGCAATAAAATTTAACGTTTCGGAATCATTATTATTACCGCAACATTATTACAATGGTATTTGACTATATAATGAACACAGGTAGAAAATGAATTGAAGACAACAGTCCTTACAAGGGCAAAAACATAATATAAACGTCAAACAGCGCTTCCTCCTCTTAACCTTATTTCCATATGTTATGTATGGTAATCTTCCCTCATTAGTCTGATTACCGATCTAACCCAAAAAAAATACTAACTAGTGGAACTACTGATAACCTGACGGTTAGACAATTTGTAAGAATTATTATTTCAGGATTTTGTCCATCCGTAACGACAGTTGTAGGTGTTAAACGAAGGTGTGAAATTTGGACCGCCAGTTTAATAAACACGATTCGATAGTTAAATATATAAGGAATCAATCCCAATTGCATCTAAAGTGAAACTACCAGTGTATCGAATAAACAGCATCTGATAAAATATGGTACAGTCGGTGATGATTCATAACAATGTTGAAAGAATAAACTTAAGGTATGAAAAAAAAATCATAAAGTATTGATTGATCAGTATAGCGACATAATCTCAACCAAATATTCAAACCTAATAATTTAGGTGGGGGTAGTGAATCAGGCGTGCGCCAGCGACTGTATCGTGCGTTTCGACACAATCAACCGTCGTCGGTGGGGTACGCTGCGCAAGCGCCGTTTCACAAGACGTTCGGTCGACCTGTCGCAATGGGCTACCCAAATGTGACCTGAACACGTATCACATTACTTATCCGTGGGTAGGTACACATACACATTCTTAATTTACTAGCGTCGGTAAATCACATCAGGCAGAATAAGTAGGTGAATACATAACGCGACATAAAAAATATACCCCGTCCAGTTTCTGTGCTAGTAGCACAAAATACTATCGTAATCGTATTGTCATCAAGAAAGATGCAGACACTTTTATTCCTATTTACGAAATTGATGACATGAGCGGCACAGAACACGCCAACGCTACGTAAATAGTTTATGCCACTGATTCTGTTCACGCCAATAGCCAGCGCTATTTTTTACTTATATCATGAAATTTACGTAAATTTTACAATGATATGAGGACGTCGGGATATGCAATTTATTAAAATGATGGTTTTGAGCAGTATATTTTGACTCCACTGCCCTTTATATAACATTGAAGACATTTTAAATCGGTCGGCAAACACAACCTATAGTCCATTGTAAGTTGTATCTCAAACAAAAAAACGTATTATGTACCTATTAGCGACACTAGTTAGCTTTATTATAGAGCAGTCATCAGAGGACTATACATGGTACACAGTAATTGATTCTCTATGTGCTAGCGCGCGGTGCCCCACTGCGGTTGTAAAATGGTAGTTATTTGCTACACGGACCGCTGCTCACAGTGTGCACACAACCTTACGTAATCTAACGCCATCGATCGCGATACTATTGCGCTTGTTATACGTAATATTTTGAGATGGCTATACAAAATAACTCTTAATTCTATATAGTGTATTTGTAAAACAACTAATAAATAAATAGCTAATAATAGCCATGTATATCCATACTTACTAACAAATTATTTCTCGACATTCAGGAGCCAGAAATTTTAAACAGCACTATTCACCAGCGAGCATTGTTTGCGTTTACATAAAATTTTGATGACGTTTTATCTACGAAGCGAATCAAAAGTTTTGTTTTGGAATATCATCTCATGTCACGCAGCTTTGCCTATATACCTATGTGTTGAACTCATAGGGGTATAACGTTGCTTCATTCTCATTCTTTTTAGTTTTCCTTGCATTTCCCGACGCAACACAAATGGAAGTGCTATAATTTTTAATTAATATTATATCTGGAATACATGCATGCATGCAATGCCTTTGCCTAAGGAATGCTGAGACAGGGGTCAGTTGCCTGCGCCTGCGGCTGCGACAGATGTTAGATCACAATAAAAACGCGCGCGCCCGCCAGCCGACTATTTCGGCGCGCTGCCTTGACCCGAATCGAGTGTTTCGACAGAACGGCCTCGTACACCGGGCCTTTCTATTTTTTAGGCATTACCTGTCGTATTATTACGACAGTTCTATGAGCGCCGCCATCTTGGAAGGATTTTGGTGTGCAGGCGCTTCAAGCAAGACCACCTTCGCGGCATAAAAACCGGTTCCAGCGCATGTTAACTCCACATTGCTAGGCTAGGTAATTGTTAGCAGAAAAGAATACGATCGTCAGAACATAAATAATGACAGAAGCGACACTCTTTGATCATGAAGAAATCCGCTTTTTTGGGTACGTGTACCCTAAGCATCGCACCCTTAGCTTGTCGTCCCAACACCACAGCAAGGGTTACTTTACACTGTGCCGCGTTGCTAATACAAGTGAATTTACAAAAACGTAATATTTTTTTTAAATTACGAGTTTACTTACGCTTTGATTCGTTCGGCATTCATGAAGGTTTTTGTTGCCGCATTTATTCAAAATCTCATACGATTATTTTTTGTTTGGATACAGTGGTTGGGTGAACCTATTGACCCCTTTACTGTGAATAGTTCACCTCGACTATCTAATTAATAACAAATCTTCCATAAAGCTTTATCTCTATCTTTAGCTAACTCAGGCCAGTCCTTTTGGAATAAATCCAAGTCTTGCTACTTGCTACGCTAATGATTCTTGGGCCTGCCTTCGATTTATTTACATGTATAAAATTTATTTTCCGAAAAAGTACAGAATCAGTGTGAAGTCGCCCTTTACAGGCTGGTAAATTATATGTGCCAATTGATTTTTTTCAGTTCATTTAAAGCGTTGTTATGTATGTACATTAGTCAATATTCAAATGTATTGTGATGTACAGACCCATTTTTTTAGCATGCCTTTCGTCTCACCTCCCAATTATTATGATATATCTAACTGGAAGAAAAAATCGAAGCCGTACACGAATCTAATCGGATTCTTACTGGAGCAATCGTCTACAATGTAATAGATGAGATCTTGACACAGTTCATCGGATCATCACGGGTGATGATTTATCTCGGTTGTGTAACGATCGCCGGTGCCTCTATCTCAGCGCGCGATCGAGTGCGTGCGGGCGTTCGGATGCAGTCGGCAAGCTCCGGTGGCATTCGGTGTTCGGACCGGAGGGGGCCGTTAGGGGGAGAGGAGGGGCACTGCCAGCCTTGACCAAGTTTCACCGACTCGTCAGTACAAGGAGCGATCCCCACCTCTTCCCGTCCTTTCAGTACATACTATTTTTTATCTCGTTGACACGATTACTTCATATGACGGCCCTGATGCGTATGCCAAGGTCGCACCTCTGTATTTCACAGGTATACAGTCAAGCTTTTTAATCTTGAGACCTGCATTTGCAGTTTGTCATAAGATTGCTTGTATCGGGGATTTAACATCGGGATATTGATATAAGTTTCCCTGACCTCGATACCAAGGTCGACCTTGACCCATCTTTGACAAGTGGGACACAGCTACAAATAACTTGCGAGGTGAACTGAACGTTTGTAATGTGACTATTTTTGCACACCGGCTGTTTGTCACCTAGACGTATGTTTTTGATTTGTAAAAATGACCTTGACCTTGATCTAGTTTAGTCGTGTAATAAACGCCTGACCTCGTTTACCGCATTATCGGCTGTTATAGCGTGCTTATTATGTTTAACGTTAGATGCGTCAAAGTTAATATATTAATAATATTATATTTGATTTGTCGACATAGCATCGAATCAGCAGATTTTTTAATGCATATCCAGTTTGATCATTATTATTCTAAAGTTAGCACAAGTTTGTGTGTGTCACATTAGGGCCTGTGCACATAGGCTCAGCCGGGTGACTGGCTCCACGCGTTTACTCCCGGTGCGGGGAGCTTATGACCACTTGAGCTGGTTTGACCGGGCTTGCTGGCTCTCGAGCTGGTAAAACACAGATTGGAAGAAGACACATGTGTACACAATTTAATAGCATGCTACGTGCTGAGTCTCGTACCGTAGTCAGTACCGTAGAATAATAAGACGGATTGTCACTCGTTACGGACAAGATCTTACTCCTCTAGCCCTATGCACATTCACATTCTTGTTTGCTATGCAATTCATGATTATGTTAATAAGCACTGGGTCTTTTTGGGGTTTTCTCCTCGACTGACATGAAGTCGCATCTTATATGTCCTTCTCTTTGCACTCTTCCTGACCCAGTTTAAGAAATGAATTTTCACAAAATTGATGAGATTTAATTTAATTCTTCTTTCGTCACACTTGTGTCTTAACGTTTAGATAGCCGTTTATCATTGCCGGGTTGAAAATATAAATATTGGAACTGAAACCTCGATTTTTCTTAAACGTGGATTACATGGTCTTATCCAGTCCAGACTACAAAATATCACTATTATAACTGTATTAAACAAAGTATCTGAGAGCGGTCCAGGGTATTGTAAGGAACTACTTAAGAAATAGGGATTTGATTTGTAGCTACGTCCTTAGGATGGTTTACCCGCGCAAAACTAGAGCAGGTCGCTAGGGTTGTATATATTCAATCGACGTCAAATATTGCTGCCCTCAATAAGTTACGACAATCATTTAAATGAGGTACTTATATATTGCAAAATGCCTTTGTATGTACAATAAACCTGATTCAATAAATTAAGTCAAGGCGCAACCCTTTGAACTCGATTGATGTCGATAATTGTGTACATATGTGTATATACGATGTACCCAATAGACCCTGACATACATTTTTTTCATAGTAATATACAAATTAATTCTATTAGCGATTTGCCTATATTTATTTAGTACTGCAGTGAAGTTCCAATAATTTATGTATACAATTAGGTTTTTGTCTACAAACGCGAGTTCTGTAGCGAGAAAAAATCTAAAGTACTTACTTCTCCTTCTGCGGGTAGTTTCAGTATTCAGTATGCTCCCGTTTGGTGTTTGAGCGAGGATCCCCCATGCTCCAACTTCTTGTCGTTGCCAAATAAGGGCTACCCCGTGTGCCAAGGTTGTTCGTCGACCAGCTGGCTACTCCGTTGCACCCAAATATAGCCTGTGAAGTTTTATGTCCCCCCCCCCCCCCCCGCCTATTGCACAGAGAATATATGTTTAAGATGCCTTATCCAATTAGCGCCGCTTATGTTAAACATAGGAAAGATCAGCTTAGCCGTGTGATAGCCGTAGAGACTGGGTTGATTCATGGTGTTGTGGCCTGTCAGCAGTCCTACAGGATCGCGATTTGCTACCACAATCGGTTCAGAATCTCATGCCAACATGCATGTCGTCGTAATTGTCACTGTTGACAAAAAAATACAATTACGGTGCTATTGACATTCGATTATGAGTTTATTCTATGAGCAGACTTGCCCTGGGTTTTCTGGTAATGTTCATGTTTGTTCCAGGCGCATTATTCGTCCGACATTTAAATATTATATTCATTATTATGACGGAATGGATGATACTCAACCTACTGCCTACCTATGTTCATTAACGGGCGAAATATGAAACCGTTCTCGCTTATCGTATGAAAAATGCTAACGAAACCGGTAGTTTTGCTGTAGCATATATGCTTATACGTAGAAAAAATATGTAGGTAAAGTATGTACCTACCGTTCCATGAATTTCTTCTGTACGTCTTCTTTTTTGACGATTAGATAAATCCTTAAATGATATTCTAGTAGACTGACGAGACAGATAAAAATCCTGATTATAAAAATTAGACAATATACTTTGCCTTCATACCTAGAGAGACAAAATTTGTGTATATTTAAACAGGTAGATATAAATTATTATTTTTGACCACATCTTACAAAATCTTTTGGTAAGTAAGTAGGTAGTATCTTATGTAATTTTACCTGCATGAAAGAACAATGCAGGTACTTATATTAAGCCGATGCGCACGCATGCAGTCTTGTAATAGTTATGGAAGAACTATCGTCTCAGAGAACAGGTGTACATAGCCTGTCTATACCTATACATATAAGAGATGCACTTGGTCGTATATGTACGTTGAATATTTTTAGGATAACAATCTTAGGGAACATTATATTCGACACATAAGCCGAGTCCGCCATTTGAGGATTTTTTGTTTGGACGAATTTCGTTGAAACTTGTCTTGGTGATAGCTTATAATCCAAGTTAGAAAATGAAACGGTTCGCCTCGGTTCGTCAAAATACCAAATACCATGCGTACAGAGTCGCAGGCACTGACTGCCATTCTATTCAATCAATTCTATAATTAAATTGTAACAGGCTATGTCGTATATTGAATATATACAAAAATCGATTGGCTATTTAGACGCATCTTAATCCAAAACAAGTGTTTTGCAGTATTCTCGTCTGTGAGCCTATTTGTAAGGGCATCACAGAAAAAGTACGGGACCAGTGTCCTATAACAAAGGATAAATTACATCCTTAATGGTCAAATTGCAATATTGTCGATGGGCTTGCATCTTTTTTAAAGAAACTATTATAAAAAAGTCAAGTAGTAATCCTTCGTGAAACAGCCCAGTCTGCAATACGAAACTCATGGAATTGCACACAGCAATGCTTAAATCCGTTACGCTCGCCGTCTCTTTTAAGCCCTTTACGAAGCCTTATAACTCTGTCTTTATCACACAAGCGTGTTGGGTACTATAAAAACTGGTTGTTATTTTTAACTTGTGGGTTGGGCGGACCGGCGGCAACTCACTGAAAGTCCCTTTCCGTTCCCGGTTCAGTTATTTATCTATCTAGGTCTTTGTACACAACAGATATGTATATTTTTTCATAACAGTTTAAATGTTAGCACTTACTGATTTCAATATAAATAAGTGGCCCTTTCTGAGTAAAAAAATACCATTAATAATAAGTATTTAACAAAATACGTGCGCAATATAAAATTCTAAATGGTACAAGCCGTTACAAGGGATCCTAAACTAGCTTATTGGACTTCCGCATTGCGGTCTTCGATTCGAGAAATGCAACGCAGTAATCAAAAGGAGACCGCGGTCTATTCTCTTCTATACCTATATTAGTACTAGCTGACTCGGCAAACGTTGTTTTGCCATATAAAATAAATGGAGATATAAACTATCCTATCTCTCAAGTTGGATCGAACTGCACATGGTGTGCGAATTTTATTATAATCGGTTAAGTGGTTTAGGAGTCCATTGAGGACAAACATTGTGACACGAGATTTATATATATTAGTATTTATTACATAGCTAAAAGACTTGCACACAATGTGCCATTTATAACCACAGTTTGCATATTTGGATCAATATGTCTATTATCTTTTTATTGCAATTCATTACACAGATGTCAGGCAGTTTCGTGTACAAAAGAATCGGAACACACATAAATCGTTGGTATCGCGAGGAGTGCTGTTCGGAATTTGGAATCCAGCCAGAGTCATAAAGAGCGACCGAGTCCGCGTGTACATTATGAGGACGCTGTCCTAAATTTCGAATCTAAGTTATTAAATATTTATTGAATGCAAATAATTTACGCAGCTACTCTTTAGTAAAGTTTGCGTGATGTGATCCGACGCAGGCGCGGAAAAAATGTCAGATCAGAACCACAGACAACAAACTAAATTAGAGATAGTCAAATAAAGAGAACGATGATTATTTTAGCTAATTGTATTTTTTTTAATTTTGGGTGTAATTACATGCTACTATTTTTTGTTATAGCTGTACGAGCGGACCGCATGCGAGGGGGGCGTAACAAGTTCGGCCCCATGTACAAACGGGATCGAGCCCGCAAACTGCAAATGATGAGACAAAGGCAAATCGCAGTACAGACGCTGCGCGGCTCACTCGGTGATGGTGGGCTCGTGCTCGGCTTCGGCTCGCCGTACGCCGCTGTGCCCGTCAAGCAGGAGATCCAGATCCCGCAGGTGTCGTCGCTGACGTCGTCACCGGAGTCTTCACCGGGGCCGGCGCTCTTGGGCGCGCAGCCGCAGCCGCCGCAGCCTCCGCCGCCGCCATCACACGACAAGTGGGAAACTCACTCTCCACACTCCGCGTCGCCCGACGCGTTCGCGTTCGACACGCCCGCCACCGCCACGCCATCCAGCACCGCCGAGGCGACGAGCACCGAAACCCTCCGAGTCTCACCTATGATACGTGAATTCGTGCAAACGATAGACGACCGCGAGTGGCAGAATTCGCTCTTCGGACTCCTACAGAGCCAAACCTATAATCAGTGTGAGGTCGATCTCTTTGAGTTAATGTGCAAAGTGCTGGACCAAAACTTATTTTCACAAGTTGACTGGGCGAGAAACACCGTGTTCTTTAAGTATTTAAAGGTGAATTTCCAGATAAGTATGATATCCTCTCCCGAATCCTTTGAACCCCCTCCTGGTGTACACCAAACTTGCTGGCGAATGTGACGCATTGCTGCTGAGCGTTGTTTATTGTTCTGTAGGAAATATTTGTAACGCTTTGCGAATGGTAATAGATATTTGCATATCACCAGAATATAATGGCAAACTATGATGTGATTGTGTGAGTAAGGGGCGCGTGTGACGCGGTGGCGCAATCGATACCCCGCACCGCCTACTCCGCGACACCAACTGGGTCAAGTTCCCACGACAAGCGTGCCGCCTGCCACTGCCGTCGCATATCCATTCTCTATAATACACACCGGCTACACTCTGCCGACGTACACTCATTTGACACTGTTGATAAATTATAAAACACCGAGTTATCTAATTCCGACACCCATTCCCACTCGTAATAAAATATACCAAGTGGTCATGATGAGAACGCAACAACAAGACAAAATCGACACGGTTAGTAAATTTGTATATTGTACTAAAAATGAATGGGAATATGTCGTGCGCTGCTTTAGTATGCGTGTCGGGCGCGCGGGAGTTCAGCAGGAGTCATTCGGTTAGGAGCGGGAACGGCCGAGGCGGTTGTGTGAAGTCGGGCGGCCGCACTGTGGTCGTCGTACGCTTACGCAAGAGCCGCAGTCGGTCACGTGGGCGCGCGACGTTGCCGTTCTGCATGCCATTCTCCGTCTCGCTCCCACCGACAGCCTCCACTCCACAACCAGCAATTTTTGTTTGTGCTAAAATGACGCGACTTATTTACGTTCCATTCTCAGAATTAGGACGACAGTGAACATAAATGATACTTGCAGATAGTTACACTGTTTACGGAAATCAAAAGTGAATGTTCTTTTATCTTTACTATTGGATATTGTCAAGTTACAAAGAGTCATAACGGTTTACTCATTGAATTTAAAAGTTTGATCGACTCCTAAACAAGGGCGGGAAGCCCTGGTAGGGGGTGTCGATGAACGCTAAGCTTTCTCCAGACGTATGTGATGTAACGGTGTGGGCGCGGGGCGGCAACGCTGCACTTTCGCCGCCGCACTTGACACACTGCCCGTGGCCGAGTTGCCGCGAGAAAGCACTTTTTACCGCGACGCGTAACCGCCAGTAACGGAGATAACGAGTTCTGTGGCCTTTCTTCGCTTTCTCTTATGTAATCATTATCTTACTACCAATTACGATTACTAGCATAACAGCGCAATGACCTCGCGGGCTGCCGATTTCAAATAACATTATTGAACGCATCTTTGTTGTATCTTACCAATATTGGTTAATGTATAATATCATATCAGCTTTTTTGACGAATAAGTCTTTAGGAAAATTAGACGGTTGTTCTGATGATAGATTCATTATTTTTTTGCCATTCTCTTTCACCACACCGATTCAGTCATCTGTGGTCTAGATATTAGCCAAGTCTTCGTTTCGACATAGTCTTATCAATAGCGACAACTAGTCATTCGAGAACCTTTTACGCTCTATATACTAATACATATTCAACATTTTATTTGAGTAGCAATTTAAACTGACCTAAATTGTGTCTATGTTATCTAACATGAAATATTAACCATTTTAAAATATTGCGTTGCGTATACGAATATAACTAAAAAAGTCATACCATGTTGGATATGAAAGGATTGTATATAACAAGTCCTATTCAGTAATAACTCTTCTACAGACTAAGGCAGTACCTATTAGGCAATCATTTTAGGTTTCATATGTATTGTTTATATTTGGTAGTTACCTAACCCAAATGAAGACTTATAAGTGGTAAACCTGGCAGTATTTAACCGTTACGTTGTCAATAATGTATAGTCATCATTGTTATGTAATTAGCTTTTTTTAAATGAGATCGGGTTCAGACTATTCAAAGTCCTGATACTATCCTGTTAAGTATGAAAAGTTTTAGGCTCGAAACATTGCCACAAATTGCACTACTTCGCACTGCCGACTACCAACTCGTTTCAAGATGGCCGCCTGAAGGGATTCGTCGTAGATTCAAAACGACGCAACTCACGCCTGCGCTTTACTGTTTTCTACTGTAGAATCATAAAAATAGAAATGTATCTAGTAAAATTAGCTCGTATTTATTTGAACTAGAATGTTGGAGCATCATATCATACTGAATAATTATTAATTAGAGATGTGAATGTACATAAAGCAATAAAATTGTACTTTTGTTTTAGATTCGACTGAAATAATGTCATTAAAAGCTTGTAGAGCATTGACAACATTCACTGAAGTTATCTAGATATTTAACAAATCGAGACATTTATTTTATTTCATTAACGTTATGTTAAGTTAATGTAAAGTTGAATGCCAGAAGTTAACATTATCGAATAAGAGATCGATTCATGAGATAGGATGGTTCGATTTCATCGGTCCGATCTCAATCCATCGCGTTGAGCAAGCTGCGATGTAGCAATGCCTTAGAGCTCTAAAATTCATTTGTAACATTTCGTAAACGGCAAATTTAACGCGCTCGAGCACCGCCCCGTGTTTTCTAATGCAACTCAATAAAATGTAGGTCACGGAACGACGTCGCCGGTTGCGACTGTCAGATAATGTTTTCATTACACAAATACACACACACACACACATATCACACCGTGGAAAATAGTCTTTTGATAAAGAAGTGTCGAACGTAATTCTAATTTTATAACACTAATTCAGTCCTCATTTCACAATTTGTTAAACGACGCACATTTTTAAATGTAACTTTTAAAAACAGCGGTGGCACGGCTTTTCTCTGGTGAGAACTATTTATTTTTGACATCACAAGTCACATAAAGTGTACTTTTACCGCCAATACACATCATAGTTAACATACCTCCTAAAGATTTCTAGCCACCATTCATACAATCGTTTATAACGCTTCCTTAAAAATATTCGCCCTGTTTGGCGAAATACGGATATCGGAGCAGTTGCCAATGGAATATTGTTAATTGCAAGCGAGCCTTATTGTAAGCGACCGTTGCAACTGCTTCTATATTCTTTAAGTCGTTAATGGTGGCTAAATATTGAGAAGTCCACATCGCAGAATATCAAGACATTTGGGCTCTACAAGTGTTGCAATGCGGTTGTCGTTTGTTACAGGTCGATGATCAGATGAAGCTATTGCAGCACTCGTGGTCCGACATGTTGGTCTTAGACCACCTCCACCAGAGAATGCACAATGGCCTGCCTGACGAAACTACCCTGCACAATGGGCAGAAATTTGATCTTCTATGTCTGGGTCTTCTGGGCGTGCCATCGCTTGCTGATCACTTCAATGAGCTGCAGAACAAATTAGCGGAGCTCAAGTTCGACGTTCCAGATTACATTTGCGTTAAATTCTTGCTTCTCCTTAATCCCGGTCAGTATTATTAATGTTATTATTATGTATATATTTTGACTCTTTATTTCTATAATGGCCCCGATGCGAATGATTTATATTATGTTGTTGTTGTTTTAATTGTACAAAATTAATGTTATTATACGGCACTGATTCATAAGTGCAGTAACTGGGCATATGTGTTGATTTGATTTTTAGGTTTTGAAGAGTTTGTTTGACGTTTCAGAAGTGAGAGGCATCGTAAACGTGAAGTGCGTCCGAGATGGTTATCAAACGGTCCAAGCTGCACTTCTCGACTATACTCTCACCTGTTATCCTACGATACAGGTCAGTAAATAAACAGTTTAAAGGCTCGTAATAAAACTTGCTCCGAGTGTGTTATTAAAATTTACATTTATATTGGATCTATGATCAACAATTATGTAGATATGTGATGCTAGTACTAACGCGGTGCCATTAATCCCAATAGACGCACACACGTGTACATTATAATATAACATCCTTTGGTGGCACACACTAAACGATACAATCGCAGTGTACTGTGTAAATGAGATAGCATGACAATTAGCAACAGCAAAAGCAAGATATACGTTGCGCTGCGTCGTTTGGATGTCGGAAGACTAATTGAACTGAGTAGATCTGTGGTGCCATTTCCGAGCGCAAGAAACCCATCTACGTCATCCTTAATAGATATCGATGTATTAGATAGTGTTTATTATTGTAATACTTGACAAGATTTATTGGCTTAAAAGAAAAAGCAAACTACATACTAAGGCAGTAGTATTCGTCGCTTAAATGTGTATGGTATGTGTTACAAAAGCTAGTAAAATAAACAAAAAAATACGGTACGGAATAAAGTTATCACTACAGACTCGCGCAAGTGAATAATATAATTATAATTTAATCATATTAACGGTAACTGTTGGTAGGGCGGGCCATAACATATATGGTATCACACTCCTTACGTTACCCACTTTTCGCCTTAACTGCCTGGTAACATGGCTACCTGTTATATGTTATAAATAATATAACAATATATTAAATCAATGTATCATCTTTACTATTTCAGGACAAGTTCGGAAAATTAGTGATGGTCGTCCCTGAGATCCACGCCCTCGCGGCGCGGGGGGAGGAGCACCTGTACCAGCGGCATTGCGCCGGTCAAGCGCCGACGCAGACCCTGCTTATGGAAATGTTGCACGCTAAGCGCAAGTAAGTCCGCATGCATATTGTATTCTTAAATAACATGTCTTGTAGTAGTTTGCCATTTAATTACTTACCGATTTTCTATTCCCGTATGTAATGGTTTTGTTCTAACTCATTGTATCGTTTTGGTCATCCTTTCATATATACTTAACCTGATTCTGAATTTTGCTAGCATATTTGATAAGATATGGGAAATATATTCATATGCCTGAAGGCTTACATCCTGCTATTTAAGCGGATAAATGCAGCATATGTCTCGTTCTAGGCCGAACGGAGGTGAAATGGTTAACCGGAATGCCGAGCACACGTCGACCCTAGACAGACTGTATGTTATTCTATATCATATGCTATATGTATAACATTAATGTTTCATTTATATTATGCAATCATACTCAGTAGTGTAGGCAAGGCTAATAATGTTGGAGGCTGTTTTATCACAAAAAATCGTGTTTATTTGTGCTCTCTTTCTCTCTCCTGAGTTTATATAAAAATCGCAGGATCTTCTTTGGATCAACGTGGTCGGCTAAAGCTCATCTTCTTGACCCATAATTTTCTTTACTTTTTCTATTTTTTATTCCCGGTGATATGTTGTCTAAAATGCTTGTTCATCTTACGGCAAAAAGAATTACGTATTATTCGTGAGTTCTTATCTCATTTCGTTTTAAACTCCTCGGACAGATGGTTTCACAAGGTTGGCACAACTATAAAGTTCCATTGTGGGTAGGCAGCCCTAAAACGGCTATACATTCAGTTTAGTCAGGTTTGTGTACGGGGAGTCGTTTCATTTTCGCACGTGCCAATCTATGCCTCGCTATAAAAAAAATGTTATTCTTAAATCATTATCATACGTTACCTCACACATGGTCATGAAATAAAGTGACCCCATTCGTTACTAACTGGATTCTCGTGATCGGGCATTTCCCATATAACGATGAAACACGACTTATTAATTGATAAAATGCATTCATATTTTGGCGATAAGAAGCATAATTTAATAATATCGTCCTAGCTATGTGTCAACGTTGAACATAGTTTACAAACGATTCAATGAGGTATTATAAAAAATACTATTTCATAGTGGGACTATATTCTAATCAATTCAAGGAATTCCAATGCTTTTTGTGTTTATACAATACACCACAGATTATTCTAAATCATTCGGAATATATACTGTTCATTCATAATAAACAAACAAAACAAGTGTATTATGTAATGTTTATCTGTTTGAGCATCACGCGATCCATATTGTATATAGGTTTCACTAATCAATATGAAATGGTTAGCCTTAAACACTGGTTACTTACTAATCATAATATGACCGATGGGGGTGAAGATGCAGAGAAAAAGCCATGATCGCGCAGGCGGAGCTGCGGGAAATGCTAGTTCTAAATATACGCAAACAGAGCACCACGAGCTTTAGATAAGAAAAGAGATATTGCCGTTCCAACAATGTTAGCTTTAGGTGAATTAGCAATTGCACAACACTAGCACGAAACAAAAACCAATAGTGTGACATTTTCAGCCACTAAGGGAAATATTGAGGAAGATAGGCGCCATACATGGTATTTATTTGTCCATTAAGAAATCGGCCTGATACATTGTTAGTAGTACGCGCGACTAGATTTTTACTTATCCCGGGATAAAATATATTAAGTATATGCTATAAAAATATTAATTGTGCGGACATAACCAAGATACAGTCTTATTGTGTATAACAGATTCATATTAAAGATAAATACCATAATTATAAAGACTACAAACTAGAAATTGGGCACGTTTTGGTTTACTGTTTTAAGACCAACTCGTACACAAAATATTTGAATTGCAGACCGTGGCCGTAGTGCCGCGGTCGTGGTCAGCAGCCGTATTGCTTACCAACTTTTTTTTTACAAAGCTAACATTCCAAACATTTCTGGCGCGTGTTTTCCTCTAAACCATATTTATCTTTACTTAACGGATTTAGTTAACAATCTTGCCACGTCTTTTTAATTTAATTTGTCATCCCAAAATAATTAAAAGATGTTTTAATTAAAATTTTACATATTGATTAATAATTTTTAACCCATTTTCGTGTGAGGTACTAGTAATTATATTTTCTAAACAGGTATTTAAAAAAATATCATTAAAAGATCTACCAGGATTGTTTACTAAATCCGTAAAGTAAGGAAAAATGAGGTATAAGTATGTAGCCTTCGGTCCTGCCAGCAAGCATATCGCTTTTTAAAAAGGATCTTTAGTTGAAGTGGTTAAGATTAGAATATTCATGGTATACGGGCTCACTTCATTTATAAAGTGGATTTTCTTTTATCATGCGCCTCACTTTTGAATTCATTATTATGGGGTTAAGAATTATTTATTTTTTTATCATTCGTTTATCCTCGACAAAAAAATATCACAGAAACAAATCACGATATTGGACTAAGTATCTTTACCTAAGCCTGATATGATAATCAATATTTTCATATATCTTTCACACAATAGCTTGCCGTTTTGTAATGACATAAATTATATTCGATCTCTTTGTATGTGAATAATTAACGTAAATCATAAATTTATATTCGTTTTAAGACTAGAATTTCATAGAAAATAGAGCATAAGCATGACACCGATTTGAATATTTACCAAACTCTGTGGGTATTTGCGGCAAATGCAAGTGGACTCGAAGGTGACCATAGAGTAATGAAATCTGAGATATCAAAAAGTTCAAGTACGTGTCTTTAATTTACAATAATTGTTATAATTACGCGTTCCCACCGATTATATCGTGAAACAACTCAAGCGCGATTAACATGTACACAAAATGAACGTTTTCGGAGCCTTTTCGTTAATTCATCAGTTATACGCGACTGGTTGTTGTGACCAATGTTTGAATATGGTTATGATGGGGATGAAACGTTTTATTGCTTTAACTATAGCTTGTAGCTTTATTTTATTGCTTTAACTATAGCTTGTAGCTTTATTTTATTCACTGTCGATAAAATTATAAATAGGCACATTTTATCTTAGCTAGAGCTATGAAAATTGTTCGCAAAATCCTTAATGTAATCGATTAAGAACGTGTATCATGAAGAACTTCTAACCAGTATCTAGAACACAAGCTTTTTACGCATCGTTTCGGTAACGTCAGGTCTTCCATCCCCCCTCTTACACCACAGATTTTAAAAATAAGTATGACAGTGACAGCATGTTTTCTCGTTGACGTTACGATAATATTAGAAGTTCCTGCCTTACCCTTCAATTCTTTCGCGTTATACGTAGTTCTCATGTATCAACCGTAATATAATGCATACGTTAATTACTTTTTTTGCTTATTGAACACTATGTAGAACATAATTATAGAGGATGGTCTCTAAGCAGACACAACCATGAATACTCTAGATCGTTATTGTGACTAACACATATAATTTATTCTAAATTTCACTTTCTATTTCATCGAGCACAGCTTGGCAGTAGTTAGACATGTTTCACAAAGATATTTCTCAAAATAATGTATGGGGCCAAAGCAGAATAGATTATTACGTTACATAATCCAATGTAATAAGCGAAGTAGGTACATGTACATAATATGTGTACAATATAAGAAATTGCTCTGTGTATCAGGTGCGGATTCCTGCCAAGCGACGCGATTGAGCCACAATCGCCAATATAGAGTAAGCATTAACGCAATACCGTTCACTACCGAGACCATCCTCGCACTTCCACTACTTGCACGTTTTTAGAACAAAATATTAAACTATGATGCTGGCACGTTTCACAACAGAATACATAATATATTTTTTATTTCACTTATTTGCGTATCAGCTATTGTCATGTAAGTTTGTGAGAAAAATAAACTCATATCAATGACATATAAAAGAAGATCGAAAATTTAACTCGAAAGTTCGGACGATTATTGGACATGAGTAACCGAGTTAGCGATTAGAGTCAATAAAAAATATTACAAAAAAACTAATCATTTTTTTTAATGCGCTATGCAAGTTGTCGGAACAACTTAATTCTGCGTTCATGTTTGAGCACCTAACGGGCTATGCGAGTTGTCGAGACGACTTAATTCTGCTCCCATGGTTGAACACTGGGCGAATACGACGCCATTCAGCTGTGAAAACCACCGTGAAACTGTTTAAATTTTAATTATTAATTCAGTTTTCAGATATTATGGCTCCGCCGTCTTTAATATGATTTCGCAAAATGTCGTAAAACTGTTATACTACATAAAAAAACAATTTAATGGAATCAATGATAAATCAAATATTGATGCGATTGAAAGTCACCAAGTTATTAGATCCTGGAGTAGTTAGTTGTTAATCGTTGTTTTGTATAGTTATTACTCATGACCATATTTACGATGACGCGCATTAACTTTTTTAAGCCCATATCGAAAAAAAGAGAACGGATAATTACATGAAGACTATAAGAAGTTCACATTTACTTTTCACACTAATTTTGCTTTGGCACCGTCTTTTATTTTAGGTGAATGTCTTTTTTTGCACGCCAGTGTATTTAAGAAGCTTTTTATATGTAGTTATAATTTCAGCTCTATTAAAATTTTATTTTACAGTTTACTAAGCTAGTAAGAACATTGCATAAGGGTGTTACAATCCTAGTATGGCCAGCATGCGAAAAGGAATAATTTCGTGCAATCATTTTACTAGTTCAGTAGTACACAACGCTGTCTGCAAAGTAATATTTTATTTGCTTACTCCAATATTAATGATTGGTATAATGTGTTTATGTATGTTTGGCCAGTAAATTATATTTTATGTGGTGGTCTCTCTATTTCCAGATCTTGAAGTCCCAGTGATAAGTAAGACGAAGACCGCATAGGCGCCAAGCGCTACCGACACCACATCAATTAGTGTATACAACAAACATTACTTATTAGATAGTTTTAGTTTGTAACTTGGTGTGTGATTAAATTTATTAAGTTATTGCGCCGAGCGCCGGCCGGCGGTGCCGCGCGTGCCTAGTCCGATACAGATAAAACAAATATTTATCTACCTGTTGTCTGTAAAATAATATACAAATATTATACACCAGTCTTGTGTAGCTATGGTTAATTTATTTAGCAGTCTATATCGTGTTACTACAAAATTGAGTAAGTACATAATATAAACTAAAATAGGTTCTCTTTAACTCCGGTGCGTAAGTAAAAGGGAAATATTACGATACATATTTTAGGAAAGCGTCTGTGATTATAAACGAAGAAATTTGAAAACCGTTTTTAATGTTAGTTGAGATGATCATTTGATGTATAATATTATGATAATGGTTGGCTGTATGGAGTATGTACCTACAGTGCGTAGTGAGTGCAACGCGTTGGGGGCGCGTTCGCGAGGTGCGCCTGGCGAAGCCCGCCTTTCAATTTTAATGTTACTTATTAAATTTACGGTTCATTTTCTTTTTAAGACTTTTAAGCACTTTACAATCGAATGTATAATTAATTCTTCACTAATATCGTTTACAATTTGTGTTATAGCTTGCATGTCCCGCGGTGTTATTTCATTTGGTTCATGAGGGGTGTGTGGAATATTGTGATTGGTGTGAAAATTAATTAAGCTTACATATTTCTACATTTTATCAGGTGTTAATATTTGGTAACAAATTGTATATGGATATTTTCATAAATAGTAAAAATCTATATAATCATTCTCAAATTGAATCATGTTTAAAATATACAATTGTTCCCTAAAGATATTTATCTGAGTGTTTTTAAAATTAATCAAATTGTTTTTATTGGCCATACCAGTACAAAATCAAAATATTATATTCTCCTTGTAAATAGCATATTAGCACTCACAGTGATTTACTCTACTTATAGTGTAATTATGTAAAATATTCCTCAACATACGTGCAAGAAGCCTTAAAAATCATAGATTTTTTAAAAGATATGGGTACTAGCGTCTACCGGCTCAGGCCGAGGAAGATGATGTATTTTTATATAAAACATATTGTTCTTAATTAACATATATAATATGTTAACTGAAAGTACATGATTTCGTATTTTTCTAACAGATAATATAGTTGAGTACGCAAAAGTGTAATGGTCTACTTTTAAAGTGGAAGTGATTACACATATAATATTGAATAAATGTTATCAATGTTAAACTGACATAACGACGTTACAAATTTGATTTGACAACGTTTTATTGTTATAATGGAGTCAATTTGATGGTAGACGAAACCGCATACTACAGTAGTCTCCTACGACTGAAAACCACCTGCTCTCCCATCGAGGAGGCAAGATGCGATCTGTGGGGGGTACTACTCGTCACCTTGGCTACCGTTTGTACTGTAACGAATGTTTTAATTATTACAATGTGATTTGACGGTTTGTGTTAAAAGTGAATGTTTATATTCAAATGATTAGTTTATGTAATATCATAGCACCAAGTGCGAATGTGTAGGTAGTAGGCTGCATCAACGAGTTATGAGTGATCATTGTTTCATTAATTTGGCTTAGTGTTGTTTTTTTAACTAAGCTTGTTAATATGTACAAAATTATAGCACCATGTTATGTCTATTATACCGTCCAGTGAACACAGAAACAGTAATTTTATTGTAAGGTAATCATTTTGCTAACTCATTATGTCGAATGGTAGACGAATATTACGTTCAACAGACGTGAATGCTAGATGGAGAACGACCGTGGTATCTGACAATAGAATGGAATATACTCGGATTAGATGCGCTATGAATAATAAACAACTTATGTAAAAAATGTTCCTTAAAGTGTTGTTGTGGTACAATTTTTTTAAATACTTATACAAAAGTAGTTCAGAAATTTCTTTGAGCACAGCGTATTTTCTTCCCATGAACACGATTTACAACTATCACAATCACTTCTAAGTTGTCGGTATTTATATCTACGGGATTGTATTTCGACTCCATTTTTTCTATTAAAATAGTAAGTAAATTGGTAGATCACAAAATGAAGCTGCGATACTTATAGATAGATTTCATTTGGAATAAGGACATTTATTAATTTAATAAGCTATATCGATTTTATAACATTAATTAATGTATTTGTACGTATTATTTACTTGTGATCGTTTCGAGTCCTTAGTCCGAAGGAATCTACACTAGTGTAACGTAGAATCCGCGCCGCTGGGGTATCGCCGCCACGGCCCATTGAGAGAGATCATTCAAGGTTCTCACAGCTTCACACTTAGACGCTTTATCAAAAGCAAAGCTGATCTGTGATGGTATGACATAGTTAGGTACATTAGGCGGTGTGAGTTACATTTCGCTTCTATTTTAGGGGGCACTTCTGTGACCTATTTTAATATCACCCGTTTGTCCATTGCAGCTTTAAAATATACTTCGTTTAGCGACCGGGCCGTAGTGTTGACAGCTGGTAAAACTAACATTTTTAGTATCATATTAGGCAAGCATCATACGTAACACTAGCACAATTAGTGGGGAAGCCGTTTATACCTCAACGAGTGGTTCTTTGTATTAGATACGTGAATTATTTTTACCAAACACGTTACCATATTACATACATTAGTATTGTACGTCATTTAAACGCAAAATATTTGCTGAAATACAGTATTATTTTATAGTTGTATTATCTATACTAGATTCACGAATCTAATATGAGGAATCGCGCTATGATGCCTCGAAATTAACAACTAATTGCATACATTGTGTAACTTTACATAATAATTATATATTTGTATATATGGGGTGAATTTTTCAAATGTGAGTGGATGACCAAATCTTATAATAGGGAAAATTGCTTAAAGGTTTTTCACTAGATTCCGATTTGGCCACACACGCACACTTGAAAAATTCACCCCATATATTGTATGTGTCTTTACTTATCTACTTACAATAACAAATGAAATATTTGAATTTATACTTAGTATATAGTTATGTATGATACTTACACCATCCACGAATTGCGTCAAAAGTTATTGATAAATATGTCAATATATTATGGATGTTTTGTAGAAAGTTGATGCGATGTATGCATAAGTTACGTGGACTCGTTCGTCAGCAGTCTCGGCCCCGCACGCCCAGCGCGCTCGTCGTCATTCCGAGTACCCGGCCGATATAGTTACAACCGTTCTGCACGGATTAAAATTATATACTTGGTAGCTTCCACTCGATACAACAAACAGTCCAATATTAAGGTGCCAGTGTTCATAATTATTATACTATTGATGTTCTGGTGTGTCTGTATCTCATCTATTGTCATTCGCTTCGCATTACATGTAATCAGTGACCATTTTCATTTTAATTATTTAATTGATTTGAATATAATTATATAAAAATAACTATTCTATAAAATCTAAACCTACTATTTACGTTTAAGATTAGTTGTAATATACGGCATAAAGTTATATTTTAAGTAATATCTATATTTATAAATTAAAATGATAAGTATTTTAACGTTTAAGATACACGATGAGTGTTCTATGTAAATGTAAATTTTGAGTTCAATTAGATTGTAAGGAATAGGTAGGTATATGTTATTATAATAGCAACTGCGCAGGGCCGGCGAGGCGCCGCCGCCGCCGCCGAGGCCGCGAGGCGCGCGGCGCGGCCGCGGCGGCGCCGCCGACTTGACTCGGGCACTGTTATTTCGCTCAGATTCGCTCGCGCAGCGTAACGTATCTTCATCCTAAGTTACATAGATAGCCGTGGGCACGATATAAAGAGCGTGTCTCGTAGCGGTGTTCGCTTCGTTCGGTTCACGCATTAGCTTCATTTCACCATCACATGCTTCACTCGAGGGTAAGGGAAGTGCGCTAGGTCGCCGAGGTGGGAGGGTATGTACGCGTCGCACACATTCCAAAATATCGCTAAACGTAACGCTAAGTGACGCGCGTAGACGAGAGCGATGCAATTTGTAAGTTTGTACCACTTTGTTGTTCATTAACGATAAGTTAGGATTAATCTCAGTCGATGTTGTTTAACTTTAGTCTGTGTATAGTATTCTTGTGGGTTAAGTTTATGTGAGGATGTGAATTTGAGCGAATCGACAGGCCTCAGCCTGAAGGGTTCATAGTAGTTGTAATCTTAAGTACCTAAACGATTATTTCTGTTGCAACTAAATTTATTTCGCGCGCCGTGTTAGTTTTATTACATCAATTGTACATATAGATAGGCGAGTATAAAGAGTTTTCATTCATCTTAAATGGTTATTGTTGAATCTGAAAACACAGGGCTGGCATATACCGCTCCGCAATATAGCATTGCTGTTGATAAAATGAAATATATTTTTATCTGACGTATGGCTATTGATGTGTTGCTGTTTTTAGAAAACGGTTCGGTTGCGAGTCGGGAAGCGGGGTACGTAGGAAGGGTGACTAGTTGCGCGCGCGCCTCTTGCCCACCGCGAGCCGTCGCGTACGGAGCGCCCAGCGCCGCCGGATTACAGCCCTCGCATCTCGGTTCACTGACCGTTGCAATACTTACCAACTAATCATCACTCAACATTGTTCAGCCGCGAAGGCTTGTTATGAGGCTGCTCCTATTTTAACTGAACGATCACATGTTAATCTTAGCCGTTCATAAAACACTTACTACACCACATCACTGTTAACATCACTTATTCGTATTAAATATTTTTGTAAATGACAATATACTATGTACGATAAAGTATGGATAATTTACGATGTTATTTAACTATTCTATTAAGGTTTAATTGACAACAATGTATACAGGCGTTGGATAGCGGCGGAGCACGCACGACACACTACAACTTCCCTGAAGTTCAGTTAGAGTGTGGAGCAACCGGCATTAGCTAGCACGGCCACATTATAATAATATGTACCGTGTCATTACCTCACATTTACGTCTTTTATACATTATAAAGTAAATAGTTATTGTTGTCGCTAAATCTTTGAACTTATTTTTAATGTCAATATAGTTTAGATAGAGGTGTCATTAAGTTTTAAAACTGTAAACACAATGATCTATTTTAGATGGCAACATAGATGCATGTGAGGCGGTGTAAGATGTCGGCCAAACATCGTCAGTGTATTTATTTAAATGATGATTAAATAAATATTGTGAGACGCACGTACGCGCAGGCGGCGAGGGCAGCGCTCGCGCCGCCCGCGCCGCCCGTTCTTGTAGAAATAAATGATATTTTCGTTTAAGTAATGGTCATTTTATTTTGTATACTATTAAGATTTTTAACCCACCATACAGCAAAAGGGACAGCAGCATAATTAAACCCACTGAAATGCCGTCTAATAGCCCTAAAGAAAAGGTTTATATACGTATTTTAGTTAAAAATATAATTCCTTATTCCAATTTGAAACATACCGGCGAAACATCCATCAAATATGTCATGGCGCCAAAATGAGGACAATATTAAACCAGAGAATACACAAATAATGGATGTTGAGCCTCAAACTGGTGTGAATTTTACGCCATGTTCTGCAACTGCACCCTAATTTATAGACTTACTACGGCGGCGTACGAAACTTTATCAAAAAATCTGTATTTTTGGTTTTTACACAACCAAATTACGAGCGTTGTATTATAGATTGTAATTTGTTATAACTCCAATTTTCAGTGTATCATTGCTATTGTTGAGTATCTACAACCGTATTGTTTGTATACATTTTGGTTGCGTGTCCATGGGATCATAGCACCTGTGAATTTTACCGTTTTCTAGATACATCGGTGTTTTTTTTCAATTTGCCAAACTTAGTGAACCGATTATAATTATTAAAAAAGCTGACACCATTTGTGACGCAGTTGCTGACGCTGATGATGTATATTCCATTCGGCAATAAACTAATATTTACTTACTACGTTACCAGGCAGGTACTACACTAGCTATTACCAACAAATACTACTTAGGGAGCCATATGGCCGACTCTCATATCACATCACAAAATGGTTTTTGTATACTTACAGAACAAAAATATTTTACTGTAAATACTATCCCAATACAGAGGACTGTTCAAAACAGCTTTTAAATAACAATCATTTATTAATATAAAAAACACTACAAACTACCAACTGAATTAATAACAAATGTACATACATAATATGAACAATTAATAATTCTATATTATATACTTATAAACAGTATTTTACCTAAGGTTGCATCCTTAGGGATCCGTCCAGGCGTATCGTCTCACCGTTGAGCATCGGGTTCTGGATAACACTTTGCACGAGCAATGCGAATTCTTCAGGATGCCCGAGCCTCGATGGGAAGGGCACTGTCGCTTCGAGGCTTTTGATAGCCGGTTCTGGTAACTTCTTCATCATCGGTGTACGGAACAAACCTACAGAAAAGATATATCACACTAATATTATAAATGTGAAAGTTTGGATGGATGGATGTTTGTTACTCAATCACGCCAGAACACCTGAACAGATTTAGATGAAATTTGGCACAGAGATAGATTATAGTCTGGAATAGCACATAGGCTATTTTTTATCCCGGTAAAAAGGGCATACTTTATAATCGCGGGTAACACCGCGGGGCGCAGCTAGTATGTACATAAAAGCGTAATACCACTGATTTCTCCTTATGTACAGGGCTAATTCCAAATCATAGGCAATATTAAGTCCAAGAATCCGATTACTTTAAGAGAAAAAAAATACAATATGAAGAATAATAATCAATTTTCGTGCAGTGTGCGCGAAGTTGCGGGCAAAGCTAGAAAATATATATTAAATGATTATGATCATCTCATAAACAATGTGTGCTGTTATTATAGCTAGATTATAAAAAATATATCATGTAGATTATAAATAATTTACCAGGAGCTATGGTCACAACCCTGATGCCTTGCTTAGCGAGGTCTCTTGCGATGGGCAACGTCATACCCACGATACCGGCTTTGGAAGCAGAGTATGCGGCTTGACCAATCTGAAATAACAACATTCACATTGGGTGTGAACTGTTTTTTGGCGAAAATAAAATTATATCGCCAGACGAACACCAACTATACGGTCCCACACTAAGCAACGCTTGCATTATGGGTACCGTACAATGCACTGAGGGCGAACTCAGTATATAATACCTATATATATATATTAAACATCCATGAGTCGGGTACATTCGTGCTCATCACACAAAGTTTGTGTCTACCAGGATTCGAACCCGAGACCCTCGGTACAGAAAGCAGCGTCACTACCAACTGCGCTAATCAAGTCGACAAGGCCATTTTAGAGATAGATAGATACATAACTCTTTATTGCACATCGATTTCAGTAACATTTTAATTACTTTTATGGCCTAACATATCGTAAGGGTTCATACAATATAAACAAAATAATAGGTCCTTGCATTTTCAACCCATGTTTCGTCTAAGTACATAGATATACATATAATTGACAGTATTTTTTTTTAAACCTACTACATATTAACAGGCTTTTAATTTAGTTTAATATATAAAAATTCTAGATATAACTTCTAGATATCGTCATTTACGCACTTATCGCGCATTATTGCCTTATCAGTTTCAATAAACATATTTTTCCTATCAAGTTTTTAGGTCATTCCTATATGTTGATTGATTTCATGCACCGATGTATCATGTTAAACACGTGGGGTACAAATCCATTTTTGTAATCGCAGTTTTATATAGCGAACAAAGATAATAAGTAATACTGACGTATATTATACTCACCTACCAAATCGATTTGTTTACCAAAATCTAGTTGGAAATCTACATTATAATATAAAGTTTAACAAAAATAGTGTAAAATATTTTAACAGATGAATCATTAAGTTATATGGATCACGTTGATGTATAAAATAATTGTGTAAATGATGATTGATTTTTTTAAACAAGACGTACCAGTAGCGTTTGGCCGTACGCTAAATACAAGTATGTTATTTTTTTGGAAATGTTAACTTTATAACCTACTGTTGGCCCGGTTAAAAATATTTAACACTATTATTGTTACACCTTATATAATAATACTATAACATTTTCATGTTATATGTATGTACATGCTGAGTAAATCTATTAAAAATGGACCTTAGACATCAATATTCAGAAGAAAAGTTCATTTTTATGCCTGTTTGAATTGACTCACACATGGGGGACTATTTTGGAGAAGCCTTTTTGTGTAGATTCAAAAAATTAAGTTACCTGTCCATCGTATGCAGCAACGCTGGCCGTGTTTACAATGACGCCGCGCTGGCCATCCGCGTCGGGTGCGTTTTTGCCAATTAGGCCCGCAGCCAGTCGAATAACATTGAACGTACCTATTAAATTAACCTGAAAACATAATAGAACGGTTACTCACGAGTTTTGTATTACATGGCTATACATAGAAATGTAATTGTTATAGGTAAAACGACATATTTGTATTGGGTTCCCACGGACGGCTCTGCGTCGTCATCACGCGCCTCGTGAACGGGCCGTGGGAAAGGTGACACCCGACACAGCGGCGTTACATTCGCAAAGACAGGCAAGCACAATGCGGTCCATAAAGTCCGGCTGGGAACTCACCAAGTCACCATCAAACTCCCTCCGAACAAGAAAACTTCATATAAATTACAAATATTATTAATGCAAATAAAAAATAATGCAAACCTCAATTGTTTTCTGGAATAGTTGCAAATCAAATGGTTGATTCTTTTTGAAGTTGTAAATCCTGGCTGCTGTGCCAATGCCCGCACAGTTCACTACAACATCTAGACGGCCAAACTTATCAACAGTTGTTTGCAAGGCATTCTTGACATCTTGTTCTGAAGCAACCTGAAATTAAAATATAAGAAAGCTTTTAAAAACAACACATTTTGAGCACAGACTTGTTAGAATATTCAGACACCATACGGCGTGCACCACAAGTGAAGGCTAAAAGTCTGTGAACATGTAAACACACACACACACACATTTAAAAAATAAAACTATGTCCAGAACTTCTTCTTAGTAAATGGTCCCCATTTACTAGGTAACAAGTTTGGTATGTAGCAACATTTACCACACAAATGAATAGAAAAAGTGGCTTCACTTTGCTAGTGGCATCTTTACATCTGAATTTCTAAACAAGTCTGTGATTTGGTGGGTATTTTAACATTTGTTAGTTTCCATACAATCTGTAAACTGAAAGTAGGTATATAGGGTGATTCATCAACACCAGTCCATTGCAGGAAAGATAACATAGATTTTTAGCAAAACTATACAGCTCATGAATCACACTCGTAATTTATTTCATTAATTTATTTTTTTATTGTATGGCCTGTAAGGAGTAATGTTGCTATGGGACTTTGTATTTAGAACTAAATGAGCACAATTACAGTATACTAGTTGTTTTTGTTCACAAAAGCCAAAAAAGCACTTATGAATTGTCAGAAGTTACCATTGCATCAGAATATTAGTTCCATTGAGAAGAGCCAGCAAGAAACTCAATGGTTACTCTTTAAAACATTATCCTCCCTCTTGCGGGTAAAAACAGGTTTGTATGAGAACATTCACAGGAACATGTGAGCAGTTACTACAGCACATACAGTATGTAAGCTGTATGTGATCAGCTGAATTAGGGTCGACTAGAAAGGGTTAGGTACTGTATTCGTCCATTATGTCCATTTAGTAAAGGCCTACAAAAGGTGCTGAATAATCAGCTTTATCAACCATTTCATGAACAGTCTCCCATGTCTAGAGAAGATAGTAAGTACTCTATGTAGTGTATAGCTATCCTCAATCTAATGTGCTTAAGTTAGAAGTAAGATGAGGTGAAGAATTAGAAAGTAAACATTACATGCTACAAGTTTTTTTTAATTTTTCAGTTTGTATTTACATTGGCTATACAAACAGTAATATAATTATGGTATTTGCTGATTTTTAAATGGAGCAACTTCAGTTTGCCTTTTTCTATCCAACTGATATAATAAATTCGAAAGTGTGTTTGTTTGCATGGTTTATCTGGATCACATGGATGTAGTCTTTGCTCTGCCATAATATAAATATAGGACATGGTATATCCTTGAAAATAATTCATGTTTTTTTTTATTCACTTTTTTTTTCATAAAGATAGACACTAAGAGAGACATCAAATATTAAGATAATAAAGTAAGTTTGAAGTAAATATTCATTACAAAATACACTATACTCACATCAACGGGTACAAAAGTGACATTTTCTTTTAATTGCTTGGCTAAATCTTGTCCTGAGCTGTTTGGCAAATCACAAATCACCACTCTGCCACCTTGTCTCAACAACTGTTCCACAGTTGCTTGCCCTAGCCCAGAAGCACCTCCCGTCACCAAACCAACTAGACCCTTTGTTAACAAATATAAATAGTTTCAATTAAATTTATAGTGTTTTGATAACTGTGCTGGCTGGCTTTCTAAATTATTGTTGTTTCCCAAAGAATTAGGGTTTATAATGCTCCACAGCCAGGTATGGATCCCGTTAGGTTCTCTCAGACATGCAGGTCACCCCACACTGTTTGCCCACGGCAATTAGCAAGTGATAACCATTATTCATCCATTGAGTTGATGGCGCAAATATTCCTCCTTAGACAATTCTACTGGCCTAGTAGGTATTTTGCCATCCTTATAACCAGTACTGTTAATTATTAATGATTCAAGTAAACCTAAGGTCATGGCACAAACCAACTAACCTTACAAAAGTGTGTTGATAAGATATAGTTATCGATATGTAGTACCTACCTAAGAGTTTAATGTACTTACTTACTATTCAGTATATACTTAGGTAGGTAGAGGTTCCTAGATAAAGTTGACGCAAATTGATTTCTTCAAGTTTTAATTTATTTACGTTTGGGAATTTCTTTACCATTGGGCACTTACCTTGAACATTTTTAAATCACAGTTTTACTGTAGCTATTTAGAATTGATAACAAGTATATCTCCAAAAGTTTTTGCCTTTTCTTTGCGCACCCGAATAAACGTTGAAAAAATATACAACTTATCTGTGAAAAAAACTTCGGTTCAAAGTTTAAACGAACGAGTGAGTGAGATAGTTACACATTTTTTTAAATTGTTTTACTGTTCTTGGTACTAGCCCTTTGACGCCTATGAGAGAGTTACATCAATATACATAAAAGCAGATCTTAGATCAATACATATAGATTACAATAATCAATTAAAATATCACACTACTTGTATGATATAACTATTACACGTCGCAGCGTGACCGCACATGGTAGTTTGACCATTGTGTGTTCATAAACGTGCACAAGTGAAGGAAATTGAAATAAAGCAGTTTAACTTGACTTTTCAAGTTCTCCTAATTTGTCTGGTAATTTTTTAGTAAAGTATCCACAGATTTACTGATAGGGGTAAGCGATTCATTTCATAATCATCATCAACATCATCATTATCATCAGAGGTACTTTTAGTTTTATAACAATTATTATAGATATAACAATATCAATATAACAATTATGAAAGAAGCTGCTCTAGATAGAGACAGGTGGAAAGAGCTTCATCAGCTACACCGACAAGGGTCTAACCCTTAAATTAGAAGAAGAAGATTATAATATACTCGATACTGGCAAAAAATGCACTATATTGTAGCCGATTGCCAACCTAAAAAAAAAGAACTAGCTACGCCATCACTAGTCGTAGTCACTAGTGTTACCCCCTCCCGGTGTAACCCCTTGCCCTGCCTATCCATCCTCCCATTCTCCTCCGGAGAAATCAGAATAGAGGCAACGCAGGCGGGTAAATTCGCCCGAAAAGAAAGAGGGCGTACAAACTTTTGGTTCGGATCGTATACTGTGACCTAGGTACCTTAGCACTCTGTCCGTTTAAACCTTGCAGTTTTAGTAACATAAATGTGAAAGACACCGTTTTGTCCATGTTAAAATTGTATTCGGAGTGTCCAGCGTAGACATTAGGGCTTTTTAGCAGCAATCATTATTATGACATGACAGAAAGTCAAATCGTCATTTTGTTCGTCAAGAGTCAAAGAAGAGTAAAAAAAATAGCTATTGGTCGTAATGCTGTTAATAATATTCCTTTTGCGGAACACCTTGGGATAGTTCACGGGCTAGCTGCAGTGTTGTGAGTTGTGAAGTCTCATTTTGTGGGTCATAGTAGAGATTAGAGAGATTGTAGGCTGTTATTTCGGAATGTGGTACAATCAGACCGTGTTATGAATGAGGAGGCACTGTTGGCGAGGGCTTCCGAGGAGCGGGAGCGCATCTTTCAAAGATACGAGAGAGGACGAGAGAATCTCGTCGGTCAAATTGATCCCTGGGAGGACCCTGAATTCGAAGAGTACCATAAAACAGATAGGTAAGACATAGCCTAATTTATTCTATAGCCATTAACATTATTTTATTATACAGATTTCTTAATTACTATGCTTTTGTATCTTTATTTGTCACAAATTCAATTAAAATATCAATCTGTAGAAATGCTGTGCAATTAGTTTTATAATTAGGTTGTTTGCTTGCCACCACAATGATGGTCTCATTTCTATGTTTGTAGTTGGTGATGTATTAATAATTGTACTTTACAGTTTTCCTATTATGAATCAGTAACATACAATAATGTACATGTATGATGGTAAAAATATATTTTTTATGTATTAGGTAGATTGCCTTGCGTGCTCTCAGTTTTTGAAATTGATAATATTAATTGGTTGTTTCAATGTCAATAGTTTGAATAATGTTTCTGTGGCTGTGCCGAGGTTGTTTCTCATCTTCCTGTTTTGCTAATGTTTATTCATATCAAATGTCAATAAAGAAATTAGGAGTTTTTGATATGCCTATGTTACTCATAGAGTTGCAAGTGTAGTTGTGGTGGATACTAATTAGTCAAAACATTAATGCATCTTGATACAATTCAATTAAAAAACTTACAATTTATGTTAATCGAAAGGCTTATATCATATTGAAATTTAGTCTCATCAATACTGCTTTGCTCGGAGAGTTGATAATTCACACAGGAAATACTATAACAATACAACCAGAACGATGTAGCTTGTATTATATATTGTATTGCTATTGCGAATTATGAGGTATTTCCTGAACATTAAATTACTGGTTTTGGCTAGCTCAGTCAGGGGAATATGTACTAGTTTTCCATTCATTTAAGAAAATAACACAATATTTGTAACATTTAAAATTATGCTAAATGTGCCTGCAACTTTGTATGCGTAGAGTAAGAATTCGGGCTAATGCAGAAAAACCTTTCATTTACTGGGATAATTGTTTATCTTGTTAAAAGGCTCATGCCAGGTTTACTTAAAATTTGCCATGTGGATTTTCAAGATCTTTTATAATACCAGGTACCCAAATGTTACCAAGTATAAAAAGTATCTTACATTTTGAACTGGGCTATAAGCTCACCATGCAAAGTTTCATCAGAATCTGTGCAGTAATTTTAATTGTGATGGCAGGCAGACAATGTTGGTTTTTTTTGGAATCATCTAAGATTCAATAAAGTCCAGCCCCATTTGAAGTTAAAGTTATTGGTTTGTAGGGGATAATCGCCAGAACTACTGATCAAATTTTAAGATTTCTTCTACTGATAGATAGCTACACTATCACTGAGTGTTTTATCACTCTACAGCCATTGGGGGTGAAGCTGCAGGACAAAATCTATGATAGAGCAGGCATAGCATCTGGAAAATGCTAGTGTTTAGATAAATACATTAAGCAACACATCACTATTTGCTTATTTGGTCTATGTGCGAATGCAATGTTTTTTTATTTATTAAGTTGCTTCTGCTTGCTGTGCAATGTTATTTAATTAAATAAAAATACCTACCTAAACTGAATGAAACGGCAGCAACACCTGGAAGATTTGTTGTTTTTTTTTGCATTACACAATATGAGTCAAATCCCTACATCAATTTTAAGGTGCACTTTTATTGCTCACACTTCATAGGCCTAAAGTACTAAATCAGAGGAAAGGCACTGACCAAAAAATGGTTCAAATTATAAATATGAATGGTATTGGTACATAGAAAAGCCACTTCTACCAAGCAAATGGCAGTACATTACATGACCATAGGTGTGTGTAGCATTCCTCATGACTGAGTGAGGTCATGTCATGCGCATTATCATGGGCAATGGCATAAACACAAATTTATTGCTGTCCTTTTAATTTTAAACCCTAATGCCATTGCGAATGTCATGCTAGATACTTACTGCATTACCTATTTTTGTTACAGTACCCATCTAATACCATTTACTTATATCTGTTAATTTTTTTTTTTATTTGCCTACTATTTCCTTTCCACCGCATCTACTTTCAAGTAAGCAAAATTATTATACTAATTCCAGATATGGCTTCGTACATGATGAACGCCTACCTCAGAAAACAGGTCACCAGAAAGTCAACATTGAAGTTGAAAGGGAGAAAAAATGGGTTAAAATGCTCGGTAGCTGGGACACCCCGACCACTAAGGAGAAACTCCACAGGCGGATATATAAAGGCATTCCAAACTCACTTAGAATAAAAGTGTGGTGCAAGTTGATGGATGTTAATCGGATAAAATCGGCAAATCCCGGAAAGTTCCGAGAGATGTTAAAACTCGCCAAGCAGTGGTCCACAGATGTTAGACAAATAGATTCAGATGTAAACAGACAATTTCGTGAACATCAGTTTTATAGAGAGAGATATTCAGAAAAACAGTGCTCATTATTCAATGTTCTGTGTGCTTATAGCATGTACAACTCCGAAGTGGGCTACTGTCAAGGTATGTCTGGCCTGGCGGGCGTGTTGTTAATGTACATGGATGAAGAAGATGCGTTTTGGGCGTTGGTTGTACTTCTATCAGATAAGAAATACGCTATGCATGGATTGTATATAGAGGGATTTCCAAAATTAACAAGGTTCCTCGGACACCATGACAGGATACTCACAAAATTCATGCCAAAATTAAAGCAGCATTTCGATAAGTTTGGTTTGGACGCCATTCTGTATTCACTCAAGTGGTTTTTTGTATGTTTTGTGGAGAGAGTGCCCTTCAGCCTGTGTTTGAGGGTTTGGGATATTTATCTGCTGGATGGCGAGAGGGTGATCACAGCTATGGCTTACACAATACTCAAGCTGCATAAGAAAGCAATCATGAAATTAAATGATATGGATCTTATTGTTAACTATATACAGGTGAGTTAGCTTTATTTTTACTTATGGCGAATTACAAGTGCGAGAGTGTTTGTAACATGAGTTTGTCTGTTCATGGTTTTATTCACTACTTAAATAGAATAAAGCAGTGTGTACTTGTGTAGTTCGTACATTATGTGCAGTATGCAACCACCAAAATCTAGTAAATAAATAATTATAATTTTTGTATATTATTTTTATGCGTAAAATTAAGATATTTTATTTTTTCTAGGTAAAGTTACACAAAGACTTTGGTTTTGAAGATGACATTGTGATCAGCAGTCTCGAGCGATCAATGGAAGAACTGAAGAGGTCCAAGCTCGATTACCCCGGGCCCCCGCCACCCATCGAGCTACCGAAACGACAACTTGGTGTGTTCGTTGAACCTGACAAAAAATCCAAGATTGGACAACGTGCAGAAGATTTTTCTGATACTGAGAAACAAGCTAGAGCGACTGTGATATTGAGGTAATGCTTCAAACGTTTTAACATTACGTAACAGCATAAAAATATATACCAGTATTTTCATCACATAGCATAAAATGTGGAATGTTTGACAGCCCATTTCAACAACTACAAAAAATATTGATCACTACCTCGGCATTAGCCATAGGTAAATTAGCAGTTGGCTGTTATTACATATTTTAATGTTTTTTATTAGTATTTCAATTGAATCTCATTTAGTAGTTGTGTGAGAATAGAATATAATAATTGACAAAACGTTTATTGTATAAGCACTCATGTAATAAAGCTATGCAGTGAGTGATAGCTAAGTTTTTAAAATGCTCGCCGTGGTCTCTGGTTCAAACCCCAACTTGCCTCGCTGATTACGGATTTCATTTTCAACCTTGATTATCACTTGCTCATGCCTCGAAGAGCATGTAAAGCCGTCGGTCCTGCGCCTTATCTCTCTGATCGTATCGAATCGCCGACCCATCGGACTACGAGAATAAGTGCACTTGCACTTGTGCACTATACTAATATCTCCTTCGTAGTTGTCTAGTCCCGGTCCCGGTAAATTCGGTCAGGAGGACTATTATTGTTATAATAAAGCCATAATATAATTGTCGCAGACGCGAGAAGGCGGCGATGGAGTTACAGGAACTCCGAGTCTCGCAGAGTGACACAGTGTCAGGTAATTTGGATGTATCTCTTACCACTTTGCGTACCACCTCAGACGAGAGCCTCGGCTCCGATCAATTCACGCATTTATAATGTTGGCCAGCTTCAATGGCACACACTATTATTAAAATAGTTTGCTATCGAATTTACTGAATAGAAACCATTATATTTTAAGAGATTTTCGCGTTTGTTCGGAAGCGTACCTCTATCCATACATCTATGGCTGACTGTGGAACCCCTTATAATGAAATTATATAGTTAGACGAATATTGATGTTATACATATACTGACTAGTTAAATGTTATCGTAAGTTTACGTATATAAGACTGAATCACAGTGCAGTGTGGTCTAGTAGCTTTAAATATAATTTTGGCATGCCCAAGAATTTCTCGCCTAAATCATTTGCATGGTGTTCACATTTTATACTGGTCATATTGAATCAATAGCATGTTTTCGCACAGATGTGAGAAGTCATCATTTATTGCTGTATTATAACTAGGTACTAGATAGCTGAATAAGCAGTCAATAATATATCACCATGTCAATATGTACTACATTATGTAGCCCGCGTAACTTGTACCTACCGATCTAAACACTTCGTCGGTAAAAAGGTCCATTTCAGTACTAATAGACATTGCATAGTAATTCCATGATTTTAACATTATAAACTTGAGTGTTTATAATGATGATATATTTTTTCGAAATACATATTGTAATGGGCCTAACAGATTAATTTAAAAGTTCTTTCAAAAAAGCTTAGTTGACGTGGAAATTTTGACATTATGTTTATATACTTATCTAGTATACTATAGTTCGATTTTGATAAATCAGTATTTAGTATTCTAACTATATAAGTACAAATTAATTATACCATGATGTGTGATGTTAAATTTCCGTTTTATTTAATCGATATTTTTTTGTCGATAAATAAATAATCATTCAGTCACAAATTAGTTTTACTCACAGACAACAAAATACATAATTTTCCGTGGTTTTACTAGTGCCTATTTATGATGTGTGATAATAAATGGTGTATAATTCTAGCAATGGGAATGGGATTATAATTTATCATAGGTATATTTAAAAATCGCCTTTGATGTTTTCACTAAAAGTCTATAATTAGATACACTCAACATGGAAGGTGGATTAATGTGAACAGCATCTTATACCCTAGTCTCATATGTTTTGACAATAAAGTAAGGTAGGGACTGAAATTATAAGGTGTATTATACCTAGAGTGCGCAGTCAATTTTTATTGTTCGGAGGATTTACATGATGACGGCAATATAATCAAAAAAGATTTACGTCCTCAATTGTGTCAAGATAGTTTTGTACAAACATTTTAGTTTATAAGAAACATTGACCACAAAATGTCTAATATGGCTAATTATTTCTGATAGTTGTGTATGTATCGACATATCATAACATGGCCGCCGTAAGTTCAGGCGCTTGATCAGATCATTTCATATCATATTATGCACGTTCCCCGAGAAGCATGAGAACATTGTTAATTTTGTAAATTGTAGAAATCACACAATGGCAGTTTTTTTGTACCATCGGTATATCTCTGAAACTGTTTTATAGTTTGTCAAGTCATGGTAAATTGTTTGATTATTTTTAGTTTAAGCTATAGTTATATTAGTTTATAGCTTCTTGTATTCAGTCTGGACTGACTCTGCTTGCCAAGTTGATTGTACTTAAGTGGCATTTTCCTTTAATAATCTTGTTTTAGGTATAAAGTTTGTATAGAGCTATCGCACTAGCATGTCTCGGTGGTACGGAGGTGGGTTTATGTCATGATTAACACGAATAAAATTACTACGCATTTAACACGGACTTTCTTAAGGTTTGAGGATGTTGTTCTTGCAATCTAGAATATTAACATAGACACGTGTGATCTCGCAGAGTATCAACTACCAACATCATATATGTAAGTGATCATGATAATGACATATGAAGATGTACAATAACTCCTCGAATCTTAATGAGTCCCTAGCTTTTAGCATTGTTCTTGCTACTTCCCATAATTGTCTATGCCCGACTTTAATTAGTTCAATATCACATGCTAATTTAACATTGTGTACTCTAATGCAGCACCTAAACGCCAGGTTCGTGTAATCATATCAAAACGCACTTTTATGCATTATTGTGTTTACGAAAAATTCTCGAAAATATCTTCTCAGCTCTACCTCACATTTTGTTTTTAATAAAAAATACTTGAAACGAATCTCTGCTCGGTAGTTGTTATATCTATTTTTAAGTTTTTGCATAAACCCACCCCTATCATCCAGTTTTTTTTACCATTTATTAGATTAATACTACTAGTTTTAAGATAAAGATAAAAACAAAAACATTCACCGTAACTTGAATTCGGTATCCATGAGAACAAGATTTAATAAATATTTTTCCTTAAGAACTGACTGATTTTAGTTATTTACAATGTAATCAGACCTTTAAATAATGCAGATCTAATGAGTAATAAAAGCTAAATTTATTTGAGACTAGCTTTGCCCACGGCTTCGCTCGCGTGGATTTCGATAAGCCGGATTTATAAAGTATAAAGACTAGTCAGGACTCCGCCCCCGCTCGTATTCCTTTCTCCGCGCTGCGTGCTGTCTCAACTGCAATAACTAATATTTAATTTAAATTTGTGCACTATAATACTTTAGTTTAAAATTTGCACAAAAACGTATGTAGTTACAGTAAAATTTCACCTAGGAAGGTCACAATAACCATTTTCAAATTGATAAAGATTAACACAGTGCTCCACAAAAAGTTCTACAAAAGGAAATAGTAAAAAAGTATATCTAAAATCGTTACATTGAGCCTTTTATACCATGTACACATTGCTGTCGCGAAGTTTTTAAGAGGAGGAATCATCGCATACGTTATTTTCACGTAGCTTCAATGGTTTACGTAGCGTACCCCAAAAAAATAGTACTGGTGACTCTTCAATAATACTGAATAAGTAATCAGACGCTATAAGTGATTCTTACAGCAATTTTTAATTAACTAAAACCTTGATTAGGAAACGCAGTGCACGAACGGACACGCGCGCCGGGGATTTCCTTTTAACTATATACAGATTAATCTGAACATGAATATTATCATTGTAATAAAAATAATGTATGTTTTATTTTTAGTCTTGCCGCCCGTGGTGGTATGAGGAAAGCCCGTTACTAAAAACTCACGAAACACATACCAATATAATCTGTAGTTACGTACGGTACGTTTTAGTTATACTCATAGACTTCACATACTGTACGTTATGTAGACCCACCTCTGTATCTTAATCAGTGTCGCTTTTAGTCGTATTTCATATATTTGTCAGTATATCCACATTAATATTATTTTACCCACAACAAATGAAATTTTCCAATCCGGTTATGGTTCTCTAAAATTTATTTCGACCCTTATTTAGTTCGACGATTCAGTTATTATTCATTATTCATACTTTAGTTACCTACAAATTACATATATAATACTTTCCTTACATTGAAACGTTTTCGAGGTATATTTCTCTACCTACTTATAACCTAAGTGTAGTCAAATGTAAGCATTAACTATATAACAATAGAACACAATTTACATAGTTAATGCAAAAAAATGCCGTAGGTGTTGTGTCCCAAAGAGATTTTGGATTTTAACAAATTAATCGATTGATAGATCTTTGTACTTACTTCAGATGAGAACCCACGTTCGGGGGTCCCACTCCACTCCTCCCAAGCCTCCATGAACATTCACCTGGTCTCGCCCATCCTCAGCTCCGACCTCGCCCACGACGCTCCACAACCTAACAGTTACCTCGTCAATACAAACAAATCTATGATTATAAAGAAACGGAGACACTGAATAAAATGTATTTTGTTTTTGAATGTAAATATCTACGTATGTACAATAAATAAGTTCAATATGTGTTATCCATTTTATTTATGAGGAGCAGAGATTTTGATTTCCTTGATATGTCACGAAATTATTCATGAGCATGTGCGTTTTTGTGATACACAATCGTAAACATTATATTTCTAATTACGCTTGACACTGTGCGCTCATTAATGAAACATCAGTTGTAAGGTAAGATTTATTTATCTGTATTCTGCGCTTTATGCATAGCTACTGAAGCATTTTGTTGAGTATTCTATCTGTGTAATTGTGCATGATGTTATAGGGTAGGATTTAAAGCACTGTAACGTAAACATAGAATAGTTAATATGAGGTATGTGATGTTGAGGTGTGTTCGGTGGGGTCGCAGAACACAGCGGCGTGGCGGGCGGCGTCAGATGCGACGACTCGGTGTCGGCGATGGGGTCGCGGCGCTCGCTGGCCGACACCAGCGTCACCAGCACGGCGGACCTGAGTGTCTTCTCCAGCGGACGGTCGCACGCGCAGGAAAACTCGCTGGACACACACAGCAACGTCAGCGACGACGGCACTGGGTCAGATGGGTGAGATATTTTATGTAGATGTAGTGTACCCCAACATTTCCTATAAGCTCTTGGTTGAGTTATAAACCATTGTTCATGTACCGGCTCTAGTCATATAGTTGAAATAGTGGATACTCTAACAAGTAAAAAAAAACATTTTGGGTGTGTTTTAAAATGTATGTTAAACAAATAAAATAATAACGACTTTACCGAAAGAAGAATATTACAACATTATTCTGGAATAATGTTGAAATGATCCAGATATTATTTCGGGTCGTCAAGGTCATATTTCTTTTGTTATCTTGGACACTAGAGGATTCAAGGAAAGAAAAGTATGAAGGTCAATAATTATGGATTATTATGTTAATGCGCTGGATGCTATTATCACAAATGCCTTTGCGCGGGATTCCGATCGCGTTGTTGCACGACCCACAGTCATAACGATGTTTTCCTTAGATCTACACTAAATATTTTCCCATCCGAGAAATTGGGTACATACAGTGGCTCAAGCACGATGTTTTTGTAGCGCTACGTAATAGTAAGCGTGTTCCATCCCGCTCACACCACATATTTCATAAATAAGAATGACAGCGACAGCATGCTTTCTTAATAAAGTTACGATTAAATTAATAGTTCCTGCTAGGCACACATAGCTTGCTTGAGGACCGACTGTAGTGAGTTTTTAAGTAGAGCTTAGTAAATGTAGACTTTTCAATATAACTCCATAAGTTGTAATTTTGATGTAACATTTATTAAGCTACAGTTGTACAGTTGTATGTACATTTGAGATTGCTCCAATCGTATTAAGCTGGCATTTGAAAAATCTCCGTAAAGTGAATAGCTGATTATACCCAGTATCGAATTATGTATTTTCCACGTGTTGTATTGTAAATTTCAGTTCGGGGATCTGCGGTCTAAGCATCCAGCGGGCGCCGTCCACCGCGCGCTCCACCCCGCGCGCGACCCCGCACCCCCCATCAGCGTCGCCGCTCTCCGACGACGTGGTTCGTATCCACGTCACATACAACCCGCTAGCGGCGAGCCCCTCTCGCCTCCATCCGATTAGCCCATCGAAATACAAGCCATTTAACCAGGAACCCCATAAGCCCGTCTCGTTGGGGTTCTATGCGAGCAATGGTGCGAACAATTTCCCATCAGACAATAGAATTCGTATACAAGTGCCATCGGAGGAGCTCCTCACGCCAGTCGTCGACTCCGGAAGAATTATCACCCAACGCTTTATTGAATCTCACGATATTTATGATCTTAAATAATATTATTATTCGCTTTTGTTAACGCTGAGATGTTAACGTTTTATAATTGTTTCAAAGGAGCCGGAAAAAATGTATAGTTTACTTATACACTGATTTTGATCTGTTTAACATAATGACCAGTTGTGTACCTATATAGTAAGTACATAATTACACAAAAATGTAATTTCATCAAAATATATTTATTTTTTCATAACAAATAATTATTTTCAGAGATTATGTAGTAAGTCGTCACTAACAATAAAATAGGTATTACTTTTAATTAAATTTATTTTGTTTTTATTTATTATACACTCACCGGTCGCTCGCTTTATCGCTCTCTTTTATTTTGTCGACCATAATCAGTGAGTATTGACTATAAGCTGCAATTATAAATGACAAGTAAAATAAGTATAAAATTATGCTCTGGCCATTGTTTTTTTAAACTACAACGTGTACTGGTGCAGGCATGCAATAATCTTAAGTATTTCTTTGCAAGCACTTACGTTTGGTGACTTGGATTGATTACAATTTAATAAGCAAGACTCTTATTGATTTCTTATAATTACGCGAATACTACACATTAAAACAAAACGAATTTTAAGGATTTTATCTCGTTTATATTATGTTTTTACGTTCCCAACGTTTCGGCTGCTTTACAGCAACCATGGTCACAGAAGGACTGAAGTGGTTGACGTCCTAGTGTCATAGTTTGAACTGGTGTACCCTCATATTTAGTTGTAGGTAGCTTGCGGTAAACATAATATAAGCGCGATAAAATCCTTAAAATTAGTTTTATTGCAAAGCAAGACTACTTATATTTCAACATTTTACACCCACACGTAGTACAGTAACACTGATAGCACATGTGTCAATACCTTACCTCAAATTCATTGACACTGTTTATCCATTTAGAAGCATTTACTGACACTTTGCTTTTCTTTTGATTTCTTTTTTATAATTTGAATAAATTTTCTACGTGTTTGAGGTTTCCCCCGTTCTTTAAACACTACAATGCTAGACGCAAGAAAATCATTTTTTTTATAACTAATTAGCGTTTAGTTTTTCATAGCGTTAAGCATATTCACAAAATAGAACATTAACTAATCACAATAATATCGCTAGACGTACAATAGATCAACTGTCCTAATTTAAGCAACGCTTGTATTATGGGTACCATTCAATATATTGGGGGCGATCCCAGTATATATCCCAGATCCGATAATATAACCATAAAGTAATACTTTTGTCTATGGTTGTAACCAAATGTAATACTTTTATGTCTATGGTTCGAACTCCGCTGTTGGTATTTCGTGTGATATTACAGCAGACGACTCTTGCAAGTATTCAAACATGTGCTGATATTAAAAATATTCTAGAAATAATATTAAAATGTAAGGGTATTTATGTACTGCCTATTAAAATCCCATTAGTTAATATGTGACATCATAACCTTATGCTAAATAATGGCTATAAATCTATTTATTAAATATTATGTATGCATGAAGCGGTAGTTTATTTTTTAAACTGCATGTAAGCAGTGGAATCTGAGAAACTGAATAATAAGTAGGATTTAAGATTCTCTCTTCGAACGGTCAGTGAGAAACGCAATAAAGTCAGTTAAACTGTTAATTGAAAATATTTATTATAACTAGCGGTAAGTCGTGTAATGTTATCAGTGTAAATACTACTCGGCCGATATACATGTATATGAGAATTAATGTAGGTTATGTCCGAGAATATTATTTCTTAAATGGATAATAATTAGGTACTATGTGATCGCTAGGAGTTCTTGTAATTCATTGTATTAGATATACTGCGGCCTAATCGACAAAAGCCATTACTTATAATTATAGTCCTCATGACCGAATTTCGGTCACGGCGGCTAATCTGAACGGAGATTAGTTATTTGCGCAGGAGATATTGTGCGCAAGTGTATGCGCAAGCATAGGTGCACTCTCTTCCTTTCACTCTCATTGTCCGATGGGACGGCTATCTGACGCGATCGCACAGTGATCAGGCGCAGGGCAGACGGCTTTACGTGCTCAGCAAAGCAATCACTTACGCACGTAGTAGTCATTTTGTATATTCAAGATAGTAAACAGGCCAGGCCATAAGTCCCATAAGTTATAAAATTATGCGGGAATTGATCATTTATGCAACTAAGTAATGTAATTAACAATTTGCTTCGATTCGGCGGCCTAACACCTGCAAAGCGTTTCAATTAAAATATGGGTAGAAGAATCCAAAGACCTGTAACATTTTTCAAACTAATGGAGTTTGCCTGTGTTCGCTCTAATATATTTTTGGAGATTTTTAGCATTAATTGTTTGAATTTTGTATTATAAGTTGAAGACAAAGCCTTAAAAATTTGCTGTTTAATATCGCACTGCTGGGCACTGGCCTCCGCGTAATGTGAGGAGGATGCCACGCTAGCTCAGTGTGGGCGCAGACTTCGCACGTCTTACGAGAACTAGTAAACCTCTCCCAGACATGCAGGTTTCCTGACGGTGTTCCTTTACCATTGATAATCATGGTTGAATCTTATTAATGAATATATATCTTGACACATGAAGGGCATTTTATTAAACTCATTATTGATTCAAGGACAATCATACAGATTAATTATTTACTCATTCCGGCGTTCTCGCTCTTGGCAACACTGTCGTAAACAACGAGGCTGGACCCCGAGTATGCGAACACAATCCATTCATAATCATTCGACTATTATAGTAAATGTCTCCTGACAGATTTCGTATGGGAAAACTCTCATGTGACAATTACGATGCCATTGGTATTCAATTATGAGGCAATTGTGTTAACCGACCCGGCGTACTTAATCGTTGCATACGAGCGAGCAATTATAATTGGATCTTAAATGTACGATCAATCAAAACTGTGCCATTATTATATCTATTTAAGAAGACAAATTAGTCATATTTTTATATTTTATTATTTTTGTAATTCATTATGATAATGTAAGTTAAGTGCAAGATTCGTGTTGATTTACGTAAGATGGTGACATATAAATTGTAAAAGAAAAATAACAAGAATACTTACCTAGGTTAAAAGTGATAGCGATAGGAACTAATTTGTTTATCCGACACATCGGTACCATAGATAATATATTTTTATATCGGTACGCACGCACGGCACGCACGCGACTAATTTCAGACATTTACTTTACTCAAAACAACCGACGATCGACAGTACGCTGCCGATAGCAGGCGCAGTTCCAAGAAATACATACCGATGCGTGCTGTGCGTGCGTATCGACAGATCGACTCTTAAATAATTACAAACACATACTATTCTAGTTACGTATAGACCGTACTAAATATTGATTCAGGTGTTTGGGTAACAAAACCTACAGCCTACTTCCCTTTTAATGTCGTCATAAACAATTACCTAGATAATTTGATACACACAAGCTTTTAAGTTTTTTAATTACCGGATTTCATCAAGAGCCCTTAGTACAGGTTCTGTGTGTGCCCTATTCACAAAACTCACGTATTCGTATCGTCACCGTGAAAGCTTTCTGTCACTGTCGTTCTTATATAATTATATAATCTGTGGTGTTACACTCACATAATGTGACGTTAAAAGATTGTGCTTCAGCCACAAACCGTATGCAAATATCTGACCGAGCGCTTTCACTTTAAAAATAAATAAAATGAAGATGGAAATAATTTAACCTCATGTGGGTATTGTTTTTAAATTGTGTCTCTACCAATTAATGTTTTTCGTGCCCGTCCACTGACTATTTTAAATGTAGACTCATTTAATTGAAGATTAGGTATTATAACATTGTATGAACCATTGGTTTTAGTGAATAAATTCTCTTTCAAGTATTCCTATTCATAGTTTTCGGACTGCTTTAGCTGACTATTCAATTAAGGTTAATAGAAAGTGTTTCATTAGATATTTTTAAAGACACAAAGTATATGGAGTATCTTGTAATATTAATTATACGTAAATTCATTAAATTATAGCTGTAGGGCTAGTAAACTTAAATGCAGTTAACGTGTGAAAGAGAGCAAAATCAGCTTAGCTACACGTAATATAGAGCGTTTGTGGAAAACATTATAACTGAGTGTTATACTTCCAATGACTAATGATTCTTGTTAGAACTACAGTGAGAATAGTGCCTGCACGAATATTGTTGTTAGTCTACATATTTAGCTCTACATTAATGCGTGTGTTTGAGTAAGTCCGTAATATTGTTACATAATATAAATAGCTTTTGCCAGCGACTAAGCCCGTGTGGATTACGATTAGATGTTTTTTTGTTTTTGAACTTTAATAACTCTTAAGGGCCTGACCCTGCACGCATTTGTCTCGCGGTTTGTGCTTGCGCAACCGCAACGACCTAATGCCTCCTTGCGCTTATCAGCTTAACATCGACATAACTTTTAATACATCCAACAAATAAGAAAGTATGAGACAAATTGTATCTACTTATATTCAAGCGAGATCACAATATCATTTTAATTGATTAGAATTTACACAGTGTTGCTAACAATGCTTTAAAAGGTGAGTAATTACATAATTCGTCCCATCGCAATGTCACAATTTAATCGAAACTGTCCTATATTTTTATATAAAACCGAATGTAAAGGTCAATTATTAGGATCATTTTATTGGTACTTTCTCGGATTACAATTATCCTCTATGTTTAACTGGGCTATATCTATCACGTTGTCAAGTATTATTCAAAATCCGTTCAGTTGTTTTACTGTGATGCGCGAACGTACATACAAAAAATAAAAGGCAGATACGGTTTCAGCATTCAAAATAATATAATGGTCACGTCATATCATCACGATCATTAGCAGCTGAGCAAAATCTAAATTCGCGCTAGCGGAGCCGCAGGCAGATGCTTTTAAAATAAATCTGTATACGTATATCTATATAAAATAAAATAGTATACGTATATCGGTTATAGGTACCCACAGTTGTGTGAATATGACTGCCCTAATTTAATTGAAACAGGTTAGTATCGAGCAAAAGGAAAGAGTAAGCGTTGTGTAAAAACCCAAAATGTACTCGGCATGTATCAGAATTGAGCCGTAAATATAACAATGGCGGAAGATATGTGCTACATATTATTATTATTATTTTGTTTGTTCTTTCCTCGCTATACTGTAGCACTAAGAATGTTTCAGACACCTAACATTAATTATATATAATAAGACATGTCTAATACTAGTAATACTTGTAGAGGAACTCGAATCTTGATATGGTATGATGCCCTGCGTGGGAGTTCATTAATGGTAAGTAGTGACGTGCGCGTTTAGTGTTTAGACTCGTCTCAAGCTAGATCTTAGATTACGTATTCGTGGGACTATACAATAGTCCTTAAAATAAGTGTTGTTGATGTATGTGCATTTATTATGTTTCGTATTATTGTTAAATAAGATGCGGCTTTATGTAATATCTTGCATCCAATTTTTTTATTTGTAAACACTCGCGACCGCGAGATACCTGGGCCCCAAGTCTGCTAACACAATCGATTCATAATCGAACAGCAACCGCATAGTAACTGTCACTTTTGACAGATATTGTATAGGATATCTGTCAAAAGTGTCAGTTACTATGCGGTTGCTGTTCGATTATTAATCTATTGTGTTAGCAGACTTGGGGCCCTGAAGTTACGCAGTGAATTGCAGTATAAAGTGCACGTTGTACCTAAACTATATTATTAAATAGTAGTGTAACATCACTTGCTCGTTTGCTCTTAACACTGTCCACTTTTAAATTGTGTCTAGTAATTATACTGTTCAAATAAAAACACTTTTCCGGTAGGACCTAAGTTAAAATTATAAAAAAAAATTCAAAGTTAATTGTAGCAATCCATCCAGCAGTCGCAGACAATGATTTTCCATTATACGGTCCTTGGCCAGTCGGACCCACTGGCTTCCTGCCACGCGTGTGATATTAGTGTTGACCTTTCTTGAATATATATTTTCCAACGAATATCGGTTCTACGGCCACATCAACATATTTAGAACGATGTCTTATCTCATTTCTCATTATATTGCGTAGCGACAACGTCAAGCATAATTCTCTTCTTGCACATTGAGCGACTTTGAGCTTTCCTATCAGGTCCAGGTAACCATATTTAAAAACGAGTAAACGAAGCAACCTTATCTGATTAGAGCGTCTCATTCGACACATTTTCTCTTATCAACATTATTCATAAGAAAGTGAGTTTTATTGCAAGTCAAATTAAATTAAATTTTCCGTAACACAGTTTTTGGTAGTACTTATCATTATGGGTTAAATAACAATTGCCGTATGACACTACAATAATACGATCAGCTAACAAGTTGTATGGGAGCCGATATGGTTTTAAAGTCGTTATCAGTCCGATGGTTTATAGTTAATTTTATTTGATCGAATAAAGCATTAGACTTATAACTGCACTGTATTATAAACTGGCTTAGTATTTATCAACTGAAGTCTGGAATTGGTAAAGTAAATATTATAAAGAAAACTATAGATATAAGTTATATATATATTTTTTAATTTGATTACTGGCTCTTATTTCTTCAATCGCGCGACGTCGTAGCGTCATTTGACCGTTCATATGGTTGCAAAATACCGGTACGGTAATACGGTGTTAGAACTTAGGTTTTTATTGCAAGGTTTTTTTGAATATATTAATATTATGTATATGAAAAGTATATTTGCACCAATACTCATTAAATCTACACCTAAAAAAACCTTCGCTGTATTACGGACATTTATGAACCAATTTTTTTACGTGCACCAAGGTGGCAACAGAGGCAGCGTTTAATACTGGGCCCTAAGTATAAGTTTTGATTTCAGATGTAGAAAATAATGAATTGGCGTATAAGGATAACTTAGTTCCTATGCGATATACATGCATAGGCGTTTGCGTTAAAATTAGTGCTATGCATTGAGCATTTTGATCAGTCAAAACTCATACTAAGGCTCCAGACGGCAACAATATAGTCCTCATCGTACGGTCGGACTTTACACGCGAGACTGTGACCTTGGCAAGTGACCACGGCTTGCGGGCTGCGGCAATTTAAATTTTCAAAACATGGTTACCGCCTCCAAAACTGTACTAAGTAAGCCGTGTAGCTACTGTACAAATATTAGTAAGGATTATTGCAATCAAAGCATGTTCATACAATTCGAAGGCTGAATTCACATTGAAATGGCGACGGCCAGTAGTGACGCGATTATTACCTAGTATGTTAAGCTTTATCTGCATTGTAAAATAATATAGTTTTGCTTGAGGTTATAGAAGGGATAGCGCGGGCGCGTTGCCGTTTCAGTGGGAATTGCGTGTGTGTAAGTAGATTATAATCCATATTGTTAAGTTTGCAGTGAGCTCTCATGGAAATAAAACATGGTCGGTAATAAACACTGTTCATAATAAATACTTATAATAATTTACGAAGTTGTTTCATTTTGTCAAAACGTACAACAATTGATCACAGCATTACCCTGTCAATTTCTATGAGATAAATATTAGAATATAATATTTTAAAATTCTTGTACGGGTGGGCTACGGTGCCCATTACCTACCTAATAGAAAATAATTTCCTGTTTTTTTTTGTATAAGCAGTCTCTGTTTCTTTTATATTAAAAACTAGCTGTTGCCCGCGACTTCGTCCGCGTGGTATTTAACAAAGACAACCGTTGACAACAGCCTGCTCGCGTGTTCTGAGCCCGCGGGACGCATTGCAGGTTGTTGCTATCAAACTTAATCAGGCGCTGCTCTCCAACATTGGTTTAATTTTTTTTTCGTGAGATCCTATTTTTTTTCTAAAATAAAAGTAACCTAAGTTACTCCTTGTTACATCAGCTATCTGCCAGTGAAAGTCCCGTCAAAATCGGTCCAGCCATTTCAGAGATTAGCCGGAACAGACAGACAGACAAAAATTGTAAAAAATGTTGTTTCGGTATAGGTAACGTGTATACATCCAAATGCACTTAGTAAAAAGCGGTTATTTTAATATTACAAACAGACACTCCAATTTTATTTATATGTATAGATAATATGAGTGCCTTGCGTAACGGTGAAAGTGGAGAAATTTACGCTGGCGGAAAACGTGGTTCTCTATATCGTGTCCAACAACCTATGTTTTTGGTAGCGTCCGCGTCAGACACATTGATTAAAATAGTCATTTTCTTATCTGCGTTTATCATTTATAGTATCGTAATACATTTTCCAGAAATTGTATAAATATCCTACAAATGGCTTGTGGTGTCCTAAATCAGCTTGGCATTTGAGACCAGCATTTTTTTAGAAGTTAGTTATATCAAAGTGCTAAATTGCACATATTTCTGGTGACATTAAAAAGTTAAAAAAAAAATGTAACCGTGTTTACCATTGATGGTAATGTATGGGGTGAATTACTAGGAACGTTATGCGGAAGTTTCGGTAGCAGCTATCGTAGCAAATAAAACCAGTTAGTACACAGATTGTAAATATGTTTTTTTTTTAATAAAAATACTACAATTAAAACTCAGACTAAAAACAAGATAGAGTTCCACGTATCCACTGATAGGAACGTAGGCCAATCAAAGCCCACGATTTACCTGCGTACCGACTATTACCTAGTCATAGGTACATTAGTTAATGCTAAATGAAACAGACAATCGCATTAATGACAATTGCATAAGTGCGATGTACAATTAACAGAGATTTAAAAAGTCTGCTTCATATTTGACAATACTCTTAGCTGTACTCCGTCTGCAGTGTCTATGGTCTAGGATTATAAATAATATTTATAACTGATAATACTTAACAAAAACAATATAACTATCGTTTATTGACATGCTGTGGTTTTGAATTTATCAACATATTTAAGTACCTAAAATTAATCATTTAATACATAATTTTAGAACAAATAGGAACTTCGTTGGTTTTGTTTTCAAGTTATATTATATCTATATATTCATATTTTATTAGTATATTTGTTCATGAATTAGCGATAATCTATAATCACGGATCAAACCTGATTTTATCGATATAAACAATAAAATAGGGGGTACATCCCTCCCTTGATTTCTTAGGTAAGGTACCATTTTTTTTTTGTAATTTTGACCATGTTACAAAATAATTTAAATAATTGATATCGCTAGTTCAAGACCAAATGCACTGATATGAGTATACATAGGGCGGTGATTTTACCTGCATAATCATAATACAAAGGAAATGGCTACATACATACAACATGTATCTTCTTATTCGATATAATGAATTCCGTAAATAGAGAGGTGTATAAAATTACTCCAAACGTGACAATCTGTAAGTCGATATCACTAGCTAAGTATATAAAGACTGGTCACAATTCTAGATCATATAGACAAGGCCCCGGTTTTGATATTTTTGTCTATTTATCACAAGTTAGCATGTACTTATCGATGTTACAGGTGCATCTGTAAAAATATTTCAAATTACCATTAAGTGCTATTTGTTGCAATTTATATTTATTTTTTCACTTACCAAGCAAATATTTAATATATAATAAGGTGTAACAATAATAGTGTAAATTTTTTTATCAGGGCCAACAGTAGGTTATAAATATAGCATTCCCAAAGAAATAAATGAAATTATTTTACATTTAAAAAATAACACCCTGTCCTGCCAAACGCTACTGGTTTGTCTTGTTTAATAAAAATCAAACCAGCCCCCTTTAGTTACGTACGATTACGTAACTTGCAATAGCCTAGCGATAGCAGTAATAGCGCAATATTTGCTTTAAATTGCTAATTCGTATTACGTAGCGCTGCGACGAATCTGCGATTTGAAAGCAATTGTGGCGAGATTATTGCTGTCGCTTTGCTATCGTTAGGCTAGGCAAGATACGTAATCAGGGGGCCGATTAACACAATTATTTTATACATGAACGTGATACATATGATATACTGATTCATCGGTTAAAATATGTTACACATTTTTCGTTTAAAATATTTTAGAAAAGAGAGTTTAAATTTTTTTAAGAGGTAATACGTAGATCATACCCATAACGTTTATTTAAAAACTATGTGTAATTGGTGTAGTCGATTTTTAATAAATTTAAGCATCCTAGCAACGGATTACTGTGCACTGGGTACGTGGTGCTATTTGAAATATTTAAAAATATTGTTCTTGTTTTTGGGAATGCAATCTTATCAACCTACCGATGCACTTCTTAAAATATTTTACACTTTTATGGATACACCTTTTTTTTTTCATAAAAAACGTATATATACTTACAATTATTGATGTATAAAAAATTTAAGCTTACATACCTACAATAACTAAATGCATGATCCCAGTTACCAATAGGTATTTGTCGAATATGTTCCATCGATTGGAACCATCCAAATTAAAAAATATATATATCAGATTTTAAATCTATCGATTGCATGAACTTAGTAATTATCTCATTTGTAATATTGAAGTTGTGATTGATTCCACATCATTGCTGTTAACGGCTGCATTAAAGTTCTAACGCCATAACACTTGTTTTACTAGCTATCATCATATTTTTATTTACCAAGGCAGGGAGTGGATTTTGGGGATCTAACTCTCCCCGACATGCCTCCCTACCCACCGTTTTTAACCGACTTCAAAATGGAGGAGGTTCTCAATTCGGTTGTATTTTTTTTTATATATAGGTACTTACTATGATATTTTGACAAATTTTTCGGATTGTTGTCGTTACTTATTATCTCTGGTCTAGACCTCGACCCAACTCGAAGTCAATTCCTGGCTATCGCCTTGCTTGCTACGGACTTTCAATTATAGTAGCTAGATTAGTTTTTACGTATTTTAGCGTCACTATATATGGAACCAATTTTATAATCTTTCCTTATTCTCGAGTCAGTCTGCCACACCAAAATACATATTTGCATTCGCCAAAACAATTTTGTTGCCTAAAATAAACTAAGTACCTAAGTACACCATCCAACATCCATTCGGGAATGTAACAGCAATTTCATGAACAATTTACATGCAATAGTACCCTATATACTTTACTCTATACAATGCACAGAACGACGGCAGGCATTGCATAGTTGCTTACAATTAACACACGCACCCAAATTATACAAATATTACCGTTACGGCGTTTATATTACGAATGAAGTGAAAAATGACACTTGACCGGTAAATATATTACTTTTAGTAACGCCCAAAATACTGGGTCTCTAATGGTAAACTATCATACTTCAAGTTTCAAGAATGAAGAATGCTTTCCGAAAAAAAAGATCTCTTTCAATACAGCGTCCTCATTTGTCGCTCCTTTCCTAAAAGAATCAGCAACTACACAATCATAATAGGTAAAAAAAATGTATAAATTAATAAGGCTTGCAAATAGTTGAAGCTATGCCATTGCAAGTCGTTATAAAGTTACAAAAAATGTACACAAAATCGTACTATCATAATTATGTCTACCTAGCACAATTGTCGTTTGAATATTTTACAATTTTATGAAACTAGGTAGCACACGAAACGGTTATAAGTAAGGTAATAAAATACTTACAACAAATAGCTATGCTCTACACCAGGGTTTCTCAAAGTAGGGTACGCGAACCCCTAGGGGTTCGTCATTCGACGGTAGGGGGTTCGCGAAAATATTTACATAATGGTGGCTGGATAACTGGCAGGCACGTGCGGCACACATGGTGGCGCGCGCGCGATTTAAGGTGAAAATTGTCCAAAATTACTCCTAAAATTGACTCAATTTGCGACAAGAAACAAGCTCACCCTTCACATTAATATTAAAAAGATATTTCTTTTGGCACGGTATTTGTTACCTTTTATTGAAATAAAAACCTTATTTTCTTTATGGGGGATTTAATTAGTTAGTTAAGAGATCGCTGTCATCTGGAATCTTTAACAGGGGTTCGTGGAGCCAAAAGTTTGAGAAACCCTGCTCTACACCTATCACACGTTAACACAATTAGTTATTGATAACTATCCCGAGCTCGGGAGCGGTCCTCAGTGTGCGCTATCATTGTTTCGTTAATTCTTGTATTATATTTTCGATGGCGCTCTTGCTGCCGAACACTAGCGCGAATATACCGAATATTAATACTAGGATGTTCTTCCAAATCAAGTATTTCCCGGGCCCGAAGCCAATGTCCCAATACGTGATGATTTCTATGAAGGCTGGCGCTATCAGACCGAGAATTGAGAAGCAGAACGCACCGATGAGCCCCATAAAGGGTCCGATGGTTGGCACGGCGACTGCTAACATTACACAAAAGGTGGTCATGATGGTTCTCATGATATAATCAGTGAGGTCGGGGCGCTTCGTGAACGTGTCCTTGATGGCGTTCCACATAATTTCAATGCACACGAAGAACTGCAGTCCGAATGTGCAGTACACGGCAATAGCGATGGCTATGTTGACGATCTGCGCGGGTCTGGAAGCAGGTAACATATTTTTAGAAGCAAATACCTACAATGGTAATACAAACATGGTGTCCTAGCACATTGTTTTTTTGTCATCTTTAAATTAGCTTTCGGTATTTATGATTGAAGCGTTTTAAAACTAATTCAGTAGTTCCTAAACCTATGCAGCTAAAGTACAAATATATAATGAATATCAATTCTGATGCATATTTTTATGATTCGTAACATAACCGCAGGTACTAGTTTAATTGATGCTTACATTTCGTTGCCAAGGTTGTGGGTGATAGTATCTTTGACATCTTCACCGTAGCGAAGAAACCCGAGGAAGCCCAAAAGCATGTAGACCAAGCACACCCCGGTCATGCCCTTGTTGAGCACGCCACAAAAGCCGAGCATGGAACGCGGCGTTTTCATAGCATTCTCCAGGGGCATCACTACGCCAATAGCTTCCACAGCGAAGATGCTCAAGGAAAAGAACTCAGGCCACTTATCAGGCTGTTTAAACAGCATAGACGGCATATTATCAGTCTTCAATTCGCCGGTGCCGACGAGATAGTAGAAAGTGATTCCGAGACCCAGTCCCATGAATACATTGGCAATCATGGAGACAGGCGCCAAGTACTTGAGATTGCGGATCCATGACATCAAGATGAGCGGTATCAACAGCGCGAGGATGAATAATCTTATAACGTCTTTTTCTACGAGGTCTTTATGGTACACGTTTACGACCTGTGAAACAGATGAGAGAGCTTGTTATATTACATTTCCTGTACGTGTCACGTCTGGCTGTACTGGGATATATATCAATACTAGCTGTTACCCGCGACTTCGTCCGCGTGGTATTTAACAAAAAGCGGACACAGTCGCGGGTGACAGCTAGTCTAAAATAAAAGTAGCCTAAGTTACTCCTTGTTTCATCAGCTATCTGCCAGTGAAAGGTCCCGTCAAAATCGGTCCAGCCATTTCAGAGATTAGCCGGAACAAACAGACAGACAGACAAAAATTGTAAAAAATGTTGTTTTGACATAATATGTACCGTGTATACATCCAAATGCACTTAGTAAAAAGCGGTTATTTTAATATTACAAACAGCCACTCCAATTTTATTTATTTGTATAGATATTAAGAAAACGATAATGAAGCCAACACTTACTACAAAGATATTTTTCGCCACGATCACGCTGTACACGGAGCACGTGCCGAAGTATGTTATAAAGAGACTGACGATAATGAACATTCTGAAATAATAAAAAAAAATATTGATCTCAGTGTGAACTTTACAGACTATTAGGGCTTGGTCATTATGGATGTGTGGGAGCTGGTAATTTACATGTTCTATTTATGGAAAATCTAAATATATTCTGACCGACTCGAATGAAGTCGATAACTGTACAAAATGGGTGGGAAGCGTATTAACATCCATGAACAGTTTGTGAACAGTTTGGATACAATACAGACTTGCTTATTCAGTTCTGTTGGTTTAGGCAAATATTTTATACTATAAATAGGCTAAAAAGGCACGTACTATAAATAGGCTACAAAGGCACGTACTTATCTTAATTAGCATGAAAAGGCACAAACTTACCTAAAGCAATTAGCCCAACGCCGGAGCACTTGTGGTCCGTTCTCTAAAGCTGCCTGTCCCACTTCTGGGAAGGTCATTTGGGCTTTCCTTGTTTTCCCGTAAAGTACATGAGCGCATTTGATCTGTAGACAAAAGAAAGCACTTTTTAATAATTTAATTAACTGATAAGTAATATATCTATTGAACAGGTACATTTAGTAAATAATCTTAATCGAAGCTAGGATAAGTATACCCTGAGGTGTACTACGCTCATTACTAAAGACCACACATTGGTAGATAGAGAATAAGTATATGAATGAAAGAAAAAAAAATATGAATGACAATGACTCAAATGTATGTTACCTTTGAGTAAGTACTTAATAAATAAGGTAACCACTGTCGCCAGCTTATCTAACAGCAAATAGTGATAATCCGATTAAAATTCAATAAGTTCTTATATACTCGTAAAATGCGTTGATAAATAAAATCGTTAAGACTTACAGTTAAAGAAACAGCAAAATTAAATTCGCATCGCATTCATAATCTAGATCTAGGGTATTCTCATGTGTAGAACACGATTGCTCAACTTAGGCAGGTACAAAACGCTAAGCAATAATTTTATAATTATGCAACACTGCATTTATACCTACTAGGTAAAGGCCATCAAAGTGGTTTTTCGGTTTTGATAACAACACCTAGTCAATAGTATTTTCACTAAGGCTCATATTTAGAATGTTCTTAGTTCACATTAATATCAAATAAAGCAAATAGACCTTGCCATCCTATAAGGTGCAAACGATATTCGATCTTAAGGTGATAACGGAATTTCATGGCCAACTATACCCACTTTATTGTAACCGCACTGGGCCCGAATGGTAGAATATTCCCCTCAGCTACCATTTGCTTTAGAAAACTGCATTCGATCTAAATTATTACGATTCTTCCTTTGAATTTGGCAGCATCCCCTTAGCGGAGGTGCGCGGCATTTCGGATAAACTTATGGAATATATTCGAAGAATGTGGTCGCTCCGCTAACGCTAGCTGTCAAAACTCGTAGGTACTAAATCCCTTGAATTCCCTTTTGCCTATTAAGTCTCCAACAATAATATCAAGGGGTTCCAGAATGGAGTACAGCACAGCAATATAACTAATATTTATAGTGCCAATTATACTTAATTAGTACTTAATATTCATTCAATGCTATCTAAGAATAATCTTCATTTTATTTCTATCGTATTATCTTTATTTTATAATATTTTAAAAATAATGTTAGTGTAAAATATGATAACATAAACATAATAATAATATCGAGCCGCCAGCAACAACATCGCAATATCGCACAGCCTTCTATAAAAAGCAGTAATTTAAAAAACAATTACAAAGATAGCATAAAGTAAGGTCGATACTCAAATAAAAAAAAAAAATATACTATTACAGTAATCAGGTAAAGTTCTCTCCAAATTACTGTGTTGTATACTGTCAAGAAATCACATGAAATCGGCGAAACCTTTTGAAAATGTTAATCTGTAACATTATGGTATACTCACAAGGATATAAGAGCAGTGCGTGCAGACGACGCCGACGATGATCGTGAAGAATATGCCTAAGACGAGCCCGGCGGACTTGAAGGCATAGGGCATGGCCAGGATGCCCGTGCCGAGTGACGCCTTGAGCAGATGAGTCAGGGTGTCCATGTTTCTGCAACCAGGCAGTGTTCCTCGTGATAATGTGTGCGATTACCTACCTACCTACTACACGATGTTTAATATATTTATATACTGTCTTTTTAGGCGACCGAAGGAAGGACAGCCTGTTCAAATAAAAAAGGAATCTTTATCCATGCGCTTATTCTTCGCAGGGATACGGACCGCGTCGTCAGTGAGCTGCCACCTAGCTGGGCCCTAAGTCTGCTAACACAATCGATTCATAATCCAACAGCAACCGCATAGTAACTGTCACTTTTGACAGATATTGTATGGGATATCTGTCTAAAGTGACAGTTACTATGCGGTTGCCGTTCGATTATGAATCCATTGTGTTAGCAGTCTTGGGGCCCTGTAACCGCGCCGTCTCCCAGCCCCGAAGCCGCGCTGACACCTTGTAGGTGTTGAATCGCATCGGTGATATGTGTACGTCACCTTCCATGCGAACCTACAATCTTTAGTCTTATGGGGCTTCATGTATCGCGCACACAAGCTTTCAGACGGCTTATGGTGACACCTGTTTATTAGTTTGTGTGTGCAATTATCACATACCATACCATACCAAGTCGTAATTTATCATGTACCCTAATTTGTATTGCATAGTAGATGTTATGCATAGTGGTCAAACATTCGCATTTGCAGATAAACTCGCCGGGATAATTTAGTAGATAATATAGCATCTCTCATATATCTGTGTATAGCATGTTATTATTACATTTTGTATCTTCTAATTCAACGTTAATGCGCCCTGCGAAGTGTCAATTGACTGCTAGCTCGTGCTTGTATGCGCTTAAGGTATTACATATTTATCCCTACACTACCCGACAATTATGTATAACTGACTGAAAGCATTAGTAAATAATGATCAGCCACGCTTAAAATACCTTTTTATGTTATAGTGTGCATGCAAGATGAAGATAATTCATACTTAGGTATATCGAGAAAGTACTCATTCGAACCCCCCCCCCCCCCCCCCCTTACTCTCGTCTTGTTGATCACACGATGAGGAAAATGCAAAAATAGGGACCTACTGTATTGACGCGCAATGCCTGAACGCGACCAAGTCTATTTTAAAACCTAAATTGCAATCATAGGTAGGTATTTGACATTTGTAGTTTTAAAGTGTGTCATAACATAGTAACTGTTGCTTGTTATTTAACCACACGCTAGAAATAAATATAAGCTATAACATAAGTATTAATAACATAATAATTATGTACGTACCTAAGTATCAACAGGAAATACTAGAAATTAATAAATATTTTGCAATCATTTTGCTGAAGTACAGCCGGCACTCTAGCAGTTTAACCCAATTTCTAAATACCAGTATTTGTTGATGTATCGTTTTGTAATTATATAAGTATAAAGTACTTACGAAGTAGGGTTCTGCAATTTTCGTTCGGCGAACGGGTCGAATTCACCGGATTCTGCATCTTTCGTCATATTGTATCTGTAAGAAGCAATATTAATTAAATCTATATCTCTAGTATAATAAGGCTGTAACTAAATTGGTAATGTAGGCCCCTAAATGAAAAATTGTAGTCAGGGCAATTGTCCCGGAAAATGGAATGATTCTTCCGGGATAGCAAAAAATGTTCTCAAGAATCACTTTAGATTTTTATACACTGAAACTTTGTATACAAGGCGAAGGTACTCGTTTACCTAACGCGTTCTAACCTACATAACGAATCAACCAAAGACGTGTAACTGATGTTGACATGTTTTGTCATTTTAGGATGATTCGCAATATAACTAGTTAAAACGCGTAATATATAGTTTCGCAAATTAACCGTTACAAATACTTACTTCTTGACAATTCTCTCTTTGTTCATCTCGTCAGGAGACAGGAATGTCTCCATCTCTTGGGTCGCCGCTGGCGCGGTGCTCTTTATGTCCTGTGATAAAAGAACATTATTATTACTTATAGGTATTTTTGATAAGAACGGACAGGCTTTGTAATTGTCCTGGGGTCCTGGGTCCTGGGTCCTAAAAGGGCTGCAATGTATGTATTATATTACAAATGTCTTGTACTTTAACAACAACTCATCATGAATATAACATAGATAAACAGTTCAGTTTGAGTAATAATAAATTTCAGACTGTACATTTTTTTTTTTAAACTGCATGTTAAATTGGTTATCTAAAAATTTTAATTAATTGTGGAAATATGTTTAATTTATAATGTGATACAATGTAGCTGTGCGCAGTTATAAACGCCATAGATTAGAACCCTTAATATGCAAGTTTGTCATGCATTGGGTCAGCTTTTTTTTTAAATAATAACGTAAGGTATGTATATACTTACGTTCACCATTTTGATGGTTTGGCAGTTGTCCACTGATATCAAGACTGCTGCTGTTTACCTGCAAATGAAATAATAATTGTTACTAGGATATAAAAATAATTATATTCTAAAAGTATCATTCTGATGACATATGCGTCTTTCAAATAAAAGAAATTTGTCAGCTAGCGCTTCATTCAAATTTAAATGAAATATCCTCAGGGCCTGTAATAAGTTAAAAACGGCCTTGAACGCTGCTCTTACATGTAAACAATAGCAAAAACTGTTTATATTTTATCCTGAAACCCTGACGACATCTCATATACAATGTTTATTTTTATTATATGACGCAACTAATAACTTGCTATAATTGTAGCCGCGTTGACTAGTTGCTTAAATATTTTATTACAGATCGCTACCTAAATACTGTCATTGCCTACTTTGGTGCGAACAATATGCCTTGCCACTGTAAATCATTAGCTTTTATGTGATTCACAAGTTCCTGAGTGCTAGTAGGTAACTAACTACCTAAATTATAATAATAATATCGCCCGACGAACACACCATCTATACGGTTTCACAATAAGCAACGCTTGAACTATGGATACCGTACAATGGACTAGGGGCGAACCCAGTATATAATACTTATATATATACTAAACATCCATGACTCGGGTACAAACATTCGTAGTCATCACACAAAGTTAGTCCCTACCAGGATTCGATCCAGTCAGGGTCTTCTGCGCCGAGCGACAATATTACCAACTGAGAATGTATAGTTACAGATTGCAATTATTCTACATTGATTAAACTACTAAGGGCGGCTGCATACATCCGGAGAATTTAGAGCCATATTATGAAACCAAAGAGGTCAGAATCGCATACAATTATATTTTACATCTACACACATTCTGATTTTTTCCGGTTATGATTTTTTCAGATCGATCTGACAGAATGATACTGACGAGCGTTATTAGAAAGAGGTATTAGAGGTGTGAGGCAAGCGTCCGTTTTTAAGATGATGAAATCCAGATTATGAATTTCGGATGTAGGTATCAGGCCACCCTCAGAGGATTGAGTCAGGACTCGCCAAATGTACCTACGCGTTTGCCACTACCTACCATAACCAACATCCGCTGCGTAACATCGGAAGTCACTTATATGGTCTGTGGTCTGGTGGTCTGGCCGCGATATTCGTTTGCGTATCTTAGAATGTTTAGTCGGCTCTTCCGGGAATTGGGTGAGTATTCATGCTATAACCTCAAACATGATGAAAATTTTAAAAGTTAACATATGATATAGGTACATATTAATTTCATATATTTACGCGAATATTACACATTGATATTAAAAAGTATTTTTCTGATTTTATCGCGTTTATTTTATGTTTTACGTAAAAACTTAAATATATAATATACAATTACATGGCGCACTAGAAATCGACGGCGGCGTCGATAAAAATAATATAACTACGATTTATTTTCTTAATAGTACTAATTGCGTCCGTAGCTTGTCCGGGGCCGGAAACTTATCTATTCTCTGATAATAAGAAAAATAATTTTCTCTTACGAATAACAGTTAATGCATCAACTTGTAAAGAATACAAGACGATATGAATTACGGTCCCGGCGGGCTTATAAAAATAAAAGAAACCCAATCATTCAATTGCTTTGAGACAGCAACTGGTTAAGGAGAAATATAATGAAACTCAATCCTGCCTTTTTGATGGCCATTGGTATAATACACACAGCTACGGTGGCCCTCGGAAATAATGTTAATACATCTCGCCGTATTGTTGAGACATGAATATCATTAGGATGTCGCTAGTAGGTATACACTTGGTATGCGCTTGGGACACGGAGACCAACCTTGACCTTGATCTCTGTTGCTCCTGCGAGCGGCTGCTCTAGTTTTATTTGAAAATAATTTTATAGACACCTAATAATAATAGCCTCCTGAAAAAAATTGTCTCGGTGGCCAATCTTAACAGAGAGTAGCCAACTACACAGTAAAAATTATACAGTGTGTACAGACACACATGTACATTTTCTGAGGAATTAGAGATCAGAATCGAGGTCCAGCAATACCAGAGGTGTCGGAGTTTGAAGCGGGGGCTTTCGATGCCAGTGCGAGCGTTCTACCAATTTGGCTATCAGTGCTATCATAGATACCTTTCTACCTCAAAGATATTTAAATAAATCAAGACCTACTTTAGTTTACTTTAATATAACTATGTACTTTACTTTAATTATGTACTTGCTTGTTTTTTTTGGGTACAGTAGGTACTTGGCTTGATGATATAAACAGACGAAAAATAGTTGTCTAATAAGTTCGTAAATCGATTTTATGTCGTCTTATATGTCGAAGTATTTTGTGTGTAATAAATGCACACAAAATACTTCGACCATTTTTATTTTATTTTATCGCGACTGCTGTTATCGGTGACAACACGCTAGGTGCCTACAGCAGTACTCGTAACGTTAGTTATTGACACTCACTAGTACTCACTAGTAGATATATATTTTATAATATGAATATGCCAATTTACTTTTTAAATAAACTATAATTGTATATTAGAGTATCATCTTCCTAGTAAGTGAAAATCAGTCTACAGAGAAAGACAATAAAATGATTAATTTTAAAGGCGTTTTACGGTCGTATATAGGTCGGTTTTAATAGAAATGTGGATTTATTGTTTTTTAAAGATATCAATATAATAGTAGTTGGAATTTTAAATTCAGAACGTACCTAAATAATTTATGGATTGTTCAATTGGTATAGTAGATATTTGCCAAACGCTGCCAACTATTATGTTTCTGTTCTGATCGCGAAAACAACAGAGTTAAAACTATCATCTTTTATGGAGTAACAAGCGCTACCTAACTAGAATAAAAATCTAATAGACGGCCGCGATAACATGTTATATTAAAGCAAGTGTATTTTGTTTATAATATATGATACTTAATTCCATAGGCACTGCACTTAAAAAATGTTCTGTATGTATGTTAACAGTACGTCTTGACTTACCAACAGCTCGGTGACGACTGATAACCGAATTCGTCTAGCTTTCATTATATTATATCAGCTGGAATATCTAGCGATTGTTACCATTATTATTGTGATAAAATATAAATGACACACCACGAAGAGCTGACGACGTTGATATCAAATTTTGTATTTTTTTTAAATTGTCTCTCTCGGTCTAAGATTTATAATGTTTTTAAGAAGCTTTATGTTTAATAGGCTAATAAAATATAAGAAGCTTACTTAATTATCTTAGTCAAGAGTATAAGTCGAGATCTTGATGACAAAGCATTTATGAAAAATAGAGATTGCGTTATTTTCACTTCAATTACACATAGGTATTCTTCGTAAATCCATCCGTCTCCGTAGAAGCGTAAATCCGTCCTAGACTCCAGGACGGATTTACGCTTCGTAACTATGACCGTCTAGTACATAGACGGTCTACATGACTCCAGCGCTCGACTGGAAAGCCGATCATAAGTAATATTAAGTTTACTTAAATTTACCGAAGCTTTAATTTTTACCTTCTTAATGGAAAAGCCCATTTGAGGGAGGCCATTAAATTCCCAATGCCATATAAAGAATACTGATATACCTACTCGGTAAAATGTAGGTTATATTTCAATTTTGAATGGTATTATTTGAGTTATGACGTAGATATCATTGATCAATTAATATGCAAATCGCAGTGTGACACCGTAACTGCAACTGGTAATGGTTTGCACATGCGACGCTGCAGCGGGACGGTTGTAATTAATAATTTCGATCAAATTTATTCTTGGCTTCTAGGTGTCTCGGCTAGCTCGGCCATAAAGTTAAACAAAGTCACGTGACGTGGTTCACCGGCTCTGCATTATCAGTAAGCCTCTGTAGTCAGTGGTAGTAATAATAATTAAAAAAAAATACGCACGGAGGTAGGCTTACATAATCAGCGTACATTATGAATGATCTACGGTCACTTAAACACGTTAAAGTTTAGTTTGGGTCAGGCCATGAAGCAGAAAACTATCCTAAATTAGCTACAATCATCCCACTCATAAGAGTATGAGATACCTCATACGTGTAAACCCCCTCAAGTAACCTAAACTCAAAGCCAAAGAAATCTGAATGTTAACGACGCGATCTCCTTGGTAGTAGTTTTATATTTCTATTGAAACATGTTTTTCGATTTGTCAATTTTTTCGCCTCTTATGCACGTGAAAATGTACCTTCAATTTAATTTTCTTTGATATTGTATCCCTCCTGCCGTTTTATTTCCACCCTGGGCGGGTGGCGGACTTGCAGCCACCGCTTACACTGAATAGGTATTACCATTACACTGAAATCGGTTCAATCGTTTCTGAGAGTATTGACGGATTAACTTTTGAACGTTGAGTGATACTGAAATTCATGTGAGATCTTCTTAGTAAATCTATAGTTTTTTTTGCTACAGGGTCTACTAACCTATACCTATTGGTAATTATTTTTCAAACACGTCGATCGCAGTCTGAAATATCTTATCAGGTTCCATTCCTGATTATCGGAACGGGAGACACTCGCGTCACCCCAGTGCTGAACTTCGTTTTGTTATTCAAATGACGACACCGGGGCGATCGTCTGCGCCGATACTAGACCACCCAATCGATACACGTGCAATATTCGACACGTGTAGCACCGCCGAAAGCCTAAACGCGATGTCTGATTTTTTTCTATTTTTTTTTCTTAGTTAGTCACTGACGCGGGCCATGGAAAGTCAGTCCTTCATTTTAAGACTGCAGCGTGGTCATGTGGCATTTTGTACAACCTAGTTGATAGCGGTATTTAACTTATAAGGTGCCGGTAGTCAGATATTTTTAAATACTAAATACTTTTTAAAGAAAAGTCTTGTAGTATCCTCTTTGTCTACTTGCACCTTGTCGAGTAGGTGGTATTCCTATGGTTTTATTTGTTTGGAGTGTCCTAGTACAGGCATTAAATGATGCTCCATTACCTTATTAGTTTTATTGTGAACATACTGAACAAATCTATTTTGAATTTGAATTGAATTCAGTGGTGTCATAAAATAACGAAAGGGATAAGTTGTGTCGTTCATTCATGGATTAACATCTATATACTTACCAGTCACTAAATAAGTTTGTAGACAAGAATACTAACCGAGAAACATCACCTTAAATCTGAACGTAATCAGCAACGTATGGATGAACTTATTTGCATAATATAAGTATACCACAGCTTGGATTCTGTGGCTTAAAAATGTTGTTTGCGACATTATCTCTTAGTCCGAGTTATTATTGAATAAATAACGATTCTCTTATCCAGATTCACCAAAGTAGAAATAAAAAACAACAATTAAATATGTAATTTGTTATAATTATGTTGACCTTTGAGTGTTTACTCATTCAATGTTAATGGTAATCACCACTAGATAACACCATTTTGGTATGAGAAGTTAAATAACCTTATAATAATTTGGGCACACGCAACAATAAATAACTTATATGTATACCTATAAGTTGTTATTATTGTAAACACTTCTCTATGGCACATCGCTTCTCTATGGCGGTTAAAAAAAGTCCTCTTGACGCATCCCTCAATTAAATAGTAAGAACTAACCCCCAAATTTATACAAGGGTTTTGCTTTGCGCAGTACTATATGACGTTTGATAAAGTTATAAAACGTCCACAAATTTGGTGGTTAGTATGTACAAAAAAGATTGTCATGTCAAGTTATCTTCCAGATATTCTCGTATTAGCTCGCAGACTAATAGAAGATGTCAATATATTAGTATTAACTGCTCACGATTGGCAAGGTGACGCGTCCTTCATGAGATCTGCATGACGCAGCCTCCCTGACTATCAAGATATTAAATTAAACGCATTGGCAGTTTGTAGATATAATTGCCAAACATTACATTACATTTGCCAAAGCCATTCCAATACATAAAAATGAACCTGGTGAAATTAAATTTTGATATTATTTCATGTTATGTTATTTATTTCATACGATTCCCGACAGTACATTTTGTATGCAAGAAGTAAATGCCTACACTGATATTTAATGGTGCGTGCTAACCGTCATATTCTAATCTTAGATACTAAAAAACATTCTGGCTCTATCTAAAGTACCTTGTAGCTTACATATTATGACCATCTATATATCCTTTGGAAATGTTTGCAGCAAGGCGGATAGGACAGTTCAGTCACACCTCGGATCCTGGGCTCAATACACTAGCTGTTGTCTATATGGCCTAACAATGCAATTATACAGCATTGTGTTTTGCTGATAAGAGGCCACATGATAATAGATTACTACAGTTAAATTATTGAGCGATGCTCACTATCATCTTGAACAAACAAAAGGAACAAGTAGTTATTATCGAAAGCGAATTAAGTGCACAGTTGTTTAAATATACTTATCTCCGCAAGTGAGATGACCTATAATGCGATTGTTATGCCTACAAGTTGCCAAGTAAATTACAGTTACACTAGTACTACTGCTAGATCGGGGCGCCAAAATTAAAATTTCCACGGTTTTTATTTTTTTACGAAAATTTAAACATATATATTCATCGTTTTTTTTTGTTTGCGACACAGCCTATCTAAATGTATTTCTTTATCTATTAAATTTGCTTAAAATTAATTTCAAATGAAACAACACTCCAACTTTCGTAAAAAATCCGAAGTTTTTGATGTGTGATTTTATAAACTAATAAAAAAGCGCTTAAAAAATTTAAAAATACACCTTCATAAATTATTTATCAAAAGGCCATTAGGTAAAAAAAAAAAAAAAAAAAAAAATATTTATCAAACGAGACTTACTCGAGAGCTAGCCGTCATCTCCTGTGGAGGCTGGCAAGCAGCTAGGCTTGGGAATCTCTTTATAACCTTTTTAAGTGCTGTTAATGTATGGCGACAGCGTCTCTACGGCTATGGGGACTAACACGTAGATATTATATTACCCAACGAAGAGTCGAATAGAATAGAAAGTAATTATTTCGATCTATTATTACCACAGATAACCACCACAAACATCACACAAAAGACGGCCCTCGCCGTGATCCGCTTCAGTTATTATGTAGGTTATTATAGATGCGGATTTCTGACCCCATAAATTTCCTGGTTCAAGTGATGTCCGATGTTTGTACATACTACGCCCGAGGTCATGTTGCCAGTTTAGCAACATGTATGGCGGCACTTATCACATCATTATGATTTGTTATATTTTTATGATTGAATTACACATAAAATTATACATCAATGTCGTGACATTGAGCTGGATTACGTCGGCAGAAGTCACATCGTTTATAAGCTAATCTTCATTTGATTAATGTTTATGTGTCGGGCGAGTATATAAGTAGTATTAGTGACAGATCACGCGTATTGCACAATGCTTCCATTCGGTCATACTCTATCCTGTTGATATGACAACATTTTTCCTCAGCAGCATGTTAATTGGTGGGTGTAATACTGGGGGGATATAATGGACTAATATATAGGGTTTTATTGATAACTAGCAGAGCACGATAACCCAAATCCATCCAAATTAATATGCTTTAATACTTTATAATATTATAGATCACCATGCCAAGTTGAATTAAATAAAGTCCGGTGGATTTTGAGATTCGGCTCTTTTGGCTATCTCGCGGTAGCCGACCAATCTTCCTGGAATAAAAAGTATCCTATGAGTTGCCCCGGGTTATGACAAGTTTCACAAAACTCCGTAATCGTACTTCCGTGATTTTGCGAACAGACAGTCTAATGAAAAAATGGCTGTTTTGTCCAATGGAAGAGTCCTTTATTCAATTGCTGTAATTATTCTGGATGTTTCCTTTTCCTTTATCAACGGAACAGTTAACCTATCTATGTATAACTAAAATACAACACGAATTAATACGGTAGTAGACACTTGACGCAAACAAACAACATTATTGTTATGTTGATAGTTTATCGTATAATAAATCGCAAGATCGTAGTTAAATATATTAAATTATATTCCAAATAATACACTTAATGCATAATTGTTGCTATGTGACCGCAAATCTCATTTTGCCATCTCGTATACAATTAATTGATGAGAAACTTGTGAAAGCAACTTGAATGTTACGTGCGTGACGTTGTAGTATTTTTTCTGCATAACATTATACACTAAACTGAAACAATTTATTTATAATTAGTCGACGATCTTATAAGCATAATTAGGATAATATGACATTTCAACGCGAAAACATCACGTAATGGTGTGCCAGCTGACGCGGCGGAGCCGGACGCCGCCGCGATGGCAGCTAGCGGTACCTTGACCAAAGAAAAGAAGCCTTGCTGGCACTTTAAAGTGATCACAGCGACAGCTCCCTGCCACCGCGCGCCGCCAATCGCAATCCACGAGCTTCAACAATATTACTAAAGGCCTCGCACTCATCAAAATAGTGACTAATCATAGGATAAGTCACTATTTAGATGTAAACTTCAGTTATAATAAGGTTTAGGCCTTAAGATACTATTACGGTCTAACTGCGAGTTTAAACCACTTCGAAATCTATTTTGAAATCGCGTATGTTTGTTTGGTAGATAGTTTAGATTCGGATAGCTTGAGCTTGTATGACATCAACCGCACATCTTTGGTATCCTTCAGCATAAGGTCGACCGCAGCCGCCGGGTCAGTTTATTAAATGTCAAGTTCGGTTCAAAGAAGCAAAAGCAGTCGCTTCACTGAAGGAGTCGCCAAATTTCCCAGTATCATCAATTAATGATTTTAAATAAAATGTCATTTAATTTTAAAGTATTCACCGTTTTGAAATAACCGCTTGGTTTAGGGCAGTCTTCTGAATTAAACCTTATTTAATATGGAACAAACTGAGCTTAGAGAAAATTATAGGTAGGTACCGTTAAATAATACGAGCGCGGCTTGTAATTAGGTGTACAGTACTCGTGTAATGTATACGAAACATTACTACAACGGCTCGGTGTATTTCAAGTTCATTGAACTCGATAAAAAAGTAAGTAGTTTGCGATCGGAGTGTTTGTAAAAACCGCGCGTGACACGACGCGACTGCAATCAACTCGGACGACGTTCCGTTAGCCCATTGATGACACATTTTTCAAACAATGACAGTCGATCGTTCGTCTCCCCTCGAATTTGAATACTTCGCTTAGAATAGTATAATAAATCGGGTTCCTTTTTTGTTGAAAAAAGTAACCTTTCTACCTGGTTTTTTTTCCAGCGAAATGAATACTATTATACTAGGTGTATTGGACGCTTTAACTTGGTCATATTATAAGCTAAACCCGTATAATTGTTTATTTAATATTTTAAAACTTAGTTAATTTCATATTAAATATTAACTCAGGTAGATTCTACATAAATACAAGTTCTAAAAATCAAGGCGATCGATAAACAGTATTTATTTTAATCTCCCTAAATAATTGGCATAAGAAATCAATACAGACATCAGCACATAATAGCTCCGTCGTAGGACTCTCAAAGGTAGGTAATTAATTATGTATAAAATATATTACTATGTCAAAATATAAAATTAACAAAGGTACAGGTAATTAATTTCTGTAAGCATTATGTTTTTTTCCAGTCCAGTCTTTTCCAGATGTGAGCGTAGGCAGGAATGAAAGGTGAATAGAGGCAGAACCATTTACATATAATCCCATTCTTTATCCGGACGGATATTTGCTTAGTCTTATGGTAACGTAGTTCGTAGCTCTTGCGGAAGTGGAATTAATGTTGTGCTTATATCTACACAGTATTGCTCACCGACTTATTTTAAAAATGCATCCACACTTTACAATCTCGTCCTATTTCATTGAGTCTGCATTGATAGTATTATACTACTATATCTAGTAACTTAAAGATCAAGTGAGTGTTGGTGCGATATACATTGGTTCGCTTGCGTTCAAAGAATGCTTAAAAATGTATCGGTAGTATGTGTAAAACGGTAAAAGTGACATTGAAATAACCGAATAAAACGTGAAGCTAAGCAGTATATAATACTACTTAGAATAATTGTATGTAGATATATCGAACAAAGAACAATGATAGAAGTAAGCGGTAGTGAAGAAAGTAAAACAAAGGTTTGTTTTAAAAAAAAATATCGTGGGCGCCATGCCAAAACATATTGAGCGTCGCGGAATGACATTCGATGCGCACGCGCACACTGTTCATATATAGTTTCATATGCAGCTGGGTGCGGGTATATGCAACTGACATCAAATATGTACTGATGTTGCTTAAGTTAAGTAGCTTCAGACCGCAGCTCTGCTCGGGGTACCTCGATGAAACCTCTAATATAAAAGCTAATAGCACTCAGGGAAAATGTAGTTCCCTATTAGTGAAAATGGTTTCAGAATTGGATAAGGAAATTACCTGCTATATCCACACTCTCAAACAAAAAAAAACTTTTACCTCTTTATAATATTTTAGTGTAAACAATCCTTATGACTTTATTGCAAATAGTAAATCATAACTCATTTTGTTTTGTAAGCTCACGTTTTAAACACCTACAGCCAAAAATAAGGTTAAAACCTCTCATATATCTGTGGTTAAAACGAACAGATCTACCGCAAGTTTATTATGGTTTGGTAAATTATCTTAAAAAGAATTACACAAACCAAGTAGCTTGTAGTGTCACTCAGTTAACACCAAGTACCAAATAACTTATCTAGGTTTTGTAAAATTGTATTCTAACACTTTTAAACTAAGTTGCAGACAATTAAATATTCAAGAACTAATAAACTACGATTTATGACGTTGCTAAATTTAAGCAGCCATTAATATAAAGATCTACAAATCCGGTTTAATATGAACGGGACTGTATTCTTTATTTAGTTTCGTTATTCACTTCCTCGCAATTTAATGTCATCTAATGCATTCACCTTTTAATACGAAAATCAAGAAACTTGTCAGGACAAATGACCTTGTTGGTATATTTGCATATAAATCGAAAACGAGATGGCACGGATATGTCTGAATTTAGTACAAGGTTAACATATATAACAAACAAAAGCACAATCACGCGTGTAATCCCGAAGGGATAAGCAGAGGTTCATTGCACTGCACCCATATATATCTCCGACTGGTTCTAATGTATTAAAAGAGGCTAAGAGCAGTCGAACCATAGACTACCTCACTGGCCCGGTAATATTTTTTTATTAAATTAAATATAAGTAGCTAATCGGCGCGGCCTGGACTTTAAAATCCTACTTTAAGTATTTATCCATAACGTCTATACCGTATGACTGCCATTGTTATACAAATCATACTATGCTGTACTATTCTAGCTTGAACCATCATGCAATAATTAATTGTGTAAATATATACATATTGTCAAGACAGATGCCACAAATCGCACCGTCATGCTGATTACTACTATACACTGTGGAACTAATCACCAATCAGCTGCTTCGCACTACTATTTATTTCGTGTAAATCAAAAAAATAAATCGTTGTCTCCTTTGTTTTGCACAAACAAATCATAAATTAACGTTGTCTTCTTTTAGTATTTTGTATAATCAGGTTATCAATACAAACAAACAATGGCGTCGTTAAATATTTTGAGTGATAACATATTGATACATCGCGTAGTCTGCTTAAAGATGTCACTATGCTAGCATTCTGCCTATAATACTCGTGACAAAACGTCTACACATTTCTGGTATTTTTCAAAAAATGATGCGAAATAGAATCGAATATCAATCACTAATTTGTTAAAACTAAAAAGTTTAAAGTTCCTAGGCATTTGGTATATAAACAGAAACAAGATTAACTAAACACTAATTAGTTATTATGAACAAATACTAATATTTTAATTATATGTAGTAAGATGCTATACGCGTAAGCCAAGTTACAATTAAAAATAGATAAATATGTAAAGTGGAACAGTGGGCTATCGGCAGAATTGATTACATCCGAATGACCAAACAACAGTATACGGTTATTTTGACGTCAGCGAAACCCCACTGACGCTATTGGCTCGTACGTCCAGAAACAAGTCAACAAGTGTTGAGCAACCGTATTGGTTTGCGAATTTTCCGACGTCAATAGGTCAGGATGGCTTGAACTTTTTGTAAACGTTCCTTACAAGGGAGTATAACGTTGAAAAAAAAAACAAAATGCACTCTCGTCAGCTGTCTATTTATCACATAGCCTTATAGCCTCTGTTATTGTTTTCTTTTAGAAATATGATGCCATAGTAGGCATTAGACAAACTCAACGGGTTCTCAGGATATTAAAATATATTTACCCAGCTGATCATTCAATAGTACAGTGTATGCCATGCCTGCTAGTGACGAACCAGAAAATTAAAACTTCCGTATAACAAGTACCTATAGTGCTCACTTCATTAACTGAGCCATTACCAAACTTCCTCATTATCTCCACTGCGTTTGTTATCTCCGGTCTTTACATATAGACATCAATATGTACATTATCTACATGTGATGTTAACAATATTCCGAATTTAAATTTTCGCATAATAAATGTACTTACAACCATAATTTTGGAATAATCCAGAAAGTTAAGTAGGAGAAACCTAGCTCAGCATATAAGGCAACTGTAAAATTGTCTCAGCAATTTATCTGCGAATTGCTGATATTATCAAAGATACTTTGCAAATAAATCGTGAAATTGATGTTATCACAAACAATTTCACATAGTTTCGTTTGAACACTCTTGCTTTAACTTCGCAATTTCTGATAGCAATTCACACTATCAGTCAATTCGAATGCGTAGATTTTATATGGTCACTATATTGTATTGTCACATTGTTGACACGATAAAAATATAAATAGACTTGAGATAATTGTGTTACGGCTTGCCGTGATACTGACCGCCCTAGGGTCCTGGCCATGTGGAAGGTTTTTCCAGGAGCTACTTTCTTGATATCATTGGCGGAATTGATTTGTATATAATATGTTACATCAACAAAGGCGCTTTTAACTATTTATAAAAAAAAACATGTCTGATTTGTAATCCTTTATCTATGTGAAAATATGACGTTATTCGTGGATCGGTTTTTATGTTCGCTGGTTTTTGAATCTGTTGCGCCCACAGATTAATTAAGCAACTATGTAATATGTACGCGCAAGGAGCAGATATTTGGCGTTGTACGCTATTAAAAATAAGGTTTATTATTTTCTAAACCAGGAAATATCCTAAAACAGCATGAGTAGTATAATGAATTCTATGCTTGTCTGAGGTCAGTGCGGCGGTAGGTGATGCCACCTATCATGATAAACATGAACTAGCGGTATATTATGCCTCCTTAGAATTACAAGTAAACGCTACCTGGAATGTGAATTGACATGTATTAGGTCTCCGTATTATGTGGTTGAGAATCAATAGACGACTGTTAGCTTCTATCGACCGATTTTATTATGTGACTCCTATTACATGCGAAAAGTACTTTCAGCCTTGAGTTAATACAATTTACGTCACCACTTGTACAAAACTACTAACTTACATAACTAAGTAACTAATTTACTTTCAGTCTTAATATATTATTATGCATTATTACTTTATCATTGATTAGGTTGGTACCTAATCAAAAGTAAATGCATTATGTGACAGCTATAAGGCGCGTGCGTGACCTTTCTATATGTTGACTTGTCTTAATTGGATTTACTTTTTTGTGTGTGCAACATTAGGTAAGAATTGCTAATTCCTGCGCTGTTTCCGTAATATTTTATTTAAAGGCTTCATTGCGAGGTAATCCAAAGATTACCTTATTTCATTCCGTAATATCTATGACAGTATGTATATGTACCTAGTTACTATCTTCAAATAAAGATAAAATGTATATAAAATTGTGAGCTCCGTTATACATATATCGCAAACTTTTTTGAAAGTCCATGTGGGGTATACGTGATCTGTCCAGACCGACATCGCAACCTTCGCCACGAGAGGCTGGCCCGCTGACATGCCACACGCAGGCGCAGACTCGTCCGAGACAGCGCAAGCGCTTACCTCGGATGAGTCCTGTCATCTAATCTATCATTTGTCTCGCCGTCAGCCCGCGCGCTGCATGTGCCTGGGCCGGTCTTGACGTATAGTAAAAAAAAGGTATCATGAACCAGCTTTCTTGGAAATATGGTCACACACACACACACACATCCAATGTGAGGTACATGTATCTGGCTATACTTACACTACCTATACGTACTAGAGCAGGCTAGGGAATACATATCGTTTATCAGTCATCAATAAGTGATTTCGATCCACTATATAGGGGGATTCTAACCGGGTATGCAAAGCCTGAAAATCCTGAGCTTTCTTAGCGTTTTTGTAATCATAATGTAAAGTAAGAATTGGGATATGTCGATTTTAAAATATAAATTTGTTCCGATCAAATTGATAATTATTGTGATTTTTTATCGACTTATCGAAATTCCGACATCACAAAATAATTACAAATGCGCTAAAGAGTTTTGGCTTAGTATACCCTTTATGAATCACTATGTATAAGTAGGTACATTTATTTGGTAATGATTTTTCAAGGTTTTTAATTTTTAATTATTTCATTTTGTTATTAATTAGTTATGCTAATGTTTTAATTACAAAGCTATATTATTATGTATGGTGTTGATGAAGAGCGACCATAGCGAACTTTTCTCTTGTTTAACTATTATCGGTTAAAATATGTACTTATTTGTATGAGTTTGTTTAAGAATTTGACATAGATACTAACAAACATTAATTACTTAGGATGATACATGACCGTATCATGACTGTCATGTTTTTCGGAAGCCTGTAGTAATTTAACCGCTTAGAACCAGAGTCCATTCAAAGTAGATCGAAGAAAGATTGTGAAGATGGTGATAAACACATTACGGAACGGTGCTTATTGAATGGGGGGAGTGACTTCAAGTAACAATGCCAATGGCCGTTTGTTACAAAGTTTACTTGCGATTCATACTTCATAAATTATCTTATAACAGGTCAATATTTTAGAAAGTCTGCAATATTTGATCTGTGCATATATCCATTGTTCGGTCACGTGGTTGATTTTGCACCAAAGCAATCACCGCTCTGGGCATATAAAAAAAAGGGACGCGCGCTCGTGTGGCAATTTTTTTTAACGGATTAAGTATATAGCCGCTGCAATTGATGGTGTGTTGTCGAGTCCCATAGGCTACGTCGTCGTCAACCGGTTCTCTGTACTTCTACATTGAATGTCAAATAGGTAAACATAAATGTATGTTCGTCACCACATAGCTCTGGATTCGCGCCTTTTGTGACATATAACATGCAGGCATCTACTCGAGTCAATATTGACAAAGTAATTCGGTTCAGATAAGACTAATCATGACATTTAGAATATGTGCATATTAGGTATATATTTAGATAATCATTCCAATGTACTCCCAGAGTAAGCCTACTTTTAATTCAGTTAACTTGATTATCACTCGCAAATTTGTAAGTAGGTCATTAATGATTCATGATAGTAGGTAATATTCATATGTCAAGTCATAGCATTAGCAGCGTTCTACTTATCTTGTAATCAAAAGTATCTTGAACCGTAATATCTAAATGCTTTATAATTTGATTGGTTCCACTGTACCACTCCCGCTATAAACGAAATCGCATGAATAATTCACTTGTAACTGCAAGCCACTGCTGTGTCACACATCAATAATTAGACCATGCAGAAGATGTGACGTTAATTTTGTGTTAGGCGTACAAATAATGAATAACCATATGTGATCGAACTAAAGCTCGCGTAACTACGTACAGACGATTGACTACCGAGAATTTTGAAACGTGTCAACACGATCAATACTACCATTTACAGTTGACAAAAAAAATATATACCACGTTTATGAAACACTCACCAGTATCGGTTCGGCGCTCCGGGGGCCTGCCAGGCGACGGGTTAGAGGTTATAGCGAATCCGAACCGAAGCACCGAGCCACGTGCTTAATTAAGTGAGCGGCGCGCGAGCGACCGACTCGCGAGTTAAAAACGGAATGAACGATACCAGCCAATCCGGCGAGGCGGACCCGCAATACGCATGGCACAAGCAAGCGATACGGAATATTGCGTCATTAAACAGGGAGCAACGTCGTCGACGCGACGCGGACGCTCGGGTATCGCATCTGCCCGAGCCGAGTGTTCTCGCGCGCTCTTGCGAGCACTGACGTATCTTTTTGGCCGTTTGGGCGCTAGCCCCGGCATCCGCACGTTTGGGCGCTAGCCCCGGCATCCGCACGTTTGGCGTGCACTTCGATTCAGTCAATAAAACACCAACTTGAATTTCTGTTGTTTCCTTTCCTAATATAAATAATTAAATATTGTTGAAATTCGTAGTTACGTGTCTGTGATGATCATGAACGACCAAATCTTATTATCTCCCAAAAAGCGGTCCTTATGCACCTTTAATCTGCTGGCACTTGTAAACCTTATGTTTTGTTGTTTAAAACCTAAAGTCATTCATCATCATGATGTTTATAAGTCGTATGAAATACGAATAAGTGTACATGACAGTTTCAGTTACAGTTTACGATGTTTGTTCTTGCAGACACACAGCATAAAGTTTCACAGCTACTTACTGGTAGGTACTGATTTTGATACATTTAGTCAAATTTAATGATACCTACCTATCGTATTCTATATGTCTCTATACGTTTCTAATGAAATTGTAGGATGTACCTAATATGAGTAAGAGTATAAAGCGCAGAACACCTCCAAGAAGTACACCCTGAAATCATTTAGAAATGTTGCATCATATAACTTGTGGATGTGAAAGTGAAAATTTAGTTCTGTTATCCCATCCCACTCACACATTGCGAGTGTGCACATGACTAGCTTCCAGAATTAAATTGTTATGTAAATATACTGTATAATTATGTAGGTGTTAAAGCGCGTTCAACTCACTCATTAAATATTACAAGACAAAAGCAGTTCATTAACAATTAATTCAGGAATAAATCGTGCACCGTGATGCTAGGTATTATTTTTGGTAGATATTTTCTTTTAAGGCTGCAAATGCACATGCCAGTAAAACAAAATACCAGTGAACAAGTAGCTTGCATGCCACAGCATTTGTATACGACATGCAAGCAGCACACAAACCAGTAACTGCCGGATAATAATAATCTTCGCAGCATTGAAGTCCTTCCTGAAAACGTTATTAGAAACAAAAAAAATATAGTGGGGCAATTTTTTTTTCAAATCAATAAAAAATGATAAAATTTAACAATATCGTCACTGGCAAACCACTGTCATACACACCCGTGACCCTGGGCCCCAAGTCTGCTAACACAATCGATTCATAATCGAACAGCAACCGTATAGTAACTGTCACTTTTGACAGATATCCCGTACAATATCTGTCAAAAGTAACAGTTACTATGCGGTTGCTGTTCGATTATAAATCGATTGTGTTAACAGACTTGGGGCCCTGTTCGGCTACTCGCTCGCGTGCTTAAAATCAGCCGCCTTGCGATCTGTTCGCATGCCGTCTACTTGACGTGCTTCTACCTGTTAAACTGAAAAACACGTGTATACTTAAGTTGCGCATGTGTATTGTGGGCTACCTATATAGGTACATTATAATCGCAGATATTGTAGATAATGGAGGTATATGGAAATCTTAGAAAAATATGAGGTTGGAGAAACATTGTGAAACAGTATAATCCACAAACAATACACATATACCTTTGTTAGAAGGACTCTCCTGTTCTTTGACTGTACGTATCGACCTTCGATTAACCCTGTTTGTGACGGCTTAAGGACGAAATGTTTTTGGGTGAGTGGTAGGGTATCTCCATAGATCTATATTGTTATTTTTAGTACCTATACATTTACATCACTTCAAAGTACGGATTTGCGGGCCGCGTAAATAAAGTTTGTACGTAATGGTATTTTAGATATATTGTACTCTTTTAACAAAACATTATTTCATGTAACGCAAGGCCTTTATATAATACTAGTTGCGCCCCGCGGTGTTACCCGCGATTAAAAAGTTAAGTTTACACACGGTTCCTGTATGCTATCCCATAGGAACCGTGCATTTTTTCGGTATAAAAATTAGCTTATGTCATTTTCTGACCCCTAAACTACCACTACATATGCAAGAAATCATGTCGATCCTTTGCTCTATGAAAAATTAAAACAAATCTATCCCACAGGAACCATAAATTTTACCGGGATAAAAGTAGCCTATGTGCCAGACTATAATCTATCTCTGTGCAAAATTTCATCCAGATCCGTCCAGCCGTTCTGGCGTGATTGAGTAACAAACATCCATCCAAAGTTTCACATTTATAATATTAGTGGGATAGTGGGATTTACATAGAACGTGGAACAAAGGCAGCATCCAAAATCTGTCACGCTCGGTCGCGGTCGCGCTAGTGTGTTGAATGTTACAATTATAATCATCGTTATCGTATCAAATGGGTGTGATAAAAATGTATAGAGAACGGGTCAATAGTGTGCATAAGGTGGCTTGAATCTTTGGTGTCAGCGTTACTTGCGGTTACAGCGGCATTCCGAACGGATGCTAAAGTTGTAGCTTAGCATTGTGAGAATTTATACGATCACTATTAATGGTCACATAACGCTAAGCTGAAACATAAGTTCTAAGTCAAAGTAAAATAATTTATTTCGTATAGGCCTACGGGAGCACTTAGAAATACTGAAAAGAAACGGCGAGAAACTCAGCAGGGCTTGTCTTCTTTTTTTTTAACTCTTCTATTTTAATAGCCACGTTTATTACAAAAATAAATTAAGCTCCAGTGTGTTGCCATGCAAGGCGGATACACGCTACACTTTGAAATTATAAATCTTAATTGACGCTAGATATGTGAGCTATCAGTCTGTACTTAATGGTTTTCATGAATAAAAAATATTCTGATTCTTGGCCTGCTATATATTCAGCCCTTGGTGTCTGATGGAACGCGCCCGTTTGACTCTCAGAGAGTCCCGGGAAAAAGCGTTGGCGTTAGCTGATATTGACGTAAACGTACCTACACAGTAAATGAGGTAGTTTGTGCATTGACAATACGATACAGTAAACCTAATCTTCATGGCACAGAATAGATATTTGTATAAAATACCCCAGTCTATAGTGTGGTACTCATAATAAAGTGTCGCTTAGTGTGGGACTGCATAGTTGGTGTGTTCGTCTGGTGATATTATGTTATGCTAGCTGTTACCCGCGACTCCGTCAGTGTGGTATTTAACAAAGTATTACATTTTTCATTGGTTTTATTTTTTTTTCGTGAGATACTATTTTTTTTTCTAAAATAAATGTAGCCTGATTTACTCCTTGTTACATCAGCTATCTGTCAGTGAAAGTCCCGTCAAAATGGGTCCGGCCATATCAGAGATTAGCCGGAACAAACAGACAGACAGACAGACGGACAAACAAATATTGTAAAAAAAGTTGTTTAGGTAAATGTACTGTGTATACATCCAAATGCACTTAGTAAAAAGCGGTTATTTTAATATTACAAACAGACATTCCAATTTTATTTATTTGTATAGATTAATTAAACTCTGTTGAAGTGTCTAAGGTTTTGCATTATTTCACTTACACTCTGTATTGATCTTTGATTATTTCAGCTATAATAGCGTATACGTTTTCCGGTTGTTGGTCAATGTACTAGAAACCTAGTTACGATAGACTGCAAACAGGCACTATATTGGTTGAAGTGGCTATTTTGCGGTTGTCTAGATTCCAAAACTATTGTATTGGCTTGCCGGTAGGTACTTGCTGTCGATCGATGCATATCTAAGTATAAATAATTGAGTTCATAAGCAAAATCGTATATCTTCGCCTAAGCGTGTTTCGGGTTTAATTGTTTGTTTTCGGAATTCCAGATATGTACCTATCGAGATCCAAGAATATACCCCTGCGGCGACGGTTAAGATATTACAAATATTTTAGATTTGGTAGTCAGCAGATCATTACTGGGAGGGAGCTGATATCGAAGATATTTTACCTCGAATTACAGCCTTTAAAATTCGATAAGTATTCAATATTAGTTGTTGTCTGTCTGACTGTACTTGCGTCACGGAAAACTACTGTACCGATATTGATGAATCTTGGTATGGTGATAGCTAATAAAGCCAGTTGACATTCGAGATACTTTTATCCCCAAGAAATAGATGGATACTCGCGGGATAAGTAAAGACTATCATTAAATCCATTGGTTGGATTTTAATTTGGCAGGGCACAGTTACCGCTTATGATTAAAACTAATCAAAATTCCAGGCGTAAGAGTCCCAACTAAGCTGTCAGCGGCTCCACCAGTGGTACGCCGATTAGCTATTAGTGTTTTTTTTTATTGCGAGTAAGTAGTTCCGAAGATTACCGCCTCCATCCATCACAAACTAAGAAATTGTACCTCTTTATCAGATTATTATAGACTAGCTGTTACCCGCGACTTCGTCATCCGAGTGGTATTTGATAAAAAGTTTTTCTAAAATAAAAGTAGCCTAAGTTACTCCTTGTTACATCAGCTATCTGCCAGTGAAGGTCCCGTCAAAATCGGTCCAGCCATTTCAGAGATTAGCCGAAACAAACAGACAGACAGACAGACAAAAATTGTAAACAATGTTGTTTTGGTATATGTACCCTGTATACATCCAAATGCACTTAGTAAAAAGCGGTTATTTTAATATTACAAACAGACACTCCAATTTTATTTATTTGTATAGATATAGAAATAGCCATGAATATACGTGATTTAAACAAGGATAAGTTAAGATAATAAAAAAAAATGTACCTACCTTATATAGAAGTTGTACTAAAAATGTGATAACCTACGTCCGTGATACGCGTTACAGCTGTGCTAACAATAACTTACAATAGGTTAGTTCGGCGCCGATTTACGTCACGTAGTTAAATAGATGCTTCTACTTAGCACTACTACGTCAATTACCACAAACGGTTGGTAGGAGCTTTCTCTGATAAGCCTTGACAAAACGACAGCGCTGAATCCGCGCTGCTGTAGATGTGAGTTTGCTTACACACTTCTGACTGACACCTGTATTCTATATGTCTTATAAATCCAAAAAAAACCGGTACAAATGTTCTGCCGACAAAGCTTCCGAAACAAAATTTGAATAGGTACATCTATAAATAGCATAATTACTCTCAACATTCCATATACCTATTTCCTTATTGATTTGTAAATAAATGTAAATACGATGTTGGTAATCGTAAAAATGAGGATATAGACACTAAAAGAATTCAAATACACATGATTAAACGTCTAGTAATTTGTTGTAAAGAAACACTGCAAATTGAAATTAAAAAAATAGAAATTAGAGCGTCATATTACGTTGTTTGACGTTTAAACTAGTCTCTCCGTCTATTTCATATCGTTTCACATTTAAATTCACAAAATTTTGGCATTGTGATAAAGGCGGACAGATTTTAGCCGTAATTTTCAAAATAGAATTAAAATGTAACGTTTTTTGAAAAAAAAAAAGATTATTTATTTAACTAACTATTATGGTATGGTGTATGATGCATGGAACGGGCCACTAACATTATTTGCAAAATTTTGTGGACGACCATGTTGGATTCCTAAAATAGGTCGTCACCCGAGTTCGATACACCTTGGCGTCGTTCCAACCACTATTTACCCACTTTCCCGCACTAACAGGTGGATGCCCATGTCTTAGAATATATGTTTACTATTCAATGAATGTTAAGTAATTGTTTTCGGTCATTACGTCATCCAAATAAGCAGAAGACGTGGATGAACGTGGTTACACTACCCACCTATGATTACCAATAACATTTATTGGCCAAGTTAACAAATGTAATGTTTGGCTGCTGATTCGGCAAGATTTTTCCGTTTATTTAGTCCTTAGTAGTTGGATAACTATTTTGTTAAATAGATAAGTGGGTAATAATCAATTAGTCCATAGGATAACTACGGCAATGATCTATTTAAACATAGATAAGTGGGTAATATAAAAAATCTGTTTGATCAATTATCCTTACCAATTACAAAGATATGTTTATTTTTATTGTCGCCTTAATTTATATCTAACCTTGGTGTTTATGATAACATACTATTACTTATAGTAGTGATTAGTCAATAACCATTGCCGCAACTGCATTTTGAAGCCAACTAACTAGTCAGTGGGTTGGCTGAGCTCGGATTTGTGCAAGTTCATTGCCGTCCGCATTTCATTTTCAACAGACGCAGACACCGCGCCTGAGTCTGATGCAATACTCACTCGATGTTCATAAGCTTCAGCTATTGCAGATATTACTTGCACGCAAATTATTTTAAACTCCTTGATGAGTATGAATCAGTAGCAAGCTTTTCGCGCGGGTAAAAATATGGGAGAAAATAATTTCCGAGTTTATTTTGTTGTCACGATAAATCATCCGTGCGAACGTTTATGATTGCAGAAAAGAAAGAGGCCACTCAACAGTGGATTGTCGAAAGTTGCTGTTGGTAAAGATAGCATTAGATTCACATTCCCGTCAAACCTTGTCCAGGCCTTGAGAAAACATGAATCGGTGACATAGCTGTGCATGCACAGGATGTGCTACCATGTAAAGTAGACACACGCAGCCCGACCAACGGACCCACGCAGCTAAAATACGCCGTGTGGTCAGTCAGGTCAAGACAGCGCCATAAGTAAAAAGGTATATACATAATTGTAGCTTGACTTCTAGTGGCTAGACAATTACGATGGTTAAAGAACCGTTTCGAGAGACAATCTTTGTGCTAGATCACGGGGCGAAACTAGGTCTGCGATCAATAAATTAAAGTAAGTTCGTTTACTACTTGTGGACGACACAGAACTTTTCAGGAACAAACTATTGAAAGACTGGTTAAAAAAAGGTTGCGTTTAATTAGTTATATTTTTCTAGAACATTTTTTACCTACTTTTACAATAGTTAAATTAGAAGCATTAATTTTTGTCGCCATTTATGGGCAGCAACTGGGGCGTCTAGACCTCCTCTTCTTCGGGATAATAGCTCGGCAGGTCCTGCAGGGTACGCAGCACGGGATGTCTTCCTCCTCGCATTGGATCTGAGCGCACGTGTGCGTCGCTGGCTTGGCCTTAGCAGGCGCCTTGGGAGTTATCAGCTCGACCTGTAAAAGTTACATCATCGGCAAAGAATGAGGGAAGAGACGGCTTTAGCGAAGCAGAACACCGAAGTGACTCCATAGCTGAGAGCGTTTGAGCGCGCTAAGCTAGATTACCTTCAAATTATTACAATATGAAATATTACGAGGTGTTACAATAATAGTGTAAAATATCTTATATCGCATGGGCGGTAGGTTATAAGGATAACATTCCCAAAAAATGCTTAATTCTCATTCATTTTTTAGCATACGGATCGAAATAACCTGCTCATTATTCTTTTAAAATATTTTTTTAGGCTATATCGACGTTATTAATTAACTATGGCCTGAAGCCTCCTCGCTTTGATGGATGGCATGTATAAGAAAATGCTCCATTGCTGCGGAACGCCCGCGCCGCTCTCTACGACTCCACCGGTCTGGGGAATGCGTTGTGGCCTCTTTCAACTACAAAGGTGTACAAATCCTACTTGTGTATGGAACCTAACAGACACATTTAGTTCGTATAAGGGCTATTATTGAAGCAATAAGCTTGTGCCAGACACGGTAGGTAGTATTCGTAGATGATTAGATACTTACATGAGAGACTTGATATGATGAGTCTGTCGTTATGACAACAAGACGATGTGATTGTTATTGATTTTTTTTCTATGTACGCTGGACGCCTTAGGATCCAGATTTCTTGCGAACGCAACGTGTCCATTGGAGCGATTTTATAGTTAATTAGTGTAGAGTTGTTATATTGGCTGTAGTTACTTAAGTCTCATACACAAAATAATAAATAAAGAAGTATTGAGTATATTATTGTTTTATTTTCGCTAATTAACAATTAGGAACGTTTACGACTCATCTGCATATTATAATGCAGATCGTCTCCAGAAGCCCTTAAAATACGTTGAGTAACCACAAACCTCAATATTCCCAGTACGGTTCGGTTCGTCAGTTTGCTTCCCAATTTTCAATATGAAGACGTCTTTGTCAGGATGCAATACTTTTTGCGCTTGCACACCCTTCGGAGCGTCCTTTGGCGTGACGTTGCAGACATTGCACATGGCGTCGTGGGCTTCTTTCTTGCTGTACGTCAGCTCAGAGTTGAGAGCGGTCCTATTTGTTAAAGCTTCGCAGATGTCGTCTGGTATCTGAAACCAGCAGCTGTTGAGATTCTTTCAATTCTACAAGTCGTAAAAGTACAAAGCGACTTAAAGGTCAATAGAGTTTAAAAACTTAGTTCAAAATACTTTTAATTATAGAGCAGTGATAGCCAAGTTGGTAGAACGCTCGCGTTGGGACCAAGGTGTGCAGGTTCAAACCACGGCTCGCTCTGGATTTTTGGATTTTCTTGTACGTATATTATTTTCTATAATGATTGTCACTTGCTGAAAGGTCAACTCGTGTCAAGTTCTCTAAACCGCACTGGGTCAGTGAGGATGACTATAGCCTAAATCATCCTCATATTGTGGAGAAATGTATCCGGCAATAATCTCGACCCCTATTACATTACGAGGCCCGAATACCATCGATGAAATGTGGATGCACAATTGTTCACCTCTGCCTACCCGTTTGGTGATTACAGGCGTGATGGTCGATAAAATAGGTGGTCGATAAAACACCAAACGTCTATAAGAATCAAGCGTAATTGCCTTGTTCTATCCTCAATCATTCCAGAATCATGTTTGTAGGTATTTACGTCTCATAATTGTATTTGAGATAAATATAGTTACAAAGAATAGACATGTCTATCAACCTGGAAATTAAGTCTATTTGCTGGGCCGCCGTCGTTCTCGCCAGGCGCGCCGCAAGTCTCAGAGCACACTGACTCGTCATCCTCGCAGGTGCACTGCTGCTGCAACTTCATCTGCGACGGGGTCAGTTTCGGTGGCTTCGAAGTGCTCTTGGGCACTCGTATTTTCACCTGACACAAAGTAACTTGAAGTGCCCGAATGTTATATCATTGCTATTAATAAAACTCAGGAGTTCACTGAACTTACTTTAATATTTTCCTGTTCGTGATACACTTATGGTGATCACGATCTTTTATAGGGGTCTGTGCATCTCCATTTCAGTGGAAACGATGCCTTAGGTTTGTTTTTATGTCGTATTTATTAATATATTAGTTTAGGTACTTTTTGTTCTCTTTGGGAAAAATATACAAAAAAAAATATAAAAAACCATTCGGAGCCAAGCGCGATGAATAGGTGGTATGGTGGATGTTCAAACACTTGAAACCCAGATTAATTGATCCCAGCTATCGCGCTTATGGATGTGTAGCGGTGCGGTTATTCCCCATAACGCGTCTTGTAAATTTTCCCTTGCATAGCTGAATTACTATTGATCGTCCAGCCTACTATTAACTACTTATGTAGCAACTAACTGACAATGTCACCACTGCTATGTTTTCGGTCCAAATCCAAGCCAATGTAATTGGAATTTATGCTATTTAAGTCATATTCCACTAACAAATTAGTTTACAAAATAGGTATGATGCTGGATCACGTTTTATTGCTCACCTCGTTTCCATTGAACAAAGCACATATTTCTTCATAAGGTTTTTTTGATTTCGGACCACTGCCCCTGCCCATGTTATATTATTTATTGTTATAGGTACATATATATATTTATAGAAAGAAAGAGTTAAATATTAATATAACCAATTTGGAATAAAAGAAAGCGTACACAAGTGAAATTTTGATCGAGAATATTGCTAATCAAATATTGTGTCAAAAGTAGTGTTATCTTGAGTGATATACTCTCTTCTCTTTGCCAATGGTGCAAACAGTTTAAAATCTTAATAGAACTTTGATTGAAATCAAATTGTATAGGGCACGCAATTTTCATATCTTCATGTCACATCCATTATTTTATTAATAATGTGTGTTTATTGAATATATGCTATTAATTACTTGACATTGGCAAAATACCCTCTAAGTTGTGGGTGAGGCTATATTTATATCCATTTTATTTCATGGCATTTCATTTCGTAAAGAAAGAAGAAATTGTACATTAAGAAAAAAAGATACTAGGTACCCAAGTGAAAGCCAGCTTGCACGTTAAACGTTCTGAAACATGGCGTTGCTGACCTGACGTATCATATTGTTTTTTTTATCTCACTAATATTATAAATTTGGATGTTTGGATGGATGGATGGATGTTTCTTACTCAATCACGCCAGAACGGCTTAACGGATCTGGATGAAATTCGGCACAGAGATAGATTATAGTCTGGAATAGCGCATAGGCTATTTTTTATCCCAGTAAAATATATGGTTCCCGTGGGATAGATTTGTTTTAATTTTTCATACTTTTTAATCGCAGGTAACGGCGCGGGGCGCAGCTAGTTTATCATACATACAGGCTGATTCAGTATCCCCGATCTCTATTATAAAAAAAAACATTGATTAATTACAAATATTAATAACCATTACAATTATGTAAATATATTTGTAGTGGGTGACAACATCTAATGATTATATTAATAAATTTATATTCGATTACGCCTATAAAGATGTCTTAAGATATCAACCACCTGAAAGAATTTTAATTTCGTTAATAGCTTTTCAAGTAGTATTAAAACCGAAGGGCCTGGAGTGTAAGGGCATTGACACTGAAGCACTCGGAGTGAGCAGTTGTATTTTAAATAAAGTATTTTTTATCTACTTTATTAACTGACCATTTAGTTATGACTATGCACATGTTATGTTGTACATATTTGCCCAAAGAGATTGGTCTTGGGTTTACAACCATCTGAGCTCTGGCAATCTTGGCATAATTTAAACACCCTATTGAGATGGTCAATTATTATTAAGCTCAACGGAACTTACTTTTTGAACTTTGATACACAGTGAAAAACGACACTAAAACTTGTTACAGTTAAATATTTATTATGAGAGATGTGAAATACACACACATAAGTCATCGTTTTAATAGCGTAGGTAAACTTATACACAACATTTTAGTATTTCCCATTTACTTTTTCTTCTTTTTAAATCTAGGGCAACATGGACACGCCGGGCATTCAGGCTCGCATTGGGTCTCCCTCGTGTCGACGCGGGTTGGGACCTTCTTTTCAGGACCTTTGGGTGTCACCAGCTCAACCTCCATTTTACATCGTCGATCACCAGTCGGGCCCACCTTTGCCACCTTGGATGAGATATTATAACAAATTATAAATGCATGGCCATCGTGCTATTTAAACTTGGCTGACATAAGCATGGATTTGCGGGATCATTGAATTATCGTAAACATTATTACTAATAGACTTCAAAATTAAAAGTAAATGTCCTTACAGGGTATTAAAAAACTCAAAGTTGCTCAATCCGCTGTGGAGAGGGCTAGCTAATCAAAAATGAGAAATTCGTATACAAATTACAGTAACTGATATAACTCAATAATTTGAATTTTAAAGTGGGAGTGGGCGGGGCACAGATCGAAAAATGAATGGACGTTGAGACAGAAAAAATCTGGAATTGCAAACACGATCTGGAATACGTAATACTATAGTGGTGAATAACGTTAAAGTCATTGGGGGAAGCACATGTCCACTGTGGACGTCTTTCAGATGATGGATAGATAGGAGATCCGAAAAGACTACCTTCAAAACAAAAACATCTTTCCTGGGATGCAGCACGACCTGCGCCGCTCCGGGCTCCGGGACGTTATTTGGCACCAAGTCGCACAGCCAAGGGCACGGTCCCGATCTCTTCCCTTTCGCCTTTCCTTGTACTTGAGTACCTTTTAGCTTCCCTTTATCAGCCATTTTGTTGGTTTTGTGGGTAGACTGGAATTTTGAAGATACCTTTTAGGCACAAATTTCAGATTATATAGAGAATAATTTCATTGTTTGTTTTCGATTTCGGACGACTTTATTTTTTTTCTCTATCTGTGAATTTTATTTTATGAGCTTGTCTATGACTAAAAAGAAATGGCCAACTTTATGGCGACCGCGAGAATCCAAACAGCACGTTCAATAATTTTTAATACAAAATAGAGTCTATTTTCTATACTTGTTCCATTTGTTTAGATATTGATGTCTATGGTTTAGATTTAGATTAGATTTAAAGCCTGGTGTTCACAAGGCGCGAATCACAAAATTTTATTGAATCGTTTACTACGATATTCGATCCAATTATCGTGTCATGGATAGTAAACATGGTGAGCCAATGACCCGATTTATACGGTACGCTTCGTGGATGCCACTTTCAAACTAAGGTACGATCAGAGATCTTCTTCTGGATTATACCACAATGTAAAGAGCTGTTTTCAGGTACCCATCGGTAGCGCGCAACAACGGCGCTGCATCGTCGTTGTTTTGGCGGCTTTGGCAAATCCAAATCCGTACTAGTGACTATGCTAATCTATGCCAGTATTGCAGAATGGCTCAAGGATGGACACCAGTGCAGTGAGAATGGACCTCATTTTCATTTTATAAATTTGCATTGCAAAGAATTTTGAAAAAATATAACGATTCTCATTTCTCTTGAAGAGACGCGGAATAACACAAGCTAACCTAACATTGTAATTAAAAACCTTGCTCGGAGAAAAATATCTACGTATAAGACATGCACGCTTGGGTGCTGTGATGCTGTGACGCTCCGTCCGTATTTGTGTTGAACTCTACGAATACTATTTCCGCTCAACCTTAAACTACTTACTCAATTATTCTTTAATCGACTTTCTTCTTTCTTCCATCTGCATCCAGCAACACAAGTCGTTTAGAGCTATATGCACTAGTAGAGCTGCTGTTTTACCACTAACTGATCTTTATATAGGAGCTTGAATTTTTTTTATAATATAGAAATTGTAAATGACTTGTGTTTGCCAGTATAAGTCGAGAGTCAAGTACAGGACGACGCGACTCGCGAGCCCTTTAATGCTCCTATTTTTTCCATAAGAAAGCTTTTTTCTAGAAGGAGACCGGTGTGAGACCGGGCCCGGATATGATTATGCACATTGATTCCTAGTATTCCTACCGCTAACCTAACCTACCTACTTATACATTCAAGCACTAAGCCTATTCATATCGATAAAACACTATTTTGTTCATCGTTTTTAAAACGAATTCCCACAGAAAAAAAGCACTGTTATTGTTTCCCAAATTTTCCAATTTTCTGGAGAACTTTTCAATTTTTTCCCCTATACACCTCATTCAGACCGTTAATATTTAAAAAAAATTGCCCAATTGGGCCAGCCGTTCTAAAGGGATGCACTTACGAACAGCATTTATTTTAAATAAGATATATAGATTTATTAGATTATATAGATTTTTCTATTTATATAGAAAATAGTGCTATGTTCAGAGTATAATACCTCTTGAATTTAGGGACGTACATTAGTTCTTTTGATATCTTTTTATAGGTCAAGTCAGTTATATATTGTAGATTTGGTATATGGAATAAAAGAGTTCGTGCCTCGCTGAGCTTGCAAAGCAATTAATGTTAATAATCAATCCCGTATCAATAAGACTTCAAAAATATTCTGCTTAAGAGAAACAAAACGACTTTTGCTAGAAAGATTTATTGCAGTTATTGTTGTATGAATAACGTGTATGCTACTGTAGTTCAAGTTTCTACTGAGCAATCACTCTTGCAGAATATTGGTACTTTGCAGGGCAATACAGAACAGCATTTCCGAGGTCGGAAAGGGGTTATTGCATAACATGCAAAGCAGGGTACGGTACAGCATCGTGCCACCGGGCATCCACTGGATCCACGATTCCAGCATGGTGAAATTTTTCTTTTATGTGCTCTGAATTTGGGTTGGCTTCGAGCTTTACGAGGTCGTTTACGACCAACGACTACAGGGCAGGGTCTTAGGCAAGGAGAGCTTTTACAGGGAGCCTTGCGCGGAGGTCTGCAGCATGGTGTTATACATGGAGTTGCGCAAGGAGAAGGACAAGGTGGAGATGAACAAGGTGAGCAGGAACTACAGGGCTTACAACGCGCTGGCGGTGGGCCAGTTTTACTGCGCCGACAAGGCTTTCCACAGCAGGTCGGTTTGCAACATTTTCTACAAGGTGGAGGTGGGCATGGCGGCCCACAAGGCCTCTTGCAAGGTGGGCATGGCCGACATGGCGGCGGTGGGCCACATGGTTTTTTGCACGGTTTTCTGCAGCATTTAGGTAGTTTACATAATATCATTTTACATTTCGATGGCCGGCATGGTGTTGGAGAAACACATGGCACGGGGCATGGTGATCCACACGGTGGCGGCCGGCTCGGTGGTGGCGTCCACTCTAACATTAGCTCGTTGGAGGCGAGTGGAGCTCCGGTCATCTTTCGGATGACTAGCTCGAAAACGCCACGGCGTGGATTGGTCATCGTAGTAACTTTTACAGGGGCCTGCTGTTCTCCTGATGAAGCCGCAATGCACTTGGGACCTTGACATGGGTCTTTTCCATGTACTGGGCAAGGTTCTCTGGGTCCGATTCGTATATGTGAAATAGTTGCAACTATATCTCCCTTAATCCCGGGACTAGCAGGACATTTATCATCTTTAATAGAAACTGCCTTGCCAGTGCATGTTCCGGCACAAGACCCCTTTCGCGGTCTTGTTTGTACTGCAGTAGAACTATTCATTGCTTGAACCTGTGACGAAGACGTACACTTGACGTTCGAGTTTGATGAATCTATCTCACTTTTGACTTGGGCAGCTGTTATTTTATATGATGAGCTTCCCATCCCCGACGCTGGTTTTTTTTTGGATTCATCTTTTTTTCTTCCAAAAAAATATACATCTGGACACCGTGAACTTTCTGGTATACGTTTTCTACCGTCTTGAAAAGTTGACGTTGAATACGTAGAAAAGCAATTGGAATTTGTCGCATGTGAAGAATTATGAGCATTGTCTATCCTATAGTAGCCCACTTGCAAACATTTGTTTATAGAAGCTGTCGCCTGAGTGCCTGATGTGCGGCGGTGACAAACATTGTCAAACAAAGTCATGTAAACTGTGGTTTCTTTTTCTCCAAATGACTCTTTTGTGGTGTATCCTTTTATTAGATTACTTGAAACACAGTTATGTGTCTTCGGTATCCAATGATCCATATTGTAAAATGAAATAGTGGGCCTCTTTGGCCTGATGGCAAGTAGTGATGTCATCGAATAGTATATGGATTGTTCCATAGGATTGTCTATAAATCGAAACTTACTAGTTAATACTTGATAAGTCTTAATTGGATCGAATATCTTAGTTGGAGAAGCAGAGCAAGGTATTGAAGATCCTTGGCTGATCACTTTGTTGTAATTTTCTTCCTTATGAATAATTTTCAATTCCTCGCTGGTTGATTTTAGTTCCATTTTTTGCTGCTCCGTCATATCTTGACTAAACGGCAAGCTCAGCAGGGCACCTGGGACCAGTTGACGACATTTTATTTATATTAAAAATGAAACAATCTAACTTAGGCCCCGTTTTATACAAGTGGTAATTATACAAGATACCTACATAATTTAACATCGTCAGAGTCAGAAAAAAAAGACATTTAATATCCAAAAACATTTAATAAGGAGGTAACGACGTAAAATTTAACATTTATTATTTACGTTTCGGACAACATGTTGAACAGTTGCACGGAGCACATTGTGCGGTGCGCGTATCATTCACGGGTATTTTTTTCTCATATGAGACAACAGGGGTTATGAATTGGTATTCTAACAACGACTTTCGATTTGGCAATTCTACTGTTTTGCCAATACGCAGTTTGATCACTTGCTTCGGAAAGTCATACACAACCCCAGGGTATTCCTCTGCAGTGGTCGGCATAAGCTGGCCCGGTTCGTCTCTGGCAACGTCACCCACTCCATCAGATGTGAAGTTAAAGTGGGCTCGTTGCTTGTGGCGCAAGCTGCAGGAGTCCAAAGGCATTTGGAATATGACCTTGTTTCCCGTCGGACAGCAATCTGCACAATTTGATGATGTTATCAGGATCATCAGGTTATTAATATTTATGATATTAAGATGGCACAAGTATCTAACTACAGAACCAGATAAAAATCGCAAAGTTAAACCAATCGTTCACAGTTGAGAGGTCGGCTATATTATCGAAAACGTACTTAATACATTTTATAAAATATTTTTGTTAAATTGAAACGATTTCATAATTTCATTTTCAGCGCTTTTTTTTCCCCTTGGCTTTTCTAGGCCTTCTTCCGCAACAACAGTCACAATCAGGCTCGGTCGCAATCCTCATGTTCACTTGACGGACGGGCGGTTTTTTATCTGGACCTTTAGGCGTTGTAAGCTCTAGTTCTAATTTGCATTTTCTATCGCCTTGCATAGCAGTTTTAGCTACTTTTAAAACAAACACGTCTTTGTTAGGTAATTCATTTTGTTTGTTATCGCCACGTGCGTTTGCTACTTGCGTAGCGTGTTTTGTCGTGTGTACGCATCCTTCCGTCGTGCAAGTGAATTGTGTCTCTGCTGGTTGTGCACCACGACAGCAGGTAGCCTCAGCAGGAACAGCTAAACTTATTTGATTTTTGCCACAAGGTGGTTCGCATGGTCCACCGTCGGCTCCTTTCGTATATGGACATTGCATTGCGCAATGTGTCTGGCTGATCTTCTTGATGATAGATGCATTTGCAGGTACTTTAATCTTAAGCTCGTTTCCCGCCAAATTAGTTCCTATCTCTTCAAATTGTTTACTGCGACCTGGCCATCAACAAATTGATTCTCATGCAGTAAAATATCACAAACTGTTACCTATTGTTTTTTGTCTGGGAAGTATAAAATCCTACCCTAACAGAGGGGGTTTAAAACTTGGCCTAAGTATTGGGAGAAGTTTATCTAAAGACATGTCCAAACATAGAGCGGTAAGCGCGTAACAGTAACAAGAGACGTTCTCAGAATAGGATAAACTTTTCCGGCGCCTTTAATGAGGACGATTTCGCGGTACATCCGAAACACACTTCACTTGGCCTATTAGATGAGATAAAAGCCTCCGTCTAGATAAACACCGACGAGTGATTATAAAACTATCAATGTTTGTAGGAAGATACAATGTCACATTTATATATCGCGGCAAGCCGCGCCGTGCGCGATTGTCGCTCAATGTTTGGACGTGCCTCGAGCTACACGAGTAATATACCATCATTGCATCAAAATAATGCAGTCATGGAAATAACAATTTTAGGGCTCACCTTTAGGTACGTGTAGACAATATTGGTCCATATTTCTACAAGACATCTGTTGTTTCCCCTCCGGTTTTGGACCGGAACAGTAGCAGGGATCATCCGGTTCTTCACATGGCATACTATTATAAGGATCGCGTGCTGAAATGTAATATTTATTGTCAATTTATGGAGGAAAAACAGGGGAGTAGGTATGCGATATTGAGTGTGATATGATGACCCACCTATCGGGCAAACACCTCCTCCGCCTGCAGTGCAAGTCTGTCCGCCAGCGCCGGCGCCACCACCGCCTCCCCCGCCACCGCCTCGAGCGGCTCCACAAGCGCAAGGATCTCCAGGGGTCTGATGATCTTTTTGTGGATTGCATGAACGATCAACGATAGATGGACCAGCGCCAGTTCCTAATTTAGGCGGACCACTTGCTCCTTGGAATCTTGTAATTATTAATTTTCCAAAACATGATATCCGTAAGAACATAACTATTTCTCCAGTTTCGGTTCCATCGGGTCCGACGATTCGGAATGAATCTTTCAAAGCTTGATAACTGACGCTATTGGGATCTTCTAAGAACTTCTTACGAGCCTGGACGAATTCCTTTGTCATATCGATAGTGGCTTCTCCCATTACGATTTTGGTTGGCAAACAGCCGCACGGAAGCGACTTGTAAACACATATTTTTACGAGATATTTACTCATAGCTTTATTGATATCAGCTTCTTTTAGGGAAAAAAGGCAGGATTTCCCGCTGTTGAAGTTCTTAACAAATGGTCCCCCGCTTTTGGCGATACATGCTCCCGGATCATCGTCGCATATCTCTAGGGGCTCGACATCTGGACATTCCACATTCACACATGTCCTAAAGTCCTTGTCCGAGAAGCAAGGACTTTTCACAAAAACTATCTTATCAATAAGTACCTCCAGGAGGAAGAGGCCATCGTCCTGTTTTGTCATTGTTGATTGTCGGCGGGGATGGGAATTTTTAAATTTAGCAGATTTTTTTTAAAATCGTTTTAACATGCTTAAAATTTCGACATACTTGGGTTAAACAAATGAATTTGCAAAAATGACAGCTAGTGCCAGAATAATATGTTTAAATTCTTTTTTTGATACGAAAAATAATAGTGGGCGTTGTCAGCTATACCGTATATAAGTACAATAGGAACTATTTGGTCTTTATTATTGCTGGAGCTTATAATTTTACATATTTATAACTTCTTCAGTATAATATATACTAAGAGCCTATGAATTGGTTCGTTACCACTTAGCCAGGGAGGTTCTTTGATTTTATACCAAAGTAGATATTATTGTATATTTCCTAACTTGAGGCGGTAACAAAGCGTAGATGACTGTGTGTATGAACTGTATGTATTTATATATATACAACCTACTTACACCCACATGCTAAAATCAAAGTTCACTATAGGTAGGTAGGTAGGTATATATGCTTCTTGTCTAAATCACGGGTTTGCCAGGGATTATTTATTTAGAAAATTTTCGCACAATGCAATCGTATTTTACAGGAGGATAGTTAGTATAGTACCAGTTGCAAGCTTCATTAAGAAATGGCCGACCAACTCTGGAAAGTAACGAAATGAATAGAACACGCCATCGCTTACTTTTAATAAGATAATATAGATAGATAACTCTATATTTGTTCCACCACATAAAATAATTACAAAAATACATACACATAACTTACACAGAGTGTCACAATGGGAGCTATCTCTACTAGGCAACATTTGGATGGAAAGGATTTAAAGAAATGCTTAGGACGACGGGGGTGTACTCTATCTTATAATATATACGTAATTGCTTACAAATACTTTCTAGATTTACATAAGACATATACATACTTACATGCATATATATAGCATAAATAAATATATATATTAGTGGGATTTATCCACATTTCTCTCTATCTACATTACCACGTATAGAAAGTGTTTGAATTAATTGTTTCGTACTATGTATATACACCCATCCAAATACAATATTATATCACTCACCCATCCATAAGTGTGCGTATCTCCTGGGGCGAACGATCAGCGGTCAAATCTGGGTAATCTCTCCATCTCTTTTGGCCAGGATCCGTGAACCATGCTTGTTGGAATGGAGTCATACCCGGTACTTTCAAATTGTGACAATCGCGGCAAATAGCACTGACGGGTTTCTATGTAGATAAACAGGAATTCAACAGTAATGTGTGGCTGGCAATCTCACGATATCTAATCTAAGATAAAAAAAACAGGAGCAAATCCTGAAAGGCTTCTGTGACCGACGATCACGTCTCACGACGGATTGCTTATTTTGTTCACCTAGGCGATCAGAGACCATGCGTAGTGCGTACGGCGCGTTATTTTAATATCATCGGGACCCTGTGCAGCTGCGTTGCCGGATTGAGCACGTAGCAAAAGTTAGTTAGTAAGCCATGCGCTTTTGGGGGCCTCGTAACTGTGCATAAAAAAATATATCAATTAAGATAGGTACGGTATAAGTACCACCGATCGTACCATCCTATCGAATTTTTTTGTAGCGATTACTGGCCCAGTGCATTTGCTCCAGGCCGCGTGCTGACATAATCCGGCACTGGAGCCCTAGCACTGTATAACACAATCACGTCTACCCAGTGTATGCGTACCGCACGTGACTGGTCGATCCGCGTGGACGTGGAAGCTGACCTCTTTCACGTGGAGGGTGGCCTTAGCACTATTAAGTATTCTGTGGTTTGAATCTACCATAACAATGTACCTTACATTATATATACTCTTTTACCTTTTTAGCACTGTCAGTTTGCTTCAAACCATCACATGCATGAAGTCGTCGATACCTCACGCAATCCAAATCATATTGATATGAGCGTGGAAATACGTCCTGGTGCACTGTTGCAAGATAATACCATTTGGAAGTATTTGTACGAGAAAATTATTCATATTCATTACACAGTGTGTAAATATAGTAATAATATTTATTTCGTAGGTATGTAAATTAACCAGCAGGGCGTGCTAAGCCTTATTTAGAGTCTATTTGGATGTCTCTGAACCTGGCTGGTTTACGTGTTTTTAGCATGCTTGTCTGTGTGTCTGTTTGTTTGAAAATCACGTTACAACGACAGGTTTAATTTGAACGGGGTTATTATTATGTAATTGCATTTTATTTTAAGAGAAAAGTCACTATCATAGCGCTACGACCATCAATCATTATTGAGAAAAATCTTTGGTTGCGCGAACGGGGCCGCGGGGAAAATATTTGGATGCAAAACGAATAATGCTTAAGGTACGTAGGTACCTACATATTTTAGGGTAGTATTTATAAGATAACCTAAGAGAAGAATAAACATACCAGGCCTCACCATCTCCGTGGTCATACCGTAACCATAATACGCGTCGTGTAATGCGTATGCGTTGGCACCGGGCTTGTCCACCCAGAAAGCCTTGTCCTTCATCGTCATCCTGTCTTTGACGAGATCCGGCAGCTCATCTATCGTGGGCCTGTTAGGGGATTTAGCTGTACCTATTTCATACAAGTTATCTATTTATTACATACAATAAAGTAGCAATAAAGGCTAACTTGGTTGTATGAAGGTATATAAAACATTTTTAGAAAGCTAATTTAAATTAAACTCGCTGTCCCGGCGAACTTTGTACCGCATCAGATGTATGAGAAACTCTAAAAAAAGACCCATGTTTTAATAGTTATATTGCTACTCGGGACGGAGACAAATTTAAAAATACAAAGATCATAATAATCGGCCAACTCGTTCTTGGGTTATAAATGGTGTAACTAACACAGAACTTGATCCTCATTAGCGATATTATCAGATAGTAATACAGTCTGTTGTTTATTTTGCAAAAAACAGTTTCAATTCCTGGCTAGGGAAATTTTCTATTCAAAAATCGAATGATATAGTTTTAGTTTTCATCAGAATCGGTCTCGACAGATCTTTAAGCATTTTTCGATATGCCCTATAGATTCGAATTCGGCCATCCACGCACTCCTAAACAATTAATTTTGTATGTATAATATAGATAAAATTACTAGTGATCAGCCAAATGCTTGACTTCGGAAGCTGTAGCTGCTGTTTACACGTACATCTAATTAATCATATTCTCACTTCGGAATTTATTAAAGGTTTTCGTCCATGTAGGTAGGTACCAGTAATTGCAGGACACTTTTTTTATATTACCTACCTACAAATTGAAACATCTATTCACTTTCCTCAATACGCCACGCCGGCCCAGTGTGGGCTGGTGGACTGTACCTACGACTCATTTCAGTTCGTGCAAGCTCTTATGTCCACACTCTTTAAATTGCCAATTGAAAATTTAGAACAGGGTGAAAAGTTTTAGGGTTGTGATCTGTTTTCTGTAGAAACGTAGGTACCTGCTTAAAGGCCTATTTAAAAGGTGGATGTATTTAACAATCTGTAAAATGCGGGATAATAATGTCTAAGTATATTATATTTTGTACGTACCTACCGACGTATAGGTAAAACGTAGCCGCTGCAAACGGACCGTAAGGTAAACCAAGCAATTCCGATATTTCGATAGGTCAAATGAACGTTTGTTGTTATAGGTACCTTGTCAATGTTTGTTTTCTAAAACACTTGAGCTAACCTGGGTGGTAATTCTACTAGTTCCCTCGTGAGTGGCTGAAGAAATTTGCCTATGGTTCTCTGCGTCAAGCATGGTGGACGACCCGGTGTCAGGCCTTCATCAGTAAGCACCGTCAGTGACACTTTATCCAGAGCGTATCTATAGGTGGGAATCAAGTTGGTTACTGCATTATCTCTCCATTAAATTATTTACTTAAAGTAGGTAACTATCATGTACATACTTATCAGGCCCATAACCAGCAAATTTTGCTACATTACTGGGAGGGTCAGTTGGGTGCCGAGTATTTTCCATTGTATAAATTAAATTTAAATATTCATTCAATCTAAAATACGTATAATTCTAACGCTGTGTCACTTAACAGTGTTAACAATAATTTAACTTTCGGATAAGTATAATTTCGAAAAATGGCGCTTTAATTTGTATTAACCATAAAGAAAATAACACTAACAAATCACACGTCAAATCCACAGAGAATATAACTAAAGAGAAAAAAACTTTTGTTTATGTCTGTGGTAGTACTATAATGAACCCATGATGGGCTTTTTGGCGCGAAGTTGAACCGTGAAGTGGTCAATTTTGTTTAAATAATGGTGTAATATTAGTGGGATATTAACCATTGTGTTGAACACGTAAACGTGCATGAGTGAAGGAAATTGAAATAAAATAGTATATTATCTTATCGTTTCAAGTTCTCCCAAGATGTCCGGTAAATTTTCTGTAAAGTAAACACAACTTTACTGATAGGGGTAGAGAATTCAATTCATCATCTTCATCGTCATCAACATCATTATGATCAGGGGTATAGGGAAATATAATTCAATAAATATTATCAAGCATTGCCAACCTAAAAAAAGAAGTAGTATCGATACTTCTCTATTGATACCATCTAGTAACATCCGTAGTGGCTGGCGAATGGCTGCACATGGGGTCTTGAGACATAAGATGACAGTTATTGTTGTCCCTTTCTATCACATCAAACATGAAGTTAGTGGAACGAGTTAGAGTATAGAGCAATTGGGTCAACTTTTTAATGGGACCGGTTGGCTCACATTGGATCTAAGGCTGCGTGGACCAAGGTATGGCTCAGATAAATCTATGTTCTGAGTGTAACCTATATATACTTCTATCACATATTTATATAATATGAAAATGTATTATGCCATATTTTCTGAATATTAACGTTTCACCTACATGATACTGGCAAAATACCATAGTAATGTCAAACACAAAAAAAAATACAAAAAATAGTTGTGAGTGAGTGGCATAGATAATAATACTTGTGGGTCGTTGGTGAAAGAGCAATAAGGGGCGAAGAGGATAAAACTAGTCTTTGGGGCGAAGAACGATAAACTGAAATTATGTGACTCATGTACATTCAAATAGTTTTTTAATCAACAATCATGTCTAAGAACATTGTTTTCGAAGGATGGCTGACAAAATCGCCACCTTCCAAACGTATCTGGAGAACGGTGAGCTATCTTTCACATCTTGGCATTTTTAGGTAGGTATGTACCGACCAAAGCTTTGTTTACAGAATTACGAATGTAACAGCTTGGCTGGAAGTGAGTGTAGACATCAACAACGAGACTATTCTTTAGTCTAGACCAGTCTTCATAAGGTTTTTGAATGGTTATTTTAACGTGAAATGTTATTGGTTTTCTAGAAATGGCGGAGAAGGTGGTTTGCCTTGCGCCAGTCGGGCGAACTCCCAGGGCAGTATTTTTTAGATTACTACGCGGACCGGAATTGCAGGCGGCCCAAGGGCACTATCAACTTAGATTTGTGTGAACAGGTTAGTTGTCCCAGCTTGCAAAAACAAATAAGAATAAAACAATTTCCTTGACACAATATGTTTATATTGATGATAACAAGTTACAATGTTTGGCTTATTGTTGTTATCACTTCATTATTCACACTGTCGGACGGGACAAGACGACGACGGGCGAATAATATATACACAGTAGTTTGCTAGCAATTCACTAAACTAGGAAACTTACTATTGCCAGTAAATGAGACATTTAATTGAAACATTGTACCGGGTTAATTGGACGCTGCTTAAGTGACATCAACTTTTGTTCAACATCAATCATTAATTTGTATATTCTATATATGATGACCAAGTACCCAGCATACATTGCAATGCCACTGAAATATTCACAGGTGAGTGAGCAATAGCTCACCAAAGTTTCATCGCTATCAAATAGGAATGCAAGAACAAACAAAGAAACATAAATTATCAATATATATACTATAGAATCTCACTAATCTGGCACTATTAAAAACCAGAGGGTACTGGATTACTGGAATGTTTAGATTACTGGATTTACATATGTAGTTTTGAAATAATCTTTACTTGAGGTCTGTTTTGTGCAACTTGTCGTCGCGCATAGGCGCAGAGGGGCGAGGGAGGCGCCGGCGGAGGGTGGCGGATTATCGGACGAATCCGTCTATTGAAGTGCCGGGATTAGTGAGATTATACTGTATAATAATTTTTCCTTTTTTTTTTTCTTATTTTTAACAATGTCATATTAGTTACATCATTTATAGCGGATGGGCGTTATATGATCATTTACTTTTTGAATTTATATATGCTCCAAATAACGGAATAACTATTAAAGTATGGGAAAAGTTCTCCAAGAAAAAAATTATGAAGATAATTTGTTTTCTCAGACATTTGATTCTGAGGCAGTACAAAATTCCTAGGGACAGCTATTGTGGATAATGTTTAATTAAACTGTAGTAAATCAGGCTTGGTACAAAATTCAGCAATAAGTTCAAATAGCTAACTATCCACTTCCATCAAAATACTTTCTTTTTTATACAGTAATAACTTAATCTATGGGCCCACATATGTGGATTTCTGGTATAACAATTATAATTATAACCAACTGATGTACCAAATTTAATTTGTTTTTTCGTGATACTTAGTCAAAGTAACAAATCACCACTCATTCACACTGATATACTTAGTAATATGTAAGGATACACACGCGTAGCCGAAAGCCGGTGGATGCGAGTGGCGGAGGTCCGTGATATGTAGAAATCATTTGTAATTGGGGAGGCCTATGTCCAGCACTGGACATCTTTCGGCCGATAGATAGAAGGATACTGTCGTCCTGATCCCCTCATATTTCACCAGTTTTTTTTATTTTTTTTTCATATTACATATCTAAGTTCCTTAGGGTTATAATAATCAAAACACTGGTGCATTCCATAATGAAAAAATAAACAAAGAAATGGGTGGAAACTTGAACTATGGTACCAATTCGTCTATTTTTCTACCAGAATTGAGTAACATTTCTTGGTTATTGTTTTATATTTGTTTATTTAATTATATTAATCGTTGATAGTATTTTAGTATCCCTGAATAGTATAACAAAATACCCTATCAGTTAAGCAGTAGATACTTTACTATAAGCATAGACATTCAATGTGTGACTTACACTGAATGTCACTCATACGGCATCAGCCACAGCACATGGACGCCTCCTACAATGTATCGCCAGCTGTAATGTCTCATGTTGGTGAAATATTAACCATTGTCAGTTCATAAACATGCATGAGTTCAGGAAATTAAAATAAAATTGACTTTTCAAGTATCCGTAAAATTTTACAACCATATGCTTGTTGGGACATCAGTTGGCCAGATTTCCATGGGGCCTTGCAAACTCCAATATTATGTCAGCTTCTTACAAATAATGATTTGCACAGTTTACTTATTTAAATCATCATATTTTAGAAAGTCAAACAAAAGTGTCGTTTTCACTCATTAATTTGGTACCTATAACTGAGACTAGGTAATTTAAGAAATTTAAGAAGTCCCAAGATGTCTGCCAAATTTTCAGTAAAATATCTACAGCTTTACTAATAGGGGTAGGCTTGTCATATCATCATCATCAGCGGCATGATCATTATCATCGGGGGTACGGTGCGACCGAAAAAGTAGACAGTAAATGAGAATGTCATTGAGATGTACAGGTAGGCTATTAATAAAATAAACACAAACCACCAAATTTATAGAAAGACTAGCTGCGCCCCGCGGTGTTACCCGCGATTAAAAACTATGTATATCCCATAGCAACCGTGCATTTTTCCGGGATAAAAATTTGCCTATGTCATTGTCTGACCCCTAAACTACCACTACCTATGCAAAAAATCATGTCGATCCTTTGCTCTATGAAAAATTAAAACAAATCTATCCCACGGGGACCATACATTTTACCGATATAAAAAGTAGCCTATGTGCTATTCCAGACTATAATCTATCTATGTGCCAAATTTCATCCAGATCCGTTCAGCCGTTCTGGCGTGATTGAGTAACAAACATTCATCCATCCATTCATCCAAACTTTCACATTTATAATATTAGTGGGATTTCGTCCATTTACAATATTATTACGAAACACAATTCTTCTGAAAATGTATGTAACAAAATATTTCAATATATTTCACAGGGTACAAACATTGAATTTTATTTTAATAAGAGGGTAAGGTACTTGATAGAAAGCACTCACGTTCAAAATAAGCTCCTTGAAGAGGTATTACCGAGAGTAAGAGCGACTACTCGTACATCATTAGTGCGAAAAAATATAATATTAAAATACAAAAAAACAAAGATGTATCCTATCGACTTTATAAATAGATGTAGGCAAAAAAAATCTCCATAGTATTGAGACAACATAAGGCCCTTATTACACGAGGCGACCCAAGTATCTCATACACGACGAAGCTAGTATGTACTAATACTGTTTTTACCACGCTTTAACCACCACTACCTCGCCTTGCGTTGTATGGTACTATGAAAATATGAAATGCATCAAAAAAAGGTCCGGAGGATTTTTTTAAAAACTGCATTTTAAGCCTACAACCCGCCACCACTATTAAAAAAATGTTATCAAAACGCACTAATAAGACCTTTTAGTGCTCTTTCATCTTTATAATATTGGTATTTCGTGCAGTAAAGGTCTTACAACATTACCCGGTATTTATAATAAATAAAGCCTGTTACTGCACCTATGGAAGTCGTAGGAAGTCGTCGAAGAGTTAGATAGCCTCGTTTACGTTCCCGCCAAAAATCCATAATCGTAATAGTCGTTATTACGGCAGTATAGAGGTCACTTGAGACCGGTCTATTTCCGAGCCAAAAATCCGTAAGTATATCAAGTTAAGCAATATTATTCCTTACAAATTATCAAAAGAATTAGGAATTGTATAGAATTACCTACTATTATTTGAACAGGCTTCCCAGTAATTATTAGTTAAAAAGAAAAACCCATGTCAATACAATAAAGAAGAAAAAAAAGGAAAGATATACTTATATATTTTTGAAATCCATGAGCGTGGAAGTTACGAAACTGATATATGGAATAATGGGTGTCGTCTTAGAGATTTGTTTTCAATATAGGTACCTACATGAGATCCTTTTGAATTGATTCCCTCTCCTTTTGGAATCTCTTTTTAACTGACGTTGTAAGATTTTTTTTTAAGTTAAGTTTATTAAGTTCTTGAAAAATGCTCACAATCGCTCGAATCGTTGGAATCGTAACTTTAACCGTAACCTGTAAAAACTGGTACGACCCGATATTACAGAACCGCTATCCGATCCCTGGTTACTATTGATGTGAGTTAGGCTCGAGTTCTATTAATAAATCATATACAACATTACGACGCATTTTTCCTGTCATTTTATATATATATATATTGTTGATATTATTTTCCTGTATGTCCCTGAAATAGTTTAGTAAATACATTACTTATATAGTAGTAGAGTAGAGAAGACAACTGATTGTGCATAGTTGTTTAATAAATTGATCCTGTTGTTGCCATAATTCGCAATGTTCAGTTAGCAATTAAATACAATGTATAGTGTATCGCATATTTTTAAGGTACGCATCGCCTAATCAGTACGTACGCCCGCAACTGATAACGTTCTTACGCACCGGCCATTGATATATTTGAGCAAAGAAAGTGAGAGAGTTAAACAGAAGTGTTTGCTTTATATGCAGTGATGCTCGCGGCAAGCACGTGGCAGGCATCGTTGCGGCGCGGCGCGCGCGCGGCGATAATCGTGGCCAAACGGCACGCACCGCATTCGTACGCAGCGTCATTGTCATAGATATATATATATCTATATATGTATATATATATATATATGTGTGTGATTTATATACTGCGATCTCCACCAGTCCCCATATAATACAACTAGCTGTTGCCCGCGACTTCGTCCGCGTGGTATTTAACAAAGACAACCGTTGACAACAGCCTACTCGCCTATTCTGAGCCCGCGGGACGCATTGCAGGTTGTTGCTATCAAACTTAATCAGGCGCTGCGCTGCAACATTGGTTTTAATTTTTTTGTGAGATCCTATTTTTTTTTCTAAAATAAAAGTAGCCTAAGTTACTCCTTGTTACATCAGCTATCTGCCAGTGAAAGTCCCGTCAAAATCGGTCCAGCCATTTCAGAGATTAGCCGGAACAAACAGACAGACAGACAGACAAAAATTGTAAAAATTTATGTTTCGGTATAGGTAACGTGTATACATCCAAATGCACTTAGTAAAAAGCGGTTATTTTAATATTACAAATAGACACTCCAATTTTATTTATATGTATAGATGTATAGAAGATGTATAGATAATTGCTTAGTTTGGTAGTGTACCGCTTTGGTGTGTTCGCCTGGCGATATTATTATTAAAACCAAACTACCCTTTATGTATATTAGTATTATAAGTAGGTGATTTATTTAAATAAGATACACATATATATATATATATATATATATATACTCGATACGCGTCCCGCTGTGCATATCACGCTCATCCTGTGTATATATATATATACACAGGATGAGCGTGAGCGTATCAAGTCGCGTCTCCCTGAAAAGCCTTTTTCCCCGAAATATGTCTGGTGCGCATAGAGCGAAAGTCAATCCTAATGGTGTTCGTACTAACGTATACACTACAGGTGATCATAACATCAAAGATGCGATCTATTGAACTGCATCTAGCCTACAGATATTGCCAGTCTGCGTTGAGATTTCAGTAGGGAAAGTAGTGTATAAAATCTCTTACTTTTAATCGTTTATAGATTGCGAAATAATATTTTTTTTTATTGTGAGTTATATACTATCACGTGAAATAATTGTTCAGGTTGATGCTGGACTTCATATGGAACGGACCGGTACCGGTAGCCTAGATCCGAAGCTGCGAGGGTCCGTCTTCTCAATACAAACTCAGTCTCGAACTTACCATCTGGAAGCCGACTGCGAAGCCGAAATGGTGAAGTGGGTTGACGCTATATGTCGAGTATGTGGATTAAGATCAACAGAAGACGACGACAATACAAGTGATAAAGGTAACTAAGTTTAAGTACCTAAATATTTACAAATTGTGTTTATCATGAAGTTTGTTTTAAGTTCTTTAAGCAGAGAACTAAGTTACTTAGATTTGACAAGACACTTCAGCCGGTCGTGATAACATAAAATGTGAGGTATATAATTCACTCGCTTGCTTTTAATAATTATTCCTGAAGAACGAGATAAATTTCTTTAGTGTGACAAACTGTGAAATTTTGTATCGGCCCGCGGGCTTGCCCTGCCGTCCCATATGTATGGACTGTAAATAACTTTTCGTTTATTATAAGCCAAATATGTTATTGTAATTTGACGCAAACGTTAGAGATTTCAACGGGGCGTGAACCTGTCCTTGGGTTGAAATAATTAGTCAGCGATGAATATTCGTTTTTCCAGTGCATTTTGATAAAAATTGAAGTGGCATAGTCTCCGTGCGTAGCAATCGAGCCGCGGATTTTTTTTAATTTTAAGAATTTTCTGATGGTAGATAACTTTTGCTCCGCTAAATGTGTTAGATTGTATGCTACAACTTCTACAACTTCAAATATTTAAAAGCTTACTGCAAAGATTAAATTTTCTATACACTACGATTTTTTTCATTATATGCGTTTTTTTCTCTTATATTCATGCGAACATAGTCTTATAATATTTATAACAATTTAAACTTGCGCGTTTTATCAAAAACTCAATACAACTCTGTTGAAAATTTCTTTATTGTTGCATTCCACTAGTAAAATGTTCATGCTACTAACCTTAGTTTAACTATATTTTAATTGCGTAATTATATAATTGATGTTTTAAGATTACTATGAATGAAAACAATTTTGAAATCGCTCTACAGCGACAAAAATACTTAGGACTTACAAATATAGTCTACTACCCTATTTTTGTAATTCTAGCTATCCAAACGGAGGATGACAAGGGTCATAGTCATAATTGCTGTGAGTTTGGTTTTTTATATTGTGTGTTAGTTTATTCATGATTTCAAATATGAAATCATGGTTCCTGGCCCTATGACAGCTAGGCGTTGACTCTCAGGGCGTTCGTGCATGTTCGGTTTGTGCATGTCCGTACTTTAACGGACGGTCTTACTTTCATATTTCTTTGTATTTGTGTACGTGAAAACACAGATTTGAATCAAATCCGTATGTGTGCCTAAACGCTCTATGGCTACATGACACTATGAGCACATAAATTATAATGTACCTCTTCATCAAATTTCAAATTCGTTCATCAGTTTCTCATATTAATTACTAGCTACCGCGTGGTATTTAACAAAAATGTTTTTCTAAAATAAAGGTAGCCTAAGTTACTCCTTGTTACATCAGTTATCTGCCAGTGAATGTCCCGTCAAAATCGGTCCAGCCATTTCAGAGATTAGCCGGAACAAACAGACAGACAGACATACAAAAATTTAAAAAAATGTTGTTTTGGCATATGTACCGTGTATACATGCAAATGTACTTAGTAAAAAGCGGTCATTTTAATATTACAAACATATACTCCAATTTTATTTATTTGTATAGATTTATAAATATTTGCTGAGCGCACTCCAGTACACCCACATTTCGCCGACGGTATCTGGTTCCAATATAATAGGGAGCAAGCCCACTGCCATTATATCGAGCACACTCGGCTGGGGTGAACGGGCCTGGCCTGAACGGTTCAGGCCCGGGAGCCCAGCCGATTCCGGCTGAATCCAATATGAAATTCGGGATTCAGAGTCATGTCAGGGATTCTGGCCATATTCCACCACGCGCCCATTGCGAGCTAGTGAACTTAACACACCTTTCGAAAACTTACACGATTTCGAAAGGTGTTTGAAAATGAAAATGGGACTTGCACATGAAATCTGAAAGTCCTTGAGGTGCTTTTTTCGCCAACTTGTAGTAGTAGTAATGAAGTAATGCTAAATGTACCAGGGCAGTAGGATTATGCACTGCAAATTTATTTTTTATATAAAATTATGATGCCTGCTGTTCGCTATTGATTTATCTTTTTTATGATTTGTCAGTGTTATGAATATTTATATCGATTTAATTTTTAAGTTCTGTATTGCGAATTGTATAGCTTTATAATGTTCTCTAAGTGTATAGATAATATGTTGGAATGATATATTTTTGTTGTTTGCTTAAAGTATGTAATTTAAGAAAATGATAAAGTGTTTTTGTGTGTTACAGACATGTACCAAAATACCTTGACCGCCATGACGGATGTAAACGAACACAGTGAGCAAGCGGACAACACTGGGTCCTACATACCTATTTCGGAATGCATCACAGGAGTCAGAGCACAGGTAAATTTACATTCATCTTGGAAGGGAAAAGCAGGCTTAGTCTACATCTACTACATGTAGCAGTAGTGCTCCATTCATATAAATGGCAAAGTCCTCCCTAACTGATGTTATACGCCTACAAAATCGGAGGTAGAGGCATGAAATATTAACAATATGTTTATATATACATTACATGTAGATAGGAGCACCGCAAACGTGACAGTTGGTGATTACTACAAAGATAGTTCCTATTAGGTGGTCCGTTGTTTATTCCTTTAGTCGCCTTTTGCAACATCCACAGAAAACTGGGAGTGGTGCACCACACGGGGTAAAATTAAAAGGTTGTATACAAATTTTAGTATAAAATTCTGCTACAGTGAATTTGATAATAATAAAATAGTTTGATCATTATGTAACTTTATATTCTAGGAACAGCAACAAGCGTTCACCTTTGATACGAAGAACATTGTGAAGAGCACGCCTCTCGAGCGGGTGCCCGACGATAGGAGCCACCATATTACCACGACTCTGACTCTGACCAGGCCAAACCCGGAGTTTTCTGAAAATGAGTCAAATGTGAGTGACGACGAGTGCAAGTCACTGAATGCTAGTCAACCCAATATACGTAAGTCTATTTATTTCAATGTATCCTTGTCGATCGATCCACATTGCCATTTGTTTAAATACAAGCTATTCATTGCGAATGCGCGCGCATATCGAAGCGAGCATAGCGCGCACCTAGAGCCCGATAGCCCAACTAACTAGCACAACATAACTGCTCATAAGCGTTAGAGCCAATCTGTTTGTAACTAAAGGTGCTAAATGCTAGCGCCATATGCCATTTGAAACAGTAAGCATGCTTAATTTTATGCGACTTGTGAACGACTGAACGAATGATTAATAACAAAGGAGTTTCTTGAGTGACAAACGAGATATCTAGTTCTGTTTATTTTATTCTTTCGCATCAGTATTGAGGTGTCGCTAATCCAAAAGTAATATATCTTTGTTTCGTCTAGTACGAACCGTTCCACACTAAGAGTGTTCCCGTGTAAACCTGTATCAACTCACTATAAGTACTATATGTGGTAAATTAGTTGCAAATACCTGCAAACATGCAACTTTTAATGGTTAACAACACTCTTCATAATATTAGGAACTCTTATGCATCATGCGCCTGCTTTTTTTACTCACATACGCGTACTTTAGACCTAAACCCTCCAATATAAGCTGTATATGTTACTTATGTGCTGATCGGGAGGAACCAGCTGAATTTCAAGCCCGTACAACTCTTAGTTTCGGATATATCGAGATCAGTGTGCGAGTCAGTCAGTAGGTTTCGAAGTATAAAGTCACCAGACATGTTTATAGTACCTACAACTACCCGTTGTCATTAGCCCAAGCTCCCGTTATTAAGTATCAGTATTTGCCGCGACTTACATGCTTAGTATTTCTTTAATTATATTTTTTTTATTTCAGCTGATTGGTCAGTCGCAAAATCATTCACAAAATTATCAGTAAACCCAATTAGAAATGGATTTTCTGAGGATGGTATGTGCTTAATTATTTCTCAACAGTTTCTTTTCTAAATAGAATTTGTAATGATAATATCAGAAAAGTAAATAGATATTTTGTTCCAGGACCTCCAGTTCCACCGCGGCCACCCAAAACATTCGCCAGGACTAAAGATTCGCTTGGACTTAAAGAAACTTTCCAAGGTCCAAAATTTCAAGAACCAGTAGAAACCCAGGATAATATACGTGTACGTATGATTTAATTGCAATTTAAGTGTAATTAAAACGAAGGTGCCAAATAAGAACTCTGGTCGTGTTTTCTAGCTTGCATCCTTTAGCGCAATTTACAAACTTTTTGTAGTATCTGCCTGTAGGGCTCGCGTCCAGTCAATGGTTACTTTAACTATGTTTACTACGAAAACAGTTTTTATCTATGTCAATAATTCAGACCCTCAATTTTAATGCCAGATCCAAGGGCAGACGGTGACGTGGCTTCGAGTTCCGCAGCCCCATCAGGCGCGAATGTCCCAGGGCGCCCCCCCGTCCCCGGGCCGCGGCCAGCTCACCCCGCTCGCCATTCGCAGCACTGACGACGAGGAAGAGCATTCCCCGGGACTATTGGTTAGTTACTAGTCTACAGATCTCCTGGTTGATGTATCTCCACCTATTTGTTTCTTAAATCACCTGGATTGACCCTGGTGATGTTGTAAGAATCGCTTTAGTTTTTCAAACTTATTATAGTTTATTTTTTTGTAAATTAAGTTAAATCTACCATGGATTGCTCTAGTATCTTGTGAGAGGGGTTTTTATATTTATTTATTTTATTTTCATCAGGGAGTTTACGACAAATTTGATTGGTACTGGCCTCCCTTAAATGTGAGCGTTTGTTTATTGTGAGAGAGAGAGTATGTGGCAGTCCACCACGCTGGCCCAGTGCGTGTTGGCGCACAACACGTCTTTCGACGGGTTCTCTCAGACATGCAGGTTTCCTCACGATGTTCTCCTTCACCGTTTAGCAAGTGATAATCATTGAGATTCGCACACCCTAAACTCAGAGGTGCGAGCCGTGGTTTGAACCTGCGACCCTTAATATCAAGGCAAGCGTTCTATTAACTTGGCTATCACTACTTTTATAATAATTTAATCCTTGATGCCTGACGTAATAAATTTCATTTTTTGCAGTCCATGCAGTATTGCAATCTGCCATCTTTGCCACCGGCAGTAGATCGGTCGCTCAAGCCTCGCTATTCCAGTCACATAGGGCAGGTTCACCATCCAACGGGGCAGGTAAGATACTTTTAGCCTAGAGACACCTCTAGCGGATTTTTTTATAAATGAAAATACACCGCAATACAAGATTTCATGTGCTGAAATTCCGTTATGGTTTGTCCTTAAAAATATAATATATAGTAATTATATAATATAACATCGCCAGATGAACGAACCAACTATTCGGCCCACACTAAGCAAAGCTTGTATTATGGATACCGAACAATGGTCTCGGTGCGAACCCAGTACATATATAGATACAAATTATTAGATACTAAACATCCATGACTCGGGTACAAACATTCGTACTCATCACACAGTATTCGTCCCTACCAGGCTTCGAACTCAGGACCCTCGGCACAGAAAGCACTGAGCTAATCAGGTCCGTCAGCTGTAATATTGTGAAAAATATTATATCTGCTCTGTATTGTAAAATACCTTCAATTAATACTTTTTTACAGACTGGCATACAAATTTGCCATCAAGATGAAATAAAGTCGAAAGTCTTGCAGTATTTGGACTTGGATTTGCATACGTCTACACCGGAACCTTCCAAGGTAATTAATTCACTGTGCAATCTATCACTACATTTTAGTCATTAAAATGTTCGGCTCCTATGAAATATACATAGTGATATATTTGATTGTGATATATTTGATTGTGATATATTTGATTGTGATATATTTGAGTTGATATGTAGTTGATAAAATATCCATAAAATAAAATGTTTCCATACATCATTTAAATTCGGCCATTCATAATCCCCTTGCTGTAGCCGGGCTTCTTATATTGTTAAATGTTAGCCTAAAGACAATTTTAAATGGATTATTTCATTCTTTCAGGATGCGCCTCGCAACAAAATGGACATAGTCCACGGGAAATCACTGTCAGCATCTGAATCGGACTCTGCTTATAGGACAGTAGACTTTTTGAAAACTGAAGCATTTAATATTACCCGACAGGATGCAGAGGCTTCCAGAAGCAATTATCCGTGACCTCAAGGTATTTTGAATTGTAGTTAAACTAGGGGCCCTAATTATATGCCGCCTTGCTGTAAGGCTGCTCAGAATTATGAGATGAAACATGCTCTATTAGGATTATATATGAACACTAGCTGTTACCCGCGACTTCGTCCGCGTGGTACTTAACAAAGACACAACCGTTAGCAATAGCCCGCTCGCGCGTTCTTACCCCGCACGACCGGCAGCCTTTGTGATATTAAGTCGTTGGCGGGAGTTCTCCTTGTTACATCAGCTATCTGCCAGTGAAAGTTCCGTCGAAATCGGTCCAGCCATTTCAGAGATTAGCCGGAACAAACATACAGACAGACAGACAGAAATTGTAAAAAATGTTGTTTTCGTATATGTACCGTGTATATATTCAAATGCACTTAGTAAAAAGCGGTTATTTTAATATTATAAACAGACACTCCAATTTTATTTATTTGTATAGATGAGCATTCCCGCTTTCCGGCCGGTACCTGGATAGAGATTAAATGAGATTTTGTTAACGAGCTCTGCGTGTATGTTAGTCGAAAGCCAATTTAATTATTGTACTTTTAGGCGTTTACACTTTGTTTAAACGTACTCACTCTTTACTTATTCAGTTTCAGAGGCTGTATCGGAACAGAACAAGAGAATATTTTGTATATTAAGTTAAATATTGCAATTGAAAAACAGTTCTCAACACTGACAATGAAAAAATTAAGAAACTAATTACATGCCAAAATGACACTATGTTAGTGACCATTTTTTAATAGATTCTAGTTCCTTCCACAACTATAATAATAATATATAGAATTTATTTTAATTTTATTACTGTAACGAAGATTCTACTGGTCAAAATAAACAATTTTGTTTAGAGCTCAATATTGCAAAATATAAATCGGTTTTCTATACTTATACTGTGGTAAATAATTTGTTGGGAATACGTTTAATTTACTGCTGTAGGTTTATAAACTGCAAAAATGGTGCATGATATATGATTTTTTATTATTAAAGTAATTAAAATAATAATATTTTCAAAGAAAATCAAACTGCGATTTTAGTATTCTTATAAATAACGATCATAGAACCATTAATGTCTACAACCCTATTGCCTCGTTCACAATCAGTTGGTTTAATTTGTAGTCGTTTTTTTAGTTAAAATGTGGATGCTGTTCTCAAAATTGATTTTATTCGACCAATAGAATCAACAGTCGAGACTATTAAAAAATCACATTGTATAAAAAATGATTTGCTAGACATATGTTACAATTGCATCACAATATTCACCTAGTTTTGTCATAATATGACCACGACCTCACCGCTTGTACTTATCATAAACTGTCTGTTTTAGCTTTACGACTTAACGTCTTAACAAAATAGTGTAAAATATTTCAAAATTAACGTGTAAGTCATACCGATTACGTTTATGTAAAAAATAAATGTGCAAGCTAAGTTTATTTTTAAACGAAGAAGCTCGTAATTAATTTGACACTTATTGAGAATTAAAATTGTGTACTTAACATGTTTTTTTCATAAACGTTATCGATACAGCGGTTGACATTTTAGTCAATTGTTTTACACTTTATGTTGTGGTAGACGAAACTACCAGTATTATAAATAATAATTATTAATTATACATAGCAATATGTATACAGTATTTGTCTATTCTATTTGTAATGTATAATTCGGTGTGAATAGGGTGACAACATGAACAGTGAAATGACAGTCCACATTGAGAGAACTTATTTAGATAATATTACACACATCACAGCAACAAGTGGGTGCATAATTTCATGTGACTTTATAGATACATAAGTGGGTAGTTAAATCAATTATATTATGATATAAATTTAAATAACTAAAGTGATTTCACATACATTGATCTTATACATCTCTAGTACTTTAAACCAAGTGTTTTGGAGCAATGATTGCCGTCTATTATATTGGTGAAATAATATTTATCAATTTATAATTATTTTTTTTATCTTAGTGTTCGTGTACTTATAACGCGAATTTTATGATGTTTCCCAATAGTGAGTAGTAGTAGTACTCAACTACGTGCTAGTGTGTCGAGAAAAATACATGTAACCCGCTTACGTAAACAACATCATGCTTGAAGCATTTGGTTGCAGACAGCAAATTTTCAGTGTCAAAGCACAATCTTAACGCGAGTCAAATAAGGATTAGAAGCTGTGATTATTATTATTTACGAACTATAATATAATCGCGTCCAGCAATCAACACTATAACAGTACAAACTAGAAACGTTAGTTGGGTTGTATGTTTGGTCCTCGACACAAGTTCACACTGTTTTGTAAATAACAAATTAATTTGTAATTCTTTACAACTGTACTTAAATAGTAAATAGTTCTTGCATAGTGTTCTGTGACACCTATTTTATCTGCTGTAAATGACTGTACATAAAACAGTTTCTTGTTACCATTGTGAATATATATTATATCATTATTAAGTGAGATTACAACGAGAGCTTTGTCGGGTTTCTATCCAGTTCATCTATGTGTATAATATACTGTAAGTACTATAAGAAAAGGACCACTTTTGATAGCGTACGCCCCGACCTGTCGGTACGCGCGCACCGCACGCTATACATTTTAATTGCTTTGCATAGTCTCATAGATCTCAGTCCTCTATCAGCAGTGTAAAGCACGTATACGTCACCGAATCCCAGTGTTCAAGACCGCGTCTGTCTTATTTTAAGGTTTTAATTCGTGTAAAAAATATGCCACATGGTACCAGCGCAATTGGCTTACAAAAAATATACTAAATCATAGCCTTGTACTTGGAACCTACCCCTTGGCGTATAATCAGTGGTATATATTATTATTAAATCACACATATCTGCACCGTACAATAACAAGTTTTATCCTCTTGAAGGTCTAGTGAGAAAGAGAGAAAAATAGCGATGTTGCTAATAAAAAAAAAGGATGGCGGTGTTGCCAACACTGCGAGCGGATACGTAGTGACAGGTCGACTCGTAACATTATTCGCAATTTTTGATGAACTTTATCGCTAACTTTATATGGTACTATAATGTTTGCATGTTACAATTATTCAATGACTAGATAATATTGATTAGAATAAGAGTATGTAGTGAGTTTGGATTTCGTTCATTGGGCTCTCCTGACAGGGATCCTTTGTTATTTTGTCGCTCGTCGGTCAGTGCGTGCGATGGCCACTAGGTACCCCAACATGCTCGCTTCACGCTTCGTAAACACCTAACTTTGATATTTAGCTTGTATTATAGGGCTATGGAAAAGAATCCGTCGGGGTGTCCTTGCCAGAGAACCTAGTGGATGGATGGTGATTTTAAATGAGGCAATATCAGTGGACTTATGTTGGTGTTCGCCTCAACATTCAGTGAGATAGATATATTTGTTGTCTATTGCCATAATATTAAGTCGTTAATGTTTAGCATAAATCTTTTCCATAATATAATTACTCAAACGTTGACTTTTATCTATAATATAACGTTTTGATCGATATGCACATCTACTTAGGTATATTATATTTTTATGCTCACTTCCCTCAATACAACATATTGCTTTCACATTATGAAAATTGTATTCCTGTGGTCATATATCTTTTCGCTGTTAGGGGCATAATCATTTCAAAGTTAAACCTCATATTAATAACTTTATTTATTGCCGGTTGATTTGAGATTGACACTCTGTAAAGCTTGTTGATTTTAGTAGCCGACTGCTGTGGATTTGTATATTGTAATTATAAAATATGTAATAATAAAAAGAAACGTATTATTAACTGCAAAACGCACAAATGTCGAGGCAAACGAATGTCTCGGCTAGTTTTCATTTGTTGGAATATAACTATAAAACAAATACTCGCTCATATCTAGGTGCAGTATTCGTAAGCTTTAAACGTGTCGTACTAAAATGTGTATGGAGCGCACAATATAACTACCTCAAGCACAATACTCTTTACGTAGCGTTTCGGTAACGTAAGCGTCTTCCATCCCTCTCACACCACTTTTCATAAATAAGTATGACAGTGACAGCATGTTTTCTCGATGACATAACGATGACATTACAAGATCCTACTGTCAGCAGGAATGATTACGGTAAGGGAACACGCATACGATATCGTACCGTCACGTAATAAGATTGGTCTTAGGCCACTGACAGACAATGCACGCTCATAATTAGTGTCGAAATATTACCGTGTAATGCCCAGTTTACGTATAGTTTGTAAGGATAAGAATAATGTAGATTTCAGACCCCAAATAGACGAAAGAAAGTTCAGCGTTCGAGTCCCATGTTTTGCGTTCTGCTTGTTGGAGGTGGTTCATTCGGCTATTTGCGCGGGCGCTATGTAACCCATACCCACAAAGATCGCGGAACGCAGAACGTTCTCCCATGAGGTTTGGCTCTTTATATATCAAAATGAAGCTAATATGCGAACCTATGTCAATATTGGTTTTATAGGAAACGTGTCCTATAATTAATTAGTATTTATCCTTTGAGAAATCGATTTCTCCAGTCATTCCTATGGGATAGGTGCTGATTCTTCATAATATTGTTCTGTTTTATTATAAAGAGCCTAGTTAAAGAGATTTTCTTGTATCGTAACGCTATTTGAGTCTGACAATTACTCATATCATTGAATATACTTATATATTAATGTCAAACGAACGATCCATCGCTACATCAATGGCGAAACATTTTAAATTAATTAAAATTTGTTAATGTTGGATGTACATATCGTTTTTAATTTCCCTATTAGTACTTAAGTGTAGTAATTTAATTTTGGTTAGGTACATCATATTCTGGTCTTTAATTAAATATATTAGCATTTAATAAATAATTAAGTATTTGCGTATCTATATAGAAATATAACTATATGTATATATATACATCTATAACAATTGGAATGTATGATTTTATACGAATCTACGATCAGAGTTAAGGTTGACGCACATCGTCTCGAGGTGGGGTTATATATACTATATACCGCAACATATGAACGTTCCGTCTTGCAACAAGCAAGCGGGTGGTATGCAAATATGGTGAACTTGCAGAAACTCACGGTCTTCGCGATCCTGAGCAGTATTTATGCCACTCTGGTAATGGTACCGCGACGCAAAAGCCCCGGAGGTGAGCCGATACTGACCCAGTCCCGAGGTTAATGTGCCTTAACCCTCGCTCTTATTATGTGTGACATTCAATGTTTTTAGATTGGTTAGTCTTATATAATATAATGAAACATACCAATTGAATTTCAGTGTCTTTCAATGTTAATGTCTTGAGCTTTAATTCGGCAATGCACGTGCTTTAAAAAGTAATTATTGCGGCAATTTTGACAAGCATATAAGGATTATATTAAAATTGGTTATCTAAACTAATATTATAAAGAGATAAGTCAATCCGGAGAATAATGAGAATCGGATGAGTAGATTGTTCCTAAAATATACAACATTTTAGGGACTAATCTGATTCAGCATATCATTACCATACCATATCACTGAGTGTCATAGGCTATGTTTAATCATGCTATGTCTATTGGGGTCGAGATATAGAGCAGAATTAAGCCGGTGAACTGTGGGCAAAAGCTAGTATAATAAATGGAGTAGGCCAAGTTCATATGATCGCGCGAAAAAACACGCCAGGCGGCTACACAGTCCAAGGTGCGTACTACGGACTCTGATTTCCAGGCAGGATATTGAACTTACTGGAAATTTTATATTTTGTCCCAGTAATACATACTTCTAATAATAATACTACCTGGCGGGAACTAATGTCGGTAACATCAGACAGACGACAAGTCGACGACGGCCGGGAAGTGAAAAGCCTGGAAATAAACGAGAACATATCCCAGGGCTTAGTCCATATTGAAAACAAAGTGAAATTAAGTTGTGATTGCCGATTTAGATACCCAATTTACTTGCAAAGTTATACACACTATAAGTACCTATACGGTTAAAATCGCGACTGATATAAAATTAAGCCTGAGAGAATTCAGCCGTCCCATTATACCTACCAATAACGAATTACTATTACTAATAATGTACTTCAAAGACATTTTTTTCATGAATAGACGAATAAATGTGGTGCTCGTTCCTCAATACCCTAGATAATATTTTTCAGTGCCTATTACGTTATGTATTGTACTTTTTTCTGCCCAGTTGAAACCAATTTCTTGTTGCGTTTCGACTTGTACTGACTGACGCATTTTTACATGTGACCCATTGCGTTAAAGTGGAAATTGCAACAAAGTCACGCATTAAAGAATGTAGAATTCTTGGTCCAACTAATGTTTTTTTTTTGTGTGTGTATTCAGCTATGTATAAAGGGGCGTCCTCACCGCGAGGATTTGTTTTCTAGCAAACGTTCTCTTGGTTTTGAACTTATTCGCGAGCTATGCATTCGATGGGACAGTTTCCTTAATATTCAAAAACATTAGTAAACATATTCACTATTAAAATGCTCATTTTGAGCGAATGATCGCGGTGAGTGCGCTCCTTAATCATTATTATCCATTTAAAATAATAAAACTAGCAGGGTAGCTTTTTTATTATTCGCTTCAGATCAGGCGTTCGGTTGGAAAAGAAGGCAACCAAAACAATATAATACAAAAACTTTAAATTAAGTATTATTATAATATTCATGTGCAGTTCTTCTATTCTTTATTATTCTAATGAACAGGTCCCATCTTCTCAGGTACAGCATTATTATAAACAGGTATTATTAGATATAGTATCTGGATAAGTATGTTGTAATTTGAGATTGTTTGCTTTTCATTACAAAATGCAGTGCAAATATTGTATATTATGTGAATTATCACCGATTTAAATAAATTATTTGAATTGAAATTATTTTTTTAATGTCGAAAAATAAGAATTATTTGCTTGCATTCTACCTATTAGTTGACTAGGAATACCGTCGAAGAAAAGTTTTTTATTATTGCTGCCGAATGTTCATGTTTATAGAATCTGTTACTGACTAATTAGTAAATGAAAACCGATGATAAAATGAAAAAAATAAAGAAATAATCTGGACAGTATTTTAATAGTATTAAATTGGCCCGCTTAGTCTGCCGATCTTAATTCCATTGAGTATGCGTGGGATGTACTAGGTACCTAAGTAGAGTCACTTTGATTCCAAGTTCCAATTATTATGTACTTATAAGTTTTTGCATATTACATTATTACTAACACTAGCGTCGAGGGCGCCATCTGTTATGAAGCCGATACATTACATAAAACGCAGGATGATGAACTTTCTTCTGGTCTAAAAGAATAGTTTCAAAACATATGAACCTGAGAGATTCTATAACAGGTACCATTATTTGTAATAACCAGATAATTTCAAACTCAAACCCACTTGAAACACATGCACATATGAATAAACAAACTCACTAAACTAGCCTCAAACCAGGTTGCAGCTTTTAGTATCAGATGAATGGTCTTTATGCCAACATGCAAGGAATAAATACACAGTACCCATTGGGACTCGGCTAAAACCTGAGTAGCGCTAACTAGCGTTAGTATTTAGTGAGCAGCCACTATAGTGTGTAGTACAGTCAGCTATTTTCCTTCTCTGTGAATCAGCTTATTTGCCACAGTGGTTTTCCACGGTAGCACAGTAACATGACGAATAAGATGTATGTGGGTACCGATTAAGAGTTACTAGTAAATACATTAGATTATAGTACAAAGAATACCTAACAACTGGCACCAAAACTATGATTGTCCAGGGCCCTTAGTATGAGTTTTAAAATAACAGATCAAGTGTTATTATACGTTTTCACTAGGGGCGCTTGCTGCTGTGAAAAGTATGGAAAGTTTCGATCACTTGATTGGTATTTTATACTGTCAACGAAAACTCATCCTGTGCAGCTCGTAAACGTCCTTGATAATGGTTCCTATTATACGTTAATAACGTAAGTATGTTTTTATCATCTGTACCTACTGTAGGTACTAGGCAATGTTCACTCTAAAAATAACATTTTGATTATCCGTAATTTCTACCTCGACTTTATTTTTAGGAAATTCTAGAGGGTTGGATTACTGAGGTCACGGAGAATACGAGGGGCTTGTAAAAATACACAAATTATGGCCATTGGGCCTATTATCTTTTATGGTTACGACCTATAGACCGTTTCACTATGACAATCCAAGGTTCGGGATTGTTCGCAGGAGAAATCAGATCATTTTCCATAGGTATTGTGTTTCCGGCCGGATAATATTATTGAATGCTTTGAGATACATATTCGCTACTATCATACACCTCTCAGGTTTCCATTTTTCAGTTCTGTGAAATTGTGTTAACGTAAGGAAAACCATAATTTTCAGAGAGATGGCGCTGTGGGCCCAGTGATTATTGAAATGGCTTGTGCAACAATGTTTAACCTAAGTAAAGAGTATGTCAATATTGGTAACATTGAGAAATGTTAGCCCAAGATAATTAAGTTATCATTTTCCATATCACACTCAGTCGGTCCTACAACTGTTTCTCACAGATAAGTAATTGTAAATCAATGAAAGCCTATATACTAGGAAACTTTCTTGATTAATTAATCAATATATTCATAAAAATAATGGTGGATATTAATGAAGGTACGAAATTCAAAATTTCGATGGTTTTTAATTTGTTACTAAACATTTAAATATATGTGGATCGTATTTTTTTTGTATGCGACTTCGGCGATACTGTAATGCATTTATTTATCTATTCATTATTTATTTAAAACTAGCTGCGCCCCGCGGTGTTACCCGCGATTAAAAAGTATGTCCTTTTTACCGGAATAAAAAGTAGCCTATGTGCTATTCCAGACTATAATCTATCTCTGTGCCAAATTTCATCCAGATCCGTTCAGCTGGTGTGATTGAGTAACCAACATCCATCTATCCATCCATCCCAAAGTTCACATTTATAATATTAGTGTGATCCATCCATCCATCCAAACGTTCACATTTATAATATTAGTGTGATTAATTTAAAAAAAAAAAACAACGCTTCAAGTTAGTAAAAATAGCGGTTTTTATAATCCTTGAGTATTATATCGACTTAGGTAATTTTTTAAGCAAACTTAATGCATCGGGGCACCTAATGCACAATTCCATACGTCGCAAAAAAACTAAATAACATCGTAAACATGTCCTAACTTTTCGTAAAAATGAAAAACAATCGTAAGTGTCTCTATTCAATCCATCGGCATTCCCGAGTATACCCTATTGGCACATCAGTTGTTAGTGGCTCTTCTTTCTGTACCGAGGTTCCCGAGTTCGAATGCCGGTAGAGAAAATCTGAGTCATGGATTTGAAATATCTATATATAAGTAGTTATATACTAGGATCGCCACCAGTCCCAATAATACAATAATACAAGTTGGAACAGTATTGGTGGGTTCACTTCATGTTTAAATAGCGATATTTTATTTAATCATAAGTATGAGAAATTCGCTGATCCACCCGTTTTAAATGCAACAGGTCTATTTAAAAAGTTAACTGAGCATTTATTATACTATAAGTTAAGTGCTGTCTTATTGGATTGCCCCCGCTGTGTCACGAACAACACAGGTGCACAGGAGATTTATTTAAAACAATAAAAATATTCTGATAACGTAGGTAATATTCTTTAAGACACATGACTTATGTATACTTATATTGCAAGGAATTTATCATTTGGAAACATTTTTCATACGCATATTAAAAACCTCCGTATCACCGCCCTGAAACATCACCGTATAGAAACCGAAATATATTCTTCAGTTACAAAAGACTCCGAAGAGAATGGGGGCTTTATTCCCGCTTAGTGGATTGATCCCGGATTACCATAAAGAAGTCTAATGGGAGGAGCGAAAGGAGGCATACCTATGTCCTGTAATTAAATTAAATAAGCATAAGTGATCGAGAACTCAATATTATTATTTATTTTCGTTTTATATCTACTAAAAAGAAACAGGCAGCCGTTTGCTGTCGCCATTTGCTGTCTGTTGCTTATTAGGGATTTCTATGACGGAAAATTCCGAGTTATGCTTAGTCTTACCATCAGTTACATATTCAATAGCTCTACAACCGCCATGGTCATCACATGTCGTGTAACTGAATAGTCCGCAAACCATTACTTATTCCCGAGCCACGAGTGATGTATGAATAGGCCATAAAGCGTACGCAACGGTCTCCGGACCGGCGTTACAGAGTACCGGCGCGGGCGTCCTGCCGCGATGCGGTCCCGAGCCCCCAACGCGCATGTGCCAACGAGTTTTATATAACCACGGGCTGATCCGAACCCAACGCGATCCATGGAACGACGTCCGTTAGGAAACTTTACTCATTCATCTTTTCCGTAAAAGAGGGGCGCGGGGTCCGGGCCGCTGCGCTACGGCGCGCGTTACATAACCGCGACGGAGGGCGAGGATTCCTAGTCGAGCCGCCCCCGAGCGCGGACCTGTCGACACTCGCCGCCTCGCTCGCACCCTCGCCGCGCTGCTCCGCTCCGCTCGCGAGCCGCTGCCCGCGCCGCGTCGCGCCGCGCGCCTGCACTGCACCCACCACCTTATCTCTGTTCCGAACTCTTCTCGACAGTCTAGATCTAAACTTTAATATCAACTCGGTTGTTGGCTTCTCTCTTCCCTGCGACGGCGGTAAGCTATTTGTTTACTTACAGTAATTCGTTACTTGTTTGTGTTCTCATCCGCTCTGCAAGCTCTTTCGTTATATAACATTTTGACGTCGCTTTTGTTGCTCTCATTTTTGTTTGTCTTGCTTTATATTTACGCGGCTGTGCGATTTGTAACAATATTGTCACATTGCGTACCTCCTACTCCAACAATTTATACTTGTGCAGATTGTTTACTAAGAAGATTATTTATTATTATTATTATTTACTACAATTGCTAAAGTTTATTTGTGAATCAGATTCATGTCACGGCGTACCCGAAATGGAAATTGTTTTTTGACGAACAATTTAATTGTAAAATTTAAATCCAAATTTACCTATTTTAAAATTATAGTAGGTAGTTCCGCGGTAAATAGTACTTTGACTAGTTTGAGTTTTCTTTAACAAAATAGTATTTTGTCTGAATAAGTCGATCATTTTAATAAAGAATCAACAGCATTACCCTTGTTTCAAATAGTCATCTCAGACGGAAAGAATTGCACAGGTTTGATATGCTACGATATTTCGTAGCGCTCGTAGGCCAACCATACAGGTGTAATAAAGCGCTTATTAATCCTGCCCATACTGCCATAAGGGTTGAAACTCGTGATTAATGCCTTCCTGAGGCCCCGTCTTCTGCTCAGTGACGTTTGCAGGATGTAATGTATCCTAAGGGCAACGGTTATTATTGCTGGATATTTTTGTAGAGCCGTAGGGCCGAGCCGTAGAGCCGTAGGGCCGTAGGCGGTACGACTTTTGTTACAGCTCTATAAGTACAACACGAGTAATTTTTTCTATATGAAATTAAATATCGTTTTTTTTTTAATTTTCACTGAGCACATTAATTTAAATAAAATTCGTGCCGTTGTTAGAGACGCATTATCTTCATCCATATCTTTATAATATAAATTTTCTTCGCCATGAAATTACTCGACGCCGTAATTTATATCATTATATTATAATGTTGAGAAAATAATAAAAACAGAACCTATTATTTATTGTTGTATGACGAAACACAGTAAATTAGTGTCAAATTTCAGCCCGCTGGGTAAAACAATGTAACCAAATTGTATTCAGCGCGCGTATCCCCCACGATTACCTTTTTTTTTAACTTAATTGTTAGCTTTACGTGTATTTTGCGCCTGTACCTAGCCGTGTTTTATTAACAGAAAAAATATTTTTTTAATTTTTCAAGTAAGCTAATGTTTGTTAAAGTGGGCTAGAAGTCACGAACAAAATATAAGGCAACTTAGGCGTCGGTTTACATCTATTCCAGGTTTGACGGCAACCGCGTCTATACAGTTGCGGAAAATATTGGTAACTTATACAATGTTATTCAGAAAGGGTATACTAAGCGTCGAACCTTTGCTTCTTTACCGCATTTGTAATCAACCAAATTCTGTCGTCGTTGTGAATAAAAAAAATCGTTTGCGTAATTTCACAATTTTTTACTTCACTTCCCTTTTTAAACATTATGGCTTCCATCGTTCTTGTGGATCATTTTGCAACTGTTTGAAACAAAATTTATTTTAAAAAGTCGACGTTTCGAAATTGTGTTTACAAATGCGCTAAAGAAGGCCAGGCTTAGTACAGCCTTTCTCAATCGTCCTGTAAATATAATTTTGTGTTTTTTTTTCTTCATTTATTCTCGACCACAATATTAACTAGACTATTTAATAGTGCTTTAAATCCCCGCGTCCAATTACCGAAACGTTGCGGTATTTCAACATGTTTAGGTGTTATTATCGTTGAACCGCAGAAATAGTTGTTGACAGTATCTACAATGATAATCAGATTAATTGCGTACAATATTTTTATTTTGCCCAGCCAGTGTGTAAGTCGAGCGGTTTAATTAAACCGTGTTTGTTTCACGAGTGGAATAGCGGGGCGGGAGAAAAGAAAATGTCACTATGTTAGTCCGTGCATTACATAACTCAATCCGTTTTATTACTAGACACATCTATACTAATATTATAAATGTGAAAGTTTGGATGGATGGATAGATGGATGGATGGATGGATGGATGGATGGATGGATGGACGTTTGTTACTCTTTCACGCCCGAACGGCTGAACGGATCTGGATGAAATTTGGCACAGAGATAGATTATAGTCTGGAATAGCACATAGGCTACTTTTTATCCCGGTAAAATGTATGGTTCCCGTGGGATAGATGTTTTAATTTTTCATACTTTTTATCGCGGGTAACACCGCCGGGCGCAGCTAGTTAACATAAAATGGGTTGAGTAATCTAATCCCTTATGAAGCCTAGTGTGTGTTTTCTGCTATAATATTATTAGCGAAGCAATCCATCATAAACCGCCCGAATGTGGTGGATATATGGTACTAATTTATTTACGTAAATGAAACCCGTAATCGTACACCCCCAAAATTTAATACAGTCATTGTTCAATAAACATGCTTTTAGATAAGTAATAACTAGTTCTATTTAGTTCAATTATCGTGTCCTCAGCAATATGTAAGCACAGTCTTCGTATATTAAATTGTTTATTCCATTTATTTAATTTTATATACCTACGAAAATGGGAATACTTTCTATTAAGTTAGGGTTTACCCCATGCTTCATATACCTACTATCGTGGTCGAAAAGAGTATTGATATTGTGTTTCTATATAAATAAGGCAGCAATTTACTCTGTATTTCTCCAGTACATACATTCATAAGATTTGGCAGGAAACGATGTCTTTTCAACTCAGCAATTTACTAGCAATCGCGGGTCATTTTTATAAAGCCACGGAAACGTTTACCCGTCTCAAATACTTATTTCAAATAGATATACCTACCTACATTCTTGATATTATACCTATAGATGGATTTTGAGTGCGCCACTTAGAGTGTAGAACGTATCTGCGATTTGTTACGAGATATTGTTTTGTTGTTTGTCGCAAGGTAATTATTGTCATCAAAAACGTATCAATAGGTACTGTTACGTGAAAGTGACTAGACTCTAGACTCTTGTTTGTCATAGAGTAATATTAAAATCTGTCTACGACTGGGCGAATACCTGCGTATGCTAACCTAACACAGAGATGCAAAACTTTCTGGCTAATGAATATTTAGTGTAAGAAGTTTGGGAGTGCCCGCTGAGAGCAGTAAATTGCACTCCCGCGGCGGCACCGACCGCAACTCAGACGTATATTACACGTAATATTAGAGCGGCTTAGTTTACGTATTAGCGCGCTAATTTGTAGCGCACCCGCGATGGTCAAAGCTTTGGGTAAAATATTCTAATAGCTAGTTCTATGAACCGTAGCTTACTCGATTGCCAAAAAATATTCTCAAGGGTTTTTTTTATCATTTAATTAACAACGTAACAACAGACGCGGCGACTTAGGCTGGGCCTTTATGTACAGATTTTAATCTAATTTGTGTAGATTAAACAACCTTAGCCCGCGCTCCAACAGCCGAGTGCTTTAGTTTACGACGAGCGTTTATTCTAAGGTTGTGGTTGCACGGATTATTTATAGGATTAAATAGTGTGGATTCATTAATGCGGGCGGTGGGAATGGGCCGCGCGGGGCCACTCGAAGTTTATTCGGCTGGAAGGACGGCCGCCGCCCGCGTTGCGTTGTTAGCTTTGGGCCCTTCGCGAACGTTTACCCGACGTGTCTCTAAAGCATCTTTTATAATTCGAGCCATGGTGTCGAATTAATTTCGTATGAATTGTTTTCTTCGCACATTTACTCCTAGTTTTATGCGCATTGCTATCAGACTCGTAAGGATTTGGATGTATTGGAACTGATGTTTTTATTTATAGCTTGGTTATTGTTTCAGGGAAAAGTATTAGGCGAAAAAAAGGCAAAAAAGCCTTTTACCTACGTAGATTGGACACCGTTGCTAACTTTTTTTTGAAAAATATCTCGGGCGTTTTTGTTTTTTTTGTGATTCACCTAGGTACACTTTCCACAATAGATCGGTAGGATAATTGATTTAATTGCACATTCAATTTGAATCGAGGTTTAACCACTATTGTAATTCGGATTGTCCATTGGCTATGATTATTGAATATTTCAATGCATAAATTGATTCTGTCTCCACTAATTGGACGCAGGAGCGGGCCTTGACACGTCGGCCTATGCCGCAAGCTTGTACTAGCACGCCGGATATGTAATACTGTAACTTTGTACGGTACCCATAATGTTGGTCTGTTCGTCTGGCGATATTTATGTATTTATATTTGGATTGTAGCAATCGTAAAATTTAAAAAAAATATCGAATACCGTTGTGCCATTGTGTGCGCATCGTGCGTACGACAGAATCAGAATATTTGTTACAAGTAAAAAAAATATATAGACTTTCAATATAATATAAGACTGACTTCTTATTAAATCCTTAATAATTTTCTCCGCGTACCTAAAATACCTTACATTCAGTAACTTACCCAATCTAAATGATAAAGTAAGACGTTCCCGTATAATAAGCAACAAAGAAACATGACGACATCGTTCAAAGTTGGCGTCGTTGTCACAGATACAATATTTGACGGCTACAAATTCCCAAACAGTTTGTCAGAGAGACATTGTCCACATTTAAGGAGGATAATTTTTGGGTCACTAATCATTATTAACCTACCTAATTTGGATTTTTACTTATAAATCATAGTTTGCGGTGACAGTGAGGCGGATCTTTCAGACGCCCCATTATTGTACAAAGCCATTTTTGTAGAAAGAAATATAATCACAATTCATTGTTTGTTTGCGTTATTAAATATAATGTTTCAAGATCCATTAACGATGACAGGCTGGCTCTTACGAGATTTCTGGAACGGCGTTTTCAACAAGTAGATACGCACATATTATACTTTTTTTATAAACAGCATATGAATTATGTTATGATACAAACGTCTTTATGGGGATATAAGTAATTCATTAAAATCTACACGTAGGTATGTCAGTAGTACTTCAGGCACACCTAGTTGACTTTACTGAAGTTTTTAAACCAGTTTCATGTAAAAAATCTCCTCCTTCTTCTTCCTCCTCCTTGTCATGAAATTTCCGAAATCTTGTCATTGAAAATCGCTAGGTTTTTATATACTAAATATTTTAGTTTTTTTAATTAAAATTTTGAAAGGCCGTTTACTGTTAGAGCCCCACTACATTAATTGCAAGAATTCTTGGCCTAAACTTCGAGAGCGGTTTCTCTTTCAATCAATAGTCACGAAAGCAATTTCGAATCTAATTTCAGTGTTTCTCGTACTCCTCAGCGAGAGTGTAAAGCTTTCAATCTGCACCTAGTTACCTTGTGTGTAGGCAAAACAATTTTGTTTCGAAACAAAAGAAAGTTGTTTATGCGAATCAGAATAAAGCCATAAACAATGTTAATGTCACGCATGAGGTGCCGGGGATACCTACTCGCTCAGCTATTTCTTAATAGTATATCAAAAGTTCGTTCTCCTGAAATGCATGTAAGTATATACATACTTTACTATTTAGATTTATGGCTGGGAAATCATGTGTTTTATTAACCGACTTCAAAAAGGAGGAGGTTCTCAATTCGGCTGTATTTTTTTAAAATTTATTTTTTACATTCTACCGACTTTAATCTAGAAGCTCAGCAATCGATCGCTGTCTTGTAATCACACGTTATTTTATGTTTTTTACGTTCCCGACGTTTCGGCTGCTTTACAGCAACCATGGTCACGGGAGGACATAGTTATTATTACTTACAAACATTAGGCAAACTTAGCTAAGTATTTCGCCATAACGATGTAGCAGACTCGAAGGGCCAAGCTTATGAGGGAGGGATACGAAAACAGAGTTGCATACAGATCACCGCATTAAATTTTGTGGGTACCGCTTTGCGAAGATGTACGAGTGGTATAGATGCGAACGTACGGACGCGACGTGCGTGTTTTTGAGATCTTACATGAACAAGATGGGCTTTCGTTTGAGTCGATAAAAAATTGAATTCGTATTAAATATAAGGGGTGTTCCAAAAAATATCAGGATCTTATGTTTAACATCTTTTGAATATAGATATTTAAAACTAGAAACTGACTAAACAGGAATATCCAACAAATATTACACAATTAAGTTAATTAATTATTAAAATTAAAATTAGGCCGATTTCAAAATGCACTAAATCCCCACCACCATCGGCCGGGAGGGTGCCCAAAACGCTGGCAGCAGTGACACGTTGAATGGCAATGCTGATGTGTTGGCCAAAATATGTGCCAGCGTTCTGGTCACCAGATGTTTCCAAGGGGATTACATTAACCTACCAAGACATCAGAGACTATGATTAATGAATATGATCTTATATCCCCCTTAAGACAATAGAGTTGAGAGAGTACCCCGTCTATCATGTCAACTCTCTCGAATGGTTTACTAATAGTAAAGTAAATAGTAGTTTTAGTCCACAGAACTCAAGAAAGACCTCTTTCTTGTGTTTGTGTGTAAGTAAATCACTCTCATACTAAACGTTTGGTTTTGCGGGACGTTCACGCATATTAGATATGATGGAATGATTAAATTATATATTGTTGTATATTGATTTCTTATATTTACGCGAATACTACACATTGAAATAAAACTAACCTTACGAATTTTATCGCATTTATTATGCGTAGATTGGACCGCAAGCAACAACTAAATATGAGGGTACTCCGGTTCAAACTATGACACTAGGACGTCAACCACCTCAGTCCTCCTGTGAGATCAAAAAACGAATAATAAACGCGATAAAATCCGTAAGATTATTTTTTTTCAATTATATAGTTATGTAGGTACATATATGTTAATTGAAAAATGGTACCTACCTATTTAGTTACAATACTGTAGTATTTTAATTGAATTAAGAGGTAGATTTTTTTGTAAAAACTGCTACAGATCAAAATGTAGGTACCTATATTGTTTCAAGTAAATTAGTTTTTAAAGTCGTAACTTCTATATCGCGTTGTATATACCAATGTTATTGTATCTTCGTAGCTCTTATTGCGTAATTAAAGTATATAAGTATATTAATGTTAACATTACTAGAGCAATTGGCATTGAAAACTAGTATGCTTAAAGTTATCTTATTATAAACAAACATTTCACATAAAATGCGATACAACTGAATAAGATAACCATTGTATTAAGTAGTGAGCTTTAACTACTTCAGAACTACTTGGTGGTTTTATGTAGGTGCATGTTATGTTTTCTAAGGGTTATGGCAGTAATCACGAATAATAAAAAATACAATCGAATTGAGAACCTCCTCCTTTTTTGAAGTCGGTTAATAAAACAAAGTCGTGTTACTTACACCATTGATGTCCGATGTTTATGGTCCTTGATTTTTTTTGAATTTGTCTCCGTCTCGAATAGCAGAATATCTTAAACATGGTAAAAAGTTAACAGTATGTTTTTGTGCCCTGATAAGATATCGTGAATTATATAGTTACCTGACCTCGAGTTCAGCTAGGTGTATCCATCATCGTTGAGAAGTTTACCATTCGCGAGGAGATAACGCACATTTCATATACCTACAGTGAAGTTAAAATATCGCATGTTGCTTTTACATTTGAGGCGAAGCGACGTTGAAGGCATATTATTAATATATATATATGTCATTATAAATATATATATAAACTTCCGATCAATAAAATACAAGACGCCCAAGAGACTCCTTAAGCTCCGCGCATTTAGTGGCAGGTAAATATAGCTACTTATAATTTCTGTAATCCTCTCATATTCGTTCGGAGCAGTTCGACGGGTGCGATCATGAGCGACATGTAGGTACATTAAAACGCAGAGCCCTTATGAGTTAAGTGCTATAAAGTCCCAATCGCCCTCAACTGTTTTATTCTGCGATACCAATCCTCATACTTTTGAAAAAAGAAGTGTGAGTGCTAACAGTAAGTTTGATAAAAAAAAATGCCGCAACAATTTCTTGCAAGGAAATACGTAAACTATCTTGTCGTTATAGCGAGCGATGCTCGATGGAAGTATGGATAAACATAATTGAATATTCCGCAATTCACGCCACATTGAAATTTAAAGGTTCTCGATATAGTTAAAAAGTATTCTGTAGCAAAGTAAAACTTCGCAGAGGAAGTTAAAGAAGCTGCACACTACTATAAACTTCTCTTCTATTCACTATATGGTAGGAGTAGTTGTATCTTAAAATATATGTCTGTATTTTATTTTATTTTTTTTCTGAACGTAAATACGATAGTGTAGCCAATTAATAAGAAATTCGATCTAAAATAACTAACTAATTAAATTAATACAAGCACCCAAGTAGACTGATTATGAGTTTAATTTTGAATGCAAAGTCATAAATTGCTATCGATCTAACGGATGGGGGAGATTGAAAGTTGAAATAAAAGTGGGGTAACACCGGGCTGCCGTGGCTGGGCGAAGGGTCGGCCCAGTCACGGCCTAATTGCACGGCCCATAACGCCTCCAACGCTTTATCCCTGGATATCACTACGCTTGCCCTATCGTCGTCGTCACCTTTGTAAACGGTCGTGTTGAACAAGGACAGGTATAGAAGTGCAACATATTATTCTATTTGCTAATCTACTTATATTGTGTTAGATATTAAAAATGTTACGTCAAAACTTATATCAGCATCAAATTAAGAGAAATGATTATGCCTTGTGCCAGATACACAAAAAGGCGAGGACGACTGGCGAGGTCGAGGTGTACATGTTCACAACTGAGAACAGCGATGCTTCATAAAATAAAAGCATCGCTATCGTAACAACTTGACATCGTGCGACAGTTCGCGCTGGCTCGCGGTGCGAGGTTGGAAGAGCTTTTTGACTGCATTGAAGATAATTAATACGCTCTGTATAATTTTATATGTGCCGTGTCACTTACATTTTTAATGACAGCAGTGCCGTGGTTTTTATACTGAATTATATTTATTTATTTGTGCTATTTTCAGCAATGTTTATCGATCTATAGATCTCGATATCTAGTTAGTATGTCACGTGAGATTATGATATTTGAACTCTATCTCAAAAGTGATAACTGTGGGTAATTGGATCTACTTTTAAAATGTATATATTATTTTGTTTTGTTTCATATCCATTGTTAAACAAATGGGGGAAGAGGAACCCACCACTGACCCATGGCTTGTCAACTTTTCCAATTATAAACCAAACAAGTTTGATCGATAATTAAAGAAGCCAGCAACACCGAACTCATATCCATTGATTGACCCAACGAGAAAAAATGTGTCATAACATTTATCACACGTTTGTGGTCAGATATTGGAAATTCGAAGATTTCTTCTTGCTTCAATATTTATTATTTTTTGGTAGATATTTTTTATTATAGATAGTTATTTCTTATAAACAATATTAATCGGTTTGATTCTAACTAATCGCGCAAGGTTCTCCGTATATTACTAGCGGAAGTAGGTAGGTACTTAAATCCCTTTTTAATTCGCTAGTTGAGGCACAGGTGTGGTACCTTTTTAAATTGTCAATGGCAGCGGAGAAATATTATCTACTAGCTGACCCGACAGACGTTGTTATGTCCCGAATTTTCCGATGTCCCGGACAACTTTGTAATTTTATTTCTTTACCTAAAACCTTCAGTAAACGAAAATTAAAAAAGTCAAGTCGGTCCAGCCATTCTCAATTGATGCGCTTTCCATTGAACAACCTTTCATTTTTATTTATAGAGATTGATATTAGTCCCCGTAGACCACCCAAACCTGTTTGTCCCAACAAACATAGTTTCTTTTTTTTCATAATATTTTTATTAAATACAAATTTGGAAAATAAATTTAGATTTCCAAATTTGTATTTATATTTTATATATTCCTTTCAACCTTTCAATAGGACTTAAAGGTTTTCACCTTTGAACACAAATAAGTGTTCATATGTTGATAAGTTTATTAAGTAAAAGTACCCACCCCAAAAAACTACAATAAAACCTTTTTTTATATTATACCGATCGTGATAACTGTTTCGTTACATTTATGAATCACAACGAGCGTTGCTCGCGAACATTTCGGATATAAATCTCCATTATAAATATTAACGCGGGCGCATTTATAGCGATAGGCTGTCTGTAATATTTTTACTTAAAATAATCTTCGTTCTGCAATGCACCATCGTGATTATGAAATGATATAGGGGCGTAATGTTTTATGCAATGAACAGATTTTTTTTGTTTTTTTTTTATTATGATTCAAATGCGTTTATTTGAGAATCTTGTAACAATATGATTAGAAAAGTGATTTCTTATTCCTTTTCCACAAACTACTATCTTATCATACGGTTTTACTAGTGTGTTGATTTCGGTAGTGCGATCGGTCACAGAACAGCGGTCTCCTAGCACATGCATTTTATACATAAAAAGAGACCAGTTATAAAGTAATGAATAAAACATTGCTTCCCAAAATTGCTTTCTTTATGAGTTTGACTCAGAATGGTCCTACTCCCCAGACTATGATTAATAGCCACCCTGATATTTCGACGCGGTTTCAGTACCACAAATTTAGGTGCCCAAAAATGAATAGGGTACTTACTACTATTAATTATGACGTCACTTTCATCTCTACTTCAAATTGGAAACAAAAGCGATGATGACTCGGAAAATTAGTAGAAATTCATGAATATGCCTGAAAGAGAAGCGGTACACAAAATTTAAAAAATAAGATATCAAGTGTGTGCAAATGCTCCAATACACACGTGTGACGCAACTAGCAAGTTTTATAGTATAGTGACAAACAAGAAAAATCTCTACCAATGGGGCATACCTAGTCTCCCGTCACCAAAAGATTGCTCTTGGTGTTCAAAGACATCATACAGACAAACTATACAATCTTACGAATATAGATCTTACATGATAACTCTGAAAGTTATAGAACCGAGTCTATTTATCATGAAATAAAACTGTGGAATCATGATTTGTAAGTCATTTTTTTTAATTATAAACAAACTGTTAGGCCCACGGGCTGACGCCCAGAGTGAGAAGAGTAACTGTTCAAGGGCGGAGATTAATCGGAAATGACTAGCGCTTCCGGTCCGCGCGAGCTTCGCTTATCACCCGGCCCCGCCTTTGTTTGGAACACAAAATATCGGGTACATCGGGCCCGTTTACAGCGTAACATTATTTTTATGATAAATAATATTATCTATATTCCACGAGGATGATTTTCAAGTAAGTGTATCTGAACGGACTGTAAATAATTTTCGTCTAGTATGGAAGCACCCTATATGTAAATACTACAAGTTAGAAGAATAGGTAACTAAAAATAGAGAGCCAGTAAGCTTAGGAGCCAAACTAAATGATATTCTTGGAAACACATAAATTGTGTGCGGCCATAAAAGGAAAAAGAAGAAAAATAAAAACAATCGTTGAGTGAAAACTTTATTTGCGCACGAACTTGTAACAAATTGATGGTAGTAACATTGACACATTTTGTAATGTATTGCGTGTCGTAATAAGATACCTTTTGGCTTGTTACAGTTGCCACATACAGGTAAACTATACGCTATTGTTGGGATGAATTTCTTCTTCAACGAGCTCTTCCAACCTGATGATAAGACTTACCTTTCTCGTTGGTTAAAAAGAAATTAGTTTCATCCAGAAATCCACAAAAACTGTCATGCAACTTAGGATGACGAATAATAGGTGCCATCCTATGCTGATAATAAAGAATGAAAAACACCCAGCACATAGTCAGGTAGCCAGCACACAGGAACGGAATCCGAGCCGCGGGGGCACGTCCCCTTTGGAATTCTTTCCTGCTGTTAATTTGGTCAAGCGCTCATTCCAGGACCCTCAATATTCGCGGCGGCGCGTTTACAACTTCGGTACACGCGTCCCTGAGAGACTCAATTACGAAGGAATTTTAAAATTCTGTTATAGTTGTACGAGTTTATTTAATTTACACATTCTTATAAACAATTTCGGTAAACGCATAAATATAATAACACTAATTATTGTCAAATGACATTATTATGATGATAAAACGAACGATACGTATATTGATTGTTTGCGTGAACCTCGACTCTATGCACACACTACTAGTTATAGTACGTAAAACTATTGCATTCGTGAATTGGGAACAGAAACGAATTGGAGTGCCAATACCCTAATGGGTAGAAGGAGCACGGCAGACGGCCGTGCGCTACTGCGTTTACAAAATTTTAACTTAAAGCAAAATCTTTGAAATTAATTGAGATCCTTTATAGGATTCTTTCACAATATTCCATATGACAAAATAAGTCCATCATATACCTAGAAAGACAATATAATAAAGAACAACTTATGATGGACTATTTAAAATAAAAACAACATTAAAATAATAAAAAAACAAAACAAGTACGTAACAATTCGCATGTTGTCTTTATTGGATGAATATAATTTGAACATCAGACGCGTGGGTCGCCGATATTCCGGTGTGCTGGCAACACGGCTATTATCCGTGGCTTCCATTGTAGTTGGCGCAAGGGCGGAAATTTGCAAGATTACCAATCGGTCCAGTTTTGGTTGGCAGGATGTGAACAGTGTATAGCTAGGCTGACCTTTGTGTTCAGTCGGGAGTCCAGCGCATGTCGTTTCAACAACAAAATCACATTCACAAAACATTTTATTTCGATAAAACAATTGATAAATACTACACATGATGGTAACCTGCCCTTATTTAAATGCGCAGGGCAATATTTTGAGATGTTTTGGTGAAGTGTACAGTAAAACAAGCCCTAGAGTCCCGGCTTTATACAAACAAAATTTAATTAATATAGGTTTAATTTGAAAACCTGAGCAGTGTTTAACACTTCTTTGATTTAACATTTTATGTAGGTACCTGCAGAAATAAATGAGACAAATTAGTGTTAAATAATAATGGATAGCCTGATATGTTTTTAAATGGATCGCTTTGATTTATTAATTGGATTTTGATTCTTAAATAATGTGAATGTATAATTATATTGCCAATATATTTAGCACCCAGTATATAAATATAGGTAAGACATAGAATGATATATAAATGCTCAGTGTAGGTATCTCTGTAAGTAGGTTTTTAAGTACCTACCCCCTACCTAGCCTAGAGACTAAGCCGGCGCAATAGTTTATGACCTTATTGTGCCCTCGTTCTAAGAGGACACCTATGTTGAACAGCGGGTTCCTAAAATGGCTCTTATAGTATCGTAGAAATAGGTTCAAAATTCTACTTTTACCACAAATATACACCTATTTTCAAAATCGAAACGCGCGTGACTAGAAATACTATGATATAATAAAACAACGGAGAAAATGGTATGGGGCATATAGAATTGTACCTAAGCCTACCTGGCTTAGGTACAATTCTATATGCCCCACGGCACAGTACGACTCTGACACTTTAATACATTCGCCCCTATCCTCTCTGAGAGTCAACCGTCTCAGGACAAAACGATTATTGTTTTACCAAGATAAGGAGTTAGGCCTCTGACAGAGAGGGGGAAGGGGGAGGTTTTGATAAGTACCTACTGTTTTATCTAATCTCAAATATTTGGTTCGACATTTGGTTGTTATGTATGGTGCCACGTAGGCAAGTAAAAAAAACTCAAGTAGAGTTTATCATCTATAGAAAATAAAAATTTTGATTCGTTTAATAAAAAAAATGCGCACAAAATTTAACAATTGTCATTTTGTTGGAAATAAAATTTATTCTGCAAACTTCTTATGTTGAAAAAAATTTACTACACTTAATGATTACAAACGTGCTAAAGAAGGGCAGGTTCAAAGGTTAGTATATATTTGAATCACCTATAGAATTGTAGAATCCATAGATACATAGATATTGGTGAAGATATGTTCTACTTACGACGACGATTACATGTCTACTGCTAAAAAAATATAAGACGGTGTGATGCTTTCTAGCGAAGTCGATAAGCAAGCATTAAACGGATGAGGTTTTTAGTAATTTTAGTTTATACGTTTAGTAGGCTGTATAATGTTTAGTTTAAATAGCTTTAGTGTATTATATTTGATCAATAGATATGTTACTCGCTCAGTTTCACATTTTACATTGCATCAATCAAAATGCAACCATTAAAATTCCTGTGCTTATGAAAGCAAATATTAATTGTAAAAACTTAATTGAGCAAATGTACGGCAGCCACAACCACCACATAACCACATTTCAATTCCACGGCACACGTAGGGGCGTGGAAAGCGCATAATATTTCAGCCTATTCATGGCGTTATAAGCACAGCCCTCCTCGGACTAAAAGACATCTAAAGAGGTTGTCTCGTTAGTCGCTCAGATGCAGACAGCCGCAATTACAGCAGCAATTGCTTGCGCAACGTGTCGCTCACGGCTTTACTGTCTCAACTGTAGCACGTAAATATTCCGTTATGTATTTATCAATTCTCGGCTTTTTAACTAACTTTATATTAATATATAATGGAATCTGTTAAAACCCGACACACCGAATACGATATGTAAAACCCGACACACACATTTGGATGTGTCTCGGGTTTTACACAATTTTTACTATGTAGTATGAGTGATTGCCGCCCTAAAAATACATTATCAGCCACCGACCTCAGTCCGGGCGGTAGGCAATGTATCTGTAGCGCCCTTGCCCTGTCTCTCAGACTGGAGCGTCATCTGCGTTCGCCTTATTCTAAAAGAGAAGCTGTAAATCCTGCAACAGCAAATTGTTATAAACCATAATACAAAATGCAGTTTTGATTATTTTTAGATGTGTAAATTATATTCTTTTGGTGTTCGTTAGGTTAAAAATTAACATTATCTATGGCCTGCCGTGACTACAAAAAGCTAGTACAGTTGTATATTATGGTCATGTAATAACTAGCACAACCCAAGTCTTTTCTAATCAATGTAGGACAAAGGCGGGCGAAGTCATCCGCGACACATCGAGGTCGTGTTATTAGCCGAGCACTTAGAGCATAAACAAAGCGCCAGGTGCTCACGGAGCACTCCGACGGACCTACACTATAAAGCGCACTGTAAAGTGCGCACTATAAAATGCACATTGGAGTTTCTATGCGTTTTCACCCTTATATTCTAACTACTCTCACTATCTGGTGGCATATTCTTAAAATCAATAGCATTATATCTCGGAAGTTTTATCCAGTAGTGTAAGAAATGTACCCAGTTGTTTCAGCTCAGTATTTTAGTGGTTATTAAAAAAAGAAAAGACGTGATATTACTTTATGATCATTAAATAATAATATTAAGTTCTCTTATGCACTTAATAAAGTCGGTTCTGCAGCTTTTCATCTGAAAGCGATATCGAAGTATCCATTAACGGAGGTGCACAATGCGACATTATGTGTACCTACTAGTCAAGTACATTGACGTCATTCAATATATATCTAATGTAAACGTACACAATGGACGCAGAAACTAAATCAATGATCTGCAACAAAGGCGGCTTTAATATAAGGGACTAGCTGTTACCCGCGACTTCGTTCGCGTGGTATTTAACAAAGACACAACCGTTGGCCACAGCCTGCTCGCGCGTTCTGTGCCCGCGGGACGCATTGCAAGTTGTTGCTATCAAACTTAATCAGGCGAAGCGCTGCAACATTGGTTTTATTTTTTTGTCGTGAGATCCTATTTTTTTTTTTCAAAAATAAAAGTAGCCTAAGTTACTCCTTGTTACATCAGCTATCTGCCGGTGAAAGTCCCGTCAAAATCGGTCCAGCCATTTCAGAGATTAGCCGGAACAAACAGACAGACAGACAAAAATTGTAAAAAAAAATGTTTTGTTATAGGTACCGTGTGTATATCCAAATGCACTTAGTAAAAAGCGGTTATATTAATATTACAAACAGACACTCTAATTTTATTTATTTGTAGTATAGATAAACCAATGCACATGGTGACGTCACCATGTCCCCGCGAGTGAACCCCAACTGCGTGCATGTCTTTCGATGTGTCGTATTATTTATATTCTTCAAGAAACTGTATTTTTATTCGACTGCGCGACGCATAGGAGGGTAATGCGTTTATCAGCCTATGTATGTATGATTTCGCCTTTGTGGCGCTCTAGAGACCAAAAACATGGGCCGTTTTGATGATTCTCACGTCAATCGATTGGTCTTCTTCTTCTTCTTTCTTTACGAAATGACGAAATTAGTGGGTATTTTGCCAATGTCTTGCCAATTAATAGCAATAATGCATTAATAAATAAACATTATAAATAAAAAAAGGATGTGACATGAAGATATGAAAATGTATCACTAAAGACATAACAGTAATCAAAATTCAATGTGGTGACTATTGATTATTATCTATTTCATCATTGGTGGTGACAACCAGACGCCATATTGTGAAAAAGATAAAAGTTAAAGATGATGAACTATGTCATAGGGGTTTTTGGCGGGAAACTGAAAAGTCATGGCGTCAGTTATGTTTTAATTTCTAAAACTAGTGTTCCTGCGAGTTATAGTGAGTGATATAAGTGGAATATTAACCATTATAGGTTCGGTAAAGTGCACAAGTGTAGGTAATTGAAACAGAGTGACGAAACATGGCTTTTCAGTTTCTCACAAAAAATCCATGAAAAATCTTTCGGTAAAGTATCCATCACTTTACTGATTGAGGGATGGGGGGGTATTTTACTTGGGCCTAAGCTTTGGGCCTGTGCATATGCTCAAAAACAGAAATAATTTATATTACTTGACACTGGCAAAATAGCTACGGTGATGCCAAATTAAAAAAAACAAAAAAAATGAGTATCATTGAATAGGTATTTTAAATCAATAGGTTTCTCTATGACGTATTAAAGTTGGTTTGCAATTACTCTCACTTACATTTTCAATACTAATAAGAAACCTGTGATAAAGTTTTACGTAATATAATGGCATAATAGGTCTTAACGTAAAAAAAATAATACAAGTAAATTTAAAATATTAAAACACCCACTGCGTAAATAATACTTGATATAAAAATTGAAAAGAAAAAAACAAGTAGACTTAACAGTCGGGAACCATTCAATTCAATTTGTATTTAAACATGCAAATAAATGTATCGTGCTGAAATTGAAAAGAATGACGATCCCAACATATAATTTCTGTAAAGAAAAATAGGCTTTTCATTTTATCTACTTATTGTGTTTGTTTACTGTAGTCGCATGTTATTGCTTGGCACTTGAATATTGTGTGAATACGCGCAAATAAGTATATCTCGAGCGCTGCAATAACATTTACATAAAACAAAGTTGTTTTTATTTTGATTGAAAAAATACAGCTACGCAAATAACGATACCAGTGCCACCGAAATTATTTAATTTCAAGTAACACATCTCTCTACTTATCCAATTTATTTAAATACATTACTTTTCATACTATGTAGCATCTTTAGTTGCAAATAGTAGCCCATAGGACATTAACATGACATATAGGTCACGAAAGGCAACTAGCTCGCCGACCTCTGAGTGCCTGATTTTAGGAGCAGGTGCCGCGGCGTAAAAGTACAAGTTTAAAGAGAAATAAACGTTAACAAATTGCTTGGTGTAGAGTGCTTAAGAACCCTTGAGTGACGCTCTAAAAACATACCATATATAGCGTCTGAAAAATCGATGGCACACACGTACTTACCTAATAACCTGAACGCGTGTCAATCAGACCAATTCGGTAAGTCGTAGTACGTACATTTGTATTTCGTACCGTTTGATCTTCTTCACGCGTCCTAGTCAGGTCACAGGGCACGGTGCTCCTTAGATAACATCGGGATTTATAGCTTTAAGCTCTAGACTTTGGATAAATATTTGCTTGTGATACCTCTAAATGGTACGTTCTTTTGATGGTGAAAACGTAAACAAAATTAATAGGTATTTGAAAACAATACTTATACGTTAACTTAGATAAGGTAGCTATTTGATATCCAGAGATTAATAGAGCCCGTTTAACTTTAAACTTCCTTGAGAAACTTCTATCTTTTAACTATAAATTACTAACTGAACCATCTCTGAATGGAGAGACTTGCCAGAGTTAAATAAAAATATTAACTCGGCAGTAATTACGAAAATTGCTGGACGCTTTAGCTTAATAACTTCATTAAATAAATAAATAACTATAAAGATGTCGTCGTGTTTGAGTACGGTCGTTACTCGGAATGGGAATTGTTGCCACATCTCTCGTATAGGTACCTCCAAGGAGACAACTTCTATTACCTCGTAAAAATATTATTGGCGGTATCGACAAGTATCAAGTCTTGATATGTGGAAACACTCTTTAAGTCTTTACACTAACATTTATCTCAACATTATTTTTTGATATTTTTGTAAATAACTATTCTACATAATTTATTGAAATAAAAATAAACACACATTATTAAGTATGCCTATCAGAATGTGCGGTCTTGTTTGGGTTTAATTAATCCCCACGTGTACAGGTACCTGTACATTTATTGGCTTTTTCAGTATGGTGTTTGACTACTTTTTTAGAGTTTCCTCAGGGGAGTATCAACATATATATCTATATATATATATATAGCCAATATTATATTCATTCATGCTTAATAAAAATACGCCAAAGTTACAATCTCCACGTATCAACCAAATAACTGAAGACGACTCCAATATAAAAAAAAATGGGAAAAAGGATTGAACAAATGAACAACCGACGTAGAAGGTCTGACAGAGCTAAATGATGGCTTATGTAGACTGTAGTTCAGAGTGAATGTAGATTGACGTCATCGATATAAATTACGCGATAGAGACAGCACGAGTTTACTCTCTCCCAACTAGCCTACTTCATATTACAAAAGTCAATATAATAATAATATCGCCAGACGAACACACCAACTATACGGCCCTACACTAAGCAACGCTTGTATTGGGTACCGTACAATGGACTGAGGGCGAACTCGGTATATAATAAAAAATACTAACATTTATGCTTATCACACTAAGTGTGTGTACCTACCTGGATTCAAACCCAGGACCGTCAGCGCAGAAGGCAGGGTCACTACCCACTGAGCTAATCAGGTCGTCAATATACTAAATAACGAAAAAATTCTTGTACAGGCCACACCAAGTTCTAAAATGGTCATAGGTAAAGATTTATCTGATACCACTGACTTTTTAAATCTCTAGGACAGGCACGAGACAGATAACAAATGGTTTTCAGCAACTAGCAAAATAATTTCAGCAATATGCATAGCAATAACGACGTGGATTGTAATAAATGTAATTTATAATCGGTAACAGAGAAAAAACAAGTTTATTTGCTGGGAAAAGAGAAAAGTTCAAGTCTAAGCATTACTCAGTGTCGTCAATCACGGAGCGTGACAGGGCTGACCAGCTCAACTGGAATTGCGGAGTGGTTGATCGTGTGCAGACGACCTTCAACTACCACATTGTACACAAGTGTATATAGGGTTGCCAAATAGGAATATGGATATATCTGAACAAAGTTTCTAATATGGCCGGGATTTACAAATTCATGTGTGAAGAAATACATTTTATATGTGATTAATTCGCATTTGACCTTCTTATTCTAAAAATCTTTACGATTCAAGCTATTTGTTGTTGTTGACTAACGAAATCGCCGAACATTTTAGTTGTTCTCTATGAACTAATCTTTATCTAGAGAATATGTATTACATAAGTAGGTAGATATGCATTATATATTTCATTTACAAATGAAATAAAATATTCAAAGGCCTTTTAATATTTTCTACATCAATTATTTAACGAGAAAATATAATAACTACAGTTTCAGATTAACCTTTATCTCCAAATTGGTTTTGTTTTACATAAATTAACGTGAAAGCTTTTACTTTAGAGCAAATATATTAATCATTCATGCTACAAGTATGGGCTGAATATAATTTGGGAAAGACTTTGTATTATTCGTTTTCGTAATAGGATCTCTTTGTAAAAAAATAAACTTTGTTAGTTAAAAGGAATGATTACTTTCTATTCTATTAAGTGCTATCTCACTCCGTATACCTATGTACCTATCAAAGAATATTAATGTACTATATAATATGTAAAACAACAGCTATCGCTAGTTATATTGGTCGCACGCTCCCTTTGAAATCGAGGGCGCGATTCGATTTCCGTTTTGCACGTATGAAATCTTTCAGAATTGATTCAGCTCTCTTCTATACATCGTACGGTTAACTCTGCCGCGAATTAGAGATACGGGTCTTGTATTTGCCACCGCTTGGATTTGTCAATAACGAATATTAACTAACCAAATTCATAATTCAATGTCTGAGCAACATCGTGAACTAATTCAAACTAATCGAGTACTCCCACAAAATACACTTCCATAATACCACAGCGAATGAACATGGAAGATGGAAAACCGCAAAGGGCATTATTGGGGCGCAGCGCTATTCCAAAATCTATTTAGATGTTAAATGTCTGCAGTTACTTTAGGCATTGGACGAGAAAATATATTTAACCCCAGTTCACCCTCCAGGATGGAATATATTTCTCGTGTCTCTTATTTTTCGCACCGACCACGACGTTCACGATTTCACTAAATGTTTTTGTCGCCCCGATCAAAAAAGATCTTCTGCAACAGCTCTCTATACTGCAAATAATATAATTTTATGTGTTGTACATTCCATCAATTCCCAAGTGGACTTCATATTTGGTTAAACAATTGTGTAAATGGACGCATGGAAATTTGGAGAGCTTCATGCATCCCGTATCTTATCTATGTACTCGTTAATCATTCGGTGAAAGTGTTTCGTTCAATTAATGTTATCATGCGTTTTAGTTATGAGTAGTTGTATGTATAAAATATTATTTTTCCACTGGTTTTGAACACGGCATTAGTTGTTTACGTAAGAGGTAGTCGAGAAATGTTTTCGGATTTCAAGTCTTTACGTGTGGGTATATTCGTTTAATAAGTAGGCTTAAAGGTAAAAGTCCGCAGAATAGGATTGCTACACTGCGAGGTAGCGTTATAGATCCCTAGATCATTATCACTTGCGTAATCGTGGGTCTTAAAGCTGTCGTATATCAATAAAATGCTGACAGATGTATTGAATGTATTGTATGTATTTGTAATGTAATGTATTGAGCGCAATATATTGTGATACTCAAATAATGTCTTGCGATGGCATCCCGCGAGATTTTCGAGCAAATGCCGGTGAATTTGCTAATATCTTGTTTTTGTGATAAACAAGATTATTTGAGAATCGTTGCCATCTTAATTTGCACTATAGTTGAAAAGTGGCCTTAGTTTAAATGATTATATGCGCTTTGATTTCAGATTTTTAACAACTTCAATAATTTTCAGCCTTTCGGATCAGTAAGTATAGGTATAACATTTTCTAATTATATATCATACACAGTTCGAGATTTATTTTTATTTTTCATATCTCAATCCAGTTATATTCTATAAATTTTAAAGGTAGAAATCCTCTACTTATTTGCTATCTCTAGTCAACTACGCAACTTTCAACTTTAGTGTGAGTTGATCGACCATAAAACACGGTGCTTGCCGTAGTTATACGAGATGTTTTACTACAAAGTTTTGATATTTCCCTTTGATAAACGGCACACAAATGAGAAAAGATCAAGAAACTTAGATAAGAGGAGCTTAAATACTTTCTAAATAAAGTCACGAAGGCGGCCACTCCATCACAAGGGAACAGTTTGGTGGGATTGTTTTCGACGAAGGTACGCTATTTGAACCAAAATTAACAAAAAGATTACGCTAAGGATAATGTTTGATGCTAGCCGTTTTGCGGACCGTCTGGGTTTATATGATCACGTTTGATGTGAAGTTGTTTTCGCTCAGGGGTACAATCTTTCGGATTTACAAATTACTGGCCGGATTTAATATCCACCCGCTATCTAACAACGTAATGGCAGGTCTAACTATAATGTAAGCGTTTCGGAGTTACATTAGCTTCAGTTAGACGATAGATAATATACATTTATTATAAGCTACATTTTTAACCTGTCCTTAGTTCATAAAATTTGCTTGTTCCTAAAAGTTATGTTTAATTTTTGTTGAATTATAATTTACAATTATAGACTGCTTGATTGATTGATTCGATTCGTTACCATAATGAATCTTCGAAACACTATCGCGATGACCCCGTTTAATTAACTGATAATTCTTACAGGAGATGTGGGCAATATTGCAGACAATTTACTAAAGCAAGACAAAAGATAATCCCATCCTAATGACTTCATATCAGCCGTTATTTATATATAGCAGTTATTCCATTCTGAACTTACTCTTTATGTGGGATACGCTGTAGATAATATATCTAAGTGTGTTGTCAAGATTATCTTAAAATATTTGTTAGATCATAAAAAAATCATGGAAACGGTTGTTTTTTCTAAAGTTATTAACTTATTTTAAAAATAGTTGCACAAAAGTCTAGATTGCTGAATAATGTTTTCATGTGGCTGCAATTACCTAAATTAAAGCATCTTTGGTGCTGCTCGTTTCAGCCTACCTTGCTTAATTATATTTGGGGCACATTAAAGCCTGGGAGTAGATATGTATACAAAAAGAAAATATAATAATATAATATATATATTCTGTATTTCATCCGTATTCACAGGGGCAGGGTTTTCGTGTATTCGTCATCGACATGATCACTATAATCAGGGTTACTATTCTTAAAAATCAACGATCATTAAATTTTACTCGATACAGGCCAACGTGGTTCAATATCTGTAGCCGGCCAACGAAAAATAAGTAATATTTAAATAATATTCCTGATATTATGTTAATCGCAAAAAACACCTGAAACTTGGAATTCTTTATTTTTAATCAAGAAACGTGAATTAATTTTACAATACAATGTACGTATTCAATATTATAATTAAGACCTTGAATCGAATAAACCAAGTGATTAGTGGCGGGCGACTCACAGAGGGGTAGTTTCGACGCTGAGAGCAAGACAGCCACAATGTTGGTGCAATACTAATTGTACTTGAAATGACCAACGAGCTAGACTTGCGCAGTTTAACAAACATATCCTACAATGATTGTAGTAACATATACACTATGCTGCCGGCTCCATTTAGCGTTTACAAACATTCGAATCAAAGCGTGAAGCACGCGGGTGATTGAAGATGCTAGCTGATAGATTTGAGGACGTTTTAAGATTGAATGATAAAAAAGATATTGCCAGACAAACACAACAACTATATGGTTCCGTATAAAGGAGCGTACAATGGACTTGCGAGGATCCCAGTATATAATTACGTCCATAAATATGAACGCCTATGACTCAGGTACAAATATTCGTGCTTATCACACAAATTTTGCCCCTACCTGAATTAGAAACCGACACCCAGATGGTAGGATCACTGACCAAATGTGCAAATCGAGTTTGGAGGAATGAATGATGTACTAATTTTAACTCGGATTAGCAGTCTTATGTATAAGCGAATTATGGGTGAAAACAGTGAATTTCCAAATTTGTTCGCATGAAATTGACTTAAAATTCAGTAGTTAATCAATCTGTCGCTAACGCATATTTTTGCTTGCGATTTTCAAACTTTACGTCGCATCTCTCTGTAGAGTTGCAACTTCTTGGGATTGTAATATCGATTTGCACTCAACGTCGTAGGTTCATTGTAGCGATGTCAGAGGTCGCCTCAGTAAGAACAATTTAATCAACTAATACGAAAATCAAATCGACCAATCCTAATAGCACTTTCGTCTACGTTACTTATTACAATTAGGGCAACTAATTTATCTACTCTTTACCTAGGTAGGTAAGTAATATGTACTACTTATTGAATTAAGGTTATATTAAAATACGAACAGTTGTTTTGAACTGAAACTGAATTGAAAAAGAATATAAAAAGTGTGAAAATATCTTTGCTAGGTCAGTGATATATTTTAGCCCTAATGCAAAAGGAAATATGGCTCAATTTGAGATCATTCGGGACTAAATTGGATGAACTAAATTGTCTTTGCTTTTACTGTTTACGTCTCTATTCGGATCAGCGCAATCGCCCTATACACTGTCTACTTGTTATTTCCCTGAGGGACATTTGAAATACGAAATCTATATAGATACCGTTTCCGTATTTTCGGCTGGCTAATCTTTAATATTTATTGATAACGATAGTTGAACTATCTAACAGAAACTTCTGAGCAGCGGCATAGCGGCAAATGAATTAAGTATTGGGGTACAGCACGTCAAGTGCGAGCTAACCGTATACTTTATAGACTACCGTATTTAGACATTTTAGCGCCTCTTACGGACGGTATTTAAAACTTTCAATTCATCCATACAAAATGTCTAAATACGGTAGACTATAAAGTCTACGGTTATCTTACGAATAATCTCGCACTTGACGTACAGACCTGACATCAGAAGTTAGTGAAAAGTTAACTGATAATAGCGTTATACATTCGTGATATGTGATTAGTTACTTAAATACGTCGCGCTTGTCCAATATGTGACTAAGTGATATATTTTACAGAAAACAATTGATGATGTTATAAAAATGGATTGTTAGATTCTCACAACTGAATCCCGGCTGGGGTAGCAAAACTAAACGATCTGCAAAGGTCAGCATTACACGGGAGCGCTGTATTTTTTATTGTTTCATCTTCTTTTGTTTGTACTGCGGCGCTGCGGTCCTTTAGAAGCTGAGGTAGATTTATATCTGTTCGTAACCGTATAGAAATAATAAAATATCTTAAGATCAAATCCAAAGTGAAAGAAACCTCATTGAAGTTTAATTTAAAATTGGTAAGGTTGTCAGGTTAAATCTTATAAAAAATATTTATTCTGTGAATGCTGACTAGACTATGTGGGCGGATGTTTCATTGAAAATTGAAACATAAAGAAATAAAGTCAAAAATAATATACCACCAAATGGGAATTTATTACGATGTAATTAGAAAATTCGTTTACAATTTTGAATGATCAATCCCACGTCATTTGTTACTTGGCTTTTGCTTCATATATATGATATAACGTCGCATGTATCTTAAGACACACCAACTCATATCATTGTGGCGTATCGTATCGTATGTACTATAGTTAACGGCGCCTCTTGTTTTATCCGTATCCCATTTGATGACGGGATAATACCGGAACGGGTCTCGTTGGATCCGCGTATCAAGACCGCATATACCTGCCCTTCATAGCTTACGATTATGTCATGCAATCAACACAACAATCCGTTATGTAAACAAATAATATGTATGTATCTCATATATATCTAGTGCAGCTGTACAAGACTTTACCGAATAATAAAACAAATCTACATATATACACTCAATATAGAATGTCAGAGTATATACTCGTATATGTATAGCTACGGCCGGAAATTTCCTGTCACCAGCAATGTATTGAAACAATATTTGCAATGTGCACATTTGATTGCGTACGGAATTGCTTTGAATTTTTGCAACGCTTGTTATTTTATCTTTCACTTAAAACATAGTTATCTGTTTCAAACCGTGTCTATTTTAAACCAAGTAGATCAGTACTACAAATAATAGTAATTGGAGTCACTATAATAGCTGGCCGTAATATAGTGGCCGAGGGCGATAATATGTTCCACGCTATCCCGGGTGGTTGAGCCTCACAGAAAATTATGATCGCCCGTTCCGAAAGCCCCTGAACACCTAGATATGGGTACGCACTCAACTGATTCAAAAATGATTCCAGTAATAACATCTGGACACTAACCTGTATTCATGTCACTAATTGAGTTTCCAGTTATAATACTATCCTATTAACCGTTGCCAATCCTAAATTACACGTATATATACCAAGTATACAACGGGTAAGTGAATGAACGCAAAACTTCTGATTAATTTGTCCATAACATAGAGCAGTATTAAGAAGAATTAAATAAGGTGGATTAGAGTATTCCAATGATTAGAACTTTGTAGTGACTTCAATTTCCTAATTAAAAACGTTTGCGGTGTCTGGGGCTTTGTGTTACGTCACAAATAAATTGTATAACAAGAATAAATATATTCCTATATATTCAATTTATATTTATTACCAATAATAAAAACTTATAATGTAAAACTATACCTAGCATAACTTTTAATACACTTATTATACTTACAGGAAAGTAGATAATGTCTGTCTCGTAGGAAGTATGATGTATCACTATTTCTTATTATGTTCACCTGAAGGCTGGGAGTTTTGCGTTGAATTTAATATTAATTTAGTATGTGTACATTGCTAACACTTATATACCTACTTAGATCAATTATAAATACAAACGTTTTTGGAAGATTTGTTTTGACAAATCTTCCACCCGTACACAACCATCTGAAATCGGGTACCCGGGTAAGCGTACCGTATCGGCTGGAAGATTAGCGGTTACCCAGTCCAGACTTGGCAGAACTCATTAAGTGGAACGAGTAATTGGGGATATCGTGTCCTTGTCTGTCCGCTATGATATTACGTAGCATTCAGCCCGGTCAAAGCGTTATCGTTCCTTTTGTCCCCACACCGATCACTAGGGCTATCGCGCTTTGAATTCTGAGACTTCCATCAAACAAAATAAATAAAAAATGATTATACTACATGACCTATCATAAAATTTTATGAGATTGCATAGGCTTACAGTATCGTCGTATAGGTTAACCCCAAAATGCCGCTGGGGACATTACCGGCGGTCTGTGACCGCTCCGCCTCGCCATCCTATCACATGGTTATTTTTAACGTAGCTGAGATATTATAGGCGTTCGAGAACCTGTTTGACAAAGAAAATACTTGACAGCAGTCCGACAGTGACATCGGACAATGCAGAGATTTTTAATATTGCTACTGTTAGATATTATTCAAAATAGTATTGCATAAGTTATAAAGGTTAATGATAATAATCATAATCAAAAATGATAATCTCCCACATGATTCTAAAAATTACATCGGTATTATTTTATTTTAATGAATTTTGTAATGACTATAGTTATTCAATAAAATAAGAAAGTCAATGATTTATTAAGGAATGCAGCATTCACCGATCAGCATTTCATTCTAAACAGATTTTACAGCATACCGGCTCTGAAATTTGCTGACTGCCTGGCACTTATTGGGTTAGCGAAAAATGATACCTACTGATAACTTAACGCATTTCAATTTAAAAGTGACTTTGTCGTTTTAAATACCGCCATTCGACCTACATATACCTAGTTGTAGAACTAGAAAAATCTATTAAGTAGTATTTGTGAAAAGGCATTACAGAAGGCTCGCGCTCGGAGGGTCTATTTTATAACCATGCATTATCTGAAAAGGCCTTAATATTAAACAATTTAATGCAGGGTCAGTAATGTATCAGTCTCGTTTATTCTGTATTTATCAAGATTTTCTAACAATAGTTACCTGGATAGTGGCATAGTCAATAAACCGTGTGATCGCGTGCCGGCGTTCCTCTTCGACCCCTTTCTCCAAATTGAGTTTGTTTTGTCACGGCCAGAAACAAACTATGAAAATGGGTAACTATATTAGGTCAGTCAGAAGGTATTCTCGTGTACTTTCTACTGATATTAATTATATAGCGGCGCTTGCGGCTTTGTTTTAACCACTACCCGTCCTACATGGACTTGAAAAGAAGTGATAGCCAATTTCAATGTGATCGAAGTTCGCTTTTGATACCATCCACCTTGATACTAGGCTCGCTTTGGGATTTTAGAATTTCATGTACGAATCTCATTTTCAACACTCATTATTACTTTTTACGATACGGTACGATGATGTGAAGGCAAACTCCGTGAGGTAATCTGCATGTATTTCAAAAGCCGTGCTAAGTTCGCCAACCAGTACTGAGCCATCGAGGTCTATTAGATAATCTGTGGCGTGGGACTTTCACCCGAGTACCTCTAAGTCTAGGAAGTTGCCCGGCAATTCATTGGCTACGGTATTTGGCACCAGGACGAATTCTAATACGGAATACCGTCGGCGAAATGTGGGTGCACCACATAGGAACATTGCTTAACTCTTCGGGGATTACAGGCTTGGTGATGCTTATTTTGTATTGGGTTTAACCTTAATACAGCAGTGATAGCCAAGTTGGTAGAACGCTTGCCTCGGTAACGAGGATCGCAGGTTCAAACCCTGGCTCGCACCTCTGGGATTTCTGGATTTCATGTGCGAATCTCATTTTCAACACTCATTATTACTTTTTACGATACGGTACGATGATGTGAAGGCAAACTCCGTGAGGTAATCTGCATGTATTTCAAAAGCCGTGCTAAGTTCGCCAACCAGTACTGAGCCATCGAGGTCTATTAGATAATCTGTGGCGTGGGACTTTCACCCGAGTACCTCTAAGTCAAGGAAGTTGCCCGGCAATTCATTGGCTACGGTATTTGGCACCAGGACGAATTCTAATACGGAATACCGTCGGCGAAATGTGGGTGCACCACATAGGAACTTTGCTTAACTCTTCGGGGATTACAGGCTTGGTGATGCTTATTTTGTATTGGGTTTAACCTTAATACAGCAGTGATAGCCAAGTTGGTAGAACGCTTGCCTCGGTAACGAGGATCGCAGGTTCAAACCCCGGCTCGCACCTCTGGGATTAAACTGGGGCTAAACATCGTGAGGAAACTTGCATGTCTGAGAGAACCCCTCGAAAGATGTGTGAATTCCGCCAACCCGCACTGGAACAGCGTGGTGGACTATGGCCTAATCCCCCTCACATTGAGGGGAGGGCCGTGCCCATTAGTGGGACATTAGAAAAGGGCTAGAATTATTATAACCTAAATATGTTGTTACTGCATTAACCTTAGATGTCGTAAAGCTTGTTTCATTGGACGTTTACACTTACTGTAATATGATTATGGGTTATAATTTGAAGCTCAGTCACGTAGTATTATTTCATGTTGTTGTACCTACACTTGGACGCGTGCATATTGCCCCGTTTTCATTTGCATATCAAAGGGAGGCTAGCGCCCTAATGTGAAAAACTTTAGAAGCGTGTGTATGAAAGATTTTGAAATTGATGGGTGTGCCGCCATTGTCATGGGGGTTTTGTCAGACCCCCAGCGACCCATCTATTGTACAAAACATAATTTTGGTCTTCTGCGAGATCCTTTAATTGCGTAGCGGTAAATTTTTAACCGACGAAAAAAAATAATGCGGTTCTCAATTTGCCACGAATATTTTCTTATGTTCTTGATATGGTGAATAAATTCGCGCCTCCATTATCCTTAGAATTAGCAATACTTACATGAAATCTATACACCTACATATATTATGTATTATTAGAAAATTATCGTTGCTGGGTTCCTTACTCATTAGACTGCCGTGTTGAGATTGAACCTTCCACATTTTAGGACTTATTAGCATCAAACAATAAAAAACAACAATATGGCAGTCCTGGATTATGGTCTGTCCGTAAAATTATCACCTGGTAAAACAATATTTGTGTGTGGAAGTGGAATCACAATCGATATTAGAATCAAAAACTATTAAGACTAGTAATAGAAGTGAAACAAAAATTCTGTTGAAATAAAGATTAAACTCGGTCGGGAACGTAAAAAAGCATAATAAACGCGATAAAATCCGTAAGATTAGTTTTATTTCAGTATGTAGTATATACTTACCCCATATACTTAATACTTGTTAGTTAGTAAATGAACACAATACAGTGGCACTAGATATTCATTCATACATATTATATCAATACATAATGGCTCTATATGAACACGCATAGCATGAGGTGTCATATTAATATTTAGCAATAAGTATAATTCGATTGTGCAAAAATAAATACGATAAAAGTATCGCTAGCCGAACACCGCCCACCGGTCGCAAACTACGCAACGCTTCTATTATGGGCTACTTATCTTTTAATAATGATGTCCAACAATTGAATTAAAGTGTTTTTTTGCAAATAAAAGGGCTCATTATATACGATGCAAATTTAATATATATCGAAGCAACAATACGGGGTATTAAAATAATTATCTTAGTGCCGTGCATTTTTCAGCACCTGCCTGTTATTATAGAACTAAATAATGGGCAAATAGAGAAATTAATAGCGGGGCACTCAAACGCATTATTCCAGTAATGTCCACCCCTAGACGAGGGGGTAGTGTTCACTGAATACAAGTATTGAATAGTTGGGGTGGGTTATTTAGTACAAAAACATCACGCAATTGTGTGCATAATTTACCATAGTTTATTACCGGACGGTGGGTTTTTTTTTTTTTATTTAAACATTCATATTTGTTTGCATTTGTTTAAATAATTACATATTTGTGCCCATCGTACTTTTATCTAGGTGCTTAAAGATGATTTTGTGGCTATGTTTATATAAATTAGTTGAGAGAGTTAGTGCTGCAGTAATTTATGTAAAACTAATGCTCTACTACATCAGAATTTAGAATACGTGCTAGCTGTAGCCTGCGCTCACGCGCAATTTTGTATAAAAAAATCATTACAGCTGTTTAGTAAGTATTAAAGAATTAACGCACAACATAAAACTCGAACTCTGATCCATCTCATTAAAGCTTATTTATCTGTTGTTCCTCTCTTTTAGCCCTGCTGTATTTAATTTATGAATTAATATATGAACACTTTAATTAATAATTAATATCGGTCGTTCATGGATTAGCATTGTTCACGCCCAAACAAAATGTCCATCGTTTGTAACACGAAAAAGTGTGGTTATTTTTATTGTGCGCAAGAACAACGCTGTTTCTTTTGTGCCGGCGGATTTATGGGCCTCGGCCGGTGATTGATAGCCATTGTTAAGTATTCGTAGATTTCTATCGAACGCGGTCAGAGCCAATCTGTTTTTATAGCGCTTCGCCCTGATTAATTACCGCGATAATTCCGCTGCCGACGCATCGCGATATAGTTGTTGTAGTACTTATTCATGTACTATATAGTGCCTATGTTCCGCGTCTGATCGGTCATGAGTACTCTATACACTTTCACTGGTTCCAGTTGGTTCTCATTTTCGTAAATATAGCGCCACACCTTCAATCTATTTTTATTCGTAGGCTCAACATATAAGATACAGTACAGCATGGCAAAGATATTTTTTTATTTGAAATGTTGTAATTAAAGACTTTTCAGCTAATCTCTGTTTTTCGAGCAGGTTGCTTTTGTTTTCAGTGTTTTTGACCAAACATAAAATACAGCGTTTGTTCCAGCTGAGTATCACAAAAACCGGTCATTTGTACCTACTTACCGTGATTCAGACAGGATATAACGTAAAATGCAGAACAAATTAACACAATTTACGGAAACGATAAGATCTGGGAGGGCGTAATCTCTAACAAAGTATTTTCGTATTATGTTAGACAATGAAAACTTATTTCAGGATGTGATCTCGGCGCTCAACCCATTAGTTGGCATTATTCAGGGCCGGCCTCACGCCGGGCCTCTTCCGCAGATTACATCGTGAGCTGCCATCATGGAACAGAGATATAACACTAATACTACGTTTTTCTGTGGCTGCCACGCTGACTTTAACAAAAACACACACACACACACACACAACGCAACAGCTGGATGACACCCGGCTTTTTGTCGTAAAAGTCGTAGGAAATGTTTGGTTATTTCCTCGTCTCGGTTACTTGCCGACGCCTCTTACCGTTACACATTTACTGTTGCTACAACACATACATGTGTCTATATCAAAACAACTAAATGATTCCGTATGAAAGCTCTCATACGAATAAACTGTACTAATCACACTAATATTATAAATGTGAATGTTTGGATGGATGGATGTTTGTGATGATGTGCCAATAGGGTATACTCGGGAATGCCGATGGATTGAATAGAGACACTTACGATTGTTTTTCATTTTTACGAAAAGTTAGGACATGTTTACGATGTTATTTAGTTTTTTTGCGACGTATGGAATTGTGCATTAGGTGCCCCGATGCATTAAGTTTGCTTAAAAATTTACCTAAGTCGATATAATACTCAAGGATTATAAAAACCGCTATTTTTACTATCTTTGAACCGTTGTTTTATTTGAAATTAATCACACTAATATTATAAATGTGAACGTTTGGATGGATGGATAGATGGATGTTTGTTACTCAATCACACCAGAACGGCTGAACGGATCTGGATGAAATTTGGCACAGAGATAGATTATAGTCTGGAGTAGCACATTGGCTACTTTATATCCCGGTAAAATGACATACTTTTTAATCGCGGGTAACACCGCGGGGCGCAGCTAGTTATATCATAAATTGGTTAAGCTTATAAGTTTGTATACAGGGGCAAGCTCCGGAACTACTGATCTGATTCGTGGCTTTAACCGATACGAAACTACATTGTTCTTGAGTGCCAAAGGCTATATACCATTGAGGTACCGTGGGCGGAACCGCGGGCTGAAGCTAGTAAAAACAATACCTACGTTCTTTAGTTAACGGGCATTTGAGGTCTAAAAAAAACTATCGTCGCTGATTGCATTTTATATCATATATAATTTGTATCTCAGCCTGCTAATAGCTCCTTAGCTCGTTCATTACACCTTTGCATTTCTAGCGCTATTCAGAATGGATCTATACAGAACCAACTTCGTTAATGTCGTTCCCCGCCGTTCAAAGTTTCGCATAAACCCCATTACATTGGCTCGTAACTGCACTATATCTCTATTACTGCGTTCGGTCAAAGTTCTGAACTATCCTCTCACCTGTTATTTCGTTAACGAATTAAGTAATTACGGGCAGTACTGGCCATCTTTCGCCGACAGTAGCATAAGCATTGTTATAACAATTGTTGTGTTAGGTATCTTACTAGTGTCTAACTACGTTAACAAGTTATTTGAAAGCAAATAACAAAATATAATTTTGTATTGCCGGTAAGCCAGTTTTCGCTTTTTTACCTTACGTGACGGGAAGTTTTCCGTATTTTGCATACTGTAGGTAGTAATTTGCCGTTGTAATAACCATATACCCGGCATTCCCACTTTCGACGTCGTCGACGGTCTGTTAATAAAATAATAATAATACGTTTAATCATTATTTTTTGTAAAAAATAATAATAATAGACAACAATACAAACACAAGCGAAAAGTCCGAGCTAATATCGATAATAAAACTAAGTTATTCTACTATTTAGTCCCACAATGAGCTACGCTTGCACTATGGGTACCGTACAATAGACTGAGGGCGAACTCAGTATATAATACTGAGTTCGCCCTGAGTCGAACTGTGTATATAAATACTTTATAAACTGTGTATATAAAGTACTGTGATTAGTTGACCTTTAGTACACAATATGTAAAACGAAAATAAAAATTAAAAAGGGAATAAAATAACTTAAACTTTTTGTAAATATTAAGTAGGTGGTAACCAATTTGGCCCATGCGGTAACGTATCCAAGATGCTATGCTATGCTATGAAATGCCCGGCCATTGGGTCGCCGGTTGCGTCGACCAATCTTTTTGATGCGCTTGTATCAATTCTATAGCGCTTGGAGCCCATGGACCTAGGATCTCGGCTCCGAACGGAATTAATGTGTATTTGGAGCCAATAACCTGTATACTTATATACATATAAAACATCCATCACTCGGGTACAAACATCCATGCTCCTCATACTCTTGTCCTTGGTGTAGGTTGGTAAAAGGTTAATTTGCTAATTGGAGGAATCCAAATAACAAGAAAGCAAAAGTGAGAAAATACTTTATAGTAATGTCATGAATAAATCAAGTGGATGATGTTAATCTTCGTTTCATGTCCAACATCCAAGTGGGTCGTGACTCTAATTCAATAGTACAAGTGAAGAATTTTCGCCGTCCGCGCGTCGCCAGCCCGCGGCGCGTGCCTGCAGATCTCCGTGTTGATTTTCCAACGGCTTCTATCTCCGGCCAGAGCTCATCTCGTTCCCTTTGTTCCATGTTCGATTCTTTATTCAAATAAGCTTCCTCTTCAATGTCTATGCAATGTGGAGTACTTTAGTTGAAATCTCTTTTTTTTTATATTAATTCTTACTGACACAAACGAATGCTACGATTGTGGGAATAAAGGTCGTATAGCAGAAAAGAAAAAATATTCTTATAATTTTAAATAAAGTTTTGTGGTGTTTTGGCGGGCAGTTGGACCGTGAAGTTGTCAATTTTGTTTCATTTTCAAAAAAACATGTGTTTCTTTGATAAATAATGTGTAATATCTATAACTATGTGGGATATTAACTATTATGTGTTCAGAAATGTGCACGACTGAAGGAAATTTAAATATAAAATAGTATAACTTGACTTTTCAAGTTCTCCCAAGATGTTCGGTAATTTTTCAGTAAAGTATCCACAGCTTTATTGATAGGGATAGGGCATTTGTTTCATCTTTAGCGGAAAAGGGAAGATCTTCCAGCCAGGCGGGTGGTATGCCTGGCGGGGCGGCCGCTATGCCCCGACGGTTATTGTCGGGATCTTGTATATATGTTACTTGCTCCGAAAACTCTTATAGCGCGATTCAGGATTGTGACGTCAATTGTCTATTGTTCTGAATGCGTCTGCAATGCCATCTGTGTAGCTTGTGGTGCGGTTGAAGTGGTCGCTACACATCATCATCACCGGCATCAACATTATCATTATCATCAGAGGCAATTATAATTAATATAACAATTTTCAAGAATTACTCGACGCTGGCAAAAGTTGCTCTATTTTATAGCCTATTGCCAACCTAAAAAAAAATAACAATTGGTACTTTTTTATAAATCAAAATATTATTATATTCTGTTGACCATATTTATCACTCCAAAGCCGTCGAGGATAGACAGGTAGATATAAAAAGTGGTAGAGATATACGACTGTAGGGTGGGTGTGACGTTACGCGGCTGACTGATGTGATCGCGACGTGTGGTCCTCGCTCCCGGAGCCTGCCTCGCTCGATAAGCAGCTTACAGACCCTCCCTTAACCATATTACAAAAAAAAATGGTCGGTATAATAATTCTAGCCCAGAAAATACCTTTAATAATATAAACTTATAATTGGTAACTATGCTAGGCCTAGCCCCGTACAACAGTGGTTAGTCGTAATACGGTTGTAGACACTAACAGCAAAAATAAACTACAGGTACTTTTTTGCTTTTCAATAGTTTGTGGTAAAAGAACACTGAAAATTACCATACTAATACATAGCTTTTACCAGCGGCTGCGCCTGTCGATTCATCGATCCATCGATTTTGTTCACCTACTTGATCCCCAATTGTCTCAGACTTATAATACTAACTAAATATCCAATAGTGAAAACGCCGGTGGAAATCGGTAAAATAGTACATTCTCATTGACGCTGAAACTAACAAGCAAGCAAACTAAAAAAAATAAGACTTGTTTGGATTCAGATACGTTCAAGTATCTATAAACCCATCAATTTCTCAAGATTAGAAGTATCCTATATTCTAACCTGGAAAATAAGTTATAGCCATGCAAAGTCTCATATAAAATCGGTCCACTAGTTTTCCCGTACTACACACAAAGACAGACGGAAAATCGCGATTTCGGAACATATCGACCTCAAATATTTTCTCGCATTTTTGTATATCGCATAAATGTGAAAATTTAGAAAGAAAGAGAAACGTTTATTAAGAGAAATGAGACACCATAAGACAGGAAATAGAAGCTGAAACGTGCAATACCTGTATTCGGAAATACATTGCTGTATTCCGTTAAATGAGCTTTGTCATCGTTCACCTGCTGTTTGCGATGAAATACGTTCCACCGCTGAACACTCGATCCATTGATTATTCTGCAAACCGGGGCGAGAGGCTCCATCTCATTTCTGGCCGGTCAAAAGGCCCGTATATAAATTGTATCCAATTTTGTCTGGTCCATTCACAGCGCTCGTTCGCTACTCATTTTATTTTTCACGTGATACTGGAGAAACAATAAAAAGTTAGGAATTAACATATAAATGGCAAATGTCGGAGGACGAAATTGTTTTCACCTCCAAATGGTACGCAGCGGTCAAAGTCCTGAAGAATATATATGACAGTTCGTTACCTTCTAGCTCTGTGGTCTAGCTAGATTATTTTTAAGGCAAAATGAAATAATAAATATATAATTTTAAATATATCATGAATAAATTTACATACGCTCACTTTGGATTTATGTATCTCGAAATATTATTCACAGTATGGCATAGCATAACTGTAACGAATACCTGGATAGGTATACTAAATTCAATAATATTCACCCCCAACAATCAAACCCCTTTTAAACTTAATAATACGTTATAATTAAATATATTAAAATTATTTAGTATGAAGAATATTTTAATGTTTCGCTCGACTCCTAAAATTACCAAAGTACCTACAATTCATAGTCATATGAAAAACAAACTAGCCATAAATATGGTACATGGCGAGAGCTAGAGGATGAAGCCATAAGGTAGTATTACGAATTCCATGTAGAGCCAGAAGCTCCATTTACTTAATAAAATTATTATGTTTCACACTGCACGAAGTTGTGGACAAAAGTTACTAATCAATAAATCGTAAATCAGCTAGTTATGTATTGGGTATTGTGGCTAAATTATAGCCATTATTCCGGCCGTTTGTCAGAATGGAGCTCCTTCTGCAGCCACAAAAGGTGCGACATTGAAAGCATTGCGTGTGCGTTACCATAAACAAGAACAGCCATTAAACCGCTCGCCGCGCCGCTGTATATCGTTATAATGGCATGCTAACTGGCGATCAGTGCGCCCATTCAATTTAATTTACCCATTTTATTGGTAAATCGTAAACCTTTAGAGCGTCTAGCGCCTCTTCAATAGGCAAGAGCCAAAAAAAAAATTATTTGTCTCAGGTTTAAGTCAAATTTATTGTCGATATTCATTACCAAAATATATAAAAACGTTTGAATACGATGACACTTTGTTAAGTATTTCGATTGTCCCATAGACAATCATAATTTGACGATAGCCCTTCTGATAAAATCACATTTATTATTTAGTAAGCACTTAACGAACATGACTTAAATAAATAAGTGTACTTACTGCCGTCCTACTCATGATCGTTGTTTTCCTCCAGTATTTGCGATTTAGATATTTATAAACGAATTAAATGAATGACAAAGAGATCCAGAACACGAAGCTTGACAGATAATCCAGCTAAAGAAAATATACATTTTGGAACGATGAAATATTTGAACGAAGTTGAGAACCCTTTAGCGAAGTGCCTTATTTATTATACTTGAAACATAAATAAAGATCAGTTACAGTGGAGCGTGGGATAACTTTTTAATCACTTATTAATTGTGGGACTCCTGTAGTATCTGAGTCATTGGTGTTAATTAGTTTCCGAACAGTTAACTTCACAGCTTTCATTGTTTAGTCGTCAGTGTTTTGTTTTTGTAAACAACGACGAACAACTACTTACTCTAAATTCCATCTTCTTTTAAATAAAATCATACTGGCACTAGCATTATAAATTGAATGATTGAGTGGATTAGTATCTGCTATCAGTCTTGATAATTTCAACACTAAGTATAAAGAGAATTAAAAAATATTTAGTAGTAAGTATTTAAGTAGATTTGGTGAAAATATAAGTTGTTGAATCGTATTTCATTGACTTCCCTAGCGCAATTCAGTAAGAATACGATTATCTTGTAGACGATCCGACTCTCCGTGAGACGTGAACAGTCTCCTGAGTACAAGCCCTAGAGGGGACTTGAATAATCAATTCAATCAATGTTATCTTTGTGAGGATACATTCAATGAGACTAAATCGAATTCTATACCTCATGATTCGAGATGATGGCAAGATAACTGATGGAAGGACCCTCGTCCCATGGAGGATGGGGCGGCCACTAGTATGGGATGCGACTTGTGTAGATACTTTTGCGCCATCCCATCTACCGGAGACTTCTGCTGGGGCTGGCAGGGTTGCTCTTTCTGCAGAATGCGTCAAACGCCGCAAATGTGCTTCCCTCGGTGTAGAGTGCATGTTTGAGGCGTTTGGGGTAAAGACATTACGTCCGTGGTGACCAAGAGTACAGGATGTTCAATGAAAAATCAAAACGTCTGGTGGAGACATCTGGTCACTAGAACGCTACTACTTATTTTAGGCCACACATCAGCATTGCCATTCAACGTGTCAGCGTTTTGGGCACTATTTTTAATCTATTATATGTTTTAATTGTTAAAAAATTCATGGGAATAGCGTCACAGTCTATGAGTAAAAAGGCACCTGAATCCATGCATATTTAATCACCCAAAACTTGTGCGTCCACACGATTTGTTCCGCGTCACCGATCGCTCTCGCTTGCGTGTACCAAGCATATGATAATTATTCTTCTTATCAGGTAAAGGGGCTGCTCAGCTATTTGCGCCACAGCTTTACTGGTATTTACGCTTAGCAAGCCCACGCCGTGGTAGTGAGCTTGTAATTTATTAACCTCAACCCGCGCCTCAATTTCGTAAGCCACACATTTACCTTCCCTGTTCGCCACCCTTGGTCGTTGACTAATGTTTTATTCACCCACGTAAATCTTCGTAAAATGTTATTTGGTCAAGATCTTACGGTGCCTGAGGGAACAAGAATTTGAGTTTACGTAATTCGGTTCTTCCGTTTTTGATCGCAAAAACAAACGATCGTGTATGTTTAAGGACTTAGAATGTAGCATACATTAAAAGACCTGATCAAACTTGGTTTCCTTTTAAAAGTACATACCTAGTTTTCGATCATACCTCATAGATTCAGTATATATTGGCATCGTGTATAGCTATATGTATGTAGGTAATTATAATAATATGTAAAGAAAAATACATTTATTGTCAAGGTACTAACAAGATCCTGGGTATACTCGTACTAAGACCATTAGTACCCTCGACCACCCGATTAATGAGCCGAGTGGGTTTATGCACAGACGACTTGGTGACTGCGCAGTGGTCATAATATAGATACCTATATCTCGAAGGGTTAAAGCTGGTCAGCTTAATTTGCTTTAGCTATTCTATTTAATTAACCACGTACCTATCTACGCGCATTCGGTATTCCAGATAACGAACACTTGTGTACCAAATATAGAATCCCCTTAAAAGTTTATAATTTGTTGCATACAAGTTTCTGTGTTGGTATGAAATTTCAGGAAACAGTTGCATCAAAATGTGTGACAAGAGCAGAGCATACCGTAAACAAAACTACGTATCAAACTGTTGGAAAACTAACACCTTAGCAATATACGCTAGGGATTATATAAAAGTTTATTTGGTAGTCCGTGGAATTGGCAAAGCGCCACCTACAGAGTACTGGGCCGAACGCATACGATTACGCACGAACCTTCCCGATCTTCGAAGTACGAGCTCGTAGCTGAGTAGGTACGAATAAAGCTGGAACATTTATAGGCAGCTTCCGTAAGCCGTTGCTGAGAGACGCATCCCTTGATATTTGTACGATTATTCGGACGCCCTTTCCGGACTTAATCATCCAACTTGACAGATTTCTATCAGACGTCCAAACTCAAGGTCACATGCGCTACTTATTTCCGATGTTTTCACAGTTTAATATTATACCGATGCATCCTATAGATACGGTTATGTTTTTCAGCTTTGGTTGTGTATGTACGTCTGTACAGTTGCGACGTTGGACACGACTCTATTCAATGCGATTTAAATATTCGTATGGAAAAGTACTTACCTATTAACTAGACGGAACTGCGATTACCTGATTAAATACAAACATAAAACGCAATGAGTATGCGCACTCAATATTAATGACAAAAAACATAATAGCTGCGGTATAATTTCATATCCAAAGTGCGCTCGACCCTACTGTTGGGCGAGTCAAGACTAACGGTCAACACGTCTCAGCTCGCTCAATAGCCTGGTGATCTATGCGTCTCGCCTTGACCGAGTACCTACTTGCTCGACTAGCCTAAGCTAACATCGATCTATAGATAGCCATATCGGAAACACTGTGTCACTCAACAGTAATTACTTATTTAATTTTCAATTTAGATATTTTTGACTAGCGTGTACCCGCACGACCTCATCCGACTTTATAACTAATGGATTCGATTTTTAAAAAATCATTATAGCACGTACCTATGAGTCTTCAAAAATTATATTTAAAATAAGAATTTACTGGAATGTCGTTTCAAATGTCGATGTTAACGGTCGTCAATATCGTTTAAATTTACGAAAAAACCTAATTTCACAGTTGTGTAAGCATAGTGGAAAGGATCAATTGTATAGTATTCTTTGTAGATAAACGTCAGTACAACTACATCTTTAGCATTTAGGTACTAGAATGTACCTAGTACTTTTTTCAGTCTTTCTTACAGCTGCCTTAATTAATTTCATTACAGTAACGTCATAGAATAATTATATCCCAACTATCTTTATGCTTTAATAGAACTTACTTCTTATACAGCATTTCCTATTATAGCTAATTTCATTGAATTCATTCATTGAGGAGGCCTAAACCGCGGTGTGCCGGACTAAAGAAATTGTTTTCATCTAGCCGAGCGGTAAGATGCCCTTTATCTGAGTTGACATTCAGCCCGATAAGGCTAGCGGCCCACCGCCTCGCCCCAATTTCTTGCCCACACTTTGTTAATATTCCGATCAAACATTATTTGTTCCACGCAATAAATATATTCCAATGATTAATTAGGTAGCTTAGAAAGTATTATTGGGAACATATAAAAGCTTTAAGATGGCTGTAAATGCATTTTATGGTCCACCGCTATTAAAAAAAAAACATGGACTCAGTTTTATTATAAACTTTACTCTTATCGATATTAGAAAATGACTAGGATCTGTTCCCAAGATACGTATAGCCCATATGTGACCGTGAATATGGTTCATGTGTTTTGTCATATTCGGAGTTCTGCTGGTTACATATAATCCCTAGAAGCTTTTGATTCCCGTATTACCGCTTCAAACGTCTGTCGGTCCCCCGACATATGGACTACATAAAAGGGGTGGGGTTTTTAGCTATCTAGATATTTTCATTTTCAACAATAGTTTTATTCAACAATAATAAAAGAAAAATACTCTTGTATCCAACAATGTTGGCCAGGTACAAAATCTTGTGAATGTAAACAACATAAAATAAACGCGATAAAATCCGTAAAATTGTTTTATTTCAATGTCTAGTATTCGCGAAAATATAAAAAAAAACAGTAAACAAAATCTCTTTTAGTTAAAATACGAATCGGAAAAACAACAGCGGATATCAAAACTTCATTGAATTATAGGTTTTATAAAAATATCTATGCTACCTGTGCAATCGAGAAAGAAAAACATGAAAGGCTGTAGCGGACTAACTAATGAATGCAGAGCTATTTGCGAATGAAAGGCAAGGTTCACAATACCGTTTCATTATTGTACGATTTTTTGCCATGTGTATTTGGCCTTGTTTAGCGGCTCTTACACTTTCGACGGATTCAATATAGTGGATCAAATATTGCCATTCCCGGGAAATTCAAACTGCAAAAATGTATTTGTTTAATCCTATCCACCCAAATAATATTTATTTTCACTCAACTTTTAAATTTAGAAAATGTGTTGCAGAAATCGCCGTCGGTTCGATCCAGCAATACCGTTCAGATAATGCCTCCCTTGCACAGATGGGGTACGAACCCTCCCCCCTCCCATGGGGATCTCAAGCTATTACGCAAAATTCTCAACGGGCAAGAGAATCGCATGGAGCTCTAGAAACATACCATTCTTTCTCGTCGAAATTGTTAAAAGTTGAATCCAATCTTTTACCTACGAGAGCTATATCTAGATGTCGACAGTTATATTATATTCTCGTTGTAATTTTCCTATTACATTATACTTATTTCCAAAAAAGCTGCAATTATTTATTGCTACGCTACCATAAATTATAAACGGCTGTCAGACAGGTACTAAAGTAGAAATAAGTAAAACACAGGGTCCATAGTCTAAAAAAAAAACAACGACTCATTTAACAAACTCAATTTTCATTTAGAACATTCGTAATCCACCAATTTCGTTGGTAAGATGGTAACTTGTTCTTCAAAGCTCATTTTGAAATAGCAATCCGAGTTAACAAGCCAACATTTCAAATGAAAGAGCGAAGATCTACTACTGGATTGTTTTACAGCAAACTTTACTGGAATAAAAGTGTGCCATAAATAGTAATAAATCATAAACGCAGTATAATACTTATTATATGTTTACAGCAACAATATTTTTTTTCTGAATTCAACTTATTTTTGAACACAATTTATGTTTATTTTCAAAACTATTTCGCGAACTAAAATTATATTCAATCAAGTTGTGCGCGGCACGCCCGCGCCGCCTGGGATTATCTTCTGGGAGTTCTGTTATTTTTACAATTTTATAAAGATAGGACAGGCAGATAGGCAGAAAAATGCAGTTTCGTCATTTTCAACATCCAATTAACCTTGCGGCAATTTTATCAAATGGAAACAGAAATTGTCATTGTACTTATAAATTTAATAATATCAGTAACCGCGTCGCACAGTTTCTTTTCTAAAACACGAATTACGGACATTTTAAGTAAATTAAGGAACCCTGACAATTTAACTGACCCTCTCAACCGTAATGAACCGAGAAATTAATGGAAAGAAAAGACAATGGGATTGTTCCGGACTTTATTTGGTCGGTTGAATAAATTATTATAATAGTCAATATTATTTATCTAATGTCACCAAACTACCTTGACACCTTACGCAGGCTATCTAATAAAATGTATGTCTTATGTAGCTTATTAGATTCGAAGTAGGTAACTACTACAAGCAGTTTTTACTGTATTGTTAAGCAAGAGGTGTATCTTACAGTTTGTGGAAAATTATAGAGAATAAAAAATAAACATGTCTATAAATCTAAAGCAGATCTTACCTGAATTAGCGTCTACGCTCTTGGGGTAGCTACGCGTGAGAAAATATTTCGGGAGCATTTTCGGAAATCTCGGCATTCTTTCCTGCGGGTCGGAGTAATGCCGACCGCATACAGACTTGACAAATAATAATGTTTATAACTACAGACGGTGGCCGCGAGTAAATTGTTTGGTTATTATTACAATGCCCCAACTGTAATAATACCTACATTTATTTTATAATAATAATAATCTCTTCGTCGTATGTTCCCCCCTTAATGTTTGCAACAGCGTGCAGTCCACCTTACACTGGGGATTGGTTTTATGTTCAGATCGCATTACAAGCCGCAATGGAAATAATACCCTGAATATTGTACGAGCACGCTCGTATCATAAAGTGCAATGTATGTGGCCGATGAAAATGTATGAACGCTTAAAAATATTTTGTATGAATGCAATCCTTCCACTCTTTCTACTCCGTATATTTCGACTATATTATGATTATCGATTTGTTTGACAGTTCATCCATATTGAACATTCAAGCATACGAGCACGTATATAGAAGATTCTTCGTATGCAGAAGCTGACATTCGATTGATTCGTAGGAGTCTTGACGATACACTTATTATGTACTGGTCGGCGGTTATCTTATTATGTCATGCTTTCATGTATAAATAGTTATATTTTCAATAACAACCCACAATACCTTTATCACCGCCAAAATAGGGATCACAATAGCAGGGCTTTAAAAATAAATAAAATGTTATTTACAGATATTTATATTTACAAGTCGCTATTAATGAATAACGTTACACTATATCCTAGATACCTGTGCCGACATGTATGTGCAATTCGTGGTCTTATGACATGCCCTGCCGTAACACGTATTGTCGTCAGACTCTCACATTCCTACCTGTTACGTCAGTGTATCCACATACCTCGTTCATCATTAAACCTTGATTAAATCGTGCGACGTTGATTATACTGTGAAATCTACTTGCACATGCGTTCTCGACGGTCCAGAATTAAAATTTTGAATGTATAGGTGGTTGACATAATGTCCTTGGTATTGGACATACACACACACACAAATGCGATAGTAATATCCCGTCTGATTCCCCCTACCGAACCCCTTATCGAAATTGCCTATATTCAAAATGCGTTTAACAAGTGATCAAAACGCGTTTATTTTTAATTATTAATTGATCAAGTACTAACTATGGTTACTTAATACAATTAAACAAACGTGTTGAAGTTTAACTAAAATTGTGTAAAATATTTGTTCCTGTTTAAATGAAGATTCGTTTTATTATAAAGAAGGCGAACCAGTAGCGTTTCACCGTGCACTTAGTACGAGGTGCTATTATAAGTTTATAATAATTTTATTTATTTCATTAGGAATCTTTTCTTTAAAACCTTCCGATGCACTCGTTAAATATTTTATACTATTTGAGTAACACCTTATATATTTCAACATGTACCATAAGGTTATGCGAATGTGCTTTGCGAGCGGCAACAATTCTACTGTTTCGATTTTCTAAGTACATTTTTGAATAACTAAATAGCTACTATCTGAATACCGACCGACATGACGAAATAATTCAAAATCACTGACAAATGCGTACGTAATCTAACATTCGTCATTGTTTATACCTTAACTACATAAAGAAAAGCAAAAACAAAACCAAAGTAAGTAAGCTTCGAAAAGTAACTTGCCTTTCTTGGAACTACAAAACAAAGCAAATTACTTCCACCATTAGTGGTTCCGTTTCCTGTCGTGCATTTAATCGCAATTCCAAACATACATGCAACCCTTAATTGCTTGAACAAAAAATATTTCCACTGTTTTCAAACTCAATTCCAAAAGACTTTTGGAAATTTTCGAGCATGTAATAGATGTCAGTGCGCATAAAATTTAAATGGATTAACTTACAATATGCCTGTGTTCAGTTGCCTGTAGGCGGCCCGTTTTAAATATGATAAAGTTTTAAAAGGGCTGCCATTCAGAAGTGCGTTATTGGCAAGCTTTTATTTTTAGAGTGATACAAAAAAACTAACTGAATGTAGCGTGCGCTAGTTTTTATATAAACCATCAATCTGACCATTATTTTTTGGATTTACTTTTAATCAAGCTAGGCGCGTGCTTGTAATGCCAATTCAACATAAATTAAGTCCAAACCGTACATTTGAAGTTTGGTCGTAAATCATGAAATCATTAATTCTTCCCTCTAAATCATCTATGTTCAAAACAGTACCGAAACATAAGGACTGTTGTCTACTGAAATGAAGCTTTCAAGAACCAGTTACACGGAAAAAAATTTAATCCAACTTTAATGAAACAGCGAAAATGCTCAGCGAATACCTATAGTTTGTATATAAACCACTATCGACCGTAACAAGACATTCTTTTTCCTCCTTTCAGATACCGTACCTAAACTAGCAAAGTGTGTAACTATGAAAGAGAATATAGTATAACCTGTAGTGTGATGGAGTGTGAATATGCTCTATTATCCCGGAGGATAGACGCAAAACAGTAACACTAAAAGGTAATAAAAGATCGTAGAAGACTGTTTAACTAATTCCACCCTTAACTGTTTTCAGTAGAACGAGCGTTGAGAACTCGAAGTTTATTACAGTTTCCGCACGAAATTAATTTCTAAACTTGAAGCGACCTTTTTGTTTTACCAATTTATTAGTGAGACTATACCTACGTGGGTCTGTAAAAAAGAGCTAAGCTTTATCGTTAGATGGACTTGGTGCGAACAATTAGTAATCAGCACGATCTACAACAATACCTAAGACACGTATGACAAACTAGGAACAAGGCTCGTAATCTCTAGACGACAGTGTTATAATTATGTACCTACCATAATTGCAGTATTACAAGCGTTAGAGAACAAATACCACCTATCGCGTGCATTAATTTTCGAGTAGTTACCTAAATCTTGTCATGGCCAACGTTCGATATATGATGAAAATACAGACATTTATACATAATCTTTATCTGGGCTATGTTTAATTGCCTGAACGTTTTATAGTAGTTTAAGTGGAGTTTGAGGTAATACTTGACGTTATGTCACATTTACATAATATTTTATATTCTCGACAGACAGAACGCTTATACATTGTTCATATATTGCCTGAACATGTACTACATACAGTAATATGATATCTGAATATGAGAACACTTGATTTATCGCCATGTTATAAATGGCTTGTTTTCGCCCAAGATACGCTGAAATAAGTATTTCGTTTACGTCTCGCCTCCTCTCGCTACCCACCCTACAATATTCAGGAGAAGGAAAATGGCTATAATTTATACAAAGCGAGACGGACACATCGAACCCGTCGTATCAGACAGGGATAGAGAGAAATGCAATGGCCTATGTTGACTTAGATTTGTACACATTGCGACATTACGTGACCATTATTATGTTACCGTGCATAATATAAGCTATTTACCTTATTCCATTAAATGGTGATTAATATTTTGAAACGTGTTTGCAGGTGGAGAGACGCAGCGCAGTTTGAATATAATGTAATACGTCACAGTACCGTGACCAGAACAGTTGATCGCTCGTGAGTGCCGGTTTGTATTCTCGAAGATGGGTAAGAAGAACTCGAAACTGAAGCAAGACACGATCGATAGACTGACGACCGCAACTTATTGTGAGTACCTACCCATCTTGTCAAGTGTAATTCAAATGAGCTTCCCGAAGATTCTTCGACTTTAAGTATCTACAGAAAGTGGCAATCTCGTCGGGAAGTTAGTCGAATTTGGCTTGAGTAAAAGCGCCACCGGTGCTTGTAAAACAATGGGTTCAGTGTTGTTTGAATATTCTTTACAGTACTAGTGTGTATTAGGTATATAGGTACTTAGATCTGCGCCGGAGCCTCCGCCGCGACGGGCTACGTCATTTCTAGACGATCTGGCTGCCAACATTGATTACATTCAAAAATGACACAGCAACTATTATTCTTGAATTGCTTCTTTGAATTGAATTGCTTGAATTTATACGAAATGTTGCAATAAGTAGTTCGTACGCACATTTTGGAAAATACTTTTAATGTACCGCATATTTTTTTTTATAATCTCTTAATTTCATTTACAATATACACTGAGAAGTCTTATATTGTGGACGCCTGATTGACATCACCTCAATTAAACAACATAGATTTAATATAAACACAGAAGGTTAAACGTCAAAATGGTTTTGATGTGACTTCACGTGATAACAAGCATTTATTTCAGATTTTTTATTTTATTTTATTAAAGTTATAATATTGACATCAACTTAAATTTTCAATGTTCTAATACTATACTATCAAGAAATAGTAATATTGTAATAGTAGTAGTGGTTTTCTTGCAAAGATTCAACCGTATAGTACCTACACATATTTAAGAGCAGTCTTCTATGCCAATTAGAGTGCATTAAATGTGAGGACTGATACTTTTATAGAAGGTCAAGTATAGCGGTAATTACTTGTGGTTTAATTTATATAAAGTATTTTTTAAATTATATTATATGATATTTATTTTATAAAAGTCTAGTGTTAAAATGCGCCAATCATCGAAGGGCCGTACATAATTTTTACAATAGTTTCAATAACATTTTCAATCCCACAACAATCATTTTGTTTGCCAATATTAAATCCTCATTTTAAACGGGCATAAACCAAACTTAGTATGAACTGCAGTAAAAACAAACTCGTTGATATCGTGCCGCCTATCGACTCAATTTATTTAAAGTAGTTTCGCTAGGTTTAGTTATAGCAAGGTGAATCGTATGGAACTGCCATCCCCGTGATTCATAGACATTCTAACAAGGCGTTCGAGAGACGCCATTTTCTTCTTCTCATATCATCATCCATTTCTATTTATATCAACTTGTCTCAGCGCACGTTGTACCGGCTCAGATGTATGAGAAAAACTTTATTTTTTTCCCATTGTTTAATAGTTATTCTTCTATGCGGAGTGGATATTTGACAAATTCAAAAACAAAAAAGATCATTAAAATCGGCCCATCCATTCTTGAGTCAGTATAAATGGTGTAACTAACACGACATTGTTTTATATATATTGAAATCACAGATTGAAATAATTGACACGGGCAAAATACCCACTAATTTGTGGATAAGGCCATATCTCATTTTATTTTATTTCATAAAGGAAGGATGCGAAGAAGAACATGGCGTCCGTGATATAAGGCCGTGTAAAACAGACTACGCCTTACCCTTCTGTCGTAACTTATAATCGCTGTACGAATTACCATTAAAACCTTCTGGGTTACCGCCGCTGCGTTAATCTGTGGATAGATTAAAAAGAAATAAATCCCCTTTTTTTGAGCTTCGCCGAACACTGTACCCGCGCTGCTCTCTCCAGATTCGAGATAACACCCCGCGATAAGCTCCGACGAACTTCATTACTTTTATCTTGGATGGATCACCGACTACTAATTCTTTCCGTCATTTACAGTAGGTTCAATCGATTACGCAACTTAATCGAATGATAATACTTTAAAAAATAAGCCACACAATATGCCTGATGCCGGATTACCGCGTTTATGATAATCTCTTTGTGTTCTTAAATGCTGAAATTTTAATAGGGACGGGTAAACATTGATTACTCGTCGAATTCCAATGAATTTATATTATTGTAATATTAACCGATGCCATTTGTGTGGAGCTTAATGTCTTCTGGTTTTGAACAATCGAGTGAATTTTTTTAAGCATTTGTTATTCGAGCAATTGCCATTCGATTTCAGACAACGCTCGGATCCTAATTTTGTATCCGAGCGGTGAACTGCCATACCCTATCCCAAATGTCGTATTAAACTGGTATTTTAATTCGGTACTGTCGAAACGTACACAAGCCGATAATTAAGCTAATTAATGAACCCTAAAGCTAAACTATGCAAAGCTTTCATAGCGAACCATAGGTAAATTGTATACAATCAAAACAATAATGGAAGTGCTTACATACGTTTTGGAGAAAAATTAAAGTCAGTCAGTCAGGTAGGCTGACGTAGACCGTGGGACTTACTGCAGCGGGTGGTAGCGGGCTCGATTCCCCATTGGTGAAATTGCGAAAATTGTCCATGGTTTGGTCTACGATAGGTACGCATAATTAAAACGTTGCCTAATTTGGGACCGCAGAGTGGGTATTCATCTAGCGATAATTATTTATTTCCATCAAATTACCTAAACTCCAGATATTTTATATGAGAATATTATGTCTGAAAATTTAGAAAAGTACTACTAATTTTCTAGATAGTGGAGCCGTTTTGAGAAATCCTCTCTGGAGATGCGACTAGAGTAAATCAGCAAAGTGCTTTTGGTCCCAGCTGTGGTAGTTGGCAAACTGATTTACGTATAACATTGCGAATCATAACATCTCACCTCCTTCGTGCTTCGGAGGGTAAGTTAAGCTGATGGTCCGTTGTCATCCTGAAATCTACCGCAGAGTGATTATGATCAGTCACAACCTTAAAAAAATCAGAGAACTGTTAGACCAGTTCTTTCAGACCTTGGTAATCAGGTCTCAGTAGGGTGACCTCAGCCGTTCCCTGTAAATATCGACCATTATACACATAAGGGGACCCTTAAAGCAGACTGCATCCCCAATAGCATTGGGAAAATACTGAAAAGTGGGAACGTCGAGATTTTGTAGTCTCTCAAAAGTTCTTTTCTCGTCTCTGAAAGATAGGCAACAGTCTCCTGCGGCCACTACCGCGAAGGAAATCTTGTTGCTCAATAAATAAGAGTAGTAAGCCCATAGTGGCGGCATCTCAGATGTCTTGTAATAGCGGGTAGTTCCGGAATAAGTGGCGAACTTAGTCTTACAGAGAAGTTAAGTGACGAAGTTTGGCCCTTGGCGCCATCCAGGCTGCGCCTCCGGGACTGTGGCGGTACCACTCCGACATACTTGTAAAAACGTTGCTACATGACAGACATTGACATATAAGAGCAAAACACGAGAACGATAGAACATTTTGAACGATACCTAGTTTTATTTTCTCAATTCGGTTGTATTTTTTTTTAATAATACTCGTAGTGACTTCAATAACTGCTTAGGTATTGAAAAATATTACGAGGAAAAGTAACTCCGTCGTATACATAAAGATGTTAATTTTTTTTATAAAACTGCTTCAAAAATATTTACCTGTTGTAACTCTCTAAAATATAAATAATCAACTAAGGCTGAAGAGCACCATCTATGGATAAATTTAACTAAAGTCAAATCCCTTCGCGTTCTCTATAGGTTTGACTGTAGTTAAATTTAAACGTGGATGGTGCACTCCACTTGAAACTTGCTAGCAACTAAATTTCAAATTAGTTCAGACTTCAGAGTAATCAGTGATAGCGAAACTGGCCCAACTCTGGTGTACAACATTACAAGTAGAGCAGGTTCAAACACCGGGTAGAACCTCTGGGATTCCGGATTTTATGTATGAAAGTTATTTTCGGGCCATCCCAATTCCCCCTCGCAATACTGCGGAGTGTGCCCCCGCGGCACAGTGGCTATAGCCTCGCTGCCATTACATTGGGAGCAAATACCATCTGCGGAACGTGGGTGTTCGGCAGTCGGCTTTGCACCTCGGCCAATATCTTTACTGAATATATTCGTAATACTGCTTGTAGCCTAGACCTTGCGTAATAGGTAATAAAACTGAAAACAGGGCAGGCTTCGGAATCGTTATCTGCTGTCAGTGGATAGAGCTATAGGCAGGGCATATGACTTATATATACAACAACATCACGATGTGCTGACAAATTCTATCCACAACGTATTTGACAACATTTGTACGGGCCATCTGTCAAATAAGTTCGCAATAGGGTAATAGGACATTACGTATGATTAGCATAATATTCTGAGATAGTAATTTATCACAAAGTTTGAATCGACGTGCATGTCGTTAGGAAAACGATAATGGCTAAACTATTTGTTTTTTAATAATCGAAACGTACGAGTCGTAATAGCAATGTAGGAAGAATACAAATAAACGAATTGCCTTTTATTACTCTTAGGCGTTTAAAATTATGTTTTCATACTTACCTTTCACATAATGATTCATAGAAAGTTTAAGTTAGTTTAGTTAAAGTTTCGTGGTAGCAGTAAATATCAGGTCAGCTCTTACTTACCTACCTACTTTGAATAAAAACATATATTTTTTGAGAAAATCTCATTGTTATCGGTGTAGCGGGAGTGTTTCGCCGGGTTGGCAAGGCGCGGCCCGCGTGCCCGCGGCTACTAACACTATAATACCTAATACCCCAGGTGTTGGCAACCCTCATTCCTGACACCCGCTTTATTTTGCGACGAGTGCCCACATTTTCAATTTTATTCTAAATATTATATTTTAACACACTTTTGTACTTGAATAAAGACATGATCTCTATATATTCATCCTTAAGTTTCACTATATTTTATTCAACAATTGATCTAAATAATTTAATTAAATTAGATTTAGAAGATTAATATCTGTAATCCCTATGTTTGCACTGATAAAACATTCACATAAAAATAATATAAGCACCATTTCAAGCAGTTACATATTTCATATTAACGGCAAAAAAGAACCAGAAAAAAAGTATATGTTTTTATGTTTATGTAAATGTTTTGTATGTGCAAACTCACGGTAATAAAACCACACATCAAATCTCTCGTAAATAAAATATAATTTTATTAAAATAACGCTCAAATGAGAGTCTGTGAATAAATCCTATTACCGTCCACAAATTACCACTACATAATAAAATACCGTATTAACAATAATTAAAGCTATGACTGCTTATTCTGTGTTTATGACATAGATCTTCTGGTTATCTATGCACTTTACCACGGGTGTATCGATCGTAGATATTATTCATCAGTTAGGACCTTGTTCACCATCGATTTAGCAATGTCCATGAAGTCTTTATTATAGGGCAGTCGACAAAGGTTAGATACACGAAGAATGGACAACGCAGCGCTTTCCACGTCCATCACGCTGTATGATGCCGTATTCTGACGTCATTTTAAAATATTAACAAGCGCTACGATGTTATAACATCGCCTTTATAGACGCACACATTAATTAAGATGGCTTTCCCCCCTTTTCGGAACAAGTGATCTCGCCGTTAGACACATGTCTATATTGTGGTGGATTTCGCTATCGCTGCAAAAATGTGATAAACTACAAAGTTCGGAAAACGGTTCCCGTTTACCAAATAAATGTGTTCTCTCTATTTTCTGTTTAGTTGTATTCGCAAAGCCCCTAACAAAACACGATAGGCAATATAAAATATATGGACCATTCATTCTGGTCGCCAAGCTATTGTGCGACAAAAGGCAACGAGTAGCATAAGCGTCACCCAGTGTAATGTCCCAAAGAAGTAGTCATAAGTATTCAGCATTCAGGAGTCATGTTAATCCTCAGATATAGCAGCCACCCCTTGAGGTCTTTGTCGTTTTTATTCCACGTCTCTACCTTTTATTGTCCGAATAGTGGATTGTTTATTAAATGCCTCTTATCTAGCGCTTTTTGTAGAAAAATCAGTGCAAATACCTTTAAAAAACATTGATTGAGCTTCGCATTTTCCGAGAATTCATGAAAGCGAACTAGAAAAATGTTTATCCAATTTTGAAGTTAACATAGCGAAGTGTAGTAAAACTTTTTTTGAACTACTAATAAACAAAACCCATCGCTATAGCGTGTTTGATATTATTTCGATAGTTTTGTAACTACAATTTATAAAACTAAATGTTATCAAAGAGTGTGATCATAGTTATTGATACCTAGGTAAATACTTATTTATGTATAAAATACCGTGGTAGAATTATTGATATGACCAGTGAGGATTCGAACAACAATTAACGAATACCAAACGCTCTCGCACCCGCTGCCGCATCCCGGTAATTGTGGGGAAATTGGGCTTGAATTAAATTCGGACCTGCAATCAAAAACACTCCACGCCGAATCAACTAATCAACGAATCTAATGATTTTAGTTCTGAATAGATTTTGTTCATGTGACAAGATTAATTTCAAACAACGGCCAGAAAATTCTTACATAATATTCGCAGCGTTTATTACACTTTTTTCTCGTCGTTACTTCCATAAAGCTTTATAACGACGAGGGCAAGTTTACGACAAGGGCTCGGTAGTTGACATCGCTGCGGAAGTTTTTTGTTCTGTCATCATAAAAGGATTACTTCGTAGATACCACGCCAATGATTCCCATATCTGATGTTCCGGTGTGTCTGTTCTGAGTCGTAATAAATAAGTATACTTATTGACTCTATACGGTGAAGGAAAACATCGCGAGCAAACTTGCATGTCTGAGAGAACCACTCGAAAGACGTGTGAAGTCCGCCAACCCAAACTGGGCCAGCGTGGTGGACTATGGCCTAATCCCGCTCGCATTGAGGGGAGGCTCGTGCCCAACAGTGAAAGGGCTGGTCTTATTATTATTATTATGACTATATAATCTCAAATATCATTTTTATAGCGTATCTAGGCTATATTTCCATGCGAATACCTTCAGATTACAAAGACGTCCTAGCGAATCAAGATTCGTATTAGGACACTTCGTTACGTAAATTGTGCACAGAGCTTATACCACTGAAAGTATTTTTATGAAATAAGTACGTACTTACTCTCATTTAAACGATAAAACTCCGCAATCTATACATAAAAGTTATACCTGTTACAAGATAACGCCGCTTTACTCTGTGTTACCCCAAATACGAGATGGATCATGTTCCGAAAAACCTTTCACACGGACAGGTAAATATTTTGGATAAACGTAATTTATTATACGAGGAAAATATTATTTTAGACCTTAGACGAAGAAATAATACGGATGAATTGCCGCGAATACGACATGTGTAGTATACGCGAATTCTTGTGAACGGAAGGTTGTAATTCGCGTGTACAACACAAATCATTTCGGTGTTTCGTGCTTTAATATGGTGTTCATAGCGCTCCGTCTGTAATATTTCTTTGTCTGAGATTCAGATTTAAAAATGTACTGATTCGCTAGCTTCAGGGGAGCTTAAGTATTTTTGCGCCTAGTAGGTATATCTTAACATAGTATCATAGTATATCTTAACATAATACACATGTGTAATCCAATTTCATATTTTTGCAATATTTGTTCATCATCAGACCAAACTGGTTTTGTTAATATAACCTTGTATTTCAGAAAACAATCGGAAGTTAGGCTGTCATCTCACTGCACAAGAAAATAAGCCATAAATCTCATAACAAAAAACAAAAAAGATATTAAGTTTGGTGAAGGTCGTGACCCGATCTCCGTACCTACTCCATGGATACGACATAATTTACGATGTCTCCTCAACCTGAGACATGGACCCAGCCTCCTTACTATTCAACATAAAAGTTTTTTTATGCCAATGCGTCGCGCCATTTTTGTTTGATTAAATTGGATACAGTTCGCGAGAAAAATACAAAATAATAGGCAGGTGGTCGTAACTGTGGGTGTAACTAAGTGGTTGTTGTTAACTAGGTGGTTGTATACGTTGTATTAGGTTTATCGTGCCCGCGCGAGCATCGGAGCCCGGCTGTTCACGAGCTTTGCAAGCTGGATTAAAAATAAATAGGGCGCTACGCTGCTGCGCTTGCAAAACTTGGAAGCATTTACGCGCCAAAAAGTTGCGGCTACAAAGAAATCTTCGACCATATATATCGAAATAGACGACCAAGAATAGCCTGCATCCTGCATGCTAAATGAAAACTATTGATTGATTTGATATAAAGTCTTCCATATTTGTGAATCCAAAATCAGGTCAACGCGTAAGAAAATTTAAATTCACACAAAACACCTTATTCCTTTGGCAAAAGTAAAAAAATAATAAGTCTATTATTTTTTAACTTTTGACAAAGGAATAAGGTGTTTTCCGCGTACACCTAGGAATTAAAATGGAATTGCAGTTACAAATCTTACCTCCGAGCTACTTTCTCGTTATTTATGTCTTACAATGCGCAGACACTTTAAAAAAACTCTCCGAGACTGGGTTTATAAAATTTTATGAAAATAAAATTAAACCATTATGCGTGTATTCCTCATAGGGGAAGGCAAGGGTATAACTTATTATATATACATCGAGTATATTCACATTTCACATGGTATTTTGGTTCAACGTATAATAAGCGCGCATTGGTAATAATATTCAGTAATTTGCCTACAGTGTTAAAATCCATTGACTCTAAAAAGTTAACCAAATAAATTATTAGTTAATATGATATAAGTATATTTTATTTATCAATTTAATTCAGTAACAGCTGTCTCATCCCACTGCTCGTCAAAGTTAAGATTGGAATAAATTGCCCGCATCGCTTTGAATTTACGTGTTACATTCTTTCGCGTTCATGCTTTAATTCCTTTCGTTTGTCCTGCCCCCGAGCCAGAAGGATTATGGGATTACCAATGTTTAAAATCCTAGATAGCGACAGTTTAATAACATTATATATGTCATCCATTTCCTCAGATAACGTTTTATTTTTATTGTTATGGGTTTTAAATCAATATGTAAATATATCTAAGTATTAGTAGGTAAGTACTTCATGTTCTTGCATATGTCGCCACCGGATTATAGAATCCGTTGTTTTACAAAACGGCTAAGCGCTCTACGATACTCCTCAGTTCTGTGAAGCGGCTGGTTAAGATTTAGGCAGAATGTCGAATCAATACGTTCAAGAAAACGGCTGCCAACATTTAGGTAAGTTTGTAAATAGATTTAAATGTAAATATTTGTTTTATATTTAATGCTTTATCCAGCCGTTTCACTGAACTAAAGCGTTTTGTAAAGCGCCTAGCCATTTTGTAAAATATCAGATTCCACAATCTGGCTGCGACACATACACTATCACGCTTACAATCACTTTTATTCGCATACTCATTCAATTGAAACCTTAATCCAATACATTGAAACATGTTGTAGGTCAAGTTTCAAGTACTTATCCGCAATAAACTCATTATTATTGACACAGTTCTTAAAAATATAACTACAAGACAACCAACATTATTTACCGGTTACTCTAGATACGTAAATAAAAACTTCAATGTAAGGTTACCTTTTCTTTTCCTTTTGTAGGACAAGGTGCTTGAATAAATACGAAATTAATATTTTACTAATTATAAACCGGCAATACGTCCCCAAGTGATTCTTTATACCAATTCACAAATAGATGACATAAACCACGTGACTGTTATCGACGAATACCTAAACCAAAGTCCATACATTTTACCATATCGATTCGTAGAGACACTGTAGAGCCGCTGTCTCTCCTGACATGTCTAAAAATATACACTAAGTAAGTAGTTCTCATTAAATGTAGCATAAAACAATACTGGTTACATCACGTACCTTAACGTACAAAGTCTGTGTTAAAGTATGTCCCTACTTTTAATTTCTAGCCACGATTTGCTTTCGTGTCACGGCAATCATCGATATTATTGTCACGTGGGCTTGCACGACTTCTCATGCAAATAATTCTAAATTCAAAATGTCGTCGAAATAGGTGAAAACAAATTTGCCGACACGCACTTACGCGTCGCCTCTTCCGCACTTTTGGCAGTGCGTGACTAAACTACTTACAACTAGCTTGCTCGCGATCTCAGAGAACCGATTTGTAGATATGCCGCAGGTCGATAGCGAAAATCGTATCTTGGCTAAAATATTCAGAGTTTGGCTAACATCTTGATTGAATGACATAATAGTACCAGCCCTTTTAATGTCCCACTGTTGGGCACAGGCCACCTCTCAATTTGAGGGGGATTAGGCCATATTCCACCACGCTGGCCCAGTGCGGTTTGGCGGACTGGGCCAGCGTGGTGGAATTAAATGGAAGTGAACTTGAATGACATATTTTACTTATAATGCTACATTGGCAAAACTTCGACCTAGTTCACCATGTCAGCAAAAACTAGATTAGAAGCGTAAACCAATAGTAACTCACTAAGAAAAGTAGGATGGTTAGTACCTTCTTGCGTTAAAACTACTTGGAAACGTAAGCACGGAAGTTAATTCCAATTCTGAAGACGTTAAAACAGTGACATTTAGTTAATTAGAGTAAGCTTTTAGATGTTAAGCAGTAGATTAAAGGACTATTAGCAGAATAAAGCTGCAGCCATTGTTTGTGTCAGAGCCAGCTTACAATAGAGCGACAGGTGGTGCAACTTTCAAAGTTAAACCTTTTTAACGCCTCGCGGGAAGCACGACGCGCTTTTGCTGAGCAGAGAACAGAGTTAGGGCCTTTTATTAACAATGGTTTTAGTTTGGATTAATAAATAAGTAGGCCGTTTTCCTCCTACCGTAAAACACGGTGCCATGAGAAAAACAAAGAGAAAATAAAAAAGTTGTAGGTAAACTTCCCTTAACGTTCCGGTGATGGCTCTATCGGAAGATAATATTAATTAAAAGGTCTGTATATCACAATCTCCTTGGTTGCTGCAACCGTTTTAAAGGACTATTAGTTTGTAGTAAATGTTATAAGATATAAACAAACATTGTAGGCATGGAATATTTACAGGGATTTTAAGATTGAATGTTGAATTGGGATACTTATGGATATGTTTAATCACAATAAACAAATGAATGGTTTTCAAGCTTATTTCTTTACTCTACTACAACAACTCACTTCTTCTACTTAAAGCAGCTGATATTTCTTATTTAGTTTTTATGGTAAAGACTGTTTAGTGGTCCACTTTCCTAATACTTCCATCTCATCACGGTTTCCTAACTGATGTTTATAGAGCCAGATAAGGAATTGTGGTTGGCTCACCAAATAAGACAAGCCATAAACAATAGTAACAATAAGCATAACCATAAAATAATATAGCTCATATCTTAGGCGTGTTTAATTGGCATACGCCATACCCAGTATAAGGACGCAGATTAATAAGCCGGATTTATAATTATCAGTCTTTCACAGGCAACATAGCGGTGACCCTCTTTTCTGTACCGAGAGTCTAGTGTTCGAATCTTCGTAGGGGCAAACTTTGTATGATGAGCGCGAATATTTGTTCCCGAGTTGTGTAACACAAATGGTGTAAAATATTTTAAAAGTTGAATGAGTCAGTTATTTGAATAACGTTTATGTATAAAACAAAAGTGAACATAAAGCTATTTTTGTTGCAGACGTACTTAACATATTCAAATAGCACTGTGTGATCGTTTGGGTTTAATTGGTCACAGGTTCTTCATATTCTTTTAAATTCAAAGTTTAGTAACGTCTTACTTGTCTTACTTCATGGCATAACCTTTACCTTTATAAATATTATCCGGTTCCTTCCCTTAGGTTCTTTCTTATCCTCCGGGCCCCGCAACACCCGTAACATTTTCTTTTCTTAGGCCAAAGACGTTAATGACTAGCAACGAGTTTAAGTATTTTTACATCTATATTAGCTCGTGCCGTAATAAAAAAAATAAGCAACATGTTACATGTATGTATGTGAGTGTGTGTATAATTATTGTTTTTAATTTCACACTCCGTGTCTGAACCCGCCATGTGTGCACCCTGCCGTGTACGAGCGATCGCAATAGCAAGCAAAATCCAATGATATGCCTGGAAGTAACATTTTTGGCACGGTGCCAATACAAAATGTCATTCCTTCGCGGAACGCCAAAACAGCGGATTCCTCTCCAGATATCTATTGTTTGCTAGACTCCGCATACTACCAGAACGATGTATAGCAATGGACGAGAGTAAAATACACTCGCTTTGCAATACACGTAGCTTGTTTTGTTGTACGTCGTTCATATGGTAGAAGTTAGTTATTGTTTCAACTACGAGTACATCCTATGCGAATTCTGATTTGTGAGTTTTGAACGCCGAAATGTCAAACGTAAGGTTTTAATTTCTTAGTTTTTTTTAGTTATTATTAGTTAGTTAGTTAGTTACTCAGTTATTCTTAGTTTATCCAAATTATATTTTGTGTATTCGTTGTTTAATTAAAACTACCATTGAATATTACTTTAATTGGATGACAGAACTATGTTGCAGTTGATTTAATGTGGGATGGGATACCTGGCAGGATATCTGGACAGAGTAGGTAGATTCCTCCTTGTATACCTGGGACCAATCCCTAGTCCGGTAATACAAACGACTCATTATTGAATCGCAATAGCAACGTTATTGTTGCTTTTTCTATACGATAACAATTCCATTGTCATTCCATTGCTAGTCAATAGCTTTGGCAGACCTGGGACAATAGAAATGTGATTAATTTGTTTACTGATGTCATTAGTTAAAAACAAAATAATATGCTACCCACATGGTCGCTGACCCAAGGCTTTATGAGTGTAGCAATGATTCCTTATGATGAAATCTTCATATGCAGAGGTTAAAGTATAAAGGTAAAATTAATACTTAAATGATGAAATCATGACAGCCAGTGAAGTAGCCTAATCCTTACAACTATGAATAGCTCGACTTTGTTAAGAAACATAGGTAGGTTTATGCAATCGTTCCGACATCCACTAAATTATATGAAAGTGTAATTACACGTATGATCCATTAAAGCGGCCATTAACGAGTGCTGGCGGGTCCGAAGCAAGTCGCGCGCCCGAGAACTAGCCCAGCCTCGTTACACGGTTGCGTAAGGCCGGCCACTCTGATTGTTCATATTTCGATTTCAAGTTGAAGCTTATCGGAGCCCGAGCGAGAAAGGACTCGGTCCAACTCACCGCCCTCACCGCGGGCCCACCTTTCACGACTACTTTCTGAAGTGACGCAATCCTCCACTCACCCGCCCGCTCCCCATTAGGTGCAATAAACAGATTAAGCATCACATTTGGTTTTATTATAAAAGTAAAAAAAAGCTAGTTTATAATACATAACATAACAGTCGCAGTAAAATGCCTCATTTCGAACAACATTAACACTGTGCACTAATAACAAGTATAGATGGGTGGCGATGATGATAAACGATGAGATGACGTGTTATGTCGGGGCGAGCGCTCGCGGGGAACGCGGTGCAGGTGACTATGTGCAGAGCGTTCGGCCGCGGGCTGCGACCAGCTGGTGGTAGGAATTAAGCTTCTCGTAACATTTACCGATCTCTCACCGGAAAATTGATATCAAACTTCTTCTCCTACCATCCTAGCATGTCTTAGTTTAGTGCAGAGGTCCTGCGACATGTCCGGGGGGTCCGTACTGGGTGCTGGTGGCGCCACTGTGACCGCCCTCCGACGCACCCTCGTCGCCGCTGAATTCGCCGCTGATTTCAGCTCCTGCGTGTCCACTGGACGAGCTACTGATGCTGGCACTTGATCCGCTGCTAAGAGAGATAGCACCCAGATCACCGCCGCTGACGCCACCGCTGATGTCAGCGCCTCCGCCGATAGCACCGGCACCACCGATAGCACCGGCTCCACTGAGAGATCCGGCACCCCCTGCCAGGCCACCGCCGATACCGCCCTCCTTCTGGGTCTGGTACTTAATGAAGTAGACTTCGGGTTTGGAAGGCTGGGTCGGCGCGGGAGTGGGAATGATGATGTCGGGCTGATCCTCGGGTTTCTTAACCAACACGTAGACGAGGGTCTTCTCTTCGTTCTGGGGCTGAATGGGGATGATGGGCGCGACCGGGGCGGGAGGAGCCGGGGCTTTGATGAAAATAATCTTGTAGTGCTTCTGGGGAGGAGCGACGGCGGGAATCTGGGGCAGTCTCTGTTCGACGGGTTCTGGGGGAGGGACGTGGACGTAAATGTGTTTCTGGACTAGAGGCGCGCCGGAGTATCCGCCGGCATATCCGCCGCTACTGAAGCCCGTGTCGCCGCCGAAGCTCAGTGAGCTGGCGCCGCTGAACGACTGGCCGCTGCTCAGAGAGATACCACCGCTGGAGTGTCCTCCAGAAGACACGCCAGAGTATTGCGTGCTGGGAGCCGAGTAGCTGTAGCCCACTGGGGGTTCAGGGCGGCCGTAGGCCATCGCCACACAGGCGAGTATCTGTAACAATAGAAAGGCTAATTAAACATAATATGCAAAAGGTACTACTACTAGTTGTTATATATTAGTTGGATATAAGTTGGTGACATGAAGCGATAATAGACCCCAGACGGCGGAATTTCTGTACGGTCAGTGCTTGAGTTTAAACCCGCCGATAGAGTAGGAGCGAATAGCGATTACACCGGGTTCCAACCGCTGCTTGTTCACACATGTTATTTCCCCCTTACAGTAGTTTCATTTAATCTATAAAACCCCAATTGTGTAATAATATTTTAGAGCGATAATTACTGGGTGATAATGGGATATCTATATCTAGTAAATTGGAGCTGTTTACGTATGTTAATATCGCCGCATGATCTAGCCGCACTATGTTATCCAAAGATGTCCGAGCTGCGGCTGACATTCCTAAACACATTACCCGATGGACATAATTCAAAATATGATACGCTAAGCATTAACAATTCGCTGAGAATATTAGATGGTTCTATGTTTTGCAATGTTAAAAAAAAACTACTCGGTCGAAATAAACGACGATCGGTTGTGCTATAAGACGGATTGGGTTGTATGCGGTAGCCGTGAACAAGTTTAAATAATCCATATTATGCAATAGTGTGAATACAATACAAAGAATTTCGGTCACATTTGACGTGCACTGAGATTTGATGGTCGGTGACGGTATACGAGTACGTTGGAGGCGTTACTTATCGCGCACGCCCGGTGAGCGCCGTGTGGAAATGGACTCTTTCCGTGAAATGGAAATCGCACCCGAAGTGAATAATGATCGAGTGCTCCTTTCGCGAGTTCAAGTAACAAATACGAGCCACATCGGCGAGACTCCTTGATTCCGGCCTTCTTCACGTTTTATTTTTAAATAATCGGTCAATGGAGCCCCCGGCAGAACATTTTATAGGTTTTTGCATAATAAAACGCTTGCTTTGTAAATTTTTATGTAAACAAATGACGTGCCTTTTACTTTTAAATTCGTTAGAACTGATTACTTAGTTTGGATTAAATATTCAAGGAACATTCCGCAGGGAATAACAAGAAATATCAGAAGATTGCTTTATAAAAAAAATTACATATTTTTTTACAATCTCGATGCGATCCTACAGAGCTGGAATATCTACTAATTATATAAACGTTTCGCTTAACGATTCCATCAGAATATCCTGGGCTGATTATTAATTTCGATTCAAGATCAAGTAATCACAGGACGCAGCCTCAAGACGCGGACTGTTATCAAATCATGAATATTTTATGAAACGATTCACAAACACTAATAAATGTATTATTCATCACTCGGAAGCCACCCAAGTTATTTATATTCACTATTTGGCACTACGAATGAGTCCATATCACTGAACACTTCACTTTAGTCCCATGGTGGTAACCTGAAATGCTGTTTGCACGATAAAAAAATACACATTTTTATTCACTTAAAGGACATCACATAATTTTGATATCAATCGCATGTGCCAAATAGTTAAATATAATTAATTAATTAAATAATTCCCGCATAAGCTGCTTACCACGAATGCGCGCATACTGTGTGTGGGTGAGACGGCTCCGGTATGCTTAAACCTTTCTGAGTGGACGTGAAGTGAGACCGTTTAGAACAAATCCGACTCTTGGAGATGTTCCTGTGGCTGTGAGCTGGTGTTAACTGATGACATTCGCCATGCCGACCCGCTCTTAAATACCAAGGTGCTCATCTCGTCAGAACACTCCATCCCTACGAGCATTTCACTCGGTAACATGCAACTATCGTCATTATTTAACAAGTATACAGTCCTTTCTTTTCGACAAGGCCTGCGGGCGGCGCGGGCGCATTCGATACGCTGCCTTAGCGACCACCGCTCGCTTCCACGCACCGCCGGCCATGCGGCCCGCACTCCGTACAGCTCATATTAGCTCGCGCCTGCGCGATGGATTACAAGTGTATTCATGTGTTTTTGTTACCAATATTTCTGTTACGCTTCAAATAACGCATCCGCACATCAGATGTCTGAAATCCTATCCTAACTCGTCGCGTCGGTTGTATAACCCGGATCAAGAGTTCCAAACAATTGTTATTGGAACACACCTTAGTTAGGTGCTTTTTAGATTTAAGATAGCACCGTCAACCTATTCAATAGACTATCGGTTGCACCAGAGTTAAGTAACTTTGATAAACCTGTTGGTGTTGCCTAGTCAAATACATATATTTAGATAGGTTTTAGAGCGGTCCTATTCGTTGCATTAATACTACGTGTGTATCATATAGGGACGTTTTAATAATGCTTTAGGCACTTATTTTCTTACTAGCTGTTGCCCGCGACTTCGTCCGCGTGGTATTTAACAAAGACAACCGTTGACAACAGCCTGCTGGCCCATTCTGAGCCCGCGGGACGCGTTGCAGGTTGTTGCTATCAAACTTAATCAGGCGCTGCGCTGCAACATTGGTTTTAATTTTTTTTCGTGACATCCTATTTTTTTTCTAAAATAAAAGTAGCCTAAGTTACTCCTTGTTACATCAGCTATCTGCCAGTGAAAGTCCCGTAAAAATCGGTCCAGCCATTTCAGAGATTAGCCGGAACAAACAGACAGACAGACAGACAGACAGACGGACAGACAGACAAAAATTGTAAAAAATGTTGTTTCGGTATAGGTAACGTGTATACATCTAAATGCACTCAGTAAAAAGCGGTTATTTTAATATTACAAACAGACACTCCAATTTTATTTATATGTATAGATGTATAGATATGTTTATGCTGCATAATCGGTCAACAATCTATTGGGTATCCGATTTATTGGCACTTAATATCTAAGTAGGTATTATTTTGGTGACTACAAAAGCATATATCGTACGACACGTGTACCGCACTTAATTAAAATAATAATATTAAATAATTATTTGAACAATGCGCTACCTTATCTCTCTACTATAATATTACGTGCACTACGTATAAAATTATATCGAGAATACAAAACAACAAAGAAACAAAGTTATGTCTTTAGTTTTTATGTCTTTAGTGTTAAAACAAATGTAGCAAAAGTGTGGCGCTCCCGCGTCCTACCCGCCCGCGCCCGTTGCGTGCTCATAATAATTATAGCGCTACAAAGTAACCACTAAGTAGTCGAAAAGCCTTTTAGTGTCCGATTGTGACTTAAATTATATTTGCGAGACGCTACAACAATATTATTATGTTAGTTCAAGGTTCGTGAACTCTGTTTTCTACGGGTCACAGCTATCTAGCATATATGTTTTGTATATTTATTGTCGTCTACAGGATTTTGTAATATAAGCTTTATGTAGTAACTTTTCACGTTAGTTCTTTTACTAATTATGTGTTAGTGTGCTAATTGGATGCCTCCGAAGTTAATTCCAGCCTTAGGTACGGTACCTAGCTAAGATACAGGCGTTGCATAGTTTTGGACCGCATAGTTTTGTCTAGCAATAGTATTATATTATTATATCTAAACAAACGTGTAGTTACCTATCGAACAGGACGCATCAGATGTCGTTTATTTAAAAAAAAACATTGGTCAGTAATCACCTAAAAATAGATGTATTATTCTCAATCCATCCAAGATACTCAATTCCCGATCTAGTCGGTGTGACTTCAATATTCTACTAAAAGATCAAAGGGGATATAAAAATAGGCCAAGCTTTTGGTGTCAAAATGAACGACTAAAGCGTACATTTCAATTGTCTTACATATTTTTTTAGCCTTTTAAATGTTCTACTCCTGGGCATAATACCTCTTTTTTTTTCTCCTCTTGACATCTCTACACTTGTGGCTGTCTTGGGTCCCCTCCTGCCGTAATGCTCCCTCAAAGGTGATCAAATCATCCGACCCCCATTTTTTCTTTGGCCGGCCTGTATCTCGGCGACCTCCACTGGGAATCTAATCTGTTGTTATATTCACCCACCTGCATGCGGGCTCATGCCTGCTACGTGACCGACCCACTCCCACTTTAGCCTCGTGGTCTTTTCTCCCACATATTCTATTTTAGTCACAGCCTGCAGGCTAGTATTCCTTAAATAATAATACCTGAAAATATTTAATTATATAATGGCGAACTTTTCGTTGAATGTATTTTTTTCCGCACTGACACGACGCTAAATGTATCGCGGAATTGCGGCAATCGTTCGCATCGAAATGCGACAAGTCGTTGGCGCCGCATTTTCGCAATAAGTACATGCAGTGCGATTGGCGCGGGAACATATGCGTTTGTACCTATTTAAAATGCTCTTTTATAATGCTTTTCCTCATAAATTAAAATTGGTCATAAGTAATTGGAGTAAAACGGACATGAACGAATGATTGAATGATTTTTTCTAGTGAGCGTGGACAAACGAGCTTATTTATTTGTAGGCCTGGACCTACTGGACGGTCAAATCGGAAATTATAGGCAATAGCGAAAAGTGCTTAGGCAAAATAAAGCAGTTTTCCCTTAAAAATTGCATCTTTCTTTTGTTTTCAGTATGCCATTACTTCACATAACTATTGGAGTTTGTAAACTTCATACCAATACCAAAAAAGTTTAAATATCGAATAGAAGAAAGTTGTGCTGTCAACTTTCTGACACTGTTTTTGACATTGCATTTTCACAGTCGCTATATTTTTTTCTATCCGAATATATATCTTTTACCACCTTCAATCCTAGTCTTTCTTTGCTCATAACCCATCAAAAACTGCATCCGTACTATCAATATTATCGGATGGTGAAATAAAACAGGCTGTTGATTTCTTTTTTCTAAATTATCTGGTTCACATATTGATTTCTTATATTTATCTGGTTCAATTATTTTTTCAAAAATCGAATGTTGCCGTTTTTGCTGTTATCACAATCGGCTTTGAGACTTATTCCCAATAGATTCGGATGTGGCCATCCAAGCCTACTTGAAAAAAAACATTCTGTATAAGTGTTCTCAACAGGGGTTTACGCGTAATATTCTCCACACATTATCATCGCTCCCCTCTCAAACAGCGCTCGTCTGAACCGCGGCCTTCTAGCTTGCATAATTATGTATTGCCGAATATTTTATCTCATTCTTCTAAAATTACTAATTGCGTTTCGACTAAGTATAGATAGAAGCTTTAAAATATGTTACAACACAGATAATGAACCTCTTCACGATCCCCCTTTAGCTGTGCGATTATTTGTATTTATGAAACATAAAATAATAATTTAGAGACATCAAAGCGAGCGCTAAGTAGTAAAGATAAACCGCAAATTTCGTAGTACCGATATAGCGAGCTAGTGTATAACTTGCATGGCAGAATATTTGAATGATCCCTCATTATTTAAAACACACAACGTTGTCGAAGTTATATTTACAAATTAGATTATTTATTTTGATATTGTGCACTGAGTCTGCCATTTATGTCTTAAAATAGGACCTTTTTAAGACATAAATGTCACCAAAGACAAAGGCATTTTTTTAACCATTTTTGTTTACATATCATACAAATACCAAACCACAAATCGTCTACTTGGTATCATATTGCACGATTGTAATTTATTGTTTGCACCTCCTTTGTCAACATTATCTGATGCGATAATTTGTGATACAGGCCTGTCTCGCAGCTTGATAACAAGAATGATCGAACCAATCAGGGTCAATCATCATTCTTCGTATAACAACACTCCAAAACTGAACGCCAATAAGAGTGACACGATGAGTAGGTACCTACATAGGTACTTATTGAATTATAAATAAGCTGTATTACAAAATGAATGGAACAGTCAAACTTCCATGTATTTTTATTTTGTTTAATCCTTTTTCCGAAAGTTACATGAGCTTCTCGGGCCCGGTCTGAACTCGGATGGATGGCCGAGTTTTAACACCCGACCTCCGACGTGCCTCAAAGTGTAGTTAAGCTTGCGGTGTCAGTTATCATCCTGGAGTCCTGATATTTACGTACCTACAAGAGTAAAATTCGAAACCTGTGACAGTAGCAATTAAATTAAATTAAATTAGCAGCTAGTTGGGTTCGTTATAAATTTCAACAAAATATTCACTCACATAATAAATGCGATTCCCACTCAGGTACTTACTGACTGATCTCAATATCTCTAAAATTATGAGGACTAGGGATTGAAATTTGCCACGCGGGCTCCTCTCTGCCCCTAACTGGGTAGATGCTTACTCAGAAAGGATTTGATCAAATCGTTTGGAGCTCAGAGAAAGGAGAATGTTTAAAAAAAAGTGATTGTAGTAAAACCGACGTTCATACACGAGTTAGAGTAAAACCTGTTTGTAAAGATAGTTCAGTTATAAATAATCGGTTCTAAAGAGATAATAATGTATAACCACTGAGGCCACCAAACAAACGTATTGTTTACTCGTTCAATTTGGGCTGCCGCTCAAAATACTAAATATCTTTTCGAATACTAACAAAATTAATAATGATTTTATTTAGTAAATGAATAAACAAATTATTATTATTTCCTAAACTTTTATAAAACGTTATTTTCTTACGTCATTTTCTTACTTTAAAAGTATTTAATTAATAAACAATATGTACAACAAAAAATTACTAAATTACTTATAAGCATACTTGCATATTATATCAAAATTGGCCCATGCGGTGCGTACCCAAAATGCTGGCCGCATTTCCCCGCTGAATTTGCGCTGAATACGCGAAAATATTGATTCATTGTTTAATATGACCAATAGCACACTAATGCCTGCGAAAATTGAGTCCTTCAAAATGTAAGACGGCCACGCAACAGATACCGCTGAGGGACCTGTACACTATTTTAGAATTGGGCATCCATAGCCACCCGGCTAGGGATGAAAACATATTGAAATGGAAAGGAGCCCCTTTATCAGTAGAAATGAAATAAAAGAATAATAATGTCCATAGATTATAATATACTATATGAATACAACAATTATTCATTTTTATTTTTCAATAAATTCACTAGATATGTATCTTTTTAAATATTATAAGAAATTTTACTCGTTTCTACAAAGATAACCGCAGATACAATAGAGATGGAAATTATGGCTGTAATAAAATTTTACGATATATATACAAATTAATAATCTATACTAATATTATAAATGTGAAAGTTTGGATGGATGGATGGATGGATGGATAGATGGATGGATGTTTGTTACTCTTTCACGTCCGAACGGCTGAACGGATCTGGATGAAATTTGGCACAGAGATAGATTATAGTCTGGAATAGCACATAGGCTACTTTTTATCCCGGTAAAATGTATGGTTCCCGTGGGATAGATGTTTTAATTTTTCATACTTTTTATCGCGGGTAACACCGCCGGGCGCAGCTAGTAATATATATTCACAAATTAATTAGATTGCCAATCTTATGCGCCTTTGGGTTGGATTCATTAACCTCCTATTTTAAAGTAGGTTAAGAATGGTTAAAACAGCAAACTCCTTTTAAAAACCAAATATTTTTAATATTCTTCTTCTATCTAGGTACTTAAAGCTCAGACTAAAACAAAATAATGGGAAACGTTAACTCAAAGTATCAAGGGGTCGATAGGTCTATAAAAGTTGCACCTAAAGGTATTCTTTTGAAATTTATCTACATGAATCAGTCGCCTTCGGATCAAAGCATGGAAACTTCGGTTAACGAAGGCAATAAAATGAAAATGTTATTGCAAAGAACCATCTCTCTCAACAACCCATTTGCTATAAATCAAACTAGTACAAAGGAGACAATTCATGTATTTTTTTCGTAGCGTAGCTGTCTCGACTTTTCTAGTTATAATTAAAAATCTCTGCACCAGCTCATTGGCTATTCAAAATGATTTTATATTTGAATGGTAAAACCGATAAATTTAATCGTTCAATATATTGCTACAATTGATTTGACCACTTAGTAAAGTGACTGACACCTTGAACTATACATTGAGTCATCGGTAGACGAGGGCTAGTGATGATTTGGATATATTTTTGTCCCCTCGCGTGCTTTTCATTATGACTGAAGGTCGCGTTGCTTAACCCATGAACATATATATATACTCGAGACCAATACATCACGCCCATCCTTGGCTCGACCTTTCCAATATACAGGCTGATTCAGAAAATAACAGGTTAATTTTCAGAAAAAAATCTCTCACAAAATCACAATTCTCACCCTTTTGAAACGCCTGTATTTACCATAAATCAGTAAAAATTGTATCGGAGCGATGTTTAGTTTTAGTTTCTAGTTTTGAGATTATTTTCACAGATACGTAGAGGCATGTTTTATTAAATACCTAAAAGCTTATAGGCTCAGACGACCGGAATTATCGAAGACTGCGGACCCAAATAATAAGGCAAAAGGTTTCAAATGTTTTCGTTCACGTTGGTGCTGTAAAAGTGAGAACGTATTGTACCTCTAAACTTTAAAGTGAATGCAAAATTCATTTCTTCACCTCCGATGGCGTCACCCATCATAATAGAGATAAAAAAATCCTGTATAAAACGGACTCCTTGCGCAGTTTCTTTAGTAAATGAAATATAAAGTCATACGGCATTACCCAAGCGAATGAAATGGCATAAAGCTATTAATATCGAATGTCATTTCTCTTATGCAGCGCCAGGGCTGCTTTATCTAACAATCATCCATTTATCATATTTCTTTGTACACTATTTTCGTTGTTTTGTTTATTACTATTTCCTTCCTTTCTGTTCTCTATGATGATCCTAAGACTATTTGATCTTTTTATTAATAAAAAATAGTTCCAGCTATGAATGGCCTGTCTACTGGCCTAGATCTGTCGAGCCGTTCGTATTCTTATTCTGTTGAGTATTTTCCTGTATTTCAGACGACAACTATTTCCGACCTTTCTTTACCGCTTGTGGTATAACATTAACTTATAACAAATATTATAGGAGGTACTACAATACCAGTTTTTTACTGTAGCACCTTATAAAGAATTCGTTATTTATAAGATTATTACATCAAAAATAAGTATACATTTGAAGGAGCGCCTTGAACTCGCATGACAGCCGCGCGATTGTTGTCACAGGAAGTTGTAGATTACTTTTCATTAGATAAAAGTTAAACATTTTAAAAATACCAATTTTTTTTTTTAACCTCGATTGACCGTCATTTCACTTACATTGCACATACTGGTATAGCTCTGAAACCCATGGCCGTCGGGGTAAAAAAGTTCTATAATGACGACAACGAGACGGAGGTCGTAGTGTAGTAGGTGCGTGCGCCGCAGGAAGCAGGTGAATGCGAGTGGCAGAGGACCATGATATGTGGAAGTCATTAGGGGGAGGTCTTCCAGCCTAACTTGAAGAAGCTATTTTTCTCTATCACTATGTACCTACAACTTTCTTAAATCACATAAAATAGGTGATTATCCATTCATTGTTCTCGGTCCAATTTCATTATTATTTTTTAATATTATTCATGTGCATGATATGCTTATCGAATGTGTGATTAGAATTAACACCACCGCATGTATCGTAGAACATATGTGCTTCAAGCACGAGAGCACACATTGAGCGGGCTGCGGCGGGCGCTGCAATATGAAGAGCCGGTACGAGCTGCCTATCTGAGCTTACTCATGCGCCTGAATACAATTCCACTTATTAAGTACACGCGCACTGAATAAACTGTTTATACGAAGATAAGTTACGACCACTATAATAATATATGAATTATATATTATATTTAAATACATTTCGTTCTATAAAAGCTCAATATTTCGATAAGTTTATGTAAGTATATCCCATTTTGTCGTTACATGATTAGCTTTCCTACGTAAATGGCTTTCCTTTTGCAATATCCTGCAGTTTTATTGCCAAGGATAAATATGAAAAATAAATAGAAATATCGGCTTTATTTTACTGTAGGCGCGTCAATAAGTAGGGATGTCCCAAGCCCCAATATAAGTTTATTGCGCCAACATTCGTCGTGTTTTTGCTTAGCCAAACTTGATCGAATGCCAGCAGACATCTAGCCCGATGGGGTACTTTATAAGACATTTGACTTGTACAATAAAAACGTGAATAAAACAGTGCTTTCTTTCGTGAAGCTAAATTCGTGACGTGGTACACCATATGCAAATGGGATTTTATTAACAAAAGAAGTTAAATATGTAAAATCTATCCGTATTTGTACATCCAAGCTTCGCTATATGTTGTCCTGAAACTTATTCACTACATTTGAGGCTGGAGCTTGTCTCAATTTTATTTAATCCTCATTCGTAAGGTAGATAGATACTAGGGCTATTGAAGTAAGGTCTGTGTTTCCGTTCAAGACCTCTTCATGCACGGCGTAAAGAGACCTCGGTTTAAAGATATTACGTACTTATTGTTTCCTTAATAATATTTTTGATTTATAATAATATATTTTAGCGTGCTGTTACTATAGTTATATCACAATACTCTTTGGGAGTTACCAAAAAGTGCAATCTAATAATAGCAAACAGTAAAATAAAACAACTGTGCTATTTAATTATCTCGTTCCGGCATTAAAACGCGTTGCTACGACCAAAAGATAACAAATTGGTAGGTACAATAAAATCGCATTTACAATGGATATCCCCTTTTCCATACACATGGATATACTTTACCGCTGGTTAATTATGAAATTTGTTTGTACCGTCATATGCAGCAGGCGAATTTCTATAAAGTATAATATACATTCGGTGGATCGTCGTGGGGCTCATTCAAGGTCGTCGCGATCTCAAATCTACGAACACACTCGGTCGCGCTCTTCACTTAATGTGCATACGAATTTACATATCTCACACAAAGTGGATAGAGACTGACTAAAACCCCCTCTAAAATGACTGGGCACAACGCGCCGCCGTGAGCGGCATCGTTATTAAGTATTTCGTCGATTAGTCAACCCAGCTGGTTTAGAAATCCGTTCCTCCTTTGATGCATCCTGTAAATTTTCTGGATGCTGTGCATCTTGTTAATTTTTGACTATAACGAAAATTTTTATTAACGGTCACAGCCAATGTGCAATATACTTCGCAGCCTATTCATTATTGTTAACGGACCCAGTATAAGAGCTTTGTCATACGTAACTAAAGTTGCATTAATCCCGCCACTTAGCCACTTGGATGTATACATAATATCGATCACGGCAATCAGTAATGTAATCGTATTGCGAATGGGTTCAGTTACTTTCATTAGACAGTTGCAGTGGAGCGAAGTTAGCGATTTATCTTTGCAGTGATCGGCGCCCGCTCGTACAGAAATCATCGACTGAGGTTCTGCCACTTTATCATATTACATTTGTTTCTAATATAAGCAGTCTCTCTGTGCTCGTTTTGGTAATGCACCTATATTGATTTAGAATTCGGTATCTATATGAGCTATGAGTTTGATATTTCGACCCAAACAACTTATGAACTCATAATCTTACCCCCAAATTTATAGACGTTACTGCGCACATGAGTTTTGCTTTGCGCAGTACTATATGACGTTTGATTTATAGCTATTGCCTGTGAATAATAAAAAAGACTATACAGCAACAATTCTCAATAAATAATAATTGCAAAATGTCATACAAAAATAATCCGACTAACTTAAGCACGCCTTAAATAGAGACAAAACAGCGTGTGCGGACCACGCGGGCCTCAATTCCGGCCTGTAACAAATCCACTTACCTTCTCTAGAGCTAACCGGGGCCTAGTCCGAATTAAAGTTTTGACTACGTTTCACGTATTTCCATTCGTGTGACACATACCGCGCTAAAATAAGGTAACGGTTACACCCGGCATTGGCCTTCCTTAATGAGCTCTACGCAAACAGAGACCGAACCGAGTACGTACGAGCGCTCTCAAAATCGCTAATTGTTTATATAACTCAAGTGCATTCTCCGAGACGGACGCTGCCAGTGCTTTATTTTTATATGGCCTCATTCCAATATATCATTGCTGGTACCATGAATTTTTAAAGGTTTTCGCGGCATTACCGCTGTATTGAGTTGCCGCTTTGTATGACGTGACCTTGTCATACCTATCTATCAACAAAGTATAGCTTTTTGTGACTGCAGCTAAGCTCTGGACCTGTCTCCGGGCACTTTTGAGTTTATCTTCTTTATACTTACCATCTGGCCACAGCATCTTAGTAGTCCAGTTTGTCATATGTGCTGACTGATTTCAAATATACTTATTCTAAGGGAGTTATTTTGAACCATCTACATCCTGCTATCTATATTATCCGTCAACATTTTTTTCATCCATATCGCAGCGGATTTTCCAATTGACTTATGCAGGTAATATGGGCGTTTTCAATACTGTAAACTATAATTCTTTCACAGCAATGAAGAAATGAGTCCAATCCTTTTTAAACAAATAAAAAGTGTATTTTAATATTAACACCTGGATCCTCAAATGAGGTTAATGGTCTTTAGAATGACATTATCAAAGTTTTAATGTGTATGAAGTCTGGCTCGCTATGACTGCTATTCTTGCACCATAAATGGATTTGAATTTGATGAGGGCTAACGTTCACTCGGTGACGTCAGCGGTGAGTGGTCGCCATGCCAGCATCGGTTGCATCCGACCACATACAGTGATAATTTCGAGATAATCTCAATCTAGCATTACATCAGCCACAGTACAAGCGTATACGCGAACTTACTTAATCAACGTTACTATTAAACTTTGTTGCTTTTATCTGCAATCACAATTTATTTTATATCTCACCTTGAAGGAAATCCTCAGTAGCTGTGTACCTACTTTGTACGGATGAAGTAGTTTTTCATTTTAAGTATAGCCCTATACATTGTTGCTTTCTTTATTTCTTCTACTTCATGATGGATATTTTCCCAATTTAAACTATATATGAATGGCCACAGCCACCAAATTCAAGCTTTTAAACAATAATAATTGTTTATATTCACGGTGTTTCCTGCTAATGTTGCGTAATTGTCAAAGAGAACGCAACAAGCCATGCGACTTGAATGACAAATAAATTGGCCAAGATCGCACTGTAGCATGGCTCTGTAGATAACATGTGGCCGCGGATACGATATATAACATGATACACCTTCATTTATTATATAACAATAGACTATATGATCCTTCGCAGAACAGACTCCAATGACCGGTAATGTAGAACGTGTTGTAGGAGATTTGCACTTAATATTTGAATTTCTTCGCTATAGATATATTTTTATTGTATATTTTAATAAGTACCTACCTATTGTGACCCATAAATATGATTTCTGGTTATTTTTTTTTGTTCTTCGGTAGAATTCTGTTTTCATTGCATTAATTGGAGCCCCAATTATAAAACGGCAATTAATTATAATTCAATGCCTTAAATACAGTTTTCAATTATGTTCAGTGTACGTACTATACGACCAGGCAGTTCCCTTATTCTTCAGCCTTGGCGAGGCGAGCGGCGACATTTCTGACATAGGTTGATTAATGACCCACAATCAAGGTTGTTACTGTAAACTCAACCCAAATAACTTAACTAAGCAATTTTTAACGCAGGGTCGAGCGACCACAAAGAAGGTTTTAGGTAATATTGTATTAATATCTTGTGAAGGCAACCGCAACCATTAACATGCTAGGTAGCGCCTCGCGAGTCGCGCATTTCTCACTTAACATCACGCAAACGACACGGTTTCGAGCGAGTGACAAATGGAATCCTTTGTGTACTCGTCATCGGCTCTATCACGCGATTACGCAACGGACATGTGTCTATCTTCCACTCCAATACAAAAAAAAATAGGGGAAACGAGACGAAAAATGCGGCAAGTCTGACAGGTGGTGTTGAATAATTTATGCATGATTGCGTCTCACAGGCCGTCAGTACTGGGGCTGGTGCCCATTCCCGCCACCAATGGCCCTAAGGACACAATACTCGCATAATTGAATATAAATGGCATTGTAATTGTCACTTTTACGGTTTTTCCATACTAAAACTAACAAATGTGTCAACTATGGTGTCATTGTCATTCCATTGCGAATCAATTGTCTTAGCAGATAAGGCACTCGCCGCTGCACACCATACAAGTATAACCCCAGCTAAGAGAAACAAAACAAATCAAACAATTTCAAATTTGGAATTGTACCAAGCTACCAAGCTACGTACCAACACTTCAGGGGAATCTGTCTCTGAAGCAATGTGAGTAGCTATTTTGTTTCAGACGAATACGTAACCTTATCGTGAACTTGGAACGACTTGATCACATTCTAATAAATTATCCACTGAATTATTTATTATCTGTCTTGTTTGCCAAACTTATGTTTAGTTTGACCTTGTTTTCGAACGTGCAGTTTAACGACTTTTATTTGTTTATTAAAATAAATAATTGTTTTCTAGAAATTAATGTGATTGCAACTGTAATTATAAACTATAAAGACCATGTAGGTGTAACCCTTTATACTAAGCGTCGAAAATTCTCTCACTCGAGTGATGTTTCCGCAGGGACTTGAGTCTGTTTATACTGCATATCTTGTTTTAGATGGGAAGAAGTTTTCCGTTCTATTATTCATGTTGACGCAATGCCTAAACTAATCCTGAACATCTACAATTATTTACATTGCCAACATTACATTTTAAAACTTAGTTTCATATCAACAGACCGACTTGAAGTCGTTTTTGCAGTCGTTTTAAAATATAACATTTCATCAATAAAAACAAGATTGTGAATACTCCAACACTACTATGAAGTATGCTTAATTTTAACGCACCATTATACTGAAATTGCAAGATTATTTAAGTACTTATTTGGCCGTAACAAACAAACATACTTCTACTAATATAATTATTGGTGTGGAGAAACGTTTCATACTGTTGTAATAAAGTGGGTACTGTTGTAAACAGAGCGGCAAGACGCTGTGGCATCACGTCATTAGCATCTGCCGCTCACTTCACAGTCCCATAACAAATGATCATGTAATAAGCTACTTCTAATTAATTATGAATCATGGCATATTCCTTAACTTTTATAAACAATAATTTGTATGGTGCTTAGAAAATCAGCGTGTCGATAATATTCTTGCCCTATCAGATTACATCGCTTTAATGAATAAAAAATGGGGAAGAGAAAAAAATACATAATAATAGTTGTACATTAGGCGAATCTTACCCAATAAAATATTTTAACCGATGAATCAGTCAGTTATATGGATCACGTTGATGTATAAAATAATTGTGTAAAGATTTTTTTAAACAACGTCAACCAGTGGCGTTCGGTCATTAATAAAATTCTTAACACTTACTGACTGATTGACAGACAACATACAGCCAAAATCGTTGAAGCTAGAGATTTGAAATGTGGTGGATATATTCCTTGAGTAGCCTCGAGGTGCACTAAATAGAGAGATTGGTGTAAATTCAACCACTAAAGGGGTCAAATACTCTCATTTGTCAAAGGACAGTGGTTGCATATAAAGGAACCATTATTTTAAGTTACAATTGAGCACTTAGCTAGTGTTATATAATTTCAAAGACATTCGCTATTAATGTCGGATAATAGCAAGTAGTGGGGAGAGAGTTGGGATGTTTTATTTCTCAGTCGGAAACTTGCTGACTTATAGTGGTGACGTCACATAACAATGCAATGTAAATGTCTAAATTTGGAATAAGGTCGCAAAATGTTGTAAATCATAGCCCATAAATGATATAATAATGATTATGCAATAAAAAAAATGGTGAGTGGCTGTTACACTACACACAGGTATTTATTTAGGTATCCGCATAAGTATATCGATAGTGTGCCAGCAATTCGAGCACTCGTAAAAATATTGCATAACAATTCATATTATGCCTCCGCCGAGGAAATTGTGAAACAAAACTTTTTTTACAACAGATATTTATGAATTCTATAAATTGGTACGGTTTCCCAATTAGAGTAAGTAGGTAGGTTACATGTAACGTCGCTCACCTGAACAACTGATCACGTGGTTGATACGCTGTGGTTAATGCACAGCGATCTATTCGAGCGATCCAGCGTAGGTCGTTACTGTTCCCACTGACAAAGCGTCACTAAATTATCAAAATCAACTAATATTATTAAAATTGTATGATTGCTAGTGAACCTGCATTTTGTACCGAGAGCTTTAGGTTTAAATTCTGCTAGGGACAAACTTTGTGTGACAAGCACGAATGTTGTATCCGAGTCATGGATGTTAAATACTTAAGAATTTGTACACTGGGATCGTACCCAGTCCATTGTATGGTACCCACAATACAAGCGTTGCTTAGTTTTGGACCGCATGGTTGGCTTGTTCGTCTAGCTATATTTATTTATTTATTTATTTTATATATTTGTTCAGAATAAAAATAAGTTTCTACTATAAATAAAAGGCGTTAACTGAAGATTGTGTGAGTATGGTTTACCACACATTTGATGTCTCTACATAAGAATTAGCCTTTACATTTTGTCTTAATTGCTTTTAATAAATGTCGTAATGTAAGCCGAAACGTCGGGAACGTAAAAAATTATAATAAACGCGATAAAATCCGTAAGATTAGTTTTATCTCAATTTGTTTCCCTATTTTCAGATTTTGTGTATTATAAAGTATAGTATTTTTTTATGATTCATACTTTAGCCATCCACCCGTTCGGCATAAAATTTTGGAACAAAAGCAAGTAACCATTCTGGTATCCCCTAACGAACTAAAAAGGAATAATTGAAATCGGATTTCAGGCCAAAGTGGAATAACACACCTAAGTGGAAGAAAAAACAACTTATTTCACCCCTAGAAAGTTTGATTTTTCGAGAATTGCAAAAATATATATTTATTTTTTTTACTTTGAGTAAATTATACGAATCAAGTAAGATAACAAAACATAAACGCTTTTGATTTGTTGCATTGTTAATATTAAGTGTCAGTTATACTTACTTCTATTCTTACACTCAGCTTCTACATAAAACAAGTTTAGTGGATTTGCAGGGATAAGACGGACATTTTAATTAAAGCCGTCAATGTAAACCAATTTAAATTTAAATAATAAATGAGGCCTGCGGCTTTGTCGGAAATAATTTAGAAGTTTTGAGCTCTCTGAAGTCATAATTATATGTGTGTATGTGTATACGAAGAATTTATCATTAAATTTTGCAAAATTTTTAGTGATTGAAATAAAACTAATTCTACGGATTTTAACGCGTTTATTTTATGTATTTTACGTTTCCGTCGTTTCGGCTGCTTTACATCAACTATGGTCACGGGAGGACTGAGGTGTTTGACGTCCTATTGTCATAGTTAGAACTGGGGTTCCCTCATACTTAGTTGTTGTTTGCGGTCCGATATACGCAGAAAATACTCATCTAATATGTGACGTGTGACGTGGACGCTTTATCCCTATCGCAGGTGTGCTGAGTTATGACTGTGACGTCACATGCCTGTAGCTCTGTCATGCTTTTAAACGTCTGCCTCCTTGTAATTTTTAGAATGCATGTTTTCTTATGTAATTTTCTAAATTTTTTACTTAGTATACCTGTGCAAAAAACAAATTTCCAATTGCTTTGCCTTAAGTCTTGTGTAGTGTGTATTTAAATCGAACAATGCAAAGTAAGTGCACAGTATATACAGGATGTAACGGGCATGGTAACGATAACATTGGGTAAAGGTTACACTTAATGCCTTTAATACAATTTTAGAAATCACTTATCACGAAAGTGATGGGTTATAAATGTTGTAATTTTTGAGCGCGCAATGTATCGTATGCAAGGCGATCACAACAAAGCACTCCGCGCGATACCCGACGCCTGAGAGGGACGAGCTCGGTCAAACGTATCGAATTTTAATTTACATCGCAATTTTAGACCTAAAATTGTAATTATATTTTTTTATTTAAAATCACATTGAAATAGGCTTCTATTATGATTTTATGCTAAAATCAATTTAAAATACTGAAAAAATGCGTATAAATCATGAAAAGATCGACGGAAAATTCCGACTCCCCAGAGTTGTCCAGATTCATGAGCTGAATCCTTGGTATCAGATTTAGTTTCGAAGCCGCTTACAATCCAAATTCAACTGCCTTATACATTTACATACGTAAAAGGAAATACATGTATTGTAAGCTCTGTTGTAAGCTTCGATATGTGACTGTTTCAGAGGCGACCACAATTTCTCATATGCAACTGGTAATGTCGAGTAACTTGTAGTATCCCAAGCTGTTATCGACAAGTTTGTGACGCCTACATGCTCCGACCTTACGACATGATATGCTAGCTTAATGCTGCATACTTATTGCATGCACACGGAGGTTTTGCATGATTTATATGATTATTTTAAGCGAGCATTTACCTAGCACCATTATTGTTTTATACCTGTTTACAAAAATAAGAGGCTATTCGTAGCGTTGTTGATAGGAACACATGATAACGTGACGCGTGGCTGCGTCAAACCTAGGATGGGTGACCACAACCTCCTCCGCGCTTCAGAGGGAATGTCAAGCTGGCAATCCCGGTTGTCATCCTTGTATCTCTTCTTTGGCAGTCGTTTCAGGCAGTTACAAATCTGAAAATGTGTGCCATTTGTCGATTTTTTTTAACCCAACATATTCAACCATAGGTTACCGACAGTCTCACTCATTGGGTCTCAGAGAGCATATGACATCCGATCCGTGTAAATATCGATAAAAAAACAAACATGGGTGTACTAAGTATAGAATAGAATAATAATAACAAAGCATCAGTGAGCTCCAAACTACACAAATCCAAAATAGAAATGTGAAAAGAGCAAATAGGAAAAAGACAGCGGTTCTATATGTTAAAATATAGGAAAATCTGTTTTAGGAAGACAAATTCTCATACAGATGCAAGTTACCGATATTTATACCTCATAACGACAATTTAAAATCAAACTAAAAAAATGTCCTTTTCAATCAGAGTTTCGGTTATGCAAATTCCTTGTGATTGGTATGCATTATTTGCAAGCATGAATAAAAATGCATAAGAAAAAAAACCCCAAGTAGAATTTATACCGACGGTATAACATCAGTCTAACAGCCCCCATTTAATATGTACGTAGAAACAAGACATAGTAATAGCGACTTAGATATTATATAATATTCAGGCATTTGACAGTGTAGGTATACCGCTATACTTCAATTAGTTTAATTATACCTGTGACCATAAATTCAATCTTGACTCGGCTACCAGGTGCTGTCACTTTGTCTTCCATCAACGCGTACTCGGTTATCCTACAACATGTCATTGAAATTACGCAAAATCTGAAACGAGTTTGTTCATAGTCGAGAGTAGAAGTGATTACACTACTTTTTAATGTTAATTTATGGCAAAAAAATACAGTTTAGAAGATTGTTATTCTATGCGTGCCATTTACTATTATAATATCTTACATACGTCACCTATTCGGTGATAGGCACAGGCCTGCCTTTTATAAGAGTAAGGATATCATAACATTCATGGTTAGTTGACACCTTAACTCCAAACTTTGCTCTCAGAAAGTTCTCGCACGGCGCGCTGTCCTCTTTTAGGGTTAGCCAGATTGACTGACGTGCTCTGCAGTGTTTGGAAATGTGTCATAACTCCCATCCATCAATAAATGCGCGTTCAAAAAGTTCTAATCTGAAAGTTTTTAATAAAGATAGAGTGGTGCTTGTGAGAACTGGTGTTTGGCGAACTGTGGGCGTGATTCGTTCACCTTTACCAATTATTTCGGAGTTAACATTTCGTGAGAATATAAATAAAGGAGTACCTGCGGAGATGTCATGGATAGATTGCTTAAGTGTTTAGACAAACATTTACTTTGTGTTTTAGTATTCCAATCAAAACTTGAATAAACAAGACGGCCATAATTAATATCGATTTAAACCGTAGTTATGCGAATCTAATCAGGAAAATTTTAAATATTTATTCAATTGATTTTGATGATTAGGAAACGTGTCAGGGGCTAGTGGAAACGTAAAAGGGGTCATTTGCCCAGCGGTTGGACACATAGTACAAGATAAAATAAATAATATTAATATGTAGGGTTGGATTTTCGCCTTATGTCGGTTCAATTCCCGTTCGAGCCAAGAGGCTTTTTTAAATGCACATTTACATACAAGAAAAATGAAAATATTTGAAAAAAAATATGTTCTTCCCTGCAGCAACAGCATACCATAAGAATCATGATACTTAGTATTTTTTAATAACTGTTGCCAATGCTGTCTTGAATATTGAATGTAGAACGTTTAGGTTAAACTTAATTTAATCCGCACTGATTTCACTTTCTCAAAACGATATTCAAATTGCAATCATTTTAACATGTCTTTGTACTTACAAGCTTCATGCAAAACATATTCAAATTATATTACATAATACCTGACAGAATTTTATCTATGTTAATTTAAAACATTATTAGAGTTAAATAATATTTTTTGGGCAGGTAATAAGCAGCTAGTATTAAGTCGTATCAATAATGAAAACATTCATAAACATAAGCTTTTGTAAAACTAATTTAAAAAAATGTGCTAGGGTCCTTGAAGACTTAGGTTAAGATAATTAAAAACATTGCTTTATGTAAATTAAACATTTATTATTAGTAGGGCAGGACTCTTTAAGTTTTTATTGAGTAACATTAACAGTACTTTTTAAATTTCCTTTCCTTTAACTTAACCTTAAGTACTTATACCATAAAACTTTATACTTTATACCATAAAATAAAACTAGTAGGTAATTGTTTTAAAAATAGTACCTACATATGTGTTTGAGTTTTTCAAGGAGAGCTTTTGTCAGAATTTCCGCATATCCGGTCCCAACGAACGACAATTTACAGACAGATATGGCAATACTACATTATACTTACAATTAATTTAAGAAAAATATTTAAAATGTAATATGGAGTCAACAAGTTCAATGCAAAAAAGTACATTTTGTAATAAGTAATGACCTTATATATTATATTGACGTAACTTAGTTATATCTGCCGGCTTAGCCACTGACTGTTAAAATTTGATATTGCGTAATACATACCGAACTCGAGTGGCCCAGGTGTACACGCGCGCTCGCGTTTTGATTCACTAACTTGCATACATGGCCTTAAATATCATTTCTTTTCCCTGGGATAAGACTTCTTATCGTTTACATTACTCTGATTTTTTTTAAATCCGACCAGTGGATTTTGAGATACAGTTTGGCTTTCCCGGGTGAACCATTCGTTTCATTTTCCAGGACAAAAATATCCTAGAATAAAGGATATTTTTCATCATCATCATCTAGAACCCAGATGATGATTAAAGTTCATACAATTCCGCCAACTTATAATTTCAGACACACACATGGCGGATTCGGTTTCAGTATCGAAAATAATGTATATTATTCTATTCCTTATTTTTGTTTTCTTAAAAACTTTTAAAACACGACTGAGTTAAAATCTTATTTCCTAACAGTATGTAAAGATATGATAAAGCTACCGGTGAAAGTAATACGTACGAGCACTGGCAATCTTCACATTGAGATCACTGTCAATTTATTTTTCTACTTGCTTGCAAGCTTCACCTATCATCCGGTATGTTGTTTTATTTTTTATCTTATGAACCTCCTAAGATGTCACCTTCACTTTCTGCGTCCATCGTGAGTGTATTTTTTTTATTCTTAATTTTATAAGTGCAGACACGGTATTCTAATTATACTTATTCACACTGGTTTAGTGGTCGATATAACGTCTCAAATTCGAGTGCGTTATGCTAAATGTAAATAATAAATGCTTCCAGGCGAATGTATAAACACTGAAGTTTATTTTTTCAATATTTGAGTCAGAATTTGAATCAGAATTAGGTTTTAGCACAGAATAAGACTTGGGAATTTTCAAAATGCCATGAAATGCGTCTGGAATGTGTCCAATCTTATCCATTAATGTTAACACTTTTTAAAATAATCTAAAATGTTGGTAGTAAGTGTATTGTTAGGTCTGTGGGCGAAAATTGTAGGTTGGTCTCAGTTAAGTTAATAATATAGGTTACATGGTTCTCACATTTACAAATGGGGGTCTTTGTATAAAAAATCAATGATACTAAATTTGATAGAGGTAAATTTATAAAATAAACTAAATTACTACATATGCCTATCTGGGTGGATATTCACTAAAGCGAGATGACTCATTCACCAGTTGTGTTCTCGACGAGAGTGGACTACTTTGATGTCATTTATATGTAGCATATAGGTACACAGAAAGTGTTTCCTTGGGTTTTTGTAAATAATCAAGTTAAGCAAACTTCAGAAGTCTTTCAAGAAACATCTAATTAGCCAACCATAGTTGATGGCCAAACTGTCAGTTCAGAATATTATATTACCCATTTAACTTCACCCGAGGATCGTAAAATGACGAGCTGGCGCTGGTGGTGACCCGATTTCTAATAACGCTCGGCCTTAACAATATAAGTACCTTGTACACATTGAAAGTGCAACTGAATGTGTGATAAACGTCGGCTTTTACAGCCAATTTTGGTGAAGTAATAATATCTACTAAGTGGTTTGGTTTATATCCCCGTTTAAAAAGTAACGCATCATACTTTTTTATGTAGCAAATACTAAGAAGCCTAATCAAAAATAAAGCCTAATGAAAACATAATATAACAAACATAAAAAATAAAATAAAAAATACAACCGAATTGAGAACCTCCTCCTTTTTGAAGTCGGTTAAAAATTTAAATAAAGCATGCACGTGACAATTTTCACAATGCACGAGCTATGGTGAAAATTCTCAGGTGACAAATACAAATGGCTGCCCCGTGAATCTTTTTAATTTTAATGTAGCTATTTATAATGAATTATGTTTTTATGTTGATAGTCGATGAAAGTATTTGTGACTGTATCGACTATCAACAATACGAAACAGTAACAACATAGAAACATACAAATTCAAAGACTCAATTCTATGATTTATTTCTAGGTGCAAGTGAAACTATAACAACTTCAAACTTGAACGAGTTCATATTTATAAATAAATACTATTTTCTAAAGTTCAGTAGCACGGCCCTCTTCGAGCAATATCGGTTGTAGTTATGAAAATGTTAAAATAACCAGCCGACGGAGGCCGAACTTTTGCACGCAATCCAATTTTATCTTCCCTTAGGTGCCTATTGTAAACCGCGCATTTATGAAACTCTGATAATGTTCTCTTTAGTGGTGGTGATATTTAAAATTTTAAATAAAAAAAAACTTTGGTATTACACTAGACATCAATATAAATGGTACTTAAAGGCTCAGTTATTTAACTTAATGTAATGATTACTTTAAAGGAATAGGAAACCATTACATTTAATACGCAAGAGTGGAGTTTTACTAAACAGCCTACGTCGTAGTTTGCTTTTGAGTTTAAATTTAATAATAGAGGCAACCTTAAATCCTTATAGTCTATTAACGTTAACTTAACATTTCAAATAAATTCTCGTTTGGCTTTTAGATGGACTCCATTTAATTGCCTGTAAAGTTTATTAATGAATATCAGAGAATACAATATGACGCCAAATTCTGTCCGTTTTCACCAGACTAGAAAAAAAGTAATTTAAATGGTTCATGTCTTTTTTAAAAGTCCCTTTTTCCGGAAATTTTATAATGTCATATTAAAATAAGATGTTGTAGTAAGTAGTTACCTACTGTGTTTGATGACTGCAAATATTAATAGGCATCATATCTACCTACATACAACTTATCAAAATTTCAATTAATAATTTCGCAATTGCTCTGGACGTAGTTGTGCCTAACGGCTAATGGGTTTATTCGGTTGACGACAAATCATCGCTTTCAATTCGATACGCAGTCTATGCCAGTGGGTACAAGACCAGCTCTACCTGTATTTCATGTATTTCAGGACATAGAATTTAATTGCTGATGCCTTCATCCCGAGACTTGCAAAGGTAACATTCAGTATAACTAAGCGTCCAGTTTTAATGATATCTTGTCTTATTGTGAAACAATGAGATAGGCTTTTATTTTGGTTGTAAAACAATTTATTATTTGTCAGAAAGTAAATTATATTAACTGATAGTAAAATTATACATTTGGTACCTAGAATTGCTGCCTGATTTAAACTTGAACTCAAATAATGATTTAAAAATGTCATAGCACAATGTAAGGGGAAGTACTTATTCCCTATACATACGATATATGGGATAGAACTATGAGAATAGAATGTGACACTTCTGGACGCCACCCGATTGTCTTCGTCACGCCATCTATACGAAATTTAACGAACTGATTGTCAACTTAAATGTTTCGAGGCTGCGAAATGGAAATCCAGCAGCCTACCGCTAAATTCTTATTTGTTTGTGTAGGTGGCTCCCCATCTCACAAAATTATCAACGACGGTGAAAATCAATGTTGCCGCGTTGTGGTGTTATCAACTTATGATGATACCACAGCGCGGCTGCATATGAATGAGCAATATAGGTACATGTACATAATTATTTAAAAAAACCAATATAAATACATATGTAACGCACGAAAAAATAGTGATGAACAAGTGCTAGCTTTTTTCATGCAATTATGCGGTACCATTCATAACTAATTCATTGCATTATTTATATTTTATAATGGTTACTTACTTATTATTATTTTGGTGTTAGCGGCAAAAACACACGCGCAGTGTATTCTAGCGCAAATTCCTCTTTCAGAATAAAAATAGAAATTGGATGCTTAATATAACGTAAGGTTTGTCCCGACATGTATATTACAGTATTGCCTATAAGTAACGTTAGTTTAATTTATGTGCACATTATTTGTAATCAACAAACCTGACGAATTTATTTTATAAAAACATCATCTCCATTTTCAAAACCCAGGCGTATATCCAATGAAATATATTTTATCACACAATTTGAATTTTAAATATGTAAGTAACTATCTAGAATTCAATCACAACGCGATGCTTCGAAATGAAAGATCTTGAGTAAAATATGAAACTAATAATGATATCACCGTTCCAAGGGTTTTTGTTTGCATGAATTTTAATGTCTCGTACATGTGTCGTAGTACATGAGTAATTCTTTTATCTGGTTATATTATCCGTCCAATATATCATTAATCTTTAAAGAGACGCAGTGATAGCCAAGTTGGTAGAACGCTTGCCTTGGTAACGAGGATCGCAGGTTCAAACCCCGGCTCGCGCACCTCTAGGATTTCTGGATTTCATGTGCGTATCTCATTTTCAACCACAATTATAACTTGCTAAACGGTGAAGGAAAACATCGTGAGGAAACCTGCATGTCTGAGGGAACCCATCGAAAGATGTTTGCAGTCTGCCAACCTGCGCTGGGCCAGCGTGGTGGACTATGGCCTAATCCCCCTCGAATTGAGGGGAGGCCCGTGCCCAGCAGTGGGACATTAAAAAGGGATGGTATTATTATATAATGAGACGTCTTCACTGACGAATGAGACATTGCTCTCCAGCGCTGTTTATTAAGTATCATTGACTGAATACACTGCAGCTTTTAATTTAATGAAAACCAATCATAACTACTGAAGACAACGATAACTTTATTCTTGTCGTCTCCAGTCGAGCTTACATAGCTAGGAATACTTCTGATTTTAATTTAACTATAAGATTCATTAAACATGGGCACCTTTTGAAACATGGCGTTACAACAAAACCAATTGACGTGTTTAACAAAATATCTTTATTATAATTTTATTATATATTACAACAACGTACCGAATAATTTATTAGTCCTAAACCTATGCGTTAAGATTAGTTTTATGTTTACTTATTTAGTGAATAGGTACCTACATGATTATATATCATAGCCGCTTAACAAAATTACAAAAAAATACATTTTTTTATGATGGCAATGATATCTGAATTCATTCGTAAACCATTCTAATAAAGTAATAACTAATGCGTTTGAATTAGATGGTAACATTCCATGGCACGCGAACTACATCTCAAGCAGCGAGATGAACATACCACGTATGGTAGGGCTTCATTACCACGCCATTCGATAGTCGCCCGCATACCCCTAATTAAACATAATTTAACTTGTGGACGTCTCACTGGCTGTACGGCTCTGCAGGTACTAGTGTTGTAGTAATTAATCAGGTTATAATATTCTAATGTTCCCTGCGTTGTCAGTTAACGCATCACCTTAGAACTATTGATTAATTTATTTTTAAATCTAACAAATTTTGATACGGCATTACTCTTCAATCCGGTCACAGTGCGGTTGCTATCTATAATAAACATGGGATGTACTGGCTCATTCTTTTCGGCATCCATTTTACTATTGCTCTCGCTCACGAAATATACCTTAGGAAGATCCAAAGGGTTTGCGAGATTCAAGCCGTCATCGGGGAATACGACGTACACGGCCAGGTCCTTGCCGTCGGATCCGAATTTCACGTTTGGGGGCGCCATAGCCACTAAAATCTTGTAGTCATCGTATGGTTGCTGTATCAGGGGCAAATTCATAGGGCTTATACTATCCCATGCCATCGTACCGGTGATATTATATTCATTTTTCATTGGGTCCGATAATTTAGCTATTTGATTCGAACATCCCTTTCCCAGCTCTGTGGAATAAGGAAATAAAGCCTTAGAAAATATTTCTTTTCGCTGCTCGTCCTTCGGCCCGAACTCCTGTGGAATTTTCGCAAAGAGCGCGCCGAATGTTTTAGGGGAAATGTTTTCTTTTGCCGAAATCGCATTGAACTTCACAGCGAATCCATTTTGTATGGGCGCACTTTGAACGAAAACTGACATTGAAAATACGAGTATAGTCAAGAGCCCGATGATCTGGAAATAAATCGTGTTTCTCATTGTACGTAATGGACTCGTGCATTACTGTTATACTGTATTAAAATGACACGTATGAACAACTTACATGCTCCATATGAAATGAAATATCAGAACCTACCGCAGCTCGTGGTGCGACACAACTGATGCGGCAATGTAAGCGTGCATGACATGATCATTATTCCTTTGTTTTTAAAACAATACCGCTATTGAGGATGTTTAGCTATTGCGTGAAGTGTAAGGATAAACATTTCTCTAGTTTTCACTGTGTCAATAATTATATTTTCACTGAATCACCAAGCCAATCGTGATATATAGCATACGTCGAGTAGGTACGATTTAGTAATCGAACCTACTCTTACCGTTAGTCTACGATTAATGTGAGCAATTAACAACTGCTAACATTATGACACATGTGTATCGCGTGAACTCCGCACATGAAACCATTGCCATGTTGCCATTTGCACATTAATTTTCATGTTTACCCGTCACACTCACTCCTCTTACTAGAAATTCTAAACTTTAGTAAGTTTCACTTCACTGATTAGTCAAGCAAGCGTGTTTTTAATTCTTACATAACTTACTAGCTGCTGGCCACGACTTCGTCCGCGTAGGAAATTAGAACATAACGAAACGTGTGATTCACGAAGTAAAATTGTCTAAGATACACTTGAAATCATGAATAAATATACTAATCAAGTTGCTTAATATCAAGTGCAACAAAATGCATCCTATAATGCATTTGTCTGTTTCTAAATCAATCTATAAAATAAAAATAATAATCCTAGGGGCGTACAGATGTCTCAAAAGAGTTTTATTGAATTACATTCTAACAGACGATGTCAGACGCCAGCCGGTCAATATTCTTCACGAAAACTCATAAAGGCTATACTGGCGTACGACCATAAATACCAAAATGAATAATATGTGTAATAAATACTAGCTTGTATCCATAAGGGCATACATGGGCCGATACGTAGGCTCCAGTTCCAAAAGCATACCAGTTACTTGAACGTGCGTGCTACTCGCATGTGTAGTTTACATTAGCACTTCAAGTAGATGGGGTGCGAGGATTGCAAGTAGTTTGAATATTAAGCATGATTATAGTCGCTGGGATGTGTAACACAAGTATGCCAGTCTCAAACATGACGAAATCGATGTGAAAAGCCAGTCTCAAAATTACGCCAGCCCTTTTCACTGGCATGTGTATCGTAGCCCAACTCGGCCTGAAGTTTCGTTAATGAATAACAGTACGGCTTTCTTCGCAAGTGTATCATTGCCTTCTTCTCTTAGGTACACTTACCACATACGTGGCCAATTTACTATGATAATAAGCACCAACCACCTCCCGGCATCAATATTCATTACCGATCTCCCTCTGAACTTTAGCCGCTCGCGAATCTTTCATCCTGTCACCACTCCAAACAAATGACTGCTATTAAGTGACTTCTTAAAATATTTTAATTATTAATGCTAATTAAAACCCAAACGCTTGTCGCGCTAATAAACTGTCGCCTTCAGTAACATCATCAAAAGTTCTTGAACTGACAACTGAGTTATCTCTTGTTAGAATGTTAAATTATAAGATAAAAAATAATATTGTTACTAAATTTGGTGGCCGTATAAAAATAACTTTTGTAAAAAAACTAATTTATATTTTTCACCTTTTAATTTATTTATTGTTATTATTTTATGGAAGTGAAAATTGTACGGTCGTATTTATATATTTTTATAAACTATTGCGCAAGAATAAAATAATGTTACCGACAAATGGTTATCAAAGGCCTGGCTTCTTTCTTTTACATGTCAATCAAATGTCAATAGAAACCTTTTGTTGGCGTGTGTTTATCAATAAAGAAAGACTAGCACGGTGATATCTGTACGTAATAGGAGGTGAATGTTGTTCAACTTTACGTGGGTCGTTTACTTCACATTGGGTTTACAAAATACATATACAGGATGGTTTATGAAAGGTATACTATGCCTTGAACCTGCTTTTCTTTAGCGCATTTATAATAATTATGTGAAGTCAGAATTTGACAGTCCATTTAAAAAAAATCGTTCCCAACTAAACGACAATTGGTCATCCTTTGTTAGAAAAGTTGATTTGATTAAATTGGCGTAACAAAATTCTGACTTGAAATAATGATTACAAATGCCCTAAAAAGACTAGGTTTAATGCTTAGTATATCCATTATGAATCACCTGTATATACCTATATCCCCAAAACTGGACTTCTCCAGCAACTCAAATAGCTTAGGTATCGATTGTAGGTCAATGAATTAATGATGCTTTTATTGGCATACAGCGTGTTGCGAAATGTTTTTGTTTTTTTTTTTTTTAGTCCGGGCGCTGTCCTGGCCCGGGCCGAATCCCTCTGACATGGGGGTCAGAGACCTTATTTAAACTATTCTAAAATATATGTACATAGGCTTTGTTTATTTAAATAAAAGTAACATTAAACTTTATTGTACATTAACAGTAAAATCTAACAACAAAAAGCTCTAATAGTAAATAACAACATCAAAAGCAACTTAAACAACTTAGTGTAACGGTAAAAGGTACAACATAATATAATATCTTATTGGATCGGGGAAATTCCTTCCGCCCACTGTACAAATCCGCTGGCCGGTGTAATGAGGATTGTGGTAGTGGTAAGATGCTGATTTTAAGTATTATCATAATATTTATGCAGACATCTTCTTTCCACACTGTTGCGAAATGTTGAACCTATGTTGGATATCACATTACACCACACGTAACAGGTAATATTTATTAAATATTTTCTAGGAAGTAGGAAAAGCAGGCAGTTGTTTTGTGTGTGGTTTCTTATATCATGGGTCAACATATTATAGTCTAGTCACGGGTACTACGGGTTACGAACACACCATACTATACGGTCCCACACTAAGCAACGCTTGTGTTATGGGTACCGTACAACAGACTGAGGACGAACTCAGTATATAATACGTATCTAGTATATCTATATGAAACATTCATGACTCGGGTACAATCATTCATGCTCATCACACAAAGCCCCTACCAGGATTCGAACGCGGGACCCACAGCGCAGAAAGCAGGCTCACTACACAGATCATGATAGATATGCCGTGCGGTTCAAAATGTATGGGAACTCGCTGTCTCCGTTTTGTTCCCCACCACTCGCCGCAAAACACGTGCAATTCCCTAAAACCAACCAATACGAAGTCTCTTCGGTGCGTGCTGCGTTGTTGCCGCATACAGCGGCCGTACCACGCGACGCACCAGTTTATTCAAAGTATCGTTAGACGATCTATCCATTGCCGCGTACATTCACTCAGTAGCGAACATAGGTGGTACTTAAATAGCCATGTATTTTGTACAAAAATAAAAAAGTCGTTGTGCTACATAAAAACTAAAATAACATAATAAAGGCATCAAATATTTTTTGATTTCTGTTTTTTAATGATTTTAAAGACGAATAAATAAAATACTTAATACTGGCTGGTGAAATGAGATTCCATCTTTCGCGTAGTTCACTTTGCTGCTAGTATTTTTGCTCACAACCACAGAATAACACGGCATTTAAAAAAAAACCTAGAGCTCCGATACCGACGTGCAGTTGCAGTCGACTGACGGCGAAAACTCTATGTTAGCCTAATTTTGGCCTAATGTGCGCGCAAGCCCACCGCTTTCATAACATATCTCCTCTCATATATCTGTGGCTCACTACCAACTGTGATAATCAGGTCGTCAAAAGTTTAAAGTTAGAAGGTATATAAAGTTACACAAATATACAACTCAAGTATATTGCAACGATTCCTCTCGACAATGCTGGGTTTAACAACTGATGGCTTGATACTTAGAGGGGTTGCAATAAGAGTCTGCGGGCGACACCGCCTTACAATAATAATATCCCCGCGGAAACCCGTACTCAGCACGCAGCCCCCACACAGTAACACTCAATGCCGAATTGTGTTGTCAATGTATTGGAATAAGATGTATCAAATAAAAACCAAGCCAAGAGATGTTCGAACTATTTCGCACGCAATTGTGTTTACGTTATTAGCTTAACTTATTCCAATATAATATAACCACAGAGCGACGCCCTCGACTAGACCAATTTAGAGTCAGTTCCATTAAAATTTTATTTGCATTCAAGTATTTTTAATGTTGCCCGCTTGGCCACGGCCCAATTCCATTTATCATTCTTCAGTCAATAAAATATATTACCCACGCCAAAAATATATGTTTCAAATATTGAAATACTTCGTTTTATAGAAAAACATGATCACATATTTTATTTTAATAAGGTTTTAAGGTATTATTTTTATATTAAAAGTATTCACAATCACTTTTCCTATCTGGAATAGCCTCTAGTCGTCAAGATAATATGACTATGAAAGGAGATTGAAAGTTTTTTAGTTACTGAGAAGGCAGGCTTGCCTTTGAAATTCTATGAAGCTCATTGTACTACGGTAGTTATTGGAGAAATCAATTCAGCCAATTCCAACTGCTGAACGAAAGCGAGTTATAGTGAGTGATATGAATGGAATATTAACCATTATGGGTTCGGTAAAGTACAAGAGTGTAGGTAATTGAAACAGAGTGACGAAACTTGAACACAAAAAATCTATCAGTAAAGTATCCATCGCTTTACTGATTGCAAGTATCTCTTCAGTTTTATTCTATATCCCATTGGCAGAGGCTTGTTATTTACTTAAATCAAAGTGAATTTAAGGCATTCGTCAATTATGCTGACAGCAGGTAAGTAGGAACCCTTTGACTAGCGGATCAATATATTAAAAAATATTAAACAGCATCATGAAGCTGGTAAAAATTAATTAATTAAACGCCCACACACACCTACACATCTACTTAAAGTGTGTTCACAAATTATAGACTCTATAGCATCATATACTAATTAAAGGCCCTGCTTGTATTAGGTTTCAGTATAAGTTTAAGTACCTAAATCAGTGAGTGGTAGGTGAACAAGCTATAATTGAAATAAGCTATATTGAACTTCGCGATACTTACTATCGCGAAGTTTAATATCGAGCCATTACCCTGCCAAAGTTTGTTAACACTATATTTACAGAAGAATTAAATGACTGAAGTAAATGCAGGAATTCTCCCTCGAGTATTCTGCAATCAGAAACTATTTTGAAAAGCAATTCGTACCAAGTCGTATTTATGAATTCAGCTACTCGCCGCGCCGGCGACATTTTGATGGCATTCGATGGAAACGAGAACAGAAATCGGCATTCAGTACGTTAAAATACTGGCATATTCCTTCACTTTAGAACTTAACTTTTTATTTGAAATGTTAAAATATAGTTTATTAAATACAATAATTACATAGAAAATAACTTAAATATTTACAAACTTAAGATATAGAGAAAATTACATTATTATACAAAACAAATATAAATTAAAAAGAGTATAGAAAAGCTTACAAAAAGTGTAAAAACTTTTGCCCATGCGGTAGCGTGCCCAAGATGCTGGTCGCATTTCCTCGCTGAATAGCCAAAGCTACGCGCTGAGCGAGGAAATGCCCAGCCCTTGGGTCGCCGGTTGAAATTAATTACTTATATAAGTAAAAAGAGATTATCTATTTGCACGATAGTCTCAATTAAATCGATCAAGATTTAACTGGATTGCAAGTGGTTGACCAATTATTATGGCTGATCGTAAACTCTTTGATTTCGTAAATAGCAAGTATTATTACTTTCGAAAGTATTGTACTATTAAGAAACAGTTTATTAGAAGGCCACGAAGGAATAAAAGTCATTCTAATCCGAGTGTAACTATGATAGTCCGTTCACTCTCGTCGAATCACGGACACGCGCATATCAGCATTCGAATATGCTTTGCGAATAAACTTAACATTGTCATATCCTTCATTTTATTACTGGATAATTTAAAACACTAATATAACGTATATAAGATTTGTTGACAAAAATATCTTTTATTAATTAAGTATAATATAGTAAGTATATTTAATAATATGTAATTAAGTAAGTATATTTAATAAGAATAAAATGTTATATCTGCAGTTTCTGGAAAAAGTTTTGTCGTATAAAATCAGATTACTGTATATTTCCACCACATTCTACCTACAATGTAAAGATTAAAAGTAATACGTCGTAAAGGGAACAATGTCTTGCGAGGTTGTTGAAGAAAAATGGCAAATTGCTCTGCGGTGGATACATGTTTAATCTCGCTCCACGAGGACACCTGTTTAAGCATGTACGAATTTGGTGTTGCCCAAAGTCTCTTGCATCTTTATCTTGCGAAAACACCTGACTAAAACTGTAGGCAACACTATTTGAAATACGTATTATTTATTGAATACCATCAGGATGTGCACCGTGAATGATTTAGTACTTAATAAAAACATACATTGCTACACTTCGCTGCTTATTTCCTCCTCAAAAACAAAGTACGTTATCACAAGTGTAAGGTATTACCTATTATTTAATAAATATTTTCTGAATTTTATAAATAAAACGTCAAACATTTACCGACTATCCTGTTATCAAAACATTTGTGATTGCTACAGCGACCCGGTTTAAAATGGTCGACCGACGACGAGGTTAAAGGTAAACACACTTTTGTAAAAATTGAATTTGTTCGAAACATCATGACAAATATACAATTCGCGTGTACTACAGAAAAATGCTTCAGTATATCGTTCCTGAAACTACGTCTATATTATTTCTTCGCCTAAAGGATACCTCTGGAATAGATGATTGCATTATTATCATTAGTCTACAACACTATAGCACCGATTACTAACTATTAAACTCGAATAGTCGAAACGACGTAGTTTGGGTAGTATTATATTGTAGAAATGAGTTTTTACAATATCCATAACTAAATTCAAAGTAGCTTTTAATTGCTAAACGGTTGTTAAAAAAATGTAAATGCCGTTTCAATTAATTCCGGCCCGTATCTTATCGGATTAGTGAGGTATTAATGAAGATAAGGACATGTAAGATTTTTGTAGTTGTGATTTAATTGGTGTATTATGTAAGGTAGCATTAGAAAGTGAAGGTTATAGTAATGGACACTTTCGATGAGACATTATTACATCTTATAATAGTCTCTATAATACAAGCCTGAATCAATTAGACATTCAATGGATTCTTAATCATTTATAGTATGTTTAGTTGAATGCCCAAAACTATCATATTGATCTGTGATCATATTCAATAAAACTACAACTTTTGAGAAGAGGTTTTATCCCACTAATATTATAAATGTGAGAGTTTGGATGGATGGATGGATAGATGTTTGTTACACAATCACGCCAGAACGGCTGAACGGATCTGGATGAAATTTGGCACAGAGATAGATTATAGTCTGGAATAGCAAATAGGCTACTTTTTATCTCGGTAAAATATAATATGGTTCCCGTGGGATAGATTTGTTTTAAATATTTCATAGAGCAAAGGATCGACATGATTTTTTGCATAGGTAGCGGTAGTTTAGGGGTCAGAAAACGACATAGGCATCGACATACTTTTTAATCGCGGGTAACACCACGGGGCGCAGCAAGTTTAAAATAAAAAAACGTATGAGGTATAGTAGAAATTTTACTCGACACTGGCAAAAAATGCTCTATTTTGTAGACAATTGCCAACAACGAAAAAAAAGTAGAACGAATTTGAAATATAATATTTTTACAGAAACCACTAATACAGGGTATATACGGGATACAGTACTTATCCAAATGTTGCCTAAAAAGCTGCTAAAAACTCGAACTCCAGATAGACGTTTCCAATCAAAAGTTTTCTAATTCGAAACTTTACTGCTAACGTAACTAGAGTGAAACCGTAAAATCAGGTGAAACAAAGCAAAGCTGAACATCCGGAAACGGGAGTGTCGGAGCCAAGGTGGAAGGTAGAGCAAGAGGGCACAGAAAGAGCCCGGATTTTAAAACAAGCCCGAACTGAATTTTTTACATCACGTCTTAGTTAGAATTGGGTCGTTTCTAACAGTTTCGGATAGTAATCGGCCATTTTCGGATAGTCGCGGGTGGATCTAAATAGTTTTGGGTAGTTCCAGATAATTTCTTGTGGTTTTTTTTGGGTGGGCTCTTATTATTTCTAGTGGTTGGTTGAAAATTTGTCAAGTATGTACTAGGTATAAGTAATCATGACCAATATAAATAAATTACTACTGATCTATTAACATAGATATAATCATCTATGTAATCGTGGGCTGAGCGGCGAATAACATGAGTTTAAATAATACACTCACACAATACACAATTTGTTTTTGTTAATTATATTAATAATTAACAAAAACAAATTGTGTATTGTGTGAGTCTATTAAGACCGAGCGTGATGTGTGGAAATCATTGGGGGAGGCCTATGTCCAGCAGTGGACGTCTATAGGCTGATAGATAAATAGATATTAATAGACTCCTGTATTTTCCTGAGGAGTACCAGAGGTACATCGTAGTACACACACGGTTCACCGATGATATTAGGTACCAATGTATAAGGGTTAGTAGAGGCTTATGTCATATATTTTTCCGATGCAACCAGCAGACCCTTTTGTATTACTTAGTACTTACCGATTCTCTGGCTTTATCTTGTTTCTTATTTACATGACAATTACTTCTGCCCGCAGCTCTGCTCACGGCACCTGCTTGTAGCACTCAGCGGTATTGTAGCTTTCTATTAGTAAAATAATGTTTACAATCGGATCAGTAGTTCCGAAGATTATCCCCTACACCAAACTCACAAACATATAAACCCACATACTAACTAACTTTACCCCTTTATAATATTAGTATAGATAGCAAAGTGTATAGATAAAGACAGGCCTTTATCTGTAAAAGTATATTGATCAGTCTATTCATGGGATTAGGTTATTTATTCTTCAACTATGTTTTCCTCCAACTATTTTTTACGTCCTGTTTACGCTGAACGAGGGCTTATTGAGATCTAGATTTACTTAGGTCGGCTCTAGCCACTCTGTTGTAATAACATATTGCAATAACACCAAATTACTACTACTCAAATTATGTTTATCAAACAGGTTTCAGGTTTTCAGCAATGCTGAATGCATGGTCAGTGTTAATACATACAATCCTTCTAAAACTCCTTTTCCTAACCGCTGTGCCCGATGAACACAGATCCAAAGTCGAGCAGCAAAGCCTAATTTTAAAAAAAACCGCCGCCGCCTTTTCGGAAAAAACTGGCGCATGAATTTAAAACTAAAAAGGAAAAGCTAGTCAATAGTTAGAAAAAGAAATAAGTAAACAAATTCCAATAAATTATGAAAGCTGATAAGTGAACTGTTTCAGTTGACCCGAAGTTTAATGTGTGCAATAGTGAATATCTGCTAAACGCAGCTGTGTAGCTTGTGACGAGGTTGATGAGCTCGCTACACAGGCAATACGGGCGGTAAGTTATATTCTCTAACTCCCATGCCATAGCGAGTCCCACTTTATTAGCAGGATATGTGGGTAAAATGGATGATTAAAAAAGAAAGAAATAAAACCCATTTATTCAGAATTACTGATCTTAAATATAACCAACTTACAATAAAAAAATACATGCGTAAAAAAATTTATTTTCCGAATTGACCCCAACTAAGCAATATTCTGGTTGTAAACAACATGCACCAGACATGTAGACACCCATTAACTAACTTTCTTGTCATTCTCAAAGTTTATCCTACTTACATTTCTTGTCATATTACAACGTCATTTACGCACCATACAATCCAATATTTACTTAATCACTTTAATCATCTTCATAAATCATATCGTGGTTACAAGACGTCTCCTTTTATTGCGAGGCTGTCATCTTTTCACGAGATGAAAGCAGTTTAATGGCTACATTATTGTTGGGCATGTTCAGGAAAAGCTAAAAAGGGTTTAATGGATCATAAAACTTAGCCCAGGAGTGGAGTACCCTGGTGGAGTATCTTTGAATAACATCTCGTGTAGATAAAAGTTAATGCATTCGGACGATACGGCAGCCGTACACTCTCGACGTTGTATGGCTATAAACAACTTATCGTGTGCTCTCAATTCGTATAACCTATTGTGCCGACTTTCAATTGCTTCTACAGAGTTGTCCAGGGGCTCTCTACTAATTTACAAACGCTTCAGTGGAGTGTCGATAGCGTGTCGATTGAATGATTATATACATTTGGTAGTCTACTCGTTTTTTTCAGACCAGCGGCTTTCCACTGACCAGCCATTCAACTGCCATAGAACTATATCGTATTCTGTACTTCAGTCGTGTATCAATATAATGTAGCTAAGTAATGGTGTTCTACTCGTTATCTGACGTTTCTAGCAGTCGACACACAACCATTGACACTGAAATGAGACTCCATCGAGACGACATTAAAATTTTAGCAAAATAACCAATTCGTCACACATAATGGAACCTCTATAGTGTGTCGCTGGAATGGCAATTGTATGTCGTTTTATGTAAATTAGCAGAATTGGGCCCCTGATATGCCGCAAAATATTTATTACTTTATTGTGCAATGGAATCATTGTTAATTGTAACTAGTTTCTGCATTTTTATCTGCGCAATCGCTCCGCTACGTAATGTCCAAATTTATAGGATGTTTTAATCTATTTATATTGGCATTACAAGGCACTCTTTCTTCTGAACAATAATAAAACTACTAATATAACTCACCAGCGTAGCTGGAAATATATATTCACACAACTCTACATACACGAATAGCTAACTTACTTATCTACAACCTAGTTTGTCTTCATAGTCCGATCAATGCAAACAAGTAGGACAATCTTTAACTCATGCGTTGAAAATATTACCTTCGTTAAAATTTCATAAAATTATATATACATGTAATTGTTTTAACAATAAGTAATATCTATCAGACGGCTCATTGGCCGATACGCAGCGTTTAAATATAATGATAAAAATACTCATCTACTCTCATACAAAGCCTGAACTTCAATTAAAACAACCATAAAAACCACGTAACGTCTTAGATAATCGCCGTTAAACGTACAACGGCACAAACAAACGCAGTAAAATCGCTAATCAAATTGAAAGTATCTTTAATCTGCGCAAGGTTGCTTTTAGTAAATGAAATTGAGCCATAAAATTGTCTGGGCTGCGCATAGGGTTGCTGCGCATTGCTTAACTATATATTTAAAAAGTAAGTATTTACTAAATAGTATTTACTAAAAATACCTAATCGTCTATGAATAACTAACTACAATATAATTTATAGTTAATAGCTTTAACACATCAGCTCCTACATATCCTATTACATAACTCAATGCAAATATTCCGTTAACTTTAATTGCCTCTGTTAATTATGATAACTATATACGATTTCACATATTATGCATAATGTTGCAAATGTTGTTTAGTTATATAACTAATAAGTTATACACGCACACACTAATGAGTTAAACAACATTTGAGTAAGTGGGTAATTTAAAATTATTTTATAAAACTAGTTTGCCCCACTGACTACGCTCCACGCATAGAATTAAACATAGTGTTATATAAAATGATATAAATGATCGAATTATGAATCAAAATTGATACATATACAATTTGGTGAAAGAATTTGCGAAAGTAATTGTTATACAGCCTGTAGCATTAGGGAATGAGTAAAAAAATAGCTTAATAACTAAACGCTTTGGGAACGTCCACGAAAATACTTAATTTATTAATTGCTTATATTACAAAAAGCGCAAGTTACATAGAACATAAACTACAAGAAAATAAATAAATTCGCAAGGCGTTTAATTATTTTTCGCATTGGGGATATAGAAGAAGCGATTAAATTAAACCAAATAATTTCACAATAACTTATGGTTCTTAAGTTTATTCAAATGTACCTACCGTATCTTCAATGGAACAATACAACGTTTGAAAAACTAAAACAAAACTGTTTAAGACATTATTTACACTGGTGTAACTTAATAAACATACTTACGTACGAAATACTTACATACTCCAAATAAAATATAAGATTTTGTTTATCACGTAATTTTTAAATCTAAATCAAAGTTTGTGTCCTGATCTTTATTTCACTTATAGCCATTAACGAGTCCCGGGCGTAACACTGGAGCTATGCTTTCCACTGAACTTGATTTTTTCAATTCATCATTTATTTTCGACGATTCGCCATTATACTTTACGAAAAACACTTCATGGCTTGACTTGGTTTGTTGCGGCATCTCATCATTCTGTTGGCGATCTGGTTTCTTTACTAAAACGAATACCAATGTCTTCTCCTGCACGCCCGCGTTTTGAATTTGAACTAGTTGGTTCAATCGCGCAGTATTCGACATTTCCTGCGACGGCAACTTTATTAATAGGATTTTGTAGATTTTCTTTTGAGGTTGAAGTAGTGGGGTGACAGCTTGCTCTTCTATGTCCGGCGATGGCACGTGAAAATATACATGTTTTAAAACTGTAGGAGCCGGAGTCCCACTACTTACGGTGTCTTTAGATGTGATAGCACCGGCTGTAGGTAAAAATCTCTGAATAAATTTATTATTTAAGTTGCCAGCACCATTAGTAATAATAGAATTTATGTTTAGATTGTTCGAATTCTGATTTGTAGATTGTGCAAAGTCACCGTTCAAATTGGATTCTAATGGTGGCAATAAGGTCTGCGGTAAGGCGTTATACGCATTTTCACTATATTCAGCCGTTTGAGAGATACCATTATTTAGATTAAAGTTGTTCGTCGTAAATACATGTCCGTCATTATAACTGTTGGTGCCTGATGATGACACAGCATTCACTTCATAACTGTTCACTGCTGATGATGATGAGGTGTATTGATTATTCAAGTTAACTGGAAGTGTTAATCTCCGGGAATAAGGAGTACTTATTGGAACTCCGTCTTCACTTATGGTCTGTGCGTGGCCATGATGAAAATTATCGGTAAATGGTACCGCAACACCAATGTTTACATTGAAATCCGGATTTGATATCGATGTCTGTGAATGTCCATTGTTACAGTCAGCAGAAGTTTGTGCCATTTGAAAGTTCGATGTCTGTTCACTGGGCAAGTGGAACGGTACACTGGGAACGCCGTAATGGTAGCCAGCGTCTGCTAGGGCGCCACTTAGTATCTAGAACAATATAGATAATGCAACATTGTTTTGTTTTATTCAAAAGTTATAACTAAACTTAATTAACTAGTGATAACGTCAAAGATCTGTGTCTAAGCTTCACAGTCATAAAATAACAAAATCACTACCGTCACAGTAAGTTATACCGACACTGAAACCCTGAAATGACACGGAATAGCGTGTATAACGCCGCGTTACACCGCGCAAAGTTAGTTGCATAAATTCTCGTCCCACAATGTATTAGTCCGATTTATTTTGCATTGTAGCGTGGTGCAAGCCGCAAAGGCTGTAGCCAGGAATTCACTTCGGGGCGGGGGGGGGGGGGGGTCGAGCTCTGGACCAGGGACATTAATAATTATCTGCGAGGGTTCGGGTCACCATACCGCCTCCCTACGGGCTTGCACAAAACTGTATAACACTTAACGTAATTTTGATAAACGAAACTAATATTGCACACAGCATTTGATAGAAAATTTACGTAAAAAATTTATAACAGCCCAAAGAAACTGACCAACAGTAGGAACATGATACTCGAGAACGTCGCACTCGTATTGAAGATGAGATACGCTGTGACAATATTTATAAACACTTTCTGTGTGATAAACGCCTGTCCGATGTTTGCTAATTTTGTATAATGATGAGTTTTCTATTCGAACTCGTTTGCGGCGTCGTCGGCGCAGGCCGCGGTTCTTGTGTTGAACTCACCGACAATTTGTGCGCGCGCGTCAAACGGACGGTTTCTTTGGAAATATTTATCTTTTCACTACCTACGGTAAATACGTAAGTTATTTTCAGATGTAAAGTGCGGTTTTGCCTTTCAATTGTTAATGATAAGACGGGATTTTAGTACCAAAAAAAATAACTACTTACACGTCTATTTAATACATAAACGTGATGGGATTGACCTATATTGTCAAACCATTCACAAGAATACCTTATAGCTAATTGAGTGCATAAAAATCGCTGTATCAAAGGCAAAGAATCATAAAATGGTAGGTTCGTGTCTAACACCGACACAACTTAATTATTTAAATTCAATCACCAAAATCGACCGCAATAGAAAGTCGACCATATTGGCTGAATATTTTAGACTGGCTAGGACACACCTCCGTTGGGTAGTTGTGTAATACATTGTTTTACCAGACAGCGTAGGTGGGTGCAGTTGTTTCGAGGTTCAGTTACCTAAAAATTTTCGACAAAACAAAGTTTGTATAGATTAGGAGCCAACTGATCATTAATATCATGTCAAATGATCTCAACTTGAAACTGGCTATGACGATATATCTCGCCAACAAAGTTCTGCCCGTTTAAAGATATCTACACTTAAATCATAAACTTAGTACGAAGTAATACTAACATTTATATGAATTATAGGCCGTGAAATGATGTATTCGCATAATAGGATTTTCTTTCGTCTGCTCGTCTCAAAAATACCAATTTGCTGATATCGTATTTAATGCCCCGCGAAATAACATTTTGCATTATTCTCCGTGTATGAGCTACCACTGAAAGCCTGCGCAGACATAAGAGCGTTCAGTGTTCCACGTTTTGCGATCTGTGTTCTTTGTAATGTAAAGTCAAAGTCAAATCATTTATTTCGTATAGGCCTACGGGGGCACTAACATTAATTCTCATTGTTTTTCTCTTAACTCTACATCGGATCGGAACGCAACTGAGAAGATCCGGCGAGAAACTCAGCGGGCTTGTCTTTTTTTTGTATGTTATTTATAGCTCCCACGTAAACAGAACCTTTAAGGATTTAAAAATCTCATTTTCAGGCAGTAAGTATACCTACTGAAATACCTGAAATATAATTTACTTGAATAATACATACCCACCTATCGTAATAAAAACAACTAGCTTGTTTCCAGAATATGTTGTCGGTACCAAATTACAATTAGAGACAGAAAAACACACTAGCGGGAACTTATGTCGTTAACATGATACATATGACAAGTTTTAGGCTGGGAAGTGATTGCCTGAAAATAAAGGTTAGTTGTACGGCTCCGAACGCTGTATGCTCTCCTGCGTGTTTGATCTGAATCATGGATCAGATTTGCGGTCTAACAATACATAAATGTTTCGAAATCAATCTAAAAAAGAAGCTAACTCCGTACTACACTTTAAGCTAATAAAAGGACGGAGGAGGAGTCTGTTGCAACTTTATCGATTTAAAACTGTTAGACAGATAGAAATAAAACTATTATTCTTTCGGATCATAAAAACATAATATAAACGCGATAAAATCCGAAAAAAAATATAGATTTATTTCAATGTGTTTGTATTCGCGTAAATATAAGAAATCAAGACAGATATAATTAAAATTATGTTTTTATTTGTTGCAGTTACTGAAAAGGAAATACGACTTTGGTAAGTTTGTTATCATTATTCGTTTGGTACATATATCATTATAATAATGTTAAAATTATAGAGCTGAGACTGAACTTGGCTATCACTGCAGTAGTAGCAGTGGTAGCCAAGTTGGTAGAACGCTTGCCTCGGTAACGAGGATCGCTAGTTCAAACCCCGGCTCGCACCTCTGGGATTTATGGATTTCATGAGCGCATCTCATTTTCAACCATGATTTTCACTTGCTAAACGGCGAAGGAAAACATCGCAAGGAAATCTACATGTCTGAGAGAACCCCTCGAAAGACATGTGAAGTCCGCCAACCCGCACTGGCCCAGCGTGGTGGACTATGGCCTAATCCCCCTCGCATTGAGGTGAGGCCCGTGCCCAACAGTGGGACATATATAATAGAGCTGACGTTTTATTTTGTTTTACAGGCACAAAGGATTCCTCAAGGATTGCCCAAACGGTCTCCTTACCGAGCAGGTATTATGTGATGACTTTCATAAACAGTGATAAATTTAATATATACTAATATACAAAAATATAGAGTAGAGTTTGTTAGTTTGGATGTAGGGGATACTGATCCGATTCCGAAAATTCTTTCACTAATAGGAACCTACATTATCCCTAAGTGAAATAAGCCATGTCTCATCGAGGTACCATGGGCAGTGCCACGGTCGAAAGCTAGTATAGGATAAGTATAATGTGAACGGTGCCATTCAGACAAGACGAGAAAGATTGATGATGGACTTTCCATCAATATTCGTCAATACTGATCTACAATCATGCATGACGATAAGCCTTATGTAACATGGAAGCTTGAACGCGTACGCAAATGTGAAATTTTAGGTCTGTTTTTGGTAGTGGGGTGGGGTTGTCATTTTGATTACGCGATTTGATTTGATTACGCGATCATCAAGATGAATCTTAATATAATAGACCACGTTACCGAAACTGCCTGATGCGCCTATCGAAGTCCACTCTTTTGCCGAGCGTTAAAGTTACTTAACATAGCCCTATTTACGTATTATGCCGCAAAAAAAGTTTTTTGCGGCCTAATATTTTTTTTGGAAACCATTTACAAAGGATGCTTAAGAAGGCAATCGCGGTGTACCTAATATTATCTACCTATATCTTATTATATCTAAATGTATTGGAACATTTGACGAATTTGACGGCTTTTATTTAACAAACCTGTTCTCATTCCCAGGGATTTATAAAGATCTACAAACAGTTCTTCCCGCAAGGTGACCCCAGCAAGTTCGCGTCACTAGTGTTTCGGGTATTCGACGAAAACAATGTAAGTGATCAACAACTTTTTATTACAAATCTATAGAATATAAAACAGTTTTGTTTTGCTAATCTAAAAACATTTATGCAACCGAAGATTGCATAACCATGGAATAGAAGAGATTTATGAGTCTACCCGTTAATACCTACTATATACCACCGGTTGCTACGTAAACTAAAGTTTTAACAAGCTCTACACAACAAAAAATCAAAACATTGACTTCTAGTTACACAAATATTGCGACATGTGAACTGTGTGTTACTAGTAACACTCAGTTTTGTAAATTTAATAAAAGTTCACTTTTAACAAAATTTGATATATTTTGGAAGTAACCACACAATTTCGACTAATTAGTTTTTTCAGTGTAACGAGTTTTACGTTAAAAAAATCCGTAATATTATATGCACGATGAGGAGGCACACGTTCGCACCTCGCTCATGAATAAATATTTTCTTGCCTAGTTTCGATATAATTAAGATCTTATTGCTAATCAAACCCTTAATTAATATTAGCCAAAATATTACGTCGCAGTTCTTCAATATTCATGAGATATCCCTGGGCTGTCGCGACAGGGGCTTCGTTATGAGAAAAATCTAAGGATTTATAAAGATCTAGGCTTAGAAGAAGAGACATTTTAGTTTCAATGACATGACATTATATCGTTTCTAGAATATATCTCTGAAAATATGTTAGCGCTGCAAAGATCACTGGATTCTTTTCAGTAAAGCGAGGTAATCAGATTGATGATTCGACGTCGTTCTCTAGAGATTGTACAATCTCGGGCTCATCATTACCCCGCGACGTGTACCTTCATCAGCTGATCCATGACCTAAATCAGTGATAAAGGAATTTACATCAAATGTAGGTAATCGATCGTGAAAGGGTGCTGCTACGCTCATTTAGGCCACTATTACACGTCACTGGAAAGGAAAAGTTGATTTCCTTCGCATGTTTTCGTACGGAGTTCCTTGTTGTTCCTACAAAACGAGTATGAACTAACTGCAGAACAGATTACCCTAATTTGAAAGGATGTCGGAGACAATAATATACCTTCTTATTCTACTTTTAAATGCTACATCACAGTTGATATAAATCCTATTCAAATCGCTTTTTGACAGCAGATACTGCTCTAGAGAAAATTAAACACATACCTTATCTGAATACCTTGGTTTCCAGGACGGGTCCATCGAATTCGAGGAGTTCATTCGAGCATTATCGGTGACGTCACGAGGCAACCTAGATGAAAAACTGCATTGTAAGTAACTTATAATAAAAAAAATATAAACTGTTAGGTAAACACTAACGCTCAAATTTATAGAGAGATACAATGTATTATAACGCACGTTTTCCTCTGAAAATATCGTTATAGTACCATTATAATCCATTATAAATATCTATAAATTTGGGGGTAAAATGTTACAAACTTGCTTTACTTTATCTTGAATGGATGCAGGTTTATTCTTATATATAAATTACAGGGGCTTTCCGTTTGTACGACGTTGACAACGATGGGTACATCACCCGGGACGAAATGTATAACATAGTCGAGGCGATCTACCTGATGGTGGTAAGTGTACCTCTTATGATATCCTCCTGTAGTACTCCCTATAATTTACCACATAAGCTTAATATCCAACTCAAGCTTACAAACCGTTTCTGTAACTGATCAACGCGAACGCTTATACAATTTAAACAGTAGATACCTACTAATAGGTCAAAGAAGTTGGATTTCCCTTATTTCCAAGATGAATCGACTCTGCTTCCGAGTTGGATACTGGTGACTGACTTATTGATGTTTAATAAGATGATCTAATATATCCTTTTATCAATCCCAATCGTTCATATTGTGTTCACCTATATTATGAGATGTGCTTTAAATGTTGTATTTAACCAACTGCAGGGTCAAACGCCACAGCCAGAGGACGACAACACTCCACAGAAGCGCGTCGACAAAATATTCGACCAGATGGACAAGAACCACGACGACAGGCTCACGCTGGAGGAGTTCCGCGAGGGCAGCAAGGCGGACCCGCGCATCGTGCAGGCGCTGTCCCTCGGAGGCGATTAATCCATGGTTATTCTCTCGCCGGATTTCACATTCACCTAGGGAGAAATTACTCGGCCGCCGCTTGTGACATGACCATACTTCAATCATCTTAACCTAATTAAACTGAAATTAATGGTTTTTTTTAATGTAATGTCAAACGAAGTTTTAAAGAAAATCAAGAGATATCACACGGCATGATTTAAAATCTATTTAAAGAATAATATTAAAGCCGAACAGGCGGTAGGAGGGTATGAATATGTTTTCATATAAACAATATTTGCCAATATGAATTCCGGGCAAAGAGCGAGTTTTATTTGCTTTAGATTCCATCTACATTGATAATTTAATTCGGCTTATTAATTTATATGAAATGTGCATTTGTAACTTACATAATAGCTTGGTAATTTACTGATATTAGGACTTATCAGTACGCTAAAACATTATTAGTGTAAGGTACCAGGATAGGAAAATAACAAATGAATGTATTATGAACTATAGTTGGCACATATTGAATGCTGTCTTTGTTGTAATATGCATTTGGCCACGCGTGCGCACCTGCTACGCAGTCTCTTCGCGCATGCGCTAGCCTATTGCAGGGAAACCCGCGTAGAAGGTACCCACGCGGTGCGATGTACGCTGGCGGGATCAACACTATCCCCCAAATTTATAGATGTTTTATAACTTTATCAAACGTCATACACTGCGCAAAGCAAAACTCTTGTGCGCAGTACTATATGACATTTGATAAAGTTATTCAACGTCTATAAATTTGGGGTTATAAGTACATCCGTGGTATATCCCCAAGTACCAACACAGGAAGTTTTGTAACAGCTAAGATAGGGTCTAATCTCAAATACCTATGTTAATTATATTTAGGTAATATGCTGACCTAATTCAGAAACATTCATAAAATTGTTACTGTAAATATTATTTTTAACATTGGAGTAGTTAATTATATTACATTAGTAACATTTGTATTGTACAAATGATGTTGTGTAAGTTATTATCTGTAAAGGTACCTATTTGACAGTTACCTCGCTAGCCACTTCGTGTTGGCAAATTGCATTGCGCTCTGTCTAAAGTAAATGATGAAGACAACCCTTTCTGGAGCTTTTTAAAATGTTCAACAGTCGAGCCAACACTTTGAGTCATTTGGCACAAGTTAAATAATATAGTTATTATTATCACAGACATAACGCTCACATGTCTAGATATATCCGTGCGAGAGAATCATCGATGAGAACTCGCTGCCAGGTTGATTTCAGTCACATGAAATAAACCCACAATTAAACTAATATTCGCTCCCAAATTTATACCACTTTTGAAATACTTACAATAGCGTCACAAAGCATTGCTCCAAATGAAAGTGGTTTGTAATGTTATTGTAAATTGTCTATTTTTACTTATAAATTTGAGGTTTTAATTAACGTATGAAACAAAGGCAAACCGACGCGGCGGGTGCGTGCGGCCAGCCATGATGCAGGCGGTCCTGCCGGCCTATTACACAGCTTGGTACTCTCAGGTAGCCAAGTTTCGTCGAAACTCTTATTCAATTGAATGTTGTTGTTGATAAATTGTTAATATGTTAGGTGTTGCGCCACATTACCGTTAAATTTGCATTTAATGACAATATAAAATTTTTGGCGGCATGCGTTTTGGGTTTTTTTATGCCCCATAGTTAAAAATGTAATGTACAATGCGGCGTGGCCTTCAGATTCAACTGTTTTATAACAAAAATAAAATTATGCACGTCACGCATTTTTTGAAAGTACCAAGTACTACTTTAAAGGCGAAATGTAACATTTGAAACTTATGAAAAAAACTATAAATTAAGCGCGTTGGTTCAATAATTACTGATTAGGTATTTTCATTTAAATATGTACCTAGTAGTTATTGAAAAGCAGTTCGTTAGCATTAAAAAATATGACGTTTTCCATAACGTTAATTACAACAAAAATATAACAAAAGCTCTCGACGAGTTTAATGAAGAGACAAATAAATAACTTGAATTAATTACCAAATCAACTATGCTGCGTACTTCGCTCGTCACGAGTCCATTTGTTAGAGAAGTAGTCCCTAGATTCCGTAGTGTGTGTAACACCTTGTAACTTTCAAGTATAAACATGGAGGATAGGCGAAAGCTCCCTGCGTCCTCTGCGGTACATCAAAGCTGCACTCTCATTGAACTATGTATCTTTAGTATCGTCATGCCAAAATATAGTAGGTATACAAACTATCCACTATGAATTAACGTCTACATCATTCCAACCGTCTCGGCGAATTCTGAAAACATGTATATTTTGGACAACTTTTGGATATTTCCGTTTAGCTGTTTCCAACATAATGTACTAGTCTAGTCGTTAAGTCTAATAAATAACCTTATCGTGTAAGAATCTTACCTACAGCTTTATATATAAACTTGTTATGTTTTGCTTAAAACCTAACTTTCTTATGATACTCTTAATGGATTTGTATACCTAAAGGTATTGATATTCCGCCATTTATATATGAACATTCTAATGTAAATTGCGAAAGCATTGTCCGTTTGGGGTTTGAAAAATTAGGTAAGTTTATATTAGTAGTTTTGAATCGCGTGTCAATTTGTGTCTTTCAACATTGTTTGTACTACGTTAAGGTGCGTTTTTCAAATGAACTAGTCTAGGGAAATTGTCGCGGGCTGTGCATTTCGTATAGATTTAAGTAGCTCGACTAAACTCTCATCTGATAATTGTTCGAAGTTTAAAACGTCGTAAATGATGCTTGCTGTTCTTTATATTATACCTACCTACCTACAGAAATATAAAGATACCATGCAGGTTAATTTCTATATGATGGCATAATATTAGATCTATGAAAAATAATAGATATGTTCATAAAAGCGTTGGAGCAAAGGAGGTAGGTAGGTAGGTAGGCAGAAGCTGACATTAACTGTATTTTTTATGTTACGTTCTACTTTCAAATAACTCTATAAGCTTACTGAAACCCGGTTGAGGTGAACACTAAAACTATCTCTCCCGCTTTCCCTTATTTAGTACTCAGTTTAAAACAGTTACTAACTAGGTATCTAATAAATATTCAATTTGATAAGTCTATAATTGTATAGGTAAGTCCTATCTAAACCTAGTTCATTTTTCAAAAGCAGGGCGCCTTTTACCAATTTCTTGTGCCTGCAAAAGAGAGAAATAATAACTAAAAGTACGTAGGTACATACCTAGGCATTTTATACATAGGATTATAGCATCTGAGCCTTGTACAGCCAAAACAAACACGACTAGAAAAACATAGCGATTGAACGAAGATGAGGCCTTGCCTTCGTTTGTCAGCGGGGAACCATAACTTTAGCCAGGGGTTTTGTAAATACCTATTTACAAGTTTTAATAGCATAGAAAACAACACTCAATAGATATCGATTCTTTCCATAAATTTCGCCAGCAGGGCCCTTATGACGTGTAGATTTACTAACACTATGGAATGATTCGAAATTTGGTTTTCGTAAACTATGTAAACTAGTACTAGCTAGTTCCGCAGCACCCTGGCATTCGTTGAATCTGTACAAGGCATTACGTGATCTGTGTACCTATAGGTTATCCCTTGTATGCCATTTAAAGATGAAACATTTACCTACCATTAAATATATCCTACTCAATATACTATTTACGGGCTATGTAATAGAACTACGATCTTTCTTGTTGGTGTATACTACCTACATCAGAACATAACTACTCTAGGTACCACTCAAGGAACATCAAAAGGTGTCGATATTAAATAATCATATACCTACGACATGGATCTACCATAAATTGATCATATATCAAATTTATCAAACGGTAACTATGATATACTATGACTAATAGATAGAATGATATGTCTAAATTATATTTTCATATAGCTATGATTTTCTAGATCTATGTCATAGGTATATGATAATGTGATAGCCCCAAATTGAAATCCCGTCTAAGAACTGTTACCTACAGATGTCATCAAAGTAACACAACTGTAATAGTCGTACATACCTACTGATTCTCTTTCTATGTAAATAGTAATCTATTATTCGCCTACTTTAATAGATATTACCCACTATTATATTCACTTTTAATAATAATAATAAATGAGGTTGAGATTATAATTGTTTTATTTAATAACTAGCTGTCCCGGCGAACTTCGTACCGCCATAGAATCAAATGTATGTGAAAATGAATTATCTTCTTCTAAACTTTTTTAATTTTTCTAGTTATTTTTCTATTCGGGGTAGAGGCAAATTCAAACAAATCTAAGATTATAAAATACGGCCCACCCGTTCTTGAGTTATTAATGGCGTAACTAACACGACTATGTTTTATATATATATAGATTGTGATTGAATGTCATATTCAGCATGCTGTCTAATAAAAAGAGTAGACTCACACTATGTAGGAGTAATAATAGGTATAGCTATGACAACGGCGGAAAATTTATAATTTCCGTCGTTGTCATAGATATTTAGAAGCTAAGTAATACGCGAAAATCCATCACACAAATATGCACGGACGTTATTTATGTAAAGACAATAATGTCATCTCCATATCATTTCTTTTTATAGTCCTGAAGTTACAAAAAATAACAACCTACATTAATACGTAGTGTTATTACAATTCTACAGTTCAGTTATTTAATGACTTGGCGGCAAATTAATCGGCGCATATAGAGCTTTGACATATGAATCTGTTTTTACATACCTCTAGGTAGAGCACTAAATGCGTATTTATTGAATGCGTTATTGCTATTAATTACTTGACATTGGCAAAATACCCGCTAAGTTGTGGGTGAGGCCATATTCATATCCATTTTATTCCATCGCATTTCATTTAGTAAAGAAAGAAGAAGAACAACAATACTTACAGAATATCAGTAATGCTAATGATCACGCGCTTTGAAAATGTGTGTAATGCAGCGTCAATTTAATATAATTGCAAAGACAACAACAGATATATAACCTCCTCTGTCCTTTTTAATCTGCAAAAAATTGGTCAGAAATGCACCATTAATGACTACTTATAACATAAGTTGTTGCACCACAATCACTTGTTAATATATTCTCAATAAATAGTTTCAAATGAAATCACTAGCAAATTATATAAATAATATGAATTAATAAATCATGATTATACACACAACCATAGTAACACACTTTAAATACTAGATCAATGTAAAAAGGCAAACGCAGTTAAAATTAATTGAAGGCACTGCTCTTCGAAGGTTCAAATTCAGAATTGGTTCAAGCAGGACATTGCCTGATAAATTCCGAATCGAAATAGACTACAGTAACGGTCATATCGTCACGAAACATCCGGCTCACGTCCGAGGACAAGCTGAGCAAGTGCGCCAGCCGCGAGTGGTCCACGCCGTACTCCGTGCCACCTATGGCGTGCCGGATCAAATGAGTCGCGGCATTTCGGTCCTTAGGCTTACTCTTTAAACTTTCTTTTCTGTGTAATAAAAGCTCATTTATATCCCCTAGTTGAATATTTTTTCTCGGTAACTTGAGCGGATTGAAAAAGACTTTTCCCTTCATGTGCTCACCAACTAATTTTACCGCTTGCAGTGGAGTCATCATATCCCAAAGACCATCGGACGCGATTATCAAAAACTTATCTTTCGGTGTCAGTCTGCAGTAGTAAACGTCAGGCTTAGCTGTAAGGTATGGTGGAGTGTGGTAATTGGCGGGTATCGCTTTTGGACCTACTAATGGCACGGCCACATCCTTCAAGGTCTTAGCTGACCATTTATACCTGTAGTCCCCTAAGCTGCGCAATGGAGCTAACTCACCGAGCAACCTGTCTCTTCTTATAACAGTTTTTCTTTCGCTTTCAGGGTGCTCATTCCAAATTCTTTTCAGTTCATCTAAGTTTTCTGCATTATGCTCTTTGGTTATCTTTTTAGCTATCCATTCGTTTTCTTCGGTCATAGTACCTATTACCGCATTACAGTCGCCAACATTAGCTACATATAAATGAGGCCCATCGACATGGCTAACACAAGCCACCGCCCCAGATAATGCTACTGATAATGTTTTAGGATTAACAACACCTGATGATTTATAAGGTTCAATGACTTCTCTCGACAAGTCATCATCTAATGACATAATTCCCTGTTCTAATGATACTCGGACTTCAGTTGTGTCACTGCTACATTTAGCAAGCTGTGCTAAATATTGTTTGAAACTATTTTCATACACTAAATTTAAGTCTTCCACAATTTCAACCTGAAATAAGTAAAGTTTATACATATTGATAATTTTAAATTATTATTTGACATAAAAATATTTGTAAACAAATGAAAGTCATCAGTTGACTTTGTTGTTTAAAAAAATGTATGCAGAGAAATTCGCAGAGCTGGGAATAAATTAGGTACAAATTGGTTACTTACTTTATCATTAAATGTTTCTATTAAAGTTTCTTTTGCGCCATCTTTCATAAATTTGCTAAGGATGCCGACAGGGAGCAGTGTAGCTGCTATATAGTTGAGCAACCGCTTAGACACAACTTGAGCACAAGCAGGGCCGCCATGCCCATCAAATATACCCATGAGGAGACCTGGAATGAGATATATGAGATTCACATAATAAAATAAATGCAACAATTACATATTTGCTGAAAAAAATTATTGTCTGATAGGTCAATAATGGAGGTAGGTTGTGAACATTATAATCAGAACTAAGAAAACCTCCTTATTTTATATTGTTGTACTGATGAGTGCTCTAGCATATCAAAGGTTATTACTATGAAATGAATAATTACATTATTTTCCTAGAGAACAATAGATTTTGACAGGACATTTTCAGATAACAATTGTTACAATAATGTGCTAGGTACCTGAAGTCAGCTTACACCGGGCCTCACTTCTGGTATCTTCAATGGGTTCATTGGAAGCTAATTGATTAGAGTCATATGATTTAACAGACCCTGAGGAAAATTCCTTGTTAAACTCATTCTTCCGTAGAATGAGAGTGACCTAAAATATCAGTAGAAAAATAAATTTCAGAGCCAACCGGTCACATGATTATGTGTATAGTTATAGAAACGAAATATAAAACTCTTGGTAAAACCTATGCACCACACTCTTTATGCACAAGTTTCCTATATTTATGATTAACCTGTGTAATTTTAAAATATGTTCCAAAAGTTATTAAGATATATACCAACTCACATAGTCAAAAATAAACATGGAAGTTAAGCTGAGAATGGAATAAATTAATTATTAGTTATATTTTTACTTTCATTGTATGTATACTTACTTCTTGTGGTGATGGAAGGAGCGAAATACCATCTTTGTGCGTCTGTGCAACTCCTCGTGAGGTATTAAAATAGCGATATGAAGCATGCCAGTAGCCACACTTGCGATATTCATATATCTTGTCTCTATACAAAGTACTGAGTAATCTATGTTTGGAGCTCAGATCTAATTTGAGACATGTATTCAGAATGATATTTATATTTGAACAATTCATATTTACAGGAGCGGCTGACCACAACATCCGAGCATCACAAGCATGTTATGCAAGCGCTACCCTAGCAGTATGTTACAAGATGTTTTTTTAACATTGCAGAGATATACTTTAGATCAGTATTATTACTACACCATATCCACAGCGATAAGTTCGCTTATCGGGTTGTATGTATGTACCACAATAGCATCAATAAAAGGGATTTAATTACTTAATAACATTAGGTAATAAAAACATAATAAATAGAGGTTCGAATTTGATAGATTTTGGTTAGAAAACCGTCAGATAGTCATGTTTGACATTTCAATCACAGACCAATAAGAGAAGATAATTTCAATGCATGCCCTTTGCTTTTGATCATTCTCAATTTTTGTCTCTATGGTTTTAATATTCCATTCGTTCGTGCTATTGCCGCACTAAAGCCGCGCGGCATGATACTGAATTATTTCTTATTAGTCCTAGTAGATAAGTTACTCTGTGGGTAGTCCCAAACGACAGTACGTAAGATTTCTGTCAGGCAAGATGGACGAAAGCATTAATGGATTCCGCATAATGGACTATTGGCGATCCCGTTACAAGTAATTAGCCTTTGTCTGGACTAAGGCTAATAACGAGCGGCCTACGCTCAATCTATTAGATGAAGCTGTCTAAGTAATAATAACATGCATTATTAAAATGATTTATATAATTAATTGTTTTTTATAAGTTCTTGATTATACCATAAAAATAACTGCAGTACATACATTGATAGTTACAGAAAGCATTTTTTTACTATTACAGGCTAGAAGCGCCTTTATATGTTTTTAATTTCTATGTATTCAAACAAATCTGCAACTAAACTATATAACATAATTTATAAAATGTCATTTTTATAACAAATTAATTAACTACTTATGTGAACTTAAGTCAAATAAAGTCAAATCACATCCAACCATTTGCTATTACTTTCCTAAACCTCTATAAAAACACAAAACAATAGCAACACGAATGGGGTGAAACTGTATAATAAAAACTGTATGCCGCTGCTTCAATATCGCAGTGGAATGTAGCATCGGAAGTAAGGCGGTGTCACGTAGCCTGGGGCAGCTGAGCGGCAACGTATCCTCCCGGAGCTCAATGCATCGTTAATCAATTGCAGTGTTCCGCCGTACCTCCATAGTGTGCTTAGGAACAAATAATTATTTTGTTTGTGCCATTCGACTGCAGCAATGCCGCTCCACTCAGTTACAGTGCAGTTATTTTAAATTATTTTGGTTGACCCCATGTTCTTCTTCTTTCAGTCTGTGTCAACCCACTGCTGGGTATAGGCTTCTCCTCTTTCACGCCATTCGTTCCCGTCCTGTGCCACTTGTCCAAGATGTTCCAGCTAACTTTCTGATGACATCAGACCACGTGGCTGGTATTTTGCCTGACTCTTTACGTCGATCTCTATCGAAGACACTACCTAACAATTTCTGTCTAGACCTTAAGTTGGGCACAAATAAATCATCATGTTTTTAATTCTGAAATTGTCTAAAAACCATTGAGCTATTCAAAAAGGAACTTTAATTATTAATTGCATAGGCAACATACTCGCCTTGGGAGTATTAAATTATTTTATTGTAAGTACATTTTCATCTACTGACTGGGACAAGCGTGCGGATATGTATCACTGTTTTATCCGTGAAATATCATGATTGATAGTCCCAGTAGTTATAAAAACCAGGAATTTGTTATTTTAGTTTATCAACATATTACTTATACATACCTAATTAGGCTAGGATAATTACTCGTGAAAGAAAAAAATGATTTATACTTGTTACAAATAATATAGGTATAGTTCTACAATGCTACATGCCCACATACATGATTACATACCAACATCTCAAGAGAAAAATAGTGGGTATTATAGCACATGCGCAATAGGCATGACCAACGAAAGTATTCGTCATTTTGTCCTTAGGGTTGTAGCAAAGTAACTGTAACGAAAGGACTAGTAATATTCGTATATATGTATTCGGTACCAAACTTATTAGTATTTGATTGCGTAACGTAAGTTAAAATAAACTCCCTTTACACACGGCCTGTATCCCTAGCAGTGGCTCAAGCATAATATTTTTACATAGCGTAACTATAACCTAAGCGTCTTCCATCTTGCATTTACTACAGATTGGATAAGCATGTATTACTGAATTTATTGTATGCTTTCTGGATGACGTTACGATTACATTAGGAGTACTGCTTACTCTACAGACAGCATTAAAGGGATATAAAAAAAATGAAACGGAATTCTCTCTGCTGTACTTATTTTTAGTGGAGCTATACAATTTCTACCGCGTGATCGGTTGATCACTGCCCCACGTGCGCCTAATTGCTCATATTTCCGGCAACTATACTTAATACTCCTCACACCAATCACGGAGACCTATCAATCGATGGTCCGTTGACGAGACAATTTTTGTTATGACTTGCGTTGTTCTGCTATATTGACTTCAAAACTATCAGTTTACTCGATAATCGGTAACAAAACTGGTAAATGCTATAGTGATATAGTATCAGTAAACGATTCCGCATGCTGCAATACAGCACTATTTATTCATTCATCGTTCGTTTCGTTCTTTTGCATCGTTCGTTCGCTTTTGGTCGACATCTCTGAGCGGTCATTTTTCACTCGTAATTTTTGCCAACGAGCTAATACGTTAAATTTGTAATAAAACAAAATGCCCAACCAAGTGTTAACTATAGAGCCACAAAATGAGCTCAAATTTAAGGGTAAGTATCGAACTATGTTACTTTGCGCGAGCTACATACTGCAGCATTGAAACTTAGGTAGCATACATGGTCGCGAGCTAGCTGCTGACAAATGGAGTTTCTATTTCCAGATATCGGCGTTTTGTCAGGGTGCGGTTTTTTTATATTTTCCTTATAACATGTCAAACGATCTTCCCAAATATGTATTTTAATCGTTGTAAAGTATACAATGCTCATCTGCGGTATATTATCCTTGGATTCCTTACAATCGTAAAGAAACGTAGTCATTCGGCAGCGCTATCTTTCACGTTAACGAGTGCTTAAATTAATCAGTGTCTGAATTTAATGAAGTTGTTGCTTACTTTGTATGATTGCAATTGTAATTTAATGTGGTAGGTACAAAGGTATAGCTTGCAGAATGCTGAAAAATAATTTGAAATTATGTGGCCTACCAAGAGTACCAACTCTTTTTGACATGGATGCCAATGTATACATTTGCTAACCCAGGCGAATGTATACATTGACATCCATATCTAGAAATTCATTATTTAATATTTTTCTGCATCTATATATTTGTTATATATTAGATGCAAATCATAAATATGTCCGTATGTCCTAAATGTACTTATTTTGTATTGTAGAGTTCCTACTAGATACCATATATTATGTCTTGGATGTATTATTAAAAGCTTATGGAATAATATCTAGTCAAAGAAATCCCATATACGGTTTCATGTTAGTCTGATGAAGTCTCACATTTGGTGACTCATCATTATTTGGGACAATATCTAATGCCTTTATTGCTGATAATAGTGTTTTGGGATATCTAGGTAACATGATCACAAGAGATGGAAAGTGACTGCTGGTAATAGAGTGAATGTTGTGTTACATGCTATGATGTCTGTCTCAAAAATGGCATGTCTGGCAATTCACAATTCACAGTTCCTACTTTTATGTACGGTAGTGAATGTTGGGTATGGTAAAAGATGCATGAAAGTTAAATTAATACGGTCAAAATGTGCTCTTTACAAGGTATGTGTGGTATCACTCTTACTGACCGGTTGAAGAATAGTGTCATAAAAGATATTTACGCTGAAGGATAATGTGGAGACTAAAATTGATAAAAAGATGCTGAGATGGTTTGGTCATGTGGAGAGGATGGATGAAAGAAATATACCAAGCAAATGTGAGTAGTACTGTCAGAAGGTAGCTTCCAAGGAGAACCTTCCATGATGAAATAAATGGTATATTCCACAAAGTGCAAATCCATACCACCCTTAAAAATAATAATTGACGTAATTGTATGAGATGTATAAATGTGTATAAAGCTAAAATGGTATGACAGGATTGTAGCATATGTCAGTCAGTGGTGTCTGCATACCCCATAGAATACAGGCGAGAGTATTTGTATGTTTGTATTTAATAGTATTTTGGTTGCTCAGTGTGCACCTTGCCACAGGGTCTCTTCTAGCTGGTTAACTCCATGGTCTTTATTCATTTTCAGTAATTATTTTTAAAATCTTCAGTTTTTTTTGCTCCTAACGACAGTCAAGAATTTGTTTTGTTAATACTTATGTATGAATATCTCAATATGCTCTTATTATGTTTATTAGTTTGTTGTTCTGAACAGAAAGGTAGTGATCAGTAACACAGTGTCCAACTCGTATATATTGAATCTGTTATTATTTGTTTTTCTATTCTTCTATCAGATTTTGGTTTTGTTTAGTTTCAATTTTTTTTTCTCTCCTGTCCCCTTAACTGCAATTTGCCTAGATTGTGTAAAGAGTCTGTTCTTTCTTCTGTTTTATCTGGTTGGGACTTGTAAGCCAACAATGGCACTAGAATTGAAGTAGTTTGTGCTAGTGGGTGAAGGGTTCACACACCAACTTTTCTGTCTGTATGTCCTTTACTACAAGTATTTCCTCTGCTCTTTTGGTTCCTAGCTTCTAAATGCTCAAAACTTTATTTGGGTAGTCATCAGTAGAGTTAGTACCATAGGTATGATTTGGAATAATTTTGTTGCTTATCAGCATTTTAAATATGCTAAGGAAGGTCAGTGTTACCAATATTGATCTATTTTATTGTCCTTTTCTGCCTAGTCTCTGAAGTCTGAACCTTGCTGACCTCCCATTTGTCCTATTTGCCTATGTCTCCCTTTTTTCTGATGAATTTCTTTCTGGAACTATTTTCATCAGCTTGCTATTGGTTTCCTCACTTTCGGTTATTCTATGAATGCCACTGATCGAATGTGTGTGGAAGTGCCCAAGGAGAACCTTCCACAACCAGAATAATGGTCTTTTCCTAAAAGGGGAAATCTGTATCGCCCTCAACTGACATATATTAATATGGTATAATAGAAAGTGGTATGTAAGGATTACTTTCCTGACATACAAATGCCACAACCTAACACCAAAAGTAAGAATATATTGTAGAAAAGATAAGCCTACTGAGTGTCTTATCAGATCTTCTCAGTTGAGGTAGCATTCTGATAATTTTGACAGAGACAATAAAAAAAAATGTCGATTTTAAATGCCTTGTAGGCCTACCTACTCAGTAACTTTGTACACATGTTTATTACACACAAACAAAATAACATAATGTAAAAGATTTTATTTTATTTTGTTAGGTTATTTTGTCCTGTATATGTGCTTACATACTTTATGTGAAGAGGGAGTATAAAACGTTATATTCAGAAATTACTAGAAAAATCATGGTTGATTGTACAACATTCGCTTTTGGGTTTTGCATTTTATACCAATGTCAGTCTGGAAAGTACTATAAGGCAAAACACTTGCTTACACCTCAGTGTGGGTTCTTTATACATATTTTAATGTATTACAATTAGATGATGTTGGTATTCAAATCATCCAATATTGTATAATTCACACATATGCTTTGTGGTATGGTCATTATTATTGATTATTTTAGTTGATTATTCAGGACTGTTCGAGCAGGGGTGCACTACCTACATGCGACTCATCAATCCCTCAAATGATACAGTACTTTTCAAGATAAAAACCACTGCACCAAAGAAGTATTGTGTACGTCCCAATTCTGGAGTACTGGAACCTAACTCTAAAGTGGAAATAGCAAGTAAGTCAATAATAGTAATAATAAAAAACCATGCTCCTTCATTATTTTTAAAATTGCAATAAACACTCTTAGTGCTGTACTGTACGAGTACAATTAAAAGGAAAAAAATACACCTACTTATTGTACTAAAATGTCTCTGATAAGTACTTTTTAAGAATATTAACCAGTATAATTGAAACAAAAGGTCGACAAATTACAGCAATTTATGCCAGTTTTAAATATTGATTTTATTGGTAATTTTACAACAACCTATATTTACCTAAAAAATTAATAATTACATACTGAATATATTTGTAATTTGTTTCTTTTTTTTCAGTTACTCCGCAGCCTGTTTATGTTGATTCCAATGAGAAACATAAACATAAGTTCATGGTGCAAAGCGTCGTTGCACCGGAAGGAAAGACTAACATAGATCAAGTGGTAAGTATGACTAATGAAACTTAGCACATTGTACATTAAAACATTTTTTTATTACAGAAAATGGCCTCACCCACCTTTGGGTAGGTATTTTGCCACTACAAACATAGAGATTCTAGGTAGTCCTAATCCTAGGGCTGATAACATTTTTTTTTTCCTTAGGCATTTGTATGCAATGGATAATATTATTAAATTATGATGTACATACATAGACATGATAATATTTTTGGTTTCAGTGGAAGGAGATCAGTCCAGATCAGCTGATGGACTACAAATTGAAGTGTGTATTTGAATCTCCACGTGGCACTAATCTTAATGTGAGTAGAACTTTTTAAGGCATTCTTATTCTCGTCTTGAGATAAAAGAATGGGAACTTTGAATATATTTTATTATTCAAGTACGAGGATTACTGACAGTGAATGAATTTTCACAAAAACCGCAAAAAGTTACACAAACACCTAATTTTAATAACGAAAGTTTTTGAAATTATCTTATATAGTATCGAAAGTTATTTGAAATATATAACGAGTATTTGCAATTTAATGTAACAAATTTATTTAATTCAATAATAAATCAAACATATTATTATGTGATTATAGGATGCTGGAGACAACGCCGCCCAGATCGACGGAACAAAGAAACGCGTGGCTGTCGCAGATGAAGCTAAACCTTCAACCAAGGTAAACATGATGCTTTAACCATTATCACTAGTTTTGAAACCCAGTATGATATAGGACAGTTTTGTTGATTACAAGCTTTTTAATTTTTTTTTACACCAATCAACCGAGTAGCTCCGCGATTTTCAACCGTCACGGAGGGTGTGCGCCGTGAATCCTGATCTATTTCACCTGCATTAACTACATTCATATCAATGAAGCTTCATACTGATAACACCCGTCCCTGTGAATATATATGGGATATATTGCAGTGTTCCCAAGCTTGGCATGTTATTTGAATTGTCTTGCAGGATGCGGTAGAGGGTCTCCTGCAGAGTGAAGCAAAGCGGAGGGATGATGATCACACCTCAGGCGCGAAAACGGTACCTGATCAATGTTATTTCTGCATTTTAAATACGCACCAGTAAACACATCAATTGAATTAAATGACTATTTGGACTAGATAGTACATATTCGTGGTACTGATAATTAATATATGTAATTCGTTTTACCATTACATGACCTTAAACCGCATGTTTATTATTTATTTGCAACTGTATTTACGTTTTGTAATTTAACGTCTGCATGTGGAACTTGTATTTTTTTTATTTTTATTATTATTTTCAGACCTTGACTTACCCTAAGTCTGAAAACGCCGAAATCGATTTACAAAAAGCTTCTTTAGAAGTTACCCATTTGAGGGAGGAGGAGAGCAAATTAAGACATGAAAATCTTCAGTTAAAAGTGAGTTTTTTTTTCTTTTTTTTTCCAATTTTTAACCGACTTCGTAAAAGGAGGCGGTTGTCATGGGTAACTGAATATGTGGTTCTGTACTGAATTGCACTGGTTTTGGTGTATATCTTGCAACATATATTTATCTAGAGTAAAATTATAAGTACCTATCTACTAAAAATATATTATTATTAAGAAATTGATTATAAATTTATGAATGTGTTATATAAATTTACTTAACAAAGACGAGCTATGCGAGTTCTAACAGCTATGTGTCGAAAATGATACCCATACATATCATTTGTATTAAAACGTCTTATTTGTGACAGGTTTAATATTTATTAATTTCATGAATGAACTCATTATTGAACCCTGTTTAATAAATTATCTCTTATCTATTGTAATAATGTGATCTATGACCATAGTTTGATACATTTCTTCCATGATCGTAGGTAGGATCCTATAAAAGGTTTTAAATAATTGATAATATAATATTATCCCCTAATCAAATGGCTATCCTCATAATATATACTTATACCACGATATAAATGTAAAAGTGTGTTTGTTTGTAAGTTTGCCGAGCTTCACGTAAAAACGGCTGAACGGATTTAAATGTAATTTGGTATAGACGCAGGTTATGGTCTAGGATATCACGTAGGCAACCTTTTCGAATTTTTTTTGGTAGCGTAACATAGTTCGGAGTATTTTAGTATATTTTTGTTGTTTCGGATAAAGATTCCAATATTTTCGGTTGGTTTCGGATAATTTCAAGTATTTCGCGTACACACGGGTATTTTCGGTTAGTGTCGTATTCCATTTTCGGGTATATTGAGATATTTTCGGTATATTCATGTATTTTATGTTTTTTTGGCGTATTTAGGGTGTTACGGCTATTTTAGACAGTTTCAGATATTTCGTTTAGCTTCAGGTACATTTGGATAATTTCGGATAGTTTAGAGGGTTAAAAATAGGTTTGTTGGTTATAAACAAAATGTTTGACTAAAATCTTGCAAACATTTCTAAATCAATGTGGGCAGCATTTTTTACTTAATTGATATTAGAATTCTGTAATTACACAAAGGTTGCCTTAAGTCTACAAAGCTAATGCAAGCGGAACCGCGGGTAAAGCATGTCATCATATACTCGTATCCGTATATCACCAAGGACACGGGAGTTTTTTTGTACTGTTTGAAAGTTACTTCACAAACCGACCGAATTTAGTTGATAATTAGGTTGAATTTTGTTGACCCTGACAACTGGCGTCGTACATAGCTTCAAGCATTTAAAGTAATTCGCGATATAACACTAACATCTAAATGCGTTTTAAGGTTAACACTGACAGGAAATTTGCATACTCATCGTATCGTATTGCATAGTAGAGTACTATTTCAACACTGGTATTGTTCGGCTGCGCATTCCCTACGAAGCTGAATTACGCATTTCATATCACATTTATGTATAAAATATAAATTGGCATTACAAATCGTTGTAGATTTCATAAATTTTTGGGTAAATGTGTGAAAGATTATTTAACCCTTAGTAGCCTGATTTACGAAAGTGATTTATTTTTAATATTACTGTGTTTAATGTTACTGTGTTTAATAATAATGACAATAGATTTTTTTTTAATTTCGTTGGAAAGAATATTATACAACAGTAAAATACGTACAGCCAACCTATAAAAAAAAACTAATAGTAATGTGAACATTCGGTTTAAAAGATTGGTATCAAAATTGAAACTCTAGGCTATTAAGGGTTAAGTTGATGCTATTCAGTAACATGTCTATCGTAATATTTTCGAAGAAATAACGTCGATATCCCATGAGTATTAAGTTTGATAGTATGTTGCTCCACGACTCGCATGTTATTAATAATTCATATTATTTAACCTATAATATATTATTGAAAATATAATATGTATCTTTAGAGGTGTTAGTACTATAAATTTATACATTTGTAAAAGTAAATTTCTGACATACAGAATATTCAAGTATCATTTTTGAATGTAAAAGTCGGTACCTGGTAATTTGTAAACTGTAAGTCTGCGCTAGTCACTTGAAAACGCATCAGAGCGAAAGACGCCAAGTACCTCGGGAATGGCATTCGCGTGGCGTGAACAGAGGGTTCGCGTCTCTTATCAGCGCCAATGCCACTCGGATAGGGTAACATATGCGTAGATGCGCAATAGATATACAATCACGATTACGACCTTCAATTTCCTTTGTGTCGCGTGCCTGTAGCCGGCTTTATAGCTACTCAAATTCAGGGGGTGATTAATTTTAACACCTACGATTATAAGTTTAAAATTAAAAGTTGAACATTGAAGATATTCGGCACCTTATGTACCGCTGCTACGCTGCGTAGATCATTTTGCTGATGTTGCGATATTTTGCTTTCTGTTTTATCCTTTCCACGGATTAAAACAAAAAAAAAACAATAATATCTGTCAATCTATCGTATGTGTGTTTGTTACCAATGTCAGGCCAGACGGATTCAAATGAAACTTGGTATGGAGGTGGGTTAACTCTGAAATATATAAGCTTTATTTGATATAGACTGAAAAATTATCAGCCCGTAATGGCCGTGGAAAAAACTAGAATATATTTAAGATAATATACGAATTTTGCTTGGCGGATTTCCTCAGCGATAGTATACCATTTGTACTGTTCTTAGTTTAATGATATGAAGTATTTTGTTTTGGCACACATGACTCATTTCATTTTCCAAATTATCGATCTGCACTGCGATTTGAGGACCGATTCCAAAATTGAATCAAAATTATTATTGTGCTATCTTTGTGCTCGTTGTCCATGAATTTAACTAACCTTTGGATTGACCTTAGCTTATAGGAAGCGCTCGGAAGACTCATTTTTGTTAGTATCACAAATGTTGTCACCGACGGTCCCGTGAACGTGGTCACTGGTTCATACTAATCTGTCGCGAATTGCCGACACAATTACTATCCTGTCGAATCAGCACGAGTCTGCCAAACCCTCGACAGTTGTTTTTCACCAAATTATAATCGGTCATCTGTGCGCAACCTTAATTCTATGTGCTGGGCGCTGCTATGTTTATCTTCTAAAAGTTACTCTTGCGTATCTTTTTCATGACCATGCGTTTTTTTTATTTACATAAGTGAGACTGCAATGAAACGTTGAATATTACAGGAAGAGCTTCTGCGCCTGCGCCAAGCGGCGGGCGGGGACGGTCGCGTGGCGCGTCCGCACTCGTACGGCCCCGAGAAGAACGCGCAGATCGCGCTGTTGCCCTGGGTGGCCACTGCAATAGGCATGGCGATCCTCGGCATCATCATCGGCAAGTTCATAATGTGAATGGTCTCTCAGTCCCCGCGGTGACCTGACATCGCCTCACAGATACCACCGCTGCTACAACGCTCCCGACGGATACCTGTCGCACAAGGCAGCTTCATTTTTTTTTAATAGCGACCTCCTTGCTTCCGCCGCGCCGCACTTGTGTTGCCTCGGATTTTGCGACTCTACTCTAAATTACTTACTCCCTAAATTCATAAAAGTTAAACTTAAAACATAGTTAATTTCTATGATATCAAATGGTACTCGAGCATACTTCGATTGCCAATTATTGTTCCAGTTGTTAAATGCCCCAGAGGTCTATAATAAATACAAATAAGAAACATATTCCCTGTTTACATCTGTTTAATATTTATTGTATTATCGTCAGTCATTCATCAGTATTTATTGTCATACTATTCCACTGAACCTTGAACTCGTTATCCCAATCGACCATTGTCCTGTCATTTCCTACTTCAGAAAAAAATCTGAGCTCTCATTTGAGGTATTGATTGAAATATGTACATTATAAACATGCTGTATATGAGGCCTTAAATGCTGACATACTTTACAAAAAACCACTAAGCTTACAAAATCTTAAAAAGGTAATCATGATAAAACAACTGCATTTTATGTAAATTATGATTTATTTATAGTAATACTCTCGCCATTCTCATGTCCGCCATTTTGTGTTATCAACTGTCAGCTAGTCAGGTTGCCGAGTCGCGGGGCTTCTAAATTAAATACTGTTTATTGTAGGTACTTTGTATTATGTCGTTTGTGTTTAATCTAGGTATTCTTTGGCAGTACTATCTAATTAATATCATTATTTCATTAAAAATACGTGTAAGAGGTCAGATTAAGTACTGTCTTGCCATTCAAACCAAATGGCAGTTAACTCTGGGGAGTATCAGATTGTAAGTGCAAATCTAGTTCACTGAGATTTGGAGAGTCAAGGACAATATGCAGAGAGCAAGCGATAAACATTTTGTTAGAGCCCATATAAAGATGGCCCGCAAGTTTGCACGTTGCATGCATTATATATAAGTAATGCTCTACGTTCTTTGTAGGTATACGTTCAGCTTACAGGTACGAAGGGCTTCCAGGGGTGTGCGCGTCTAGATATCCGCGAGGGTGTCGTTGGGGCGGGCTCGTTGCTTGCACATCTATTCACCCGCACTCCGATGCACTACAGCAACGCTGTGGCGGAGTGCAGATGCTTAGTAGATGGATGTGCCGCCGCGACCGTAGATCTGATTCCCGGTAGAGTGGGCACGTGTCCATGGATATTCCCATTCCTCTCCACTTTTCTAGTCCATCTCCATTTCATCAGTATGATTTTCCTGCGTCTCCCCATAAACCCCAGTATGTATATTATTAGAGTGTTCGTTATTTTATTATTTTGTATTGTTATGTTATTATTTTACAATAATTACTTTAAATTAATCCAAAATGTTGACTGTAATTTATCAACGTGGTGTGAAATAAATATAATTGATTTTAATTATTTTGGTTTGGACTATTTGTAGGTATAAACAGTGCTTACTTATTAGTTATTGTAATTATTGAACGGGCAACCAAAAGGTAACATTCTCGTACCGTGGTGGATGTCAGGGCAGTGGGTTGGTAATTAAGATTATTTAGATGTTTCTTTTGTTTAAATGCATATATGTTTAGGTAATGGTATTTCTAGAAGCCATGTTCCTTGAGAATGCTTTCAGACGCGTTAATAACTTGAAACTTAGGTGAAACTTCAATTTACTTTAAGACAATTGCGATGGCGCTACACTTTGCGAATTATGTGCATGTGTCGATATTTAATGACATCATAAAATTAGATTAACATTGTACACAATGTGATACTGATTAAGCGTGCATTTTGTGGTTTTGGTGTGTATCAAAATAAGACGAATATGTATGTAGTTTTATAAAATATTTCTATGCTCTAATTTAATCACGTACAATGTTACAGGTAGTTAAAATAGTCGCATATGGTGTATGCCACTTACGCCCTGGAGTTGAAGTTCACTCGACGTTATCCATGTCCATTTTATTATGTCAAATTTATCATATCTTCCTTAGAAAAGTGTAAATGGCGTAGAAGTGATGAATTTCAACTTGCTGCAGCTCGGTTTCCGAAGTAAAATATTGCTGGAGGACTACTTTTTTCAATCTGTATCGTTGGTATCATCACCTATCAAAGACGTGACAATCAATTATGAAACGTTAATATACCATGCCATAAGGACTAAAGTGGCTGTGTAAAATTACATGTTAACCTAAATATAATGGAAAGAAAAACTGTTTTTTTTAAAAGGAGACGTCTATATTTTAAATTAACATCATCTTAATCACTTGTTATTAATATAACATATTTTTCAGGTAACTGACATATAAATGTACTTATAAATAATTTAATGATTATGTTAAAAAATAAATCAATGACATGGTCAAATTAACAAACTTGGCGATATTTAAAAATATTATTATTAATTAGAAAAAAAATATTTTCCAAAAATTGCTTAGTTACATAAATAATATTTCATGCACACTAACATAAATATTTTCTTTTATTATTGAAAAGCATTTACGTAGCAAAAACATTTTTCTATTACTTACAACGAATGTTTAATTAATTAATAATAATTAATATCTAAGTGCACCGCGGTGAGGAATATATTTTGCTTTTCGAAATAGGCGCTATACTAGAGGTTTTGAGTGCGATCAGGTCTGCCTTTAGCTGAGTTATGTTTGGTTACAGCTCCGGCTATATCTACTGTACGCGACACGTGATCCGAGCGGGCCCGACAACCACCACTTTCACACTGGTGCATTGTTTCAATATAAATGGATGCAAACGCAAATTAACAAATTATTGTGTTCCTTTTTTAACAGAAACTTTACTTTTTTATAACCTTGCTATAAAGGAACCGGCCGGAGCTTTATTCGAAATTCCTGTTATAAGAGTCATTCATTTTATTATTAACCCGAATGGACGGTACTTAATGAAAATCCATTTATTTTGTTTATATATTGACAAACAAATGAATGGCGCTCAGTTGGTGTCGAGGTGTAAGATACAAGGCGCAAAGTGAGGAATGTCACTGTAATACCTGCAACCGTGGATCTTTTTAAATTAAACTCCGCGGCTACTATCCACTATTACTAGTCGTGAACGCGTCATGTCTCATGGCAAATGCAATCGTAGTTTTGTGTCAATATATTTAGAAGAATTACTTGTTTAATACATTTTTAATTTTCCTCATATATAATGACTAGTGCCACTGTAAGTGTTTATACATCTCTATTCTATCTCTCTTAAAATCAAACAACATATTGATAAACAAAGGTAATAAAAATCGCCCTATGATATCGATAAATAATAATATTGATGAATAAAGATATAAAATATTTTTTATTTGAAATTAGTACTCATTACATTTGAGTTCTTCAAAAACCATATTCGATAGATCGTCATACCTATCTACTGGTCGGGGAACACTTGATATATATATATATATATATATATAAAACTATCTGCTCATTTAAACTCAGATCTTCACTAAATTGTACCATTATCGTTGCATAACGTCAGACTCACTGCTAACATAAGAAATCGTGAGCTGACCTTCTATATGTTTAAAATAAAGAGAACCATGAACTTATAAGTGCAACTAATGAATTGTCTAAGAGAGTAAGCATTTTATTGTATAATTACATAGATGGATGGTAGTCACAAGAAATAGTGTTCTTTCTAATACCTTTCCCCGGGCCTGACACGTTGGTGTGCTTGCAGACTCCCAGAATTCAATAAACACTAATACTTAGCTGCGCTCCAAGTCTGCTCAAATAATAGGATTATAATCGAATGGCGATAGTATATTCCTTGAAGTTACTTTTCTATTGGCTAAGTGTCATTCCAAACACGTCAGAATCGTACACTATTTTTTTTTATGTAGGAAATAAGAAGTGATAAAGCAAGTCGATTTTTTTAGCAGACATGGTGCGCAGTTATTAAATTCAGCTTTATGGCTTGCAAGTCACCGATGTTTTAGTCGGTCTAATGTAATAGCCAGCCATCTATACATATAAATAAAATTGGAGTGTCTGTTTGTAATATTAAAATAACCGCTTTTTACTAAGTGCATTTGGATGTATACACGTTACCTATACCGAAACCACATTTTTTACAATTTTTGTCTGTCTGTCTGTCTGTCTGTTTGTTCCGGCTAATCTCTGAAATGGCTAGACCGATTTTGACGGGACTTTCACTGGCAGATAGCTGATGTAACAAGGAGTAACTTAGGCTACTTTTATTAAAAAAAAATAGGATCTCATGAAAAAAAATTAAAACCAATGTTGCAGCGCAGCGCCTGATTAAGTTTGATAGCAACAACCTGCAATGCGTCCCGCGGGCTCAGAACGCGCGAGCCTGCTGTTGTCAAAGGTTGTCTTTGTTAAATACCACGCGGACGAAGTCGCGGGCAACAGCTAGTTTGTTTATAAAAATCTAATTTCTTTATTACACTTTTTTGTGACTAAACAAAGGTGGGCAGAAAGACGTTACTCACTTTTATGCACGGTTAACATTTATATCGATTTCACTTATTTTAATTTGCCCAGTTTCTCGTGACTTGTGCTCAGGCCCTATTCCCAATAAAAATGCGCTCGCGAGCTTTTAGAATACATGCAAAATAATTAGGGGAACAACCATTAAAGAAGTTAAATTTGAGATTGACATTGCCCTACCCTGCTTAATGTTTTGGAAAATGTGAGGTGTAAGTCCATTCACAAAAATCAGCGCATACGTAGGGTTATTTTAAAATCAACAATAGATAACATTTCAATTAAATTTCCGTATGGTATTGTTGTTATATTGTACTATTATGCTATATTGTATCGTTTTCTGAAATAAAAAGACTTAATTTATGATGTATGTGTATTTTTTTAAATAAATATCTTTTGCACGCACACGCAAATGAGTTCAAGCGCCACGTACCTATTCAATGTTGTAAATATCTTTCTTGTCCTCGTCAGTAAAGCGAATACCTAATGAAGTGCAGGGTTCGCGAATGTCCTCTATTTAGGGACGAGGGGTATAACTTGGTTCAGAACTGCAATATGTTTATCTATCATCGTCGTGAAGTTCAGGGCTCTGGAATAATATATATTTTTCAGGGATGCTGCTCCCATGGGCCTTTACACGACTTATCTTCGTAATACTTGGATATTAAGAGTACTCTATTCCCATTCAGGTGTAAAACATGTGTTGCGTCTAGATTATTTTAATAAAATAGTAGGTAGTGTTCTTACCATTTTTTTAAATGATCTAGAGGTGTAATCTATTTTTTATAATGCAAGTGCTAAGTACCCTTAAACTGAAACAAATATAAATAAAGTATAAACCAAAATACAGGAGTGAAAAAATAAAACAAAGTATCGTGTATACATACGTTTATTTTTTTATGAATTCTGATTAAAATAACGCTTACTTTAAAATAAACAAATACAATATATAATTTGCAGAATAGATATGTTATGTATTTATACATAACATATCTATTCTGCAAATTATATCTACCATACGATGCATTACACCAATGCCTCAAAATATATTTTAAAATGTAACAAAATATCGCTAACAACAATAATAATACAAAAAAATAGTGTACCAATTGGACGATAATAATTTGATTCCCTTTTATAATTTTCAATTAGCACATAAAGTCAATAATAAAACATGTTGGTTAATTTCCTAACACAAATCGACGCGGCAGGATAGTAAAAAAATAATAAATTGAATACTGTGCTTTACTGAGATCATCTTGTGAACTAATCTAATTTAAATTAAAATATTTTATAACTCATGCATTTCATTAAACTATTTAGCTTTTCTTAAAATGTACCTACACTGATATCTACACAAGTATATTGGGAGATAGACACCTTTTATCTTACAACAATAATATCCTATATGCTACGTATTCTTTCGTCTCAAACGAATCAAATAAGTATATTAAATAAACTGAAAAATATTCAAAGTAGGTAAAATTACAGCAATACAAGTTCCTCCATACAACAAATAATGCTATAAATCTTTAGAAGTAGAAGAACATACCATTTAACAATTTTTCCGATTTATCTATAATAAATAATTATGTTAATATTTAGGTAGGATGTCGGAGGATATTACATTATCATCTATGACATCGATCAAAGAACATATATGTGATAAACATGACGTCGTAGATCTCTGTGAATATATGATACGTTATGTAGGTAACAATCCTTCCATAAAATTTTCGAACGACTATAGAAATCATAGGAAACTCATAATAACGACGCTTAATACAGCATCATATACTAGCACCTCTCTTTATACTGTGCTATGAATGTCACGTAGGAAATTTAAACCTGCCAAAACATTCAAAAGCTGATCACCGAGGAGTGATCATTTGTCGAAACAAAACTTGCAAACCACTTCCAAAAAATATTATTAAAAGTACAAGTTATACGAAGCCTATTATTTATTTAACTAAGTTTGTATGTATGAATCACGGAATTCGTTCGAAATAATGTTGTAACAACGTGATCTATTTAATGTCGAATAAAATGTAATATTTTACTTACAATTACAATAATCACTACAGATAATTATCTATGATAACTTATTTACTAATACATAAACCACAACGACGGAATATGAGCAGAAGAATTATTATTTAAGTATTTTATGGGTGCACCAGGATATCGTAAAACTAGATACGTTATTTAACTTATTAATATTGTAAGCGATAAAACTTAGGTTTTCTTTATAGACAAAAGCACACACTGTAGGGTGACACTGCGATGACATATTTAGGCAAGAAAATTAATACCTATTGAGAAAAAGTGGACCCAGCCTTGCATACATTTAACGGCACACAGTTCGTAGAAGCTAAATTGTAAACTTTGTTTCAAAATAAAATCTTGCCAATATATACAAAGGAAATAAACAGATACTAATGTTTCGACCTTGTAATTCTTTCGAAAACCCAAGGTAAAACATTTAAGAGTTTCTAGATTATAAAAAGTAAGTACCTACTTATTTTACCGACATTAGTTACCCACATGTTTGTAGAATGGGCATACGTCTATCGCTTATGGTAAGTAATGGTAATCAGCCAAATTAGAGTAGACTGAAAGCTGACCCCAATATAATCGGGAAGAAAAACTAGTGAAGAAAAATACAACAAAAAGGTTAAGTACATACACAGACTTCTTTTGTTTTACTTTATAAATATATCTTACTAGTTGAATAATAAAATTCAAATTAAGATTATGACTCTTATCGTTAACTATAGAGGAGGGAATTGAAATAACATCTTTAAGTTGCAAGTTATGAAGTGGTTGACGTTTTTATGTTTAGTGTTAAATGAAAGTGATTACCTAGACTAGATCCGCTAAACTCATTGTGAACTGCTAATTTAACAATGCGTAATGTCCACGTGGAAGCCGAGCATAAGATAGAAAACAAAATGTACCTAGCCTAGCAGGCCAAGATGATAATGAATAAACAAGGGAATAGAGTGACCAATTATCTCAATTGCTTTAGTGTGTACCATTAATATGAATTAATAATAATATGATATCTACATCAGTCGTGCGCTAATGCCAATTTAATTGCAAAAAAATATTTTGTTTGTACATAGATTAAATGGCAACAACATTATAACTATGCATATCTGTATTTATTATTAATTGCGCACGCGTTTGCGTGAAAAGGGAAAAGTACCTACCGCATCTCCTAATCCAAAATGTATGCTGTGTATGTGTGCCCATCACACGTTTATAAGCAAGCATACAAACTATTATTAATTTTTACAACCAATGGTGTTGATTAAAAAAATATGTTAGTACACTAAAACGGGACTTCGCGTATTCGATGGCTACATTGTAAGAACAGATTGGTTCATTACCATGATCACCTACAGATTTTTTCACCTTAACTTAACCGATTTAAAAAAGATATAAAATAGGGGAAACAGATAAACATACATTTTGCCAAGGTTTGAACGGGCTTTAATGGCCCTTCTTTGGCTTTATTATAGTCGGTGGACAAGTGTCTTGTCACATATTTTCATGTATTTTAAAAAAATAAACACAATTGGGTAAAGATATTATTGTAGCTGCATTAAGTGTAGTAGAAAGAATGGTTAGTAGAAAGAATTCATTAGTAGCAAGTTAAAATTTCGCTTACGCACCAAATATTTTGAGTGAGATGCAAGAAAAATACTATCCCATATTTCATAATACCCGACTTGATTTTTTTTGTGGAAAGGCGAAAGTCGGGTCTCGCGATTAGGACTCCTATGGACCAACCTGGATAATGTTTCAGATAAAGGGATAACAGCTCGACCTCCTCGATCACCTTTTACTGTTCCCACATTGTTTGTAAACATCTGCTTAGAATTATAATTGGTACAGGTAATTCAGAAAGGATATACTAATCTGTGAGCCTGCGCTTCTTTAGCACAATAAAATTGTTATTCATACTTCACAAAATCATTACAAATGCACTAAAGCGCAAATTCAAAGGTTAGTATACCCTTTTTGAATCAACCCGTATAATAGCAGCAAAATAGTTAGCGCGTGTCAAATAGTTAAATAATGAAAGAACCCTCTGTAACTCAAATGATTAACCCCTGACGCGCGCGTAGCAGTGTTTATAAGTTTTAGGCCTATACCTGTTGGTGTCTGTCTGTCTGTCTGTCCGTGGCATCGTAGCACTCAAAACGCCTGGATCGATTTCAATCCAGTTTTTTTTATGCGAAGGCTGGTTTAATCGGGATGGTTTTCGGCTATGTTTAGTGAAAAATTGTTCAGCCGTTTCAAGATCATCAGCTCTTTTCTAAGTCGGTGTAGGGATTTTTCATTCAATGGGTTATTTTATTCTACATTTGCTACATACATGAAATTTGGTACTCTATAAATTGGATGACACTGTAATACTATCAAAACCTTAACCACGTCCTACAATAAGAAGAGTCTGCAAACTACCCAATTCCTCGAAAACTAACAGCCGATGTAGTGTTTGGGCTCCTTGAATTGGTCTGAATGAGCTATGTTAATCGTAGATCAACTGAGTTTGGATTCATTCAATAGGGCTCGATGAGAGTCACGTTGAAAGAGTATGGATATGGATAGAGGAGTATTAAAGTTCAAAAATTATAAAATAACAAGTAAATTTAAAATTGAAAAACCCTTACACAAAAAATCGACTAAGTTTAAAATAATATGTTTATCCTTTTTAAATGATTATTGACCCTTAATGGCGTTGGATACCGCGCTACAGATATAATAGACTGACAAACTTAGCGATCCCCGACATCATTTAAGATCAATGATCATTAGAAAACGAATAAAAGGTTTTTGTGTGGGGGTTTTTTAAATAAATTATTTTACAGCCCCGTTTACAGGAATAAATATGCTTCAATAAAATCTATAAGTACCATTATTTGACAATGAGAATACATTCTTACATAAAATTATTAGTTCATCATTTCATTTTCATCATATAAAAATAAAACAATTCCCGAAATACCATTAATACCATGTTTTAATACCTACCTGAAAGTCGATGATGTAACTTCTTTATATTTTCTCCATAATAATGTGCGGGATAACGCGCCGACGACCTGAAATTTTACAAAATGTACTATGTATTACACACACTTGATTTAATAATAAGGATCCTTATTCTGTTGGCATACAAATCAAACTTGCCTGAACTAAAGATAATTGCAACCCGTCTCATGATCTTAATATATCATTACAGCAGCTATATGTTGTATAGTTGTGTCAAATTGTATAAAAGTATTAAACTGTTATAAGTATAAAAAATATGGGACAGAAGATTTCTGTACAAACCATATCAGTCGAAACGAGATAAGTTTTTATTTATTTAATATTTGTAGTAACACTGGCCCAGTGTCTATATAAAACACTCATATTTATTTAGATATGGCATGATCCGTAGAAAACAGAATTTACTTTAGCCAAATAAACAATAATTCTGCCTACACACGATGTTATGACTTACCTTTGTAATAAAAAAATATTCCATGTATACACATTACATTAAAAGATTCAATAGCGGCCGGCACATATTGGATCTGAATCTTATTTGATTCAGTTATGGAGGGATAAAATATTCACTATATTAAACATAATCATTTTGGGATTTTGCTTGGTATTCTAAATTCTAGTACCTAAGTGGAGTATTCACTGATCTATATCTATGTTGGTGGTTTTGTCACCAAAGGTGGGTTCATCTTTCAAAAAGGTCCCGGAGCGCTCCATGGTGGGTATGTCGGCGGGCGCGTCGAGATCGACGCGGGGTTGTCGGCTCACGTGCGTGCTCTTTTGACCCTTTCCAGAGGGTTTGTTATGCGATGAGTCCTTCACTACTTTCGGCACCATTTTGGCCGAACTGGACTTTGTTGCGTTCATCAGGGAGCCGGGCAGCTTGCGCTCAACCGATTTGATGTTCGCTGCAGGCATCTTATCGACGGGTTGGATGCGTTTCTGCGGCTCCCTCGCATTCTTGTTTAAATATACTGGTATCTTTGTTTTCGGTTTATTCATATTATTTAGTGGCTTAAGTGAATTAATATTATTTGGACACTTTGACTTGATTGCTGCAATGAAAAAACACGAATTAAACATTAGGTGTAGGTACATATATTCACTTGATAACTAGTTATTTTACGCGGGGCGGTATGAGCTTGGATTACGTATTTAATGCTTACATTCAATAGATCCTTTCGGGGCATGTTTCGTTTTGGTAATGGTGGCGTACTTGTTACTCGTCTGTGATTCGCTGAGCGATTCGGTGGAGGGCTCGGCGGTGCGCGGGCGCGAGCTGGCGGCGGCCAGGCTGTCGTGGGCCGCGTCCACATTCCGCGGCTTCAGCGTGCTCGACTTGTTTCGAACCTGAATAGGGCTCGAATTACGCGAAGATTCACTCGACGAATCTATAAATAGTTTTCTCACTGCGGGCATCTTCTTTTCTTTGCTCGTTTTCGGTTCTAAATACCTCGGTTTCGTACTCTCGAAAGTTAGCGGCACTCGAACCGATGACGTTTTATTTAGTCTCTCCTGAGATTTTGTGTTTTTATGCTTGTTAAATTTCGCACGCTCCTCCTGTGCTTTGGTGGTCCTAACTTTAGGCGGAGCGGTGGCGGGTAATTTCCTAAAGTCGCGCAGATCGTTGTTGCTTCTCAGCTTGTCCACAGAACCGAACGGAATCACCGGCTTCTGAGAGTAAGGTACGAATGAAGCGCGAACTTGGGCTATATCAACACTACGTGTGGTCGAAGAATTATTAGATGATTTATTACTCTTGCTGTGACAAGCACTTCTGCTTTTTCTATCATGTATTGCAGGCGTCTGCGCAGTATCGTGGGCGTCGTAAGTTATGCACCCAAGTTCGCGCAACCTTTTACGTAGATCGAAAGGCAAGTCCTTAAAGGCCTGCGTGGTGACCAAGCGGGGCGTGGCGCGAACTAGCGCGCCCTCGCAATGTAGACGCCAAGCGCCGACATAAGCGTACAACAAGTTGTGCGGTCCGAGCGTCTTGACACTTTCGGTGCCGTTGCTGATAAGGTCTGGTTTGGAGTAATGTTGATTGCGAATATCTTTGATGTGCGAACAGAGAAGGTAGTAGGCGCGGCAAGCCTCCTCGGGAGGAGCCCATTCTATGGCGGCCACGATGCAGTCGTCGAGCGCTTGCCTGGCGGCGGGGGGCGCGTCCGCGGGCAGCGGCGCGAGCGCGCGCAGCACGGCCGCGAGGCGGGCGGCGGCGAAGTTCGCGGCGGCGTTGATGAGCCGCCGACACATGCGCGCCACGCTTTCAGCCCATCTACTGTTTTGGAGTGACGCCACTACCGGGAATTAAATCATAAGTTTTGACGGTGTACTTAAAAATATTAATATACAGAATCCGCCATAGAAGTGTGTGTCTGTAAAGTTAGCTGCAAATAGAGATCGGCGCACTCAAACATAAAAAAAAATCCCTTCAAATTATATTTTAGTAAGCCAAGGTAGTGCTTTTTTTGTATTACATTATAGACAGGTATTTGATCTCGATCTCACCTGATGGTAAGTGACGATGATTATGCTTTATAAAAGGTATTGATTTGTTGACGAATGTTTGCTGACGAACCCTTTGCAAAGCTGAAATACACTACTACTGTTCTTTATTCAGGCTAATTTAGGAAACTTGCTTTGCGCAGTACTATATATGAAGTTATAAAACGTCGATAAATTCGGGGGTTAGTCTATATACTCACCAGTAATCCCGCTTCCGTACACAGTGTCCACCAGACTGTCAACAGATAGGTTCACTATCTGCCGCTGGTAACATTTGTCCAGCAGGTCGCTGGGCAGAGTGGCGAATGCCTTGGTAGGCCACACTTTGGAAAAGTGTTTCGTTATCCATTTAAGACATTTGTGGTACAAATCATCCAGTCCATACACAGATGACAATGGAAAACATTCCAACACTCCGACTATACACACCGCACACGGCTGTAAAAGAACAACATTTATTTATTTTCATTACTAGTAACGAGAACAATACTATTTACACTTCAAAATGCCTTATAATAATTATTTGTAGGTATAATTGTGCAGTTGTCACCTTATGGAAATGATGACAATATTTAGCTTTAAGCGTAAACATTATAGCTTCCTTTAGCCCTTCCAAGCCTAGCATATCCGCTATTGTGGCTAGTTCTACTATGCTCACAGAATCTGGAATAGTGGCCAAACCGGAATAAATGTGGCACAGTGCAAAATATACCACATTGTACGAAAACCTGGAATAAAAACGATTCTTGTATAAAAACCGATAATTGTATGCTTGACTAAGCTTATACTATATGCAGTGTCTCCAACCATGCCGTAATTACACATTCTACCGTAATTTCGTCCGTGTCCATATTTCTATAATGAACACTTGATTTAGCAAAATATTACTGCAATATTGCATTGGGATATGCGTAACGAAAAAAAAAAAAAAAGGTCATTCTGCTGCTTCTGTTTGGAATGCGCAACGTAAAAAAAAAAAAGGTCATTCTGTTGCTTCAGTTTGGAAGAGCAGGGATGCGCAACGAAAAAAAAAAAAAAAGGTCATTCTGCTACTTCTGTTTGGAGGAATGACCTTTTTTTTTTTTTTACGTTACGCATCCCCACTGCATGGGTATTTTAGCTGCAAACACTGGTCTGCCGTAATTTTCCACCATCTACCGTATTTTGAGACCAGTCAACACCGTAATTTTGACAAAGAGAGTTGGAGACACTGACTATATGTTATAATCACACTACGTTTCATGAAAATCCGTCGTGTAGTTTCCACGTGATTCGCGTTCAATGAGACAGACAAAAAATATAATTAAGGTAACTTTGCATATTTTTCAGTTGGATCGTTTACCAACGAAATTTCAAGTGATCCGCCGAAGCGGATGTAGACGAACCCTTTTTACGGCTGAGATCTCTACACCAACTGTTATGTAATATGGGCTAATTAAGGAACCAATGAACCTATTTCGATCATATATGGCTAAGAATCATCCAGATTGAACCAGCCTTCAAATAAAAAAAATTACCGCATTGAAATAGATTCATTTCTTGGAGGTACGATGTCGCACTCCGACAAAGGATTAAAACTTCTAACACCCCTCATACAAGTCGGTCTATGTTCTGATTATTATTACATTGCATTAGGTAAGTTATTTATTAATACACTAAACCAGCAAGGTACTTACGGCGGTAGCACTATGACATTCCCTAAGCTTTCGACCCAACCGCCGCTCAAGATACCCGCGAAGTATTGACACCTGCAAATAACGGTATAAAGAAACGTTATAAAACCGAATCGGACGAGAAAACCTAATTGTAAATATACTAATGTCGAATACCTAGATGATAATATACATTTGTGTGCTTTAAAACGTTTTCCAGACACTTCCACAATAACGTCCGGAGCTATTTCCTCCAGGAACATCCTGAGCAAGTCCTGGCCGAGACGCGAAGAACAGTTTTCAATCAAGCTTGATGTCTGGCTGTCTGTGGTACTATTACCTGTAATCATAAAAAGCGGGAGCAATGCTGGAGGGTCACTTCACACTAGACTGTTTATACAAAACATGGAACCGTCTTACCGAAACCCGAACGGCAGATGCTGCTCTGCATGCTGCTCACTTCCGACACATCAGAAGCTGGTTCTTCCGCGTCACCGATAATACTGGACGTTCCTAATCTTAAAGGTGATCGGGTTCTACTGGAGAGTGACCCCGGCATACTTCTGCTGAACTCGTTTTTTAAATGTGGAAACAGTCTATTCAAGCTCAATGCATTTTCTGAATGAAAAGAACTGATGACTTCAATAGATCTTGAATTAGATGAAATTGCTTGTTCGCACCAATTGTTGTCAGGTATAGATCTAGTCATTCTTACATCTGTTTCTTTAGTTTCGATAATGTGCACTATTTCCGATTTTTGCACTGGTTTATCTAAATCGGACAGTTTCACAAAAAGATCACTTGACTGAAGATCGGTCGTTGTTGACTCTTCTTGAATGGTAGTTGTTAGAAATGAACCTGTGTCTCTGGTCACTTGGTTCAAATGTGTTTCATTTCTAGAATCTTCTGTAACTGTTGGCATCACGTTGTTTTTTACTGGAATACTTATAATTTCAGATATACTTATATTGGGATCATTACATAGCGACTCGTATTTTTCAAAAATGGTAACACTTTGATTTGTAATATCGTGGTCTTTGGGGAACCGGGAATCATCAATTGTATTCATCGGTCCTTTAGAACACTGTTGTGAAGATTTACTTTCAATGCTTGCGCTCTTTTTGGAATTCATAGATGATGACAATCGGGCTGGCATTTCTTTTAAAGTTGATTTCTCACCGAGATCGATGTAAATTGAAAATATATTCTTTTTCTCCGTCAAACTCTCATCACTAAGTTTAGAGGTGGATTCATCTGATTTTGAATCAATAGACATATCGACTACCCAGGCAGATGAAGAAGAAGCTCTGGGCTTGTCATGGCTGCTATCAATTGGTTCAGGTGCGAAAGCACCGGAAACAATAGGTACATTTTCTAACTTCCACTTTGGTAACGGGCTATTTTCTCGACTGCCTATTTGGATTAAATGATCTTGTATTGACACACCTCCCGATAAAATAGGTGGAGAATCACTTTTCTTGCTTTCTTTGTTATTTTCAGACTCATGTCTGTGCGTTTTAAGTGACATTATTGAATTGTTTGGTGTACTAGACAAAAAAAATGTACTGGATCGCAGAGACCTTTCTTTATCTGACGCATAGTTTTGAAGCTCATTAGCGTCGCTTACATCATCCGTAGGACCACTAGGTAGGTGAGTTACACTATCAAATGCATTGGCGCACAAGGAGTCCTCAGTGATAGGAGTCATTTCAAATATTGTAGGTGACAAATCCTTTTGTATTGAGTCTGGGTCTTTCTTTTCAGCTTGTTCTAAGGAATCATCATTATCATTACCCTCTGACCATTCAATAGGACTTATGTCTTGTTTGTTAGTAGAACATGGTACTGGTTGACTAGGTGTAGGTAAAGCATCCAATTGGAGTTTTCCTAAAAGTTCTATGTTAACGCGTTGATTACTTATGTTCTCCTCATTCTCATCCGCTAAACTCGCGGCGTCTATAAAACAAGCTGTGGATTTATTATTCAATGTCGGTAAAGCGCAGCTAGACGTATGTTCGGAGGATTGCACCGTTGATTTTGCTTCAAAGCAACATTTGCGTTCATGTAATAAAAAAATATCACAAACGTCCTTTTCAGCGATTCTCGGAGGATATACAGATTCCCAAGATCCAGTTTCGGATGAGAGCGAAGAAGATTCTAAAATAACGATTTCCTCATTCTGCCTTTGCTTTTCATCTTTTGAAGATTTACCACTCATTTCTTTAAATATGTTCTTGTTCGTAGTTACTGTTTCAGAAGATGTACAGCTCTGTCTTAATTGTGTTTTGTCGCCTAACGTACTATGTAAAGATATACCCGAGTTGCTTGCATCATCATTTACTAAATCATGCAATGTACTTTCTGACAAAGAAACATCAGTTAACGTGACGTCTTTGTGGCTATTGACACTTCCCAGCATTGCTGTGTTTTCCAAGCCAGAGTCAGATAGTGTAAAAATGTTTTCCATTTTGGAGGTGTTGATTCCAACATTTAATTGAGGTACCTGACCAGATAAACTAACTCCCGGTGAGCAAGTGTACGCAGCAGACAAATAATCTGACGACGAACTAGGTTCGTCAGTAATCAAACTGTCAGGCGAATACGCAGGATCTAATCCTTTATCGGTACTCACACCACAACCAATCAAATCCTTAACAATATTAGAATCATTTATGGAGTTAGTGTTATGCGATTCTTGACTAGTTATGTTATTTACAATTTTTTGTTCGGGTTTTGAAGACGTGCTATCTTTAACACAATTTTTATTTAAAATATCACAACTGTTGGAATGTTTGACTGTTTTGGATGTATGACTAGATAGAAGAGACAATGATGTTGGTTTGCTGCGTTGGGCAACTTTCAATTGATCTTCCGTTTGAGCTTTTATAATTGATTGAAATGCATTAGAAAGGGCATCTTGTTCAATGAGTTCTTTATCTAATAAACTCCCATCTATGGGGACCAGTGCATAATATTCTTTCGTTAACTCAGTGCTCGGGCTCGAGTCAATAACTTTTTGGAAGGCCTTTTCTACACACGGACTTACTGACTTTGGTGTTAGAAACACTTCAGGCTCTTCCAAAGCTCCTTTAGATTTGCCAGACTTTTTTGTTTCTATTAATTTTAAATTATTATCGAGATATGTGATTATTTCTCTCTCTTGATGCTGAATGTCGCATTCAGTATACGCATCACTGTAAAGAAGAAGACATTTTATATTCATAGTTTTGTATACGCCGAATTTATTAAGAACAGCTGTTACGGCCATCTTCCTACCGCCTCAGAATCAAATGTATGAGGATCATAAATTATCTTTATAATTTTTTTCAGTGTTTTTTCCCATGTTTTATTCCCATAGTTATTTTGCTATTCAGGCCAGAACAAATTAAAAAAATCAAAGATCATAAAAATTCGCCGTTCGCGTTCTTGAGCTATAAATGGTGTAACTAACACGACTTTAATTTAGATATTCTAGAATAAATAAATAGTATTATGCGAATGTGTCTGGTAAGATGTGAGACATAATGTCTACGCGAAAGTACTACATTGGCTGAGGCGATGACACAATCCTAAATACAATATTAAATAGCATTGATCCTCATTTCAGGAGTCATATTGCCATGGAACCACATACATATATATAACATAATTCATGGAACTATCTTTAATTCGCATATATAAATAGCGCCATATAATTCGTCAGACCCATAGATAGCAAGCAAAAGGGTTTAATGCCAAATAATACAATAAGCACAATACAAATATAATACCTCCAAACAAAAATAAACTAGTAAAGCAAGTTGAAGATGTCTATGTGCTGGATCCCAAGAAAGAATAATGATGTATCAATTGTCCTGGAAGATATACATTTTTCACTAGTAATCTATATGTAAAAGTAAGTCAGTATGTTGGAGTAATTTAGGAAATAGGAAGGCCCTGTCTTTACCCAGAAGCAGGACGGTTAATACTGTAAATTGTCATAAAAAAGATACTCAATAGATGAATACTCAATAGAGTTCTTAGTAGGATTTACTATCTACATTAATTTTAAAGTTGTAAGATTATCAAATGTTTTTCGCACTTTTTCTTTTTACACACATAAGTATGTAGCCTATGCTTACTCAAGCTAGCCGTGCACTCAACAACTAAAAATCCTACCATCGAATGAACCTCAAATCATACCTTATAAAGGAATATATTTCATCGAATGTATTGCGGCCAATATTCACATGCAAAATCGTCTGTAGCTTATGGTAAAATTTATGAGTACGTGCTTTTAATATACAAGAATGGGTTAGTACTTTTAGTTTCCCACACACCACTTCAAGATCAGAATAAATAGACTCGTCAAAGATTCTGCAACAAGAAAATAATGATTTAGCAGCTTCAGAAACACGATTTCAATGTCTTTCTGTTGGGTACTAAATATAATACGTACAGGGCGGCTGTCGGGTAGCTTCAGTGAAGTAGTCCTTTGGTAAAATAAGTACAATTCGATTTTCCGCAAGTTACAATTACAAAAAACTAATAAACGAAGTATTCAAAATATTATAGTAGATGTCACAAGCTACATATCCGTTCCCACCAACATTAGGAATAGGAAGGCGACACCAACGACGCGGCGACGCTTGATGTCGTCAGCGAGGCGGTGTCCGATGCGCGGTCGCTTTGACGAAGTTGTGTGCTGACGAGGCAAGTTGCCCTCGTAACACACCGCACTAAATTCCATTTTTTTCGCATATCATTCAGGATGAATCGCTTCTACACGACACGTGTGACAACAGACTTTTTAAATTAGACTCAATGAATAATAGTTATTTAAATTAATTTTAAAATATAAAATTTCATATCTACTGCCTATACCTACTGAACCAATCTCAAGATAATGTAGAACATCCACCCACTACCTCGTCATAATATCGAGAAATGCTGAACCTTTTTGAATTTACGTAGTACCTTAGTAGTAGTAGTCGACTTGAACTTGAAACTTTGTGATTTACCTCCACCAAATGAGTAATGCGCATAACATTTAATTGACAATGTGTACAAAATACTAAGCACGTTATACAAAATTATAAGCTGAAATCAATGCTAAAGGTGTTGACATCAGCATTGCAGTAAGTATAGTATCGCTGGCAATATTCCTGAGCTATAGTGCTCAGCAAGATGCAACTTTTAAAGCCCGTTTAAGGCCCCTTTAATAATTAGTCACCTGGCTACATCCTCCTCGAGTTGCCTCTGGAGATGTAGCTCCAACTGCGACTCCTCGTTACAGGCCGGGTACTCGTCTGCCGACTCCGGCTTAAAGTTCAAACGAGCGCCCGGCATCAAGCATCTCTTCCACCTGCAGTTACATTACATTTTCATTACTAGGTTAATTCATATGCAACACATTATATTAATACATATAATGTGTTGCATATAAATTAACCTGTACAATATCTGTACAATATACCACCAAAGGTATACCATTTATTTTGACTTATTTGTATCATAATAATGAGCCTTATTTCTAAAACCGAGGGTCTCGTCTAGTTACCAAATTTACGGCATTCTACAAAACCCCAACTAACACAGTTGTGATAGTGGTATTGTAAAGTTATTTTTAATGGTATGAATATGTGAAAACTCTGAAATGAAAATTTCAATGCCTTTGCCAGATCGATTCCGTTGTAGACATGGGCCCCAGATGGTAAGCCCAGAGCAGTTTTTATTAGATGGTCAATGATGTGTGTTCATTCCCTTGGTCATCCTTTATATCATATAACCTAATACCATATGGATTACTCAATGACAGATGGTATAAAATCCATTGGTGTAGTGCAGCTTATTCAGTATTTTCATCAAATGTGTTTATTATATCATACATGTATATTTCAACAAATCCAAATTAAATTTATTTCAGGAATTATCAATGTTCTATAACGTTTATTTTGTTTAGGGTACATAATTAAGTTAATAAAATCAATGATCATAGAATGTACCTATGAGCATTGATTTTATTGAGCAATATTTTAAGTTCACAAATCTATTACTTCTATACATGTAAAAGCAGAACCCACTAACAGACTAACTCATTTATCATGACTTTGGGACCTAAACTTGAACTTTGTCACCTCAAGGCCATTCAATGTCTAGGTGCTTGTTAAAAATGAATTTCTCTCTTCAATCACAGGGCATAGTTTTTTTACATAAATTACATAATAATAACCATAAAATAAGCAAACATGTGTTGTGTGATAATGTTGATTAAACATGACATAATACCCAATACTTAGGCATCTACTGTTTTAAAATATAATAACCCAGGAGTATGATTCTATGAAAGCTAAGACAATTAAAATTCCAGGCACAAAATATCTGTAAACCTATAAATGGAAACATCAAAACAATTTGATTGTGAACGCTTACCATAAATCTATTGTGTTGGCTATTTAACTATATGACATCACAACGCACCACTCAGGCACATACATTAAGATGCTTGATACTATTCTATACTCATAACAGATTTCAATTCCAATGAGGGTACATGCTTTTTTACTTGCTTGCAAAATACTACTTTCACAAGTAAGTTTAATTTCATACCTTCCATCTCAGATAACTATAAAATCAAATAATTGCGAAAATACATACTTATGACATAGGTAATATATTTTCAATTCTCAAATAAAAAAAGAAAAAAACATTGCCCCTATACTTTGTATGTCATCTTTTTAATTATTTTGTATGTTATAATACTACACAGTGTTAAGAGATCCTGTATTTATTATTATTAGTATACTCACTGCAGTCATAGCTAATATCAAACATTTGTTTGCCGTCTCATATGACAAGAGGACTCTTGATTTGTTAACATTTGATAAATATGTGACTAACATGTATATAAATTAATATTATTTTATGTTTTGCAAGATATGTATGGCCTCCGATTTTTATAGGGATATTGCAGAGCACAATTTAAAGATAATATGCATATTCCTCCTAATGAGTAAATTATCATGGGAATGTTCAAGCAGAACATCAATGAAGTTGAAAATATACGAAGCGTACATTATGCTGAAGAAATATTTACATAGCAGAATTTAATAGGTATAAGCGGAAAAAAAACATTATTTTTTCGTTTCGAAAAAACTCATTTCCTTGTGAAGATGTAAGAGTAAATATAGAAAACCATAACCATATCATAACATTTAAAACGGAAAGATGCGACGGCTAAACGTAATACAATAATTATAGAGATGACGTGATTTTATAATCAATAAATGTTACAAACCGAAACTCACAAGTCACACTTTATCACACTACCCGATGATATGAGACATACCAATAAGATTCTGTTTGGTTTTTTTTGTAGCAGCGACGTCGTCAACGCGTAGATAATTTAAGTATTTTCAATAAATCTATAATGCAACTTACAATGGGAAAAATTGAAAACTTGTAAACAATCGGCGTTTTTCAATCAAGAAAGGTCAATCCAGAGAGAATATAACACTACCTACGTCAATCAATACAGTAGACTAGAGACTAGACTAGTAGATTTGCTACTCATTTGTCTGCTGCCTTGACTATCTATGGTTGATTCTATAATAATTTGATACGAAACCACCCAACAACATATCTGTCATGTCTATCTATAGCTTAGATTATAAAGCGCTCGCTCATGCAGGCATCACGCAATTCCATCAGTCATGCCTGCCTGTGTAATCTTGGATGCTTTAATAAGGCTTCATAATAAACATTATCGTTGACCCAGATGTGTCCGAACCATAACATTCTAGCTGCATTCTAAGGTGGTTTAGTACTCATACTCATAGTACTTTAGCGCTATTCTCAAGAAACGTAGCGTAAACTTACATGCGTACCATCTCTAGTTCGTTTGTAGTATTTACATAGAAAAAATAAATAAAAAAAGCAACATTACTACCATGAACCTTTCGCTGCCCGCCTACGATCGCTACCCACTACCTCTACGTGCTAACTACCGTAGCTTTATTTTCTCTATGGTACCTTCTTATAAAATTGTCACCTATCGTCGTCAATAAAATCAATCAATAATAAGAAAAAAAATAAAAAAAACTAACTAATACGTAGGTAGTACAGAAAAAACAGTTAGAAGAATAAAGAAGTATTTACCTCGTGAACATAATACCTCAAAGGCTTGTAAATGAAACATAGGGCGCGGCTACAGATGCTCAAGACGCAGAACTTCAGTTTGGTCTAGGTGCAAATCGTGTACTTTTAGTTTCAGCTCCAGGCATATTTTTTTCCTAAATATGTTCTAGTCCTTTAATGTGTTATTTATTGCTCGAATTATGACAATTTTATCGATTTCATAAAAAGCATGTGAAATGGATACGACTCCTGAAAACTGGGATCCAGGTAATACATACTTCATGTTATTATACTTACTTACAGTACATTTTAAGAATGCACTGAAAGAAAAAAAAATATTGATTTTCCTTAAAACTGCTAACTAGTACGAAAATTTTGGGGCTTATAAGTACTTCATACCTACCTTATGTGTACTTAATTATTGCCCTGATCGTTAACTTTAGCTTCTGGATTCAATCCATGCACCTGCTAAATATTGACAGTTTATAAAAGCAGTAATGCAATATATTACACACATTACTAGTTCCGGAAAAAATATTTTGGGTAGGGAAATTCAACAAGCATCTGAAAATGTAACACTTGTAAATCTGATTTTGATTGTAGACAGTAATGTTACTATTGATGATCTGGTTAGCTCAGTTGGCAGTAACCCTGCCTTCTGCACATATCGTACTGAGTTTGTATCCTGGTACGGGGACAAACTTTGTGTGATAAGCATGCATGTTTATATCTAAATCATAGATTATTAATATCTATATAAGTATTATATTATACTGGGTTCACCCCCAGTCCATTGCATGGTACCCATAATACAAGCATTGCTTAGTGTGGGACTGTAAAGTTAGTGTGTTCGTCTGGCAATATTAGTATTATTGTGTTTTAGCTCTTACACGATTGCTGACATCCCTGAAGGAAGTGCAGCCGGGCGGTGAAGATGTTGCTTTCTTGAGTGACTTGCTGCAATCTAGGCAGCTCCATGCTCTTGTTCAAGTGCATAATAAAATTGTTGCCAAAGGCAAAGATGACAAGTTCTATCCATTGCTATCAAACGCAATGCAAGTCACTCTCGAAGTCTTTGAAATACTTGTTGATGTTGTATCTGTTTCAAAAGAATATCAGGAACTACTTGGATTGCTGCAGAAACCACACTTTCAAGTGAGTACAATGTTGCCTCACAATGTTACCAGTTATGCAAGGACATAGTTCACCTGGACTTTTGACTTATTTCTAATCTGCTATCCTATGGGTTCAATTAATATTTATGGGTTCAATTAATATTTATTTATAAGGAAGTACATAATATCTACAGGCTATCCTTTGCACTCATGATGCTGTGGCCCAGAAGGACTATTACCCACATTTACCAGACATTCCCCCCGAGGTTGATGATGAAGAAGAAACTGTGAAAATAGTTCAATTAGTGAAAAGTGATGAACCCCTGGTAAGCTCATGTTGATAATGTTTATTAATTAATTATTTCAATTAACTCATTTAGAAATAGCAGCTAAATTATTTGCATTTGGAAAACTATGGCAATCTATATATATTGTAATAATAGAAATTGGTGAAAGTGTTCTGATATAATATCCATTAAGATGGATAATAACAGGAATGTCAGAATAATTATTGTCTGTAGTTGACAATTTTATTTAGGAATTATACTCTCCTGAAAATGCAGCGTTATCATGAAGGTAAATTGAAAATATGTTTTTATCAAAAGGGTGGAGCTCAGAGTGCAGAGCCAATAGTGGTGAGTATTGTAAATTATGTTAACATAATATATAATGTCATGCTACTTATTAGGATGCTTATAAACCTTTCCACAAAACGCATTCACCTACTTTTTAATTTGTCTTGTCAATGTTCCTATGTATTAGTTGTTCTTCATTCAGTGTCTTCAGTTCCAAGAATTATTAGCTGCTATCTCTAGATGCTGATTCAATTTGTATTGTGTTGTCCAGTACCACACCTTTCGTGGAGTTTTGTTACCAACACCCACACAATACATGTTGCTTATCAGTTACCACTTTGTTTGTATATGTACCTACCCAACCTATCTTTGGTTTTTTGCATTGTATATTGTTATTATTAATTTCTTCCCAATTTTGATCTAATGCAAAACCTTTTTATTGACACATTCAATAAATCAATGCTATGAAATGAATCATCACCTTTTATTATATCATTTACCTATGTATTTTTATTAAAGTTATACAGATAGATTTTGTACACTAGGGCGCAACAATTAAAACGGATGAAGAGACAGGCAAGATAGTAATAGCTCGGGTTATGCACGGAGGAGCAGCGGACAGGTCGGGCCTCATCCACGCCGGGGACGAGGTGATCGAGGTCAATGGAATCAGCGTTGAAAACAAAACGCCCGCTGACGTCCTGGCCATACTGGTGAGTTACTGGCCTTAGAAGTGTACTACCCACCATATACTAAGCAGTGATACTATATATTTTTTTCGTTTTCAGCAAAGTTCTGAGGGCACAATAACATTCAAACTAGTGCCTACGTTCGGTAAAGGGGGTTCACGAGAAAGTAAAGTGAGGGTTCGGGCACTGTTTAATTATGACTCATCAGAAGATCCATACATACCTTGCAAGGAAGCGGGACTTGATTTTAAAAAGGGCGATGTATTGCATATTGTGTCACAGGACGACGCATATTGGCAAGTTTTTATTGAATATTAATCAACATATTTAATACACTGTTGATAAAGAAATACAATGGTCATCGTGTGCTTAGGTGGCAGGCGAGGCGTGAGGGCGACCGCGTCATGAGGGCGGGCCTTATACCGTCCAGAGCTCTGCAAGAGGGCCGCATCATTCACGAAAGGCAAACAGATCCACAAAATATGGATGGTTGGTTGCTCACTGTTATGTTATACATTTTAAATGTGCAATGTGATGTATGTCATTTTATATTATTGCGAACGTATACGCATTTTAATTCCCATTCTGCATGTGTTCCGCTCAGGGAAACCGGCCCTATGCAGTCCATCAGTCGCCAACTCCGACTGTGCTCCGAAAACACCGTGCTCACCGACGCCGACGGCCGCCGCTCTTCTGCCATGCAAGTCCACACCCAAAGTGAAAAAAGTTATATATGATATTACGGAAAATGATGATTTTGACCGGGAAATGATACCGACGTACGAGGAGGTGGCGCGGTTGTACCCGCGGCCGGGGCTCGTGCGGCCGCTCGTGCTCGTGGGCGCGCCGGGCGTGGGCAGGAATGAATTGCGCAGGAGACTAATCGCTACCGATCCTGAAAAATATGTTACACCTATACCATGTGAGTATCTACACTTTCTACATATTTTTTTAGTGTATGTATGAAATTCTGTAAATTAATTTTCGAAATTTGTAGCTAGTTTGGTAAAAACAGGTCAGTAGTCGTTCTTTGAAGCAATCATGCTCATCTAAGGCGGTGACGTCACTTGACACTGCAATAATATTTTTATTATTTTCTGATAACCATCTCTTAACTTCTGTATTATTGTCATTCTTTCGTTCTATATAATTATGCAATAAAATAGCACACATATTCACATTTCCATTGTTTGTTGTCCAATATATGTATTTTCATTACAGTTAAATACCTAACAGAGAATCGAATCGTTTTGATTGTTACATAATTTGGACTGTTGTAGATACATCTCGTTCTCAAAAATCTAGTGAGCAAAATGGCAATGATTACATATTTGTTGGTCGGGAGAAAATGGAACAAGACATCTCTGATGGGAAATTCATTGAGCACGGCGAATATAAAGGAAACTTGTATGGCACGTCTGCGGAGAGCGTTGAAACCATTATTAATTCAGGTAAACGCTTTCACGATTCAATTGTACTATTTAATTTCATTTAATTTTTATTAGCTTGTTTCGTCGAGAATCATATTACGCACCAGTGGCGAAGAATCGATATAAAAAAAATGTTATAAAATTTTCGAACTTTGTTTTGTTTTGCTGAAACAAACTAGTTTTCTGCAGAATAAAATAATAATTTCTTTAGTTTGTGTGGATTCACAGGTAAGTTTTTTTTTCGGCTTCACTTGTGGGAATATTGACCCTTACTGCCACTGTCTCGCACATATATACACTGGTTTCGTAATCATCTCATACAAGTGTGAACTTGTCAGGTCGCGTGTGCGTGTTAAGCCCTCACTGGCAGGCGCTGAAGATGCTGCGGACTCCTCGTCTGCGGCCCTACATCGTGTTCATAAGGCCGCCCTCCCTGGAGCGCCTCGCCGAGACCAGGACTACTGCAAATGCCCGGTCGACGTTTGACAAGGAATGTTCTAGAGCTTTTACGGTATGTAGACAGAAACATTATACATAAAATAATTATTGAATAGGCCTTATTTTAAAGGTAAATAAGAAACAGATTTATGTCATTGGTGGTAGTGTTACAAACGTCTTTGAAGTGGAATCAATAATGCCACTATAAGCCCAGTCTTACATCTTTAACATTAACATCACAGGAAGAAGAATTTGCAGACATTTTGAGATCCTCGAACCGTATTAATTTCCTTTACGGGTACATGTTCGACGAGGAGATAGTGAACGAGGAGCTTGCCAGCGCCCTCACGGCACTCCTCAAAGCTGCGTGGAGGGTACAATCGGAGCCGCTGTGGGTGCCAGCATCCTGGGTCCAGTAAGGCGAACACAAGGGTTTGATTATTTAAATCATATTTTGTTGGGTTCTGCACGAATTTAATAAGACAAAAATGCTCTGCGATTTTTCTATTGGCAGAATTTATTATGCATCAATTATATGTGACTATATTTTTAAGAGCTAAATACCAAAATATATAAGTAGTTAATTGAATGAATGTATCGATTATATATATCATTAATTTAGTCAAGAATTACGAAGTGTATATTTTTTCGTTATTAAATGTTTAAAACAAGTTCATTAAAAACACCAAAAGCGTTTTGATGTCCATGTGTAGATTGTTTTATATTATGTTTTATGTGTACATACATCTTGCCGGAAGGCAGCGCGCTGTGAATATTTCCGTATTGATACTATAATATGAATAAATTTCTAAGTGGAAAATTTATTGAATTTGGCGAATACGAAAATGAAAGAAAACATCTTCTGAAATTATTAAGGTCTTATATTTTATTTTTAAGTGATGCTTTAATATTCGGCAATAAAGTTATATTGAAAGAAATATCTAAATAAAATGGAGCAATATTGGTATAAATGTGCGTCTTACAAAATAGTCACGGTTATTTGTTTTGGCTTCGACAATAAATGTACGTACGGTAACAATAATTAAAAAATCAAACTGTAAATAATTTACGTCAGACCCTTTCATAATTTAAAACCACAAATATAGTTATGTCAAATTCTAATCGTTGTTGTATGGGTTTGAGCGTATCGTAGTAATTCATGTAAAGCGATATAATTGTACGAAGTTACTTGACACCTACTAAACTAGGTCACAGTTAAAATCAATAACGGTGTTGTCTATACCCCTGACCGAAACGTCGCGACAATGCGCCGCCTTTTACTCGCCATACACATAAAATAACCGATGTCATGTTCCACATGACACGACTACCCAAGCCGAGGCTCGCACCTCCCTCGAGTTGCCCTTAGGAATATATTACAACATCATCTATGACATAGATCTAGGATGGCATATATATATCATAATAAAATTTAGACATAAGCATAGTTTCCGATAGTTTCATACATTTTGTCATTTGATCTAGATCTGTGTTATAGGCTTATGATAAACACGTATATAATGTCATTAATTCATAAGTATATTTTGTTTGTAGGCATAGGCATCAATGTATGTTGTCCTTGTTATGACTGTAAACTGGAATGTCTATAAGTATCGACATTCAAGACAACAAGTATGTTCTTTCTTTAACTAAGTATCCCGTTATAAAAGTGTGAAGCAATGTGTAACGCTCAAGTATTTTATTATAGAGATTATACTTTATATTAGGTAAAAGGATACATTTTATTTCGAAATATTAATAATTTATAATTTTATTTTGTAAGTAGTTTAATAATATTATAATGAAGAATTTTGTAACGATGTAAAATGTTATAACTTACCATCGCGACCTGAATAGAGTTAAACTATATAATGTGTAACTTTAGTTATGTGTAAAATATTTTAACAGTTCGATCAGTAGATCTTTGAGAATGTTATCTTTATTACCTACCAATTAAAGTTAAAAATATTTTAACAGATTAATCAGTAAGTTATATGGACACGTAGATGTATAAAATAATTGTGTTAATCATTTTTTTTTTTTTTTAAACAAGGCGGTCCAGTACCATTTCTGTCATTTCTTAAATTTCTAATTAATTGAATGTTATCTTTATAACCTATAGTTGGCCCTGTTAACATATTTTACGCTATTTTAGTTACACCTTATATGTATTCACTCGGTAGTCTCGAATATACGATCTAGTCAAAAACTAGTCCCAATAATGCCCTTTTGGCGACCATTTATTTATATTGTGTTGTGTGGAACCATAGATTAAGATTATGTTTACACACTGGTATAACAATTAGAGACTGAATTAATCGTTTTGCATTGATGTTACATGTAGCTGAGTGCTTCCTAGCTATTTATGTTGTTTACTGTATAGATTCTAGAGCCTGCCTTGTTACCCCTGTCTACCACACTCGTTTCTTAAATAAGCAGTAAGTATGAAAATAATTGTGTACTGCGTGTCAACAAATTGTTGTGATTCTTGATAGTCCATGGATCGCAGGCAGTGCGGAGAGGTATCTAGTTGCTATATCTTATCGATACATGGGGTCCGGGTAAGCGAACACGAATTTCCTAGAATTATTTCTTTGCTCCTATAATTATCCTATTATTGAACGTAGCGTCGTGTAGATATGTACACTACTTACTAAGACAAACATGTTTTAGAAATATTGACAGCTTTGTATAGCTACAAAGTTATTTGGAAGATTAAGTCAGGAGGGAGTTTCTTTGACGTTGACATTACCATAGCATATACGAATGTATGTTAGATGTCTTTAAATATAGGAATATTGAACAATACATAATAACTCGGCTAAATTATTAGAGATTTCAGTAGCGCCGTTTTTGGATATTATATCTCGTATCCAAAGCGTTCACGGATCAGTAGCATTGGTTTTGGCTTTTTGCATTTGTGTAGCGACTGCGTGAACAGTTACAGGATCGTGGAACACCAATTTTATGCACACTAGTGCATCCACTAAGTTGTAACAGCATAGTTGCTGTAATTAATAATTCATTTTAACTGTTTGTATAATGAGTCTGTTAGTGTAAATAGTCTTACAACTCAAATAATTAAAGAAATCCGTATAAGCAATAGATAAGTAGTCAAATTGTTACGTTGAAAATAAAGTAATTCATATATAATGTTTGAAACTTTCAAATCTAATTGTTATTCGCAAAAACTTAATTAGTGTAAATTACAATGGTTTGTAGATAATATACCCTAATGAAAGACATTACTCAAAAGTCTGAATATACACAATGGGATCGTCGTGTCCTACTAAGTAAATAATGATATTATTATGAAATATAGATTCAAAGATTATTTGTATTTTAGTTTTTAAAATGTAGTTAATTAATAGTCTGTGCTTTTGAAGCATATTTAAATAACACCCTACGCATGTTTAGTATATTATATACAAATATTAGTCATACATAGTGCCTAGAATTCAGAACCGTTTCGCAGAATAAGCCTAATGTTAAAGCTAGAAACATTATTATTTCTACGTTTCTCACAGTCTCATGTGCTTCACAACTTCGATGAGGGACCGAATCGATTTGGTTTAATGCCCAGGTACCTTCTTCGTGTCGTAAATCGCATAATGAGCCATTCAGAATTGTCGGCCGTTCGAAAATCTTATTCCAGATAGATAAGCATTCTCACGAGTTAATTACTTGTTGATAATAGTTATTTTCTACTGAATATCAGATTTGACATAAACATGTGACACGTTATCTTCGATACGAGTGTTATGATTTACCGAATTGAATATAGTTAAAGGTACTATGTCAAACCGAATCGTTCGATAGGTATGTGGTGAATCGGCCCGCTGATGGGGCACCGCGCAATATGACGTGCAATATGACCTGAGAGGCGCAGTTGGTAGTGACCTAGCTTTCTGCGCTGAGGGTACCGGGTTCGGGAATCCTGGCAGGGACAATCTTTGAGTGATGAGCTCGAATGTTTGTTTTATTATCTATATAAGTATGATATACTGAGTTGTCCTCTGTCCATTGTACGGTACCCAAAATACAAGCGTTGATTAGTGTGCGACCGTATTGTTGGTGGGTTCGTCTGGAGATATTATATTATATTGTTTAGGCGTGTGAGCCACAATAATGTCCACGTCTTGTGATATCTCTATGTCGCAACACGTAAGTAACAATAATGTTTTTATACACGATCCTTGTTGTTATAAACGTTTCGCAAAAAGGAATCTAATAACACCAATCACATTGCCTGACAATATATATTGTGTGAAGCTGCCATTCAGTTGGTTTATTAGATACTAGAATACCTCGTAGTTGTCCGTTTTCACTGTCTCACAAAGGTAGCTACAATCATTATTATGCTGTCACCCTACGTATGTCACCTCTTTTCCTGGCAGGCCTAATGTTTGCTATATATTTTTGCTTGCTTGCTTCTGGATATATGATTACCTACATGAGATTTCACCAATTGCTCATCTACATCAGGTATAATCCAAAGTCCACTAGTCCATAGTGAATGATGGGTAGGTATCTTAGACGACGAATAGACGGAGTGTCGCGACCAACATATCAAGCCGTTTTGTGTGTAGTACACGTGAAATCGCGTGCGCATAAGGACGCAATCCGCGTGTACTACACAAATCGACTCGGTTTTTTGTGCTTCAAAATGTTGTTCGAGACCCACCGCCTCTAATATTTCTCCGGCAGGTATATAAGCATTGCAACTAAGATCTGTATAAAAATAAATATTTTTAATTTATGTATTCATTTTAATGTTTCTTAGGCGCCATAATGCGCGTGTAGTGATAGACGGGTGAAAATAAATTAGTAACTAAATAAAAAAACATCGACCAGTAACTGCTCCCTTACATTGTATTAATTTTCCTGTAAGTACATGTTTGTAATAACTTGTAAGGGTCAATTCACAATGCCGCGTAGGGAATAGGAATATGAAGCGAAATTTTGAACTTTGAACTCCATTGTGTAATGTACACAAAGAACAAATTAGTTATGAGATCAGAAAGTTGTCTAGTTTTGTTGGATGCGAGTCTTCCCGAGAATTCCCGTTACAGGAATCCAATTCGTATTGTACGTACACTGAGTTCAGAATGTAATGAGAAAGCAAAATAGTTTCGCTACTCTTCTCTTCCACGGCAATGTGAATTGCCTCGAATATTCATGACGAGTAGGATACTTAATCTCAATATCAAAATTTAATGATCGATTCTTATCTATTTCTAAGTAACTACATGATAATATTATAATAGCTGCTATATGTTGAAAATATATTGTATAAAGGTGTAATCAGAAGAATACCTATCGTAAATAAAATTTTAAAAATATCGTTTTGTTTTTTTAGAATCCGAACGGCCGCTGGCTTCAAACGGATAAACTATTTCAAGAATTAATTAACACAAGGGTCAACATTTTTTCAGTAGCTTTTCCACATAGGCCGAACAGGATAGACCGCCGACCAATTCACTAACTGCTCGTTTGGAGTCCACTACATCAGGAAGACCTAGTAACGTATTTATCACAAATGACTAAGTACCTAAGTATTTAGTGAAGAGAATAAATTTACTTTTAAAATTACGTGATTAAAAAAATATATTTTTTCATAAATTCTTAACATTACTATGAAGGATATAACTTACAAAATCATATTTCAATCCCAATAGGTCTTGGATCATATATGTATTATCATAGACAAAATCTATGAATACTAGATTTAGATGTAATTCAGGTTCACTTACTTAATCTTAGTTAGTCTTCTCTTTCTTTTTCGCCTTTTTCTATGAAAACTAGGCCAATACGATTCTGAATACACATCGCTATTAAATACTTGACATTGGCAAAATACCCACTAAGTCGTGGGTGAGGCCATATTCATATCCATTTTATATTATCGCATTTCATGTCGTATAAAAAGAAGAAGAAACGGTTTGAAAGACTGTCAATATGGCATAAATCTGCAATATTCCCACGGAATGTCGCTCATTAAAAATACGATGGCAGCCATAATGTACCCTGTGCCTTAATGTTTTAAAAAGTGAAATAAAGTGAATGATAGTTTTTCCTGGATGAGAATTGTCAGGCGAAATTAGATTATTGTTTGTTCCATGCGTGTCGCTATCCAATTAATTGCACTGTGTTCTATGTTCACTTGTATGTATCAGATTTGTTTGATACTCGTCGTGACGGCCTTATTGATAAATGGGTATGGCCATAAGAGGAAGGGTGATAAGCTTATTTTAAGTCCAGTAGAATTGATAGACCTTGTTAGAAAAGAACAAAGCAAAAATATCAAGCCAGGCCGGGTGCCTAAGCATTTTGATCATACAATAGGACTGACATCAAACAACAGATTGGATGTTGAGGATACAGACGTTGACACAAGTGAGCTACTTTATGCGTATAGGTATAGGATACCTACTTAAATAATATAGAGATTACAAACAACTAAGTATAAGGGTTAGCACGCACTGCGATTAAACACAGGTAATCTGGTAAAGTCAAACTGCGTAAAAACACTGCTGGCTAGTTTTCCCATTCAACCTCCATGTTTTCGAACCGCTAGACCAAAAGAAACAAGTCAGTCACTGAAAAAAACTGCTAGTGCGTGTGAATGTATAAAAGCCGTTACATACACCTTTTCGCCCATACCCAACCCAGCACTAGGGAAGTAGGTAGGTACTTTTATAGCCTCAACAGAAAATGTTATAAGTGTCTACCTTACTTACCTTTGAACCTGCTTGCACATTTGTAATCATTAAGGGATATCATTCTGACTACACACAATGATTACCGACGCGCCAAAGAAACGGTTCAAAGGTTAGAATACCCTTTCTGAATCTGCCTGTGTAAGTACCAACCAGCTGTTAGATTTTTCATTTTATATTTTGTTAAAGCCGAATGCGAGGATTCTAAGACTTTGAAGAATCGCAAAGTGTGGAGCCGGTGGGGTAAATGGGGCGAGTGCTCGGTGACGTGCGGCGGTGGAATGGTGGCGCGGCGGCGCGACTGCGTGGCGGGGCGCTGCGCGATCGGCGAGCGCGAGGAGCAGCGGCGGCCCTGCGCGCGCGCGCCCTGCCGCGCTCCCGACGACGTACTCCTCGACGACGCTCGCGAGACAGAATAAATAAGGCCAAACTATGTAAGTTGGCCTTATTTAAGATGTGGGTATATCGTCAGCTTGCTCTAGTTACGAGTGCTATATTATTATGTCCAGTCAAATAAATAGATACCTACTGATTACTGTAAATGGTTTAATTTCTTGACTACTCCTAAACCTAGCTAGTCTTGTTATATAGGTATAGTTAACTGGCTTTATCCGCAGCTTTGTTCGCGTTGGCTAAAGACTAAAGACAGGGCTTGGGTTATTAGGGTACCTACTCAGTAAAAAATGTTAACCAAATCGAATCAGACGTTTTTGCGTAATTTTAGTCTAACATTTTATTCAAAATTGAACAATTTTCCATTATCTACCAAAAACTAATCAAAATACATGAAACCACCCAAAATATGTTAAAGTACCGAAAAATATTTCATTCTATACAAATATACTATTCATCTATGTGGGTATACTCTACGCGGACCTATTCATCTCCATCCATGGTTCATATAGGCCTCTAGCGAATCTAATTGGCACTTAGCCCGCGCACGCGATACCATGGCAACCTGTGGCATTCCGTCCATAGCTTTCCGTAGGTACCTGCTAGGTATACATGCAGCATGTCGGGAGCGTTGTGGGCGGAGGTGGTCCGCCCACACTGCACTCTCAACTTAACTCCATTAAATACTCCACTTATTTTACAAAGCAAAGCAGACCGAGTTTAGAATTGAATAAATTTATAGTACGTAATTGAATAATAGTTACTACTTTGGGGTTGGAGAACTCGGGTCTACTCCCATAGGCGGTATACTTATCTTGTGTATTATTGATAATTGCTTGATGAGATTTCATCTCAGAATGAGAATAAAGAAGATAAAGGTGTTAGTAACTATTTATTTGTTGGTAAGATAATACTCAATGATTATTCGTCACGAACACTAGGCTATGACAACTTGAGCGAATAACACAGGGACCTTAGTATGAGTTTAGGGTGTATTCAGATAATAATCGGTTGATCGATAGTTTCCACACATATACTAGTAACTGTACGATTGTGCTAGTCGTATGCTGTTGTGAAAGAAAATAAAATATTCGATCACTAATTCGCTGGGTATTTGGCGACGACCAAACTCGGTAATAATTCCACAGATTGTTCCAACGGCAATGATCATGATAAACAGAGAGAGATGAACCTGGTGGTTTATTATGGTGCGTTCCCACTACAGTGGAAAGGGGTGCTTGTCCACCGCTCGTTATTTACTACAGAAACGATAGCGCGCCGTGGCGCCAGCTCGCTGCCCGCAATACACTCTGTCACCACGGGTCGTGGGAAACCGCCCTCAAGGTTTATACGTATTTCATGGAACTGTGGTTCGAAGAACACTGCAATGGCAACCTGCGTCTATTATCAATCGTAAGGCAAACATTTTGTTTCAAGGAATAGCAGTAGCCGCTTACACCTTCAAATCGCGATGCGTTTGTTATCTACTGTCACTGCGTTATTGAACACGGAGCGGTCCTGTGTCCAACTAGAGCTGTCTTTATAATTAGAACAAGTGAAAATGAATATTATCATAGTATTGATTATATTACCAGTTGTAACAAATTATGGATCAACAGAAAGTAAGACGCCAGATAAATATCAGTAATATACTAATACTTTCAAAAAGGAGGAGGTTCTCAATTCGGTTGTATTTTTTTAAATATTATTTTAAAATATAAGTCATCATGACCTGAATTGTCGGTCAGAGACATTCTAAAGAGTTAAACTGCTTTTGTAACAATAGGTAGCTTGGTAGGTAATCAAATGTTTGCATGTTTAATTTATTAATTGTTCTAGCGTCTGAAGAGCCACCAAAGGATGGTCGGCTGAAAACAACAATAAAACCGTCGCCAAAAGATGCTGCCACATCTGCAGTCTCAGCGAGCCATAATTCTGAAACCAATTCTATGTGGTTTTATCCTCCCATGCATGTAAGTAACCTCGCTCACTCACTAGCGTTTGTTGAACATGAGCAAACTTCGATTCTATGTATACTTATGCGAAAACGCGACGAGCATTCGATCCTCAATGACTAAGTACTTACTTGTTTGGGTACGAAACCAAGTGTACTAGATACCTAAATGTGTATTATTTTTTAGGCAATGAAGGCAGATGATATAAGATTACGTCAAGTTATATCAAGAACTCCACGTTCTTTAACGAAACTTGCGAAAACATTCCATACCGGCTTTAATCCTTCATTTAGTAAGGTAAGATTCGACATGTATTCTGACAAATGTTTTTTCATTTCATGACGCATCTAGGTCCTTTGGGTAGCGATTGACCTTATTTCTTTATCATGAAGCAAATCGCAAATTTACATTTACATTTACATTTTTGGCGAATGTGTGGTTTATTCCCGTTGCGAACGGGGTAACAGAACGGGAAACAATCCCCTTGAGTGATACTGTGACACAATACAACTTTTTTTCCGACGAGTCACACAATATGTAATAGTTTGACAGAACGGAAAAAATATTCCCCTGTCACATCACCCGCTAAACCATTTATTGAATGTTATTGCTATTAATTACTTGACATTGGCAAAATACCCGCTAAGTTGTGGATGAGGCCATATTCATGTCCATTTTATTTCATCGCATCTCATTTCTTAAAGAAAGAAGAAGAAGCTTCTACATCCCAATGCATTGTAGCCTATAATCGCGTCATTACTTGCTTCGTCTTTTTTTGCACCTTTTATTATTATATATTTTAATAATACTTACTTTTCCCCAGACGAACACACCAACTATTTGGTCCCAATCTAAGAAACACTTAATAATATTGTCTTTATTTCAAAGGATTATTTCGAGCCATTTGAAAGACGGTCTAAACCAGTCACATTGATTACATTCAGAAGAAATGGAATAGCACCGCGGAACAGCGTGAAGGTATGTAATTCTAACCAAAATAAAGCAAGTAACCACGTACCAATTTAATCTATCCAATGCTGCTTTATTGTGAACCGGTCGACACCCGGCTGCGTATGAAACATACATTTATTTTATATTGCTAACGCCGTAAAAAAGGAATCTTCCATACCTAATGTAATGCACAGGCAGCTATTGTATTAGACGAAGTGTTATGTAAAAATAAATGAACTAGCTAACCGTGAAAAAATGATTTTTATTTCAAACTTACGGTCTATTTAATAAATGCGGTCATTATTATTCATACATAATACAATACCTAAAAGTATTAGGGCGCATGTGCTATATATACATGAAATATCACATGTACCCTTATGGACAAATGGGCGAACATCCCGTATGGGCATTCCGGGCGGCCCGACTGGTGCGCGATAAGAAATCAGGTTCAAAGTGTCTAATAAGTTCCGTTTTTGATCACTTCAAGTATGCTATCGATATGTCAAATATATCACGTTTAATATATATATTAATATTCAATATAATACATATAACTGCTAATTATAACAGTAGCACCGTAAGCCATAAAATAGCAGCTACTCAATAATTATCTATCCATCTTATTTAAATTTATAAAAACGAAAGCGGGTATATTAAATTCATAACTTGGCAGTAGTAAACGTCTACAGAAACGTAAGGAGAGGCAGTTTGTTGTGGTAACAACAATGTTTCAAACAACCCAAAACCGGCCACATCTACATGGACAGAAAACATCGAATTAGTTCATTCCTTTACATGTATTTTTTAGTTAGCGAATCAGTCTAACGTTCAAGGCCTTCATATGGTTTGTCCATGGTAAACCCGTTACACACGGCTGGGATCAATTGGCATCCGATTTCTCCTATTGAGTTTGATAATACCTGAGCCAACGGATCCGACCGGAATTCAAAATGTCTGGTGGATCAGAAAGAATTTATTTTTTTAGATTTTGTCTAGGAATGGCTTGATGGCAGACTGGGATTACTCATATAACCCTATAAGAAAATACAGCTTTATGACAATGTGTCCTATTTCGACGGATAGCTCCATCGCTCTACTATTATAACTAATTATTGCAGGTCCAAAACACCAACTCGGCCGAAGTTGCCGAACTCCAGTCACCTTACAACGATATCAGCAGTTTCTGGCGAGATGAATCTGAGGAATCATTCAAAATAGTCTAAACACATCATTGTCCAAATCGGCCCTCGATAGCATGGTGGTGTTGACACGGGTCGCTCGGGGAACACTTACATCGTCTGTTGAAACAAGCATTAGCGGCTTACGGGAATTAAAACAGATGTTCTCCTCTCTCACGCACCATCTAGGCATTGTAATACCTCTTTTTAATCTCCAAAGTTAAAAGCAACTTACCACGTACAAATATACTGTAAATAAAAGCTTATATATTATAAAAAACATTTGTTTACATTTACATAGTTATAGTCTAAATCAAACCATGACGGAAAATTTTACGGCTTCCGTTTACAGTTCACATAAATCATAGCTAAGGGCTACTAAAAGTAAATTGAATTCGCAAAAAAGTAGGGCCAGTGTAAAATGGCACAATTACCTATGCAGCTCAGTTCGAAACTAGTTTTGGTCATTATATTAATACCAGGGCTTATAAGTGGTAAATATGCTTCGTTTAACAGTGCTGAATCAAGTGAAGACGTTGATTTGAAACAGGCTTTGTTCTTAGTAAATTTATTGAAATCAGGTTGGTTTGATTAATGCGGTTCGGTGCTGTAACGATCTCCATTCGAAATCAAAACTATAATCACTTACTACTTACATTTTGTTGTATTACTTAGAATATGTCAAAGTGTTGCGGGAAAATATTAAGTTGACAACACCAAGCGATGACCCTGGGGAAGAAGATAATTCTACGTGTCCCACAACTGTGAATGGTCCTTCGCTTAGTGTTAGTACATTACGATGGGCAGACATTACTAAATGTGAGTACTAAATGAAGTAGGGTGAACACCTAACTACCTTCTTACTGGGTATATAAGGTCTAACAAAAATAGCTTACATTATTTTAAGCTATTATCGAGATCATAACGATCTCGTTAGTGCGGATTAGCTTAAACTTACACCGCGTAGGTATAATACCTACGTATTATACCTACGCGGTGTAATTTATAAACTTCTAATAATGTACTGATTTCTTATATTTACGCGAATACTACACATTGAAATAAAATTTGTTTTATTTTATTTAAGGATTTTATCGCGTTATACGAAACTGGGGGAACGTAAAAACATAAAATAGAAGCGATAGAATCCTTAAAATTAGTTTTATTCTAACAATGTAATTTTAAACTTGTTCTAATTTATTCATTCCCATCTAACTTTAAGGTGGAAGCTCAGGGTCAGGGCGCGAAATTCAAAATGTCAATGGTTTTTATTTTTTTACGAAAAACTTGGACATTTTTACGATGTAATTTAGTGTTTTGCGATATTAGCATTCTGCATTGGATGTCTCGATGTATTAAATTTGCTTAAAAAAATACCTAACGCGATACAACACCATAAAGTTAGTAAAAGTAGCGGTTTTTACAAACCTTATGGAATTGTATCGGATTAGGTCCTATTTTAAGCAAATTTAATACATCAAGACATCTAATGCAGAATGCTAATATCGCAAAACACTAAATTACATCGTAAAGATGTCCAAATTTTTCGTAAAAAAATAAAAACCATTAACATTTTGAATTTCGCGCCCTGACCCTGAGCTTCCCCCTTAAATCATTTTTATGAATAATGTAATTATTTTTTTTGGGAATTTTATCTTTATTTTAAAGTATTATGATTTATTATTTTTATGGTGGGTACACTTTAGGTCTATAATTAAAGTATTATTGATTTGTAGGTTATAAAAATCATATAATAGAGAAATTAAATTATTTGGAATTTAAAAATTACCATACGTTAGGTAATAACACGGAAAAACATTAGTCCACTTTCTTTTTACACCTTTATTTTCATAAACGTTACACTATTGTTATAAGATATACATATACATATACGAGCAGTTATATCTCCGTACTCCGAATTAAATTTACACAATTTATTCAGACATTTATGAATCGAGTAACTATTTCCTGAACATATAGTATTTAATAATGGACAGCAACTGATGTGAGATGATTATCTACAAAAATAACACGCGTTTGTTAGTTAGTGGCAAACAGGCAGAGTCGACGTCTCCAATGTCGTTTCCCGCGTCGAGTCCCAGGAGCCCAAGCTTGCCGGATCAGGCTCAGCTGCGCGCGAACCCCACGGACACAGATAATCTTATACAACCGTACAGTAAGACATATATTTTTTTAAACATTCATTTTTGGTAAATATATTTTAGGTAGGAGTTTGTATTGAACGTTTGTAAATTATTGTTGGGTACATGAACCGAAGTATTGTTTATTTTCGCGTGGCAATACATGCTCTAGTTCTACGCGTGTGATTGCCCTGCGCCTGTACCTTAAATGAACATATTTTAAGGGGGCATGCAGGCCGTAAAGTTCCTGATAAGTAGGTAGCCAGCACCTGGCTTAATTACTTTAAAGCTAGAATACACAACATTTATTATAAGCAACATCCAGTCAGGGATTATTACTACAATAACGACAATTAATGAGGTGTACGTTTTTACCTTCACCAAGATAAGTGTTAATACGCCTAACACATTACAGAGTACGTCGGTCGTCGCATGATGTCGGAAGATACCAATAAATATGGTTAGTATGATTTTATATACTGCCTATAGCGATATACAAATAGTAAATAGAATTAGGAGAAAGCCTCTCACTAATATGTATTGCATTACATTTAAGCTTTTAAACCGATATAAACAGTAGGATTTACATGTCTAATGAAAAAAGGTAACGGGTTTGTGTCGCCTAGATATAATCTGTGCTGTGAGGCCAGGGCTTCAAGTGCGAATATAGTCTTAGTATACGTATTAGCTTTTCTGAATGGTATTTGTCAAATTGAGCATCACCTATAGCGATCGGTGTCAATAACGTACAATTCTTATTCTATACAAAGTGGACAAATAGATATTTTGACTTTAAAATAGCCATGTATAAGGTTAGATTACGATTATACCCGCACTCAAAGATATATAAGGATCATGTTGGTGTACAAAATAATTGTGTATATTTTAGTTTTTTTTAAACGAGTCGTACCAGTAGCGTTTGGCCGTGCGCTCAGTACAGCCTGCCATTTTATAAATGTTTAATAATTTGATTTATTCATTTGGGAATATTATCTTTATACCCTACTATTAGCCCTGTGAAAATATTTTGCACTATTATTGTTTCACTTTATATATATTTAATAAAACTGGCCAATATTCAGTTATCTACTTTTCCAAAATATATTATGCTATAACCCTGTTCAACATTTTGGATTATCGGGCATCCCAAAACCGTACTGCTAAATCTACTCGGCGGATTTTACTAAAACTTTGTAGCTATGGTTTATAACTCGTATACTGGGTATACGTATGTATACAAAACATTTTATACCGAGAAATAAAACAGCTCCCGGAGGAGGATTAAAAAAAATGAAGCCCACGGCTAGTGCATACACACAATATAAGAGTAACAGAACAGGGTTGGCCCGCTCTGTCAAAGCAGTGGGCTGCACCCTACCACCCGCCTGCACAGTGCTCCCCTCGAATAACAAATTCGCAATGCTATGAACATGCAACCGCAACGCGATCGGCCGCAAGTCGGCCCAATGACAACTCACCCCCCTTGCCGCAGCGAACAATCCGAAGTACATAACTAAAATTGAAATATGTACTTATGTACCTCGATTCTAAATGCTTACATGTCAGAATTGTTAACTGTTTTGATCCTGTTTCATCGAAGGCTTTGACACAGTGGAAGAATACAATTAAAATTGTTAATTATTTACAAAATATTATGAGTAGTAGTAAAGTCGTATAAAGGATATTAGAATATAGTTATTGTAGACCAATTCCATTCTGCGACGTTGCAGAGCTGAAGGTTTAAGTGATTATTGAATGATGGTCGCTGCCGCAAAAACTCGCCGACGCTCGATTTCTTATAGGATTTTTTTTGTCTAGGAAAACTTAGAAGATTGGATTATGACGATCCCTTTGGCGACCATCCTGAGGAAACAGGTAAACATCGACCAAACTCCATACCAAAGATAATGTTTTTATTGTTATATATCCCTGTAAGCTATACGTACCCACCCAGTTAATAACATCAAGATGTTAAGTTAAATGCTTCAAAACACGTTTCAAGAAAATTTTATCAATTAATATTGGTTCCATTACAGAGAAACCGACAGTGAGCACGACGGTGAGCACGACGGTGAGCACGACAGCGAGCACGACAGTGTCCTCTCATAATGGCGATGCATCACTAGAGAAGTCAACGCCATCTTCTTCGTCATCGGTATTTGGTCAAGCAGAAACCGCCCCATCAACTGCGCAGCAATCCCTAACGAAAGGTCAAATAATAATAAACGCTGTCTTATACGATATCAGCGACTGAACCCAGTGACTGAATTTTCGGCGCCAGTCAGTAGGTGTTGACGGGCGCCGAAATAGGCTAGTCGGCTGGACAGACTTGTGGGCACGAAGTTAGCGGTGGACTGGGATCATGTACTGCCATCATGTAGTTGTGCAGCCTGCCTCATCTCAAGTTCCTAGGATTAGTCCAATGAGCTCGTGAAGTCCTTTCTTGAATGTTAGCTAGTCGCATAGTGAAAAGGGGTCTAGACCCCATGGCGAAGGTCCAAATAAGAAAAACATCTCTGTTATTATTGAATTTTATGCTACGTTAACACGATGACAGTATGCAAGTCATACCTAGCAAGTATACTGAGCTCGGCAAGTACGAGGTATCAGTCGTTACAAGATTTTAATACAAATTTAATTTCTCTTTTGGACGTTACAGATCCTGCAGGAGCATTTTCAGGTCCAAAAGTGTCGGATAGAAATGTCATGGCAAAAATTAATGGAGCAGGACCAACACAGACTACGACCACGACAGGAACAACATTAAGACCGCGCAAAATCAAGCTCCACGCCACGATACCTTTAAGTACTGAGTCTGATAATGTGATGGCTCAAGTCGCCTCAGAATTAATGAATGAATTTAAGGAAGTGAAAAATGAAAAACTGAAACAAGGGCTCGGTAAATTGTGGTCAGAAAATACTGAGACGCCGCCATTTTTAAAAAGTACCAGGAAAATTTACTTAGAAGGAAGCTCGAGGTATCCAATACCTCTTCCTGAAAATCATGCATTTTGCCATACCAACCCATATAATTCCCTTTGCCGCACTTTTATAGGGTAACCATACGAACGATACCCGCTCACAACAATGAAAGCGCGGCAACATCAGACGCCCACAACGCTTTCAAAATTAACGGTCGTAGATACATAATAGGGATTTTCTCATACCGTATGACACACTTTTTATACATGGTTTACTTAAGTAATAAGTAACAATATACGTGCTAGAAGACTGACGGGAGGTTAGACTTTGATTAAAGTCGCAGCATATGAAACAGATTTTTCTCTAGGTTTTACGTAATAACAGTATAACTAAAAGTGTACATACATGATGAGAACACAGACGGTATGGCGCAATGACTTATTATTTTCCTATGAAAAAATATGAGATATTGTTCCATCCCGTCCGGTGCGAGAAATAACTTTAAACGGTTGGGATCGGACTGCTACAATGCGTTAGGTTAGGCCGAATATTCGATTTAAGCCGACAATCTATTGGGATCCGTTGTAAAAATCAACCTTTATTTTCACGCTCTGCTCCGCTTCAGTGGCGTTTGACTGTGGAAAATGCTGCTCCGCCTCAATGTGTGTCAACCTTATTTATTTTCGGCACTTTAACGGAACATACGTATTCTGTCGAATCTTTTGATATAATATGGCTGCAGTTAGGGCACGAGGGCTCTATACCACTGGCTTAATTATAATAACGCACCTAGGGCGGGTTTACAATAAGCTAATAAACCATATTCACAACCTGTTGGAGATTGGCCTTATAAACTCTAATAAAAAAAGTAGTGGATAGGGTTTATCAGCACATTGTGAAATAGGCCTTAATTTGGTCGTGTCTGTTCATTGTATATTTTTTTACTTGTGACATGACATTATTTTCGACAAGCTGTTGCCAGCGACTTCCTCCGCGAGGGACGCCATTTTCATTTCATCATGTCACATCCATTATTTTGTTTATAATGTGTATTTATTGAATTTGTTATCGCTATTAATTACTTGACATTGTGCAAAATACCCGCTAAGTTGTGGGTGAGGCCATATTCATATCCATTTTATTTCATCGCATCTCATTTCGTAAAAAAGAAGAAGACTTCCTTTGCGCCTTTTAATTGATATAACCATTTTATTTATGAACCGATTGAAATAAAACAAACACTAAATTTTAAGTGAACCTTACCACAATACATTAGTGAAACCACACCCAAATCGGTTAAGCCGTTTCTGGGATTAGTGTGCGCAAACACACCAACAGACAGAAATTTTAACAACCATAGTTTAAAGTTCTATTGCGTTGATAAAGCCCCGCTTTAATAGTTTTTCTCATATATATTCCATGTACAGGCAGCGATCAGTAACATTTTTATTAATGTAATGGATAGAATATAGATAACGAGGCCATCACAGAAAACCTCTGGACCAACTTTGATGAACTTTGGCACTTTTTCTTACTATTAAGTGGGGACATGTACCTACTACGAGTATACTTATGCGTTGGTTAGTTTTCGCCCGTGTGTGAGCCTGTAGGTACGCATACGTCTATCCGAACCTGAACTGGAGGTCGCATCACACCACCACGGTTGAGAGGTTGACGCATATTTATTTTACTGAAATAATACAGACGGTCACGAACACCGTTGAAGCACACAAAACCTACCAGACTTGGGTACTACGAGCGAATTGAGTCCTTACGGCACATGCGAATTCGCGTGGACTACAAAAATCGGCTTGTTTTTTAGTGCTTCAATATGTTGTTTGCAACACAAGTCTATATTATTTCGTCGTCTAAAATTATTACCCAAATTAAATCAATACTGAACCTGTTGAGTGTAAATCGGCATGACAATTAAGATAGCAACAATAACGCATTCCTCAGAGCAGCATTCGACTCGCACTGCAGTCATGAAGCAATAGATTTTAGGTATACTTAGAAATTGTCGTCCTCTGAATCGCGGTGGCCAGCACTTATGAGTCCGTCCCTGCCTGTCCTTGCTTTATAAAAGGAACCTTGTAAAGTTCAGCTGATATTGTGTGTAGGTATGTGTGTGTGGATAATTGAATGTAAAGTAACTAATACATAGTTACAATTCAGTATTTGAGTGTTGCGTGTGCAAATCGTTATCTCGTACTCCAGTGCAATATAAATAAAAACCAAATAATTTTCACCAGTTTTATTACGTTAAGAAACCTAATTTTGACAACTTTCTGTTACTATGTTTAAAATAGCAATCTTATACTATATTGAATTTTCGTATTCTTTTAAATTCAGTTCCCAAAAACATGCACAAAGATAATTATCATATTCATTTAGTAATAGTGAGGTAGTTATTAGTTTCAGAACTTATACCAATTATAAATGGTTCTAAAAATAACAGTACAAATTTAAAGAAAATGCGATGTGAACTATGTATGTATGTCATAACTTCCCGCAAGAATAGTGAAAATGGAAAACAATATATCAATGCAGCTTGGACCTCGATACAATATCCGAGAAGCGGCAACGACAGCTCCTCCAATCAAAATAAAGTGCATGGCTCGAGGGTGGATCCCGCCTCATGAGATCGCGTGTGTGCGCGCGCGTTCATTACTCTATACGACGAGACGAGACGCGACGACACGACGCGATACACTGTTATATGTTTCAGCGAGGTACACAAACACATACGACATACATAAACACTATTACCTATAGACTCGATAAACTTCAATAGCATACATTGGAGGGGTGTAACATGAACAACTGAATGTGTGCGCTCTTTCTCCACTAAATAAAATTAACAAGTAATCCAATAAAATAAGAAAATGCAATGTGTGCTCAAGGCTTTCGAAAAATAAACATGTTAATTAATCATAATGCTCTGTTCATATTTCCATACGTATTAGACGATATCCAAGAATACAATCATGCACATGCAAATGAAATCGATAAGTATACCTATTCATCCTTTTCACACGTAAATACACAAAATGTTGTTACACACACGAGAAAGAATTATAATGTAAGTAAATGTAATTATAACAGTAGAACCATCAAACAAGAATGATAATATTATTATTAGCGACAATGAAATGTAAGTAATGGGAGCGGGGGCGTGGGGGCGCGGCGGCAGGGGTGTAGTTCAGTCTCGTTGCCGCGCGCCGCCCGCGCCTCCATCAACTTAAACTACTTCACAACGATACAATCAGCAACTAAAACTATTTCTGCACCCTAACATTACAAATCATAATGTAATCCTCCTCTTGCTCACATTTTGAAGGAATAAACAACATGCCTATAATTATATACACTCTACCTGTCGCAGTGAAAGTAACCGTATATTTCATTCCATTTTGATAGCCGATGCAAGCGGAATCTGACTGCGGGGCGGACAATACTCGGTCGAGAGATACGCTTGCGACCGACATTGAACGCATGATACATCCCAACTTCTCTGTTCAAACAATACTGCATTCTACACGAGTGGAAATGTTCAACAACATGAATTCAATTTTAATTCAATGTTAATTCAAAGTATATATAGCTTTTCGCGAAATAATATTCAGCTTGCATACATTTACACGTACTTTTTTGTCACTCGTAGTGTAAAGTTAAATAGCATTGAATGCGTTAAATAGTTCAGTAAATCCAATAACTTAGCAGGTATTTGGGTCTTACAGCATAAAGGTGTTGTTTCGTTATGTGTGGAATGTAAATTTATTTGCTGATACTCTGCTGATAATTCAATATCTTGACAATATATTTATACATATAAACGTATATATCTCGGAGCCTCAACGTTCATATTCCTCGTCAGTGCATGTGACCAACGAGGTACCGCCAGTGACAGTTCGTCACCAGCAGCCAGGCTCAACGATAACTATTTAATGTTTTATCCTCAGATAAATGTCAATTGCCGCAGCTATTGTGGAGAGTAACAAAGTCATAGACGTCAAGACAATACACTAGGTATTACTCGACATTGTACGGACTGTCGAACAAACAGTTCAATGTGTGATATACCCCGATATGGGTACATAACACAGCGGACCTACAACCAAACGCTGTGGTTAATGTTAAAGGACAATGGGCAAAATTGAGAAGTTGGTTATCTCCGCCAATAGGCTGATCTGCCCATTCTCCTTTATGATCTCACTGCTGCGATGGTAGGCAGTAAATTTATTTTCCCGATGATGTGATACATACATCTTATTTGTAAAGAAAAAAAAACTTGTACAGTCCAATGACCATATTTATGTACTGTACGGCAACGTACATTTATATCCATAGCGTGTAAAGGATCTGATGTACACAATACTATTGGATTTTTTCTGTGTCATGAGTAACATGTTCTATTGGACAGTGTTAGGAGATGACATAAATATAAAGCCGTTATAATTTTATGATTATGTATGTACTTAAAGAAATATGGGTAATTATAAATCATTGTGGTGATTTCTGAACTTGTTCAGGGAAGAGACAGTAGAATAGAAAACAGTTACAACGCACGCATGAACTAATAATATTGAGTGTTATTGATATTATACAAATGTAGTTGTGATCGGAATCATAAAATTACAACGGCGACAAAGTAGAAGCTATCGACAAAGATTGTAATATTATCATTGATAAACATACAGTGCCAAAAGCAAGTTGTATTTATTTAACTACAAGGACTGGCCAGCCAAATGTGATATTTTCAATAATATGTGGAAGCAATACAAAATTGCAGGTGTCTACCAGCAGATGTTTTCGGATAACTGTCTGTCCGCAATGGACCTGGTTACAATTGAAAGAGAATATCCGAATAATCTCGTAAAATATAGACATTATTATAATAAAATTGAATGTACCCCATACATTCAGCACTATTTACTAGTATGCAACTAATAATATTACGCCAATTCGTGTTAATGAATTGAAAATTATTTTGATGCACTTGGGACTTGGAATAGACGTAACCAGATGTTAGAGATTAGTGTTGAAGTATCGGGAACCGGCGGGCGGGCGCGCGCGCTCGCAGCGTCGCGTCGCCTGCGCCCGCCTCGCCGCAGCAACTTACTAGTTATCATTTTATTATAATCTAACCTAAAACTCGAGAAAATGGAAATAAGAATGTAAAACATTCTAAATAACATTTTTGCCAAAACTTCCATATATTATCACAATTATAAATATAAACATCTAAGCTTTTTAATTAATTTTGATATTATTCACTTAATCTTAATCTCTCATAGTTAAATTATCTCACTTGGCACACAATTATAACGCAAATCGTACAATTGAATAATTAAAAACATAATTATCACGATAGAACCGAACAATAAGACGACGCGACGCTCACACTTTCGTACATTAAACGCTACGGTATCGTTATAATGTCAAACGTTTTGCATTACATTTTCAATACAAGAAAACATTATAAAGCTAACAAAGACAAAATTACAAAGAAAACGATCAACAAATGTCACTTACAAATTAAAACTCATAAGTTTACTCCTTACTCTCCAACAATTACTATCAAAAATATTTATATCCATCATAGTAGGTAGGTTGTCGACGCCAGTAAAGTGCAGTGGGCGCGCCGCGGCCCGCCTGGCCGCCGCGCGCCCCGCCCAGTCAAGGCTCGCCAGTAGTCGGCCGATTCGACACACCATCGGCGGTCACTCTTTGGATTAGTTACTATCACCCAACACTCACAGCACAGCGGTTCCGTGACAAGAGAACCATTGTACGACACATTCTCAGCAGCATGCATGCAGAAACTTCATGTATCGTTAAACAAAATATTCTTACAATATACACTTGCGAAGCCGTTTGTCCAATGAGCCTCCTCGTTAAAGCAACGTCATGTAATTTTCCGTTCCTAGTTGGTTTATATCCCACACACCCTTTATATAATTATATTTAACAGCATAGTGTAGTGATTTTAACAGATTAAACTATTATTTTATAACATAACATAATATGCACTTCTCGTTTGTATAATAAGAATGGCGCGGTGCTATAGATTATGGCTATTAACATGTGTATATGTATAGAGAACATAATCAACTATTGCAATCTATGACAACTCTTTATATTGTAGCAGGATAACATGGTATGAAAACAATATAACAATCACGTCATGTTTAAAAAAATAGTGTATATGAATAATATTATATACTTATATGTATAATATATATTCAAATACTAATCATCATCAACATAGATAATTCCCCGGATAAAATATGGATTTATCAATAGATTTAATTACAATTCACTACAATAATATAATTACGTCAACAACAACATTCGGACACAATAAAGTGTTGTCAACTCACCGGCCCTGTAGCGCGAATGTTGGCGAAGCGCGAGACACTGTCGCCGCCGGCGCCGGGCCGCCCTGAAGCTGTTCACTGGACACGTGACGATTGAGGTGCGGCGGGGGCGGAGGTGGCAGCGCGCGGCGCGGAGGCGGTGGGCCGAGGCTGACGGTGTTGCGAGGTCTCGGGATGAGGTGGTGAGGGCGCGCGGGGATTTGGGATCTTTTGGATGCCGCTTACTGCGGCACGGGTGGCGGCGGCGGCTGCGCAGCGCGGCGCCGGCCCGGCGCACTGGCCTGCGCGACCATCGCGCGGATGCGCCGCTGCGCCGACTGCAATCAAATAACATAATTACAGCCAACGGCGATAGATGACTTCGACAAGATAAAGGATCCAAAAATAAATAACATATCGCCATGGTGATAACCATATATTCGCAAAGCAACGTGGAAATGGATTACTAGGGCACTTATAGGTAAATATCGGCCGAAGCGAGTCAAGCAAAGAGGAGCGGGCATGGAGACGCAGCTCCTTGCTTTACCCACACCTATGTTTGCCAATGTGCATCGTCGTTTAGACTGAAAAGGCTTATACCATGATTTTAATATACGAATAGGATCGCCATCCATTCGGCTTAGCAGATGGTCCGATTATTCTTTTGAATGGTCAAATATTAAATTTCGGTCAGACCGACTTTTGTTAGGCGTTTCATCCATGAATTAGCAGGTACCAATTAGGTACCTAAATAGCAATAGCAGTGGCAGATGCAGAGTGCATTGCAGTTATGCTGCACATCACTCCACGCCACAGATGCATTGATACATTTCTGAAATATGTAACTATAAGTGAAGTACTTAGATTACAAGGTGGTAGGAATCAAAATAATCCAATGAATTAATTTATTTGCTCATCAAAATACAAAAGACACAAAAAACTGTCTGGCTTTTTGACCATTTTCTGGCAATATATTATCGCCCAAGACCGGATTTTCTAAATTGGGAGATGGCAGCCTGACTACAAATGCAGTGAAACAAAGTATTTTTAATAAAAGCAACAATTAAAGATAATAAAGCCAACGATAAGTTCAATTACTGCCAAGACATGTTAACTTTTACATATCACCTTTTAATGTATGTATAAATAAAACAAATACTAATTTTAGACTTGCCATAAAGGCAAGTTAATATATTTCTTTTGACACTTATTTAATAAAAACTCACTCAATCATCACATTCACAATAATTTTATAGGTAACCTGAAATACATGTAGTTACAAAAGTCCATGACGCACATACAGATCACATTAACGATGCTTAAGAAAAAAAACAGCTTTATTGTTTATAATTCGCAGTATGTAATATTTATACGCTAATATTGAAGTGTTGACTCACCTATGGCTTCGCATCAAAGGCATAAAATAACTTGGAAACTTGGCATGGCCATCGTGTAGTACCAATCTTTGGCTTAGTGGCACGCTCACTGCGGACTCAATCGTTACACGGCCTTGGTAAGCGGCAGCCTTGGTAAGGCCTCATCCTGCTTCAGCTGAGAGCTACAAAACGTAAATATCTCATTATGCCACAGTGAGTCGAGCAGTCAGATAACGCAAGTATTAAACAAAAACAACTTCGCATTGCGCCAGCAATTAAATTCCATACTTATCTTATTGACATTTCATGGCACGTCACCGCTGTTATCTTCTTATACAAACACACTATCATTGGACTTGTAACTACATGTCTATACCTCACACAGTCTTAACAAACATCAGAACAATCCACCAATCAACATTGATTTCGCGTCAGCAACAGAAAACTAAGAACTTAATACTTGTATTTCCATTCCACAATAACGTTTTGACGTAAAAACATATTTAAAAGCTCTCATACTAGGGAACCCACGAGAGATCGCGGTTAAACGCTTTTATGCGCAAATATTTCTTTATTATTTCGTAGTAATAAAAAAATTACATAAATAAATAAATAAATTTTGTACAAGAATTTTTGCGCCTGAAATTAAATATACATATTTTCTAGGTATATCCTTGGCTGCTGTGTGCGACTTGCATGTTTGTGCGCTTGTATTTTCTAGTGGGGGTAGAGTCGAAAAGGCGTCACGACATTCACTTAGTGCCACCGATAAATCTCATTCACAATTATATTAAATAAGCCAAGGCAAAAGGTTTTTTTAGTAGTTAAGTGAGTTGAAGATCATCGGAAACCTGTTTCAGATTGAACCGTCCACGAACTAGCATGAACCAACCGGAAAGGTGGGATCTGGGAAGGGCTTGCTCACTTGGACTAGTTCCTACTGAGTCGCAAATCCAAAACATTATAAGATTCACCGAAGCCAAATAGAATACCATTAATTATTCTATTTGGCTTCGGTGAATCTTATAATGTAACATTAATTTACCAGCATAAATTATGCCTAGCAGCAAACAAAATGCTATCACACAAAAAAGGTAACGGTGGTGTCGAGATAAATACCCGATATTGTTACGTAACTCTACAAATTACTATACACACACTCAAAACCAAAATGGATATAAATATATCTTTTGAACCCAAAATATTCCTTCTTTAACGCAACGTTATTCCATCGAAACGCTAACATGAAACGGCCTGTTCTCACTGAAAAATGCCGATGCAATAAATAACCCTAAAACGAAAACCGAGGCAATAGGCATGTGGTATGTCAATGGTATCGATCGTTGCACACGCTCATCTTGTTCGTACCTGGACACTGTAGAACGGGCCGACGATGTGGACAGTGGTGTCGTGATCTTGCTGCTGGCCAGCCTGCTGCGGCTGCGGCTGCTCGGGCAGCTTGATCAGCGAGCCGGTCACGCGCTGCAGCTCGCGCACGTTCTGCCCTCCCTTGCCGATGATCCGGCCCACCTGCGACGACGCCACCACGATCTCGACCGTCAGTCGCACGTCGTCCGAGCCCGACATGAAGCCCTCCTCTCGCATCTTCTCGAAAATGAGATATTGCGCCTGTAATATATACGAAAACAGTTTAGACAAATATTGTGCGAACAAAAACTAGATGATTACTTGCAAAAGCTAAAAACATAGTGAAATCATACCTTCCATTGAGCCTCAGGACTGCCGACTATAGTAACCTTGCGCTCTTGTTGCGGGTTGCTCTGGTTCTCGACTTGTTTATCTTGTTCCAATGGAGCGATCTTCACAGAAGCGTTGCTGAATCGAATGATGTTGCGAATGTGGGATCCCTTGGTACCAATAATAGCGCCTACAGCGTTGTTCGGGATGTACAAATATGTAGTTTCCTGTAATGAAATAAAATAAATGTGCAAATTAATAAGATATATTAAAAGCAGCTTGTCATAATATCTCGTTTGAATAGTCAAATTAGAAAAACCTTTGTTATTGATGCAAAAAAGTTCAGGAATGTAGCACTCTATTACAATAGTTAAAAGGAATCAAATCAATCACACATCACATATTAGTCGTATATTAAATGCAGCTTGTGTATAGTTGAACTGATTTAAATACTCGTTACTAAGCCTCGTACGGCTAGCTAACGCGAACAACATACTGGATTGATGGATAATAGAACAAAGACACTCACTTGCGAGTCTCCGGCGCCCTGCTGCGCGCCGCCCTGGCCGGCCAGCGGCGCGTAGATGGGCGGCGGGAACGGTGGCGGGGCGCCGCAGAAACCGCGCCCCGTTGACATCATCGCCATCGGGTGCAGCCCTGGGAACATTATACTTTGCGGTGCCAGCACCTAAAACGCGCGTAATACATACCGTTAGTCATTTAGTACTGTTAGCTCTTATTTAATAACAGACGAGAGATCAAAATAATACCTGCAAGTCATTCTCGTAGCTCTGACGTAATTTTGCTGAAATTTGTGACTCTGCTTTCGCCATATTTTCGATGGTGCCTTTTACAGTGATAATTCGCTCTAAGTTAAAGCTGTTTATATCGTTAATAGAGGAGACGGTAATCTTTGTGTCAGTATCTTGCATGATTCTCTTGATTGTGTTACCGCCCTTGCCGATAATGCGGCCGATTAAATTATTATGAGCTAGGATTTTAAGGCATATTTCGCTGAAAAGAATGTAAAAATTTGTTAAAACAATATTCAATTATAATGTAATGAAATGGAGCTGGCGCTTGGACCGATGCATGCGCACTTACCCCTTGTTGGTATTGTTGGCTTCCTGTTGCATTACTTCAAGGATTCTTTTACATGCGTTAGTGCAGTTCTCGGGGTTGCCGTATATGGTGATGGCTTTCTCGAGAGATCCTACATTGTCCTTGCGGTGGACGTCGACGCGAGCACGGCTCTGCTGTGTGATGAGCCGAATGGTGCTGCCCTGGCGGCCAATGATGGCGCCGACCATGTCGCTCTGGACCAGTAATCGCAGCGGGAAGTCAGTGGGGCGCGAGCCGCCTCCGGTGGCGCCACCGCCGCCGCGGCCGCCGCCCGGGCGCCCGCGCCTCCCACCGCGACTGTTTTGCTCCGCCGCCTCCACCTTCATTCGACTACCCTCCAGTTCGCACCCATTCAGACCGTTGATAGCTCTGCAACAACGTTATCGCTTTATAACATTTAATATCACTTTTATATTCGAGGTGCTTCGAAACGGGCCATTTTTTACTGCAATATTTTCAAATAAGTAACTACATGAACGTTTATTTGCACAGAATATGTTAAGAGAAAATGTTCCTATATCTGAAACAGCCCATAAGCATTTGTAACTTTACGGGTTTAGTCAGAGCAACAAGAACTGTTGAATTTACCTCACGTCGAACTTCAAGTCATTTTAAAAAATATACTGTGTACAGTGAAATACATAATATATTGTGTTAAGAGAAACTAAAATATAGATATTTCTTAGATTATTAGCAACTGAATAACAATAAAATATGGCCTGATTAGATGCACCTTATCTTCCATACACCAAAATAATCCCAATGCATGTGTAGAGATAGAAGTAAAAGCGCAAACAGAAAAGCTGACCAGTTCAACCTGACTGCCGACATCATACAGCTTGTTATTAGGGATATGAAATAGTTACGATAGAAATAATAAAAAGCTATCAGTAGGTTAGTATAATTCAAAGTCAAAATGTGCGTAAGTCGGGTAGGGTTACCAAATGTCGAGATTTATCGTAAGTTGTCGGGTGTTCTTGGATCAGAATTCTCTAACCGAACATTGGCCCCTAGTGATTTACAACCTTACGACAAGCCTTATATATGTTGCAGTAAAAACTTTTAACCGGTCAAAGCTAGTATTGACTAAGCAGGTTGGTCTAAGTAGTATTCACTAAGAGCGTCAATCAAACCACTTTACTCGCAAATTTGCAGTCAAAAGCACTTTTAACCAATGATTTTCAGCCAAAACTACTTTTAACCAACCTGTTCGGTCAAGCTAGTTTAGAATGGTTAAGTTTGGACTGCAACATATAGACGGATTCGCTTGGTATTTGCAACTTGCATTATGAAATGTACCTACTCCGTAAACACGAGTGGTCCACTAGAACTGTTTCTATTATTAAGAATGGCTCTGAAAGATATCAACGACTTGAGAGAATTTCTAATTCTAAGCGATTCGGTTATTTATGGAAAATTACTTTATCAATTATGAGAACTCACAGGATTTTTCGTAACACATGCAACTATATTATTTATTCTTATGTTATCAAATTTATTTATCCTTCTTGGCGATTGCCGCCAAATGTTGATTTTATTGGAAATCAGATTTACGAATTGGTAACCGTTGCCCGGGGCGAAATTGTTATGCCAGTTAATGAACAACATAGGAAAATACGTAAACTCATCAACACACCCTGAAAGGCGAATAGGAAGTGAAGCGATAGAGGTAACAAAGTACCCATCAACATGCGCCAAATAGGAAAAGGAAAGAAGATTGAAGCACCGGGCGAGGCAAGTGTGCGCAATGCAAGTACGGAGAAAGGCGAACTGTCAATAATACTCACTGCTGCGCCTGATCCGGAGTCTCGAACGTGATGTACACCGCTTGGGTGTTGGCATCGCGCGAGTTCGCTTTGTCGCAATGTTGTACGTTGCCGTATTGTGAGAGCAGCGGCTCGATGTTGTCGAAGCGAACATGCAGGGGTAGCCCACTGATGAGTACCTTTGATGACCGGCTGCGAGAAGCGACAATACCACTAGTACACAATATAATGGGATATTCATAATTATGGTTCACGTATCATCTCCGACCCTACAGATAAAGATAATCAACGAACAATCAATAGAAGAAAGTATGGCTCAAAGACCCTTATCTGATGTTGCCTTTTATATAATATAGATTGACGCTTTTTTAATTGAGTAGGTGTGGGTGGAATTATAGGTACTAAAATAATCCATTTCATCAACCTCTCTCACCTTCAGGACTTATTTGTTTATTCAAAAATAAAGGTACGTAGGCTGGTAGGCTACCTACCTACGTTTATTTGTTATGTTATGTTCAGTAAATTTACGTATTCTTAAACCTGTTTCTTAAATATACTATATAAATTAAACGCTTAAGTAAATTAGATACATTATGCAATGTCCTCACAACTCGAGAATTAATTTGGTAAAGCATGAGTAACTAACTACCTACAATTTTAAGCTATGTCAATTGAAGCTATATACTTATTATATCCATTAGGTTAGGGACGTCCATTCTGTTTACTACTTTACTTACTACACTACTTTTACTAACTACTACTTTTCTTGCATATACGTTTAGCAAGGAAATAAATTTTGTGTATTGTTTAGTAACTTCATATTGTATGTACCAATGGAATGAGAATCATTCTGTAAGTAGGTAGATGCTTAGTTCTAGTTGGGAACACCGTTGAGTTCCGCTGTACCAGTGTATAAGCTGTCACGAACTATAAAATGGCGGAGCGCCGAAGACCGGAGATGACATCATCTGCGCCCTCGTCTCGTCGGTACGTGTACGTACGCCGGCCGTCAGTGACCTCCCGTCCCCCAACCCCCCTCCCTCGACACGCTTCAGTCCCCCCCACTACCCGCGCCATTCACAACTCCGTTCCATTGCACTCACTCGTTGCATGACCCCTCGTAGCAAATATGTCTACATAATACTATCTCACTCTACACCTAACTGTGAGCTAAAGCTAATTATACACTCGCTGGCAGCACAGTACTACTGCTAGATAACACTATAAGCCACAATTGAAACATGACGATGTTATAAGTGTAGATAGGTAGGTATTAAAGATGCGCCGAATATTCGGTAATTATTCATTATTCCGCATATTTGGCAAGATTTCATATTTTCAGTAATCAGTTAGTGTGTCGAATATCCACCAAACTTTTATAAAAAAATAATCCTTCAATCAACAATTAGTAAAGTTTCAAATACTTCAAGATTCTACTTAAGACCGTTCGTAGAAGTTAAGTATTAATTTAAAAAAATATTAAAATATTACGTGGAAGTAATGGATTTACGGCCGCCTGTATGTGTCGTCAATCTTATATGTGTTTGGGTCGGAAGTTGCTTCAAGCGGCTTTAGTAATTTATATTAACAACCATAGAAGTACAAAATTAGAATAAGAAAATAATAAAAAAAAATCCTCCTCTGGCGCGGTCAGGTAAAGAAAGTAATAGACAACCAAGTAAAAAATAAGTGGCTATTCTAAAACTAAAAATACTAGCTGGCTACACACATCGTAAAATCGGAGCATGGATCTCTCTCTGATTTATCTTCTTATTCTGGTAAGTAGAAAAATGTGAGGGTATATATAATCAATATATTTAAATACCGTCGTCGTTCATTATTAACATCTCATGGATGTTCAAATTTTTAATAACACTGGTAGGTTACCTAGATGTTCCAAATTTCGCACTGCAGTTGCAGTTGCATCAGTAATGTTGTTAGTAGCGTGTTGGCAATCCAGACTTAATGTGAAGAACACAGCGTATTGGTTTCGCAAAATAAATTGGGCTTATGTGAGCGTCGTTCTAATTACATTCTGATCGACTGACCTTACTCGCTCAGTGAATATGATATAACGATTGAAATAAAACTAATTTTACGGATTTTATCGCGATTATTTTATGTTTTTTTGTCCCCGACGTTTCGGCTGCTTTACAGCAACTATGCGCTCACGGGAGGACTGAGGTGTTACACGTCCTAGTGTCATTCAGTTTTATAAATTGTATTGCATTGTACCAAAATAATGACGAGTTAGTTACCTAACAAGTGGATTTGCATATAATTATTCTGCACAATTTAAACCAGTTAGGGCTTTTATGATAATTTAAGCAAAGGATGCAGGTAAGTTATAATATAGTAATAATAACACCCTTGAAAACGGGTTCAGTTATATACCCTCTTGTCGACTTGTGTTTTGTTTCGTAACAAGTAAGAACCCTCGTAATCGTAACCATTCAATGTAGGCTACAGAATTAAGATTTTATAAATCTTTTAACAATTTTATTTATCCCTTATCTCCGCCTATGTCTTGCTTTGATAAATAAAAAAAAACTTAGGTTTAGATTTTTTTAACCAGCCACATAAGCTTGCCTAGCTGTTCGTAGATAATTGTCACACACCCATAACAATATACTGCTCAAAAATGTATAAGATATTTTTAAACAGAGTGTTTCCTGCCCATTCTCCATGGAAATGCCATTCCGAACGGGTAGTAAAGTTGTAGCTTAGCATTTAGTGTCAATTTTGATGATTCATAAGTACTTTAATAAATTATTGTGACCTTAATCTCCGATAATTACAATAGTCTTAATTCTAGTCATAAAAAGGCTCGCTGTTCTAGGAGAACCGACGGGTCGGTCAAGTTTTTTGATAACCAGACAGTTGTATACCTAAATAAGATTGTATGGAATGAAGCATTTTATGAAAATATCCTATCACATTTTAAGGCTCTCCGCTCCAATAAGTTCTTACACTAGAATCCAAGAACTTTGTAAAAAGTGCAGTCAGCAAGAAAGTAAACATTAACATCGTGGAAAAGTGAGAAAATATCATAACATTTTAAACTAGTAAGACGTAAGTAAAAAAAAAGTTGATTGATTGTATTATAATGATATATTTTTATTCTACATTACTTATATTTTTTGTGATTCATTTTATAGGTTGCGCAGTCAAACTAGGAACCCTTCTAGTTTCGCCATGTTATTCTGTCCAACCTCACATTAATTGTATTCGGAGAATATAAGGGTTAGAAGGCTGAAATTTGGCGCGTCAGTAGATTTCGTGTTTCGCAACAAATGTGTATTTAACCATTTATTAAGACACCATAACGATAATAAATCTGAAACATGATTTTCTTATACAGAATAATATTTCAGGTAGGCGTGGAATTTTTTTATGAAAACTAAAACCACATCATAAGATTTATACAAAAATATTATGATTACAAATGCGCTAAATAAGATCAGGTTTAAAGGTTAGCATACCGTTTCTGAATCACCCTGACTTCCTTTATGGAGACTTTGGAACTTTCCTTTATTTACAACTTATGCCGACGCGAAATAGAAACAACTAATACTTTATAAAATATAAATATCTAAGCAGGTCCCTGTGAATATACCTGTATTTGATAGAATTTTAAATATCCTGTTCCACGACCTAGCTGTAATCCTGCCTGACAAAAGAATATAGACAAATTCTTAATTTTGGTAACCCCATCCTACAAGTGGGTACCTACCACAGCTAGTTGGTGATTCATGAACCCGCGCCCGCGCAGCGCCGCACCGGGCCAGCCCGGCCCTCGGTCGGCATCGCCGCCATTTTACATTACTCACCACGTGTTCATGTGCATCGAATTTGTTGATGCATCTGTTTTCACATCATCGTCAAGACTTCCAACGATTTGGACTACATCTAACGTCACGACATGCCAAGAATGTAGGCGTAAGTAGTCGTTTAGGTGAATAAATACTTACTACATTATATCGGTCATACCTGAGGAATTTTGCCATTCTTTGCGCTATGACGAATAAATAATTAGGAAACTAAACACAACACACCACCGCGCTGCCCGACCTTTCAATATTTTCACAACTTTAAAAACGTAATGTTTACTAGTGTCCACTTAATCTAGGATGTTAAACATCAGAAATATGCATACAACGCACGATTGGTGTTAAAACAGTTGGAAAATGACCGGAAATAATAATGAACGTAGTTCATTCGTATACGAGCTATGGCGCAACTACGAGAGCTGCCGTATGACTGCAGGATAGGAAGAGTGAGTGAACCGAATTGCGGCCGAGTGGCAGCGGCGACGCGACGCGACTCGACGCGGGTTCTTTCTTTTACAATGCAAAACGAACGTCGCGCGGCCGCGGCTCTTCACCCTTCCACCGCGCCGCGCCGCCTGCATACTGATAAAAACAACATACCATTCACCAAAATTTCCAATATAGCCGAATGATAATAGTTAATCAGAATTAAGTATCTTTCAAGTGATACTATAAAATGTATTTTATTTTCAATTTATTTTAAGTTTTTTCTATTTATAGGAGTATATTTTTCTTGCTTCTACATTACACTTAATTTACTATAAAAAGGATTAAAATTAAATCCAACATTTAATTGATTTTGTAGGCGGGCAAAATTATCTATACCTTGAATCATCATTGCCCACATCGATTTTGACACAAATATGTATAGGGTAACTCATTAAACACCGCCACCAGAATATGGAGCAATGTTAGCTTACAATTCTATTATATAAATATATAAATAAATCATTGGGTCGGGAATACAAGATACCTAAGATGTGTCGAGCGGTTTTAATGTGTAAGGGTTGCCACATTCGATTAAGCTATTTGTTTACATGCTTTTATTTCGCATTCGATATGAATCTTCGAAATATTTTAATAATAATCGTGACTCCAGTACACGTTTTAAATATATCTTTTTCAGTAAGGAAGTAGGGATATGCCGAATATTCGGGTAATGTAAGGAATATTAACCGTTTTTTCCCCTTATAATACCTACAAGTTTGAAGCCAGTTCACTAATCAATATTATAGTAAGAACCGAAATAATTGGTATCTGGGCCACTTGTGTGTACCATCTTAAATATTTATTGTTTTTTTATAAGTTAATTTCTATTAGAAATTGTATCGAGATAAATGGACGTTCAATAGCCAAGTAAGTGCTTAGCTGCGTTCTAACCTCACAGTTCCCTTAAATAGAGAATACTTAGCATGTTGTTGTCGGTGAAAGCCAATCTAATACTTAGTAAGTGCTTAGCATATAGCATATAGCTATAGCATATAATTTTTAACGACTTAGCACGTTCTTTGTATGACTATTACATATAATAACATAAAAATTCACTTCGCGATTAAAAACTTCTTAAACAATAGACGACTCTGCATTGCATAATTGAGTTGAAATAATTGATTTGTTTCCATGAAGACAATATAGGTATTGTTTTAAATACGATATGTTACATCGTATAAAGTTGTGTTTAAATTTCATTACTATGCATATATTTACCGTTACCTACATGTCAAGCTTTAAGTCTGATAAATTGGAAATTTAAAACGCGTGCATACAAACAATGTTTATATTAGTAAAAAGTGAACATATTTTTAATATGCGGCGACTAAGATCAAGAAAACCTAATTAGCTGAATTGTTTGTTCGAAGAGGCCTACAACTATTGTCATTTTCGCCATCTATTGGCAGAAAATGAAAAAATAAACGATTGACAACCTTGACTTTAAACAAAATTAGCAAAATATAATATAGATGTTAATATGGAAGAAATACTTAGCTAGAACTTATACCAAAGCTCTTGCTTATTTCAGCATTGTCCATAGCCACGTTTATTTATGTCACTTTATGAACTTACGCTAAGCCAAATCAAAGTAAAACTTTCGGAAGTTATACTTTTGACTGATGTTAGTGCAACGACTATTTGTCGTGGCCTAAATATACGCGAGTTTAGTCATTGATGCTTGGATTACCCAGCGCCATGCATATAAATAGCAACCCTATTCAGCGCAGTAAAGCGCGTAGATTGAACCAAATAATTCTGCCGAAATTCGGTTCGGAAAGCACTGAACCAAATAATGTTTGATATTCGATTTGGTTAAAAAAAGAATGTTCGGCGTGTCTCTTGTTTTTAGTATTAAAAATATACTTCTGAGAGGATAAAAAAAATGACTGGGCGGGTTTTATCACAACATTTGCGCGTATCAGAGAAATATAACAATTTCATGATACATTACATTCATTGAATGATTTTCATTAACTAGTATATTACTTTTCCTACATGTTTAATGTTCTGAGATTGGTTATTCTTTGATGTTATCACAGAACTGTTTCATTTTTTGACGTTACGACATTCTAGAGGTGATTAATGTCTGATTCCAAATTTGAGAATGTTCAATATTTGTTCGCGATAGTACCAATTTATACGGTGAATAGACAGGATAATATGTACAGTAGCAGTACGGGAATTAAAAGGTTTGTCAGTTTTATATAAAATATACTTATTAATAGGAAAGATAAACAAAGTAAATAAAGTAAAGACATTGAATAATAAAAATATAATGTATAATGTTTTTATATTGATTCATTTAACGTTCGACAACAAAGTTCAAATGTACTCAAATCAAAGTTGTTTATTGTTTTTCTGTCTGTCTGCCAATTTCAATTGCATTCTCCTACTTTCCTTATTTTTTTAGGTTGGCAATCGGCCACAAATAGAGCTATTTCTGCGAGTTTCGATTTATTCAATATTTTATAATTGACAGGATGGTCCAGATTCTATAGTAAACGCGTCAAAACGAATACCATCGTTGACAGAGAATCATATTAAAATGTTAGCAATACTATTTCTTGCACTGGAATGTTGGCAATTAGGTTCTTGAACTCTTGCAAGCAAAAGTCGACTTTAAGGTGACGGACCTTTTCATTCCGCGACTGTACACAGCACACAGTCTAAACTACAAGTTGTAATACAGATATTAAGATTTGATTTATGACTTTTCGGGTCTTTCAGATCAAATTTGAGTTCTAAAGTTTGTATGGAGAAACAATATTTAAAATGCCTAGGCACTATTCCCATGTTTGATAAAATGTCCAACACAACTCGTATGTTTCAGTTTTATCAACATCAATTTATTTAAATACCTGGGTATTAAGTTAATTTAATTTGTTCCGATTTTTACTAAATATTAGTGAGCAATCACTACACCCTGGCGCGGGCAATAACTGTGCTAACTGCAGTCAACTTTTAGAGGTTTTTCAAGTGAGAGAAAAATACTGTTGATACTCTTTAAGCTACATTATAAGAGTATATAGGAATAATATGTTTGTAAATCTAATAATATCCGACAGTTCGAAATAGCTATATATTTCTAAATTACTAAACTAAGAAAAGTTAACTACTGAAATAATAGTAGAATGCGAAGGTTAGTGTTAGCTGCGTGGGAACTTTACTAACTTCGAAGGTGAGCGAGATTCCGATAACTAATTACGTACTTACATAGATAGCTACCTAACCTTAGCCTCTAAACTAATGAACTACTAATACCTATCCAGGTAGGTATTCAGTATTCACCCACGTAGAAGGTACGTACAGTGCAGTTTGACTGCGGACAGTATGTGCGCAAAAAGTTTAATTAAAAACAATCCTTTCAACGAATATATTTTTAAGATGTGAAATGTGATTAATTTGAAATCATGTTTTATGCAGGGTGATTCAGAAAGGGTATACTAACCTTTGAAGCTGCGCTTCTGAAGCGCAATTGTAATCATTATTTGAAGGAAATCAGACTTGTTTATAGAAATTGACCTATATATATTTTGACTTTACATAATTATTACAAATGCGCTAAAGACGCGCTGGTTTAAATATTTGTATACCCTTTTTTAATCATTCTGTATATGTGTTTGTCTTTTAATACTTACATTATACGCACTTAATATCAGATTGTATAAAAAAAATAACAGCATCGGAAAGACGGGAGCGGCCGGCGGCGAGAGCGGGTGGCGCGAAACGGCGCGTGCGGCGAGCAAAAAGCAATGCTCACCCACCTGCCGGCAGGTGCAGCGTGCAAGTGAGCAGTGGCAAGTTGGCAACTGCGATATGATGCATAAAATAATGTACTTGCACAAAAGCTTATCCCCACAGAACAATGCCCAGGAAACTATGCGCCCTCATACAGAGGTGCGTCAATATTATTTACTTGCTGCGCCCCGCGGTGTTACATGCGATTAACAAGTATGTCCTTTTTACCGGGATAAAATGTAGCCTATGTGCTATTCCAGACTATAATCTATCTCTGTGCCAAATTTCATCCAGATCCGTTCAGCCATTCTGGCGTGATTGAGTAACAAACATCCATCCATCCAAACTGTCACATTTATAATATTAGATAGGTATTTTTATGAACTAGGTACCTCCGTCTTATCCTATATTAACTCCCGGGGGCGTTTTCCGAAGGAACCCGCCCGAAGGTATTTAACTAATTTGTCATTTTTGATAAATATTATATAATATTCATTTGTTTACCATTATACATACGAGATGGTAATAGACGAATAAAAAGGACTCACTGCACTTACTGGAAGAAGTCAGAGTTATAATAAGAACATTTAATAGGCTCCGTGTCTGATATTTCAGAACCCTCGACGCGCGCGTCGCTGTGTTATAAGTTGGAGGTCATGTATATCAGTCTGTCCGTGGCATTGTAGCACCGTAATCGAGATGGCTCTTAGCTAAGTTTGGTGAAAATCGGACGCCGGTCAGCCGTTTCAAAACCATCAGCTCTTTACCAAGACGATGCACTGATTTATCATACAATGAGTTAATTTATTCTACTTTCGCTGACCCGATCGACTTAAAATTTGAGACAATCTAAATTAGATGACAATGTAATAATGTGAAAACCGCGACCTGATGCTGCAATCAGAACGGTCTGCAGACTATCCAACTCTTCGAAAACTTACAGCACATGTTTATCGTGTTTGGGGCTTATTGAATTCGTTTGAATAAGTAGTTAACTCACACATCACATAACGAAGACCTGATGATGGAGCAGGAAGGTGGCCACAGGACTATAGTAATCGTAGATCCACCATGTTTGGAATCATTATATAGGTCAGAATGAGTAAGTGGCACACATCAGATCAGGACCTGATGATGGAGCTCGAAGGTGGCCACAGGAAGAGTGGGTTCACATTAAGTCGGACCGACAGTTCAACCGTTTACAGACTGTCGGGTCTTGCTGTTCACATTACACGCTACCGGTCCGACATAATATGAACAACCAATTGCTGCGGTTGCTTTCCGGCTCGTTATCAGTTGTGAGTTGGCTTTTGTATACAATAGACGACGACGACATTCCCGTTGTAATGTGGTACTTAAATAGAAGACCGAAGAAAAGAAAAAAGAAATATTGGGTGCATCCAATCATTGCCGAGCGAAATGAAGTTGGAACATTTCAAACGTGATGAGCTAAAGTTCTATAATTACTTTAGAATGTCTCATCGTTTCTTTGATAATCTATTTACGTGTCTTCACAAGAGAAATCAAAACTCCTATATTAATTTCGCCCTCCATGTTTAAACGTGTCCTCCCTGCGTACACGCTAGCGAAACTGATGGCGAGAGCGAGGAACGCGCGGGTGGGTGGAGTGCGCTTCGCCGCTACGAGCCGACATGTGTGAGTCCGACAGAAATCGTGGCTAAACGTCCGATAAATGTTTTGTCGCCGACAGTTTTATCGGGTCGCCAAATGTGAACAGCGTTATTGAAATACATATGCCAATATGCATTCGACACCATTGTCGTTCCGGTAAAACTGCCGGTCCGACCTAATGTGAACCCGCACGAACTCTATATCAATCGTAGACCCACCGAGTTTGGACTCATTTGATAGGGCTCGAAGAGTGTAACGTTGAAAGGCTATTATGGGTTGCATGGACGAGTATTGAAGTTTAAAAAGGATGAAATATAATTTAATTTATTTTTGTTAGTAAGTACCTATCCACTGTTACCAAATTCAATAAAAGTTAAACATCTTGTTGCATCGTCGCCTATTACTGAAATAATTCAGGATAGACAGGTCTACTTACTCTATAGACCAAAATCCTACCAGTTTTCAAACAATTTTGATTTACATTTCTAGATATTAGGCCCTAGGGTGAATTTCTGCAAAAGGTTGTTATTAAGCTGCATTCTGAACCTAAAATCAATTCATAAGAGCCACTTTACGAGCAAGTGTGTTGAAAATAAATCAATAATTCAAATTGGATTAGCATGAAAACCCCATATCAACGGCGGATGTCGTCATAGTAAAAAAATATCAGGCTGCCAAGATGTATTATGAGATACGTTTGAAATCTGTTGGTCGGTGGGGACATTTTTGCGTGGTCCTCTAAAATAAACACTAAAATACCCTTTTTAACTAGACTTCTTTGAGTAGTGTACACGGTGTGAAGTAACCCAACTAACCGTATTTAATGTTTAGCATAAAATACACGAATCAGTACACAGTTTTATATATTTTTTTCTTACAAAAATACTCTTTTTAAATAGTGGTAGAAAAACTAGATCACCCCGGCTTCCAACTGACAAAAGTGGTCGAAATCTAGCGCCTATAATTTTGGCTTATAAAATAATAAATGCCATCAATTAAACAGTCTTAGATGAATATATCATTCATTGAAATTGGGTAACTCTGCTAAATGGTCGAAAACCAGCACAACGACCCTATCTACTTTATTGACATTGAAGGTGAGTGAGATTCCGATAACGGTAGTTGCCTATTAACCCAACCTCTACATATACATCATCATTATTATATAGGTAATGCCTCTAAAAGGGGATATACACAATTAATATACTAATGTTGGTACCGACTGTAAAGTAGGTATTTATTAGTGCTAATAATATTGGCTCCAACTCTGTCTTCGAATTTTCCACCATTAAAAATCCTACTTGTCGTTTCCTCTGCATGTTGGTTATGAGGTAGGAAGGGGGAGGTATATCAGCTTGTATATTTGACACAGACTGCAAGCCAGCACAGTCTGTAGCTGAGACGACGGACAGAACAAATAACTACATACCTATATGCCTAATGTCATGTATAAATATTACTTTTATTTCTAGGTATATGCCCTAAAACAATTAGAATTATACATTTATTTAATTAATTGTTTACACTTACGTAGAGTGCTTTATACTACACCTACCTAACCAGTTGTCGCGCTAAATGTTATTTTCGACTTGGATCCACCTGGATCAAATGAATGACTTATCCATCTCTACAGGTACCTATAATCTGAACAAGACAGTCTAGTCTAGGAGCTTAGTACGAGGTTTGTTCTGAAAGCCTGATCGAATCATTGTAATTATTATAAGTAGGTAGAGGTACAATACTAAAGAGCGCCCCTAGGGGAAACGTGAAACGTGAAAAGCTTCATGTTTCCGCTAGAGGCGCCCTGGTAGAGTACCTACCTATGCATGGCAGACAGATTACTCGATCGGTATTTGAATACGTTAATATGTACTTACCTACTAAAAAAAGCCATGTAGACTGACTGAAGGTAAACCTTTTATTAGGTATATAATTATAGACCATTGATGGGTATATTGATTTTCCTATCCGAGTGGTTTATATCTACTCAAGTATTGATTGACGCACTAACCTTTGATCTTGGAGGTCTTCTTGTTCATATTGATCATGGTCCTCTTGTGATAAACTGAGCTCGCTAAACTGTTGTTCCATTGAGTTAGCCATTTCACTTGTTTTTAGGATGAACTTTATGACACCAGTAGGTAAATTAGAATACCGATAACAGATTGGAATGCCTTTTTACAATTTTTAATTATCACCTAACACTTGTACTCCGGGGCGTGGGGATTTTGGGTGGTCGATAGTCAAAGTGACGAACAGCGCCGGCCGGTGCAGTGCGCACACGTGGTTGCTTTGATCTCTTGTTTATTTTCGTATTACATAATATTGTATGATGCAGTAAAGCTCCAAATGAAGCGTCACCGAGCGCTTGACAAGCGGTGCCGGCGGCGGAGCGGCGAACTGGCGAGGGCAACGAGACGCCGAGCGAGCGGCGGAATCGCTCGGGGTGCGGTGCGGTGAGGCGGAGAAGGGATGATGGGCGGATGGCCGCGAGTGGCACGTGTGCGCTGTGCGTACGGTTCGTCGACTATCGAGATCGCTATTCAACTGAGCTGCCTGACTGATGTGACGTGCGTGACTGAACGAAACGAACGACACAACCGACCGACTCTATCCGATTCTTCGAACAATGTTTCATAAGGATTTTGTTTGAGAATGCGCGCGCTGGGCGTGGCTGAGCCGGGGCCCGCGGGGAGAGCGCGCCACACCTTAGTGAAGCGCAAGTATCGATCTCGAAAGTTATAATATCGAGTGTTGTAACGGTTGTTTAAGATAATATTTCTCATTCATATCAGAGCTATGTTAAAAAGGCGAACGTAATTATTATATTATGATGATTAAGTGGTAAGTAGGTGCTTCATAAAATACGAAACCTTTAGACGATTAATTAGTTTTCATTTCTAGTAGGTATTAAGTATTTGTAAATATTTAATATTATCTGGCTAATATTTTTAATAGGTACCTGCCTACCTAAATGCATAACAAGCTTATAATGAGTAAATATCTAGTCGGTTAAAAATACCAGCAAAGTATGCGTGAGCGCACGCATGAGATAGGGTCCTGTGGCTTAAGCACGATCTTTTTACATAGCGTTGCCGTAACGTAAGCATCTTCTGTCCCATTCACACCACCTAATGCAGAAAAAGTATGACAATGACAGGCGTGCTTTCTCGATGACGTTACGGTCACACTACGGTAGCCACTTTAACGAAAACTTTATAGTAGGTATTTACGGTTGATGTATTTCTCTCACTAGGTAACCTTATGGTTACAAACTATACTATATAATAGTATTCTACTACTATATAATATATACCTACACAATATATATAAAAGGTTTTGTCCTACCTGACTAACTGACACACAACGTGGAGCCCAAACCGCTAAACGTATTTTCTTTTTATTTGGACGGTGAGAACGCACTCGAAAATTCACTCCTTGAGATGTTAAAAAAAGGGGTATAAAATGTATGGAAATTACCTGAAAACTATCAATCAAACCAGTTTTGGGATTATCCCAAAAGTTGCCTACGGCAGAAACTATTGAATAATGCTTTCAGTAATCGGTAATAACGTTCTGAAACATAATTACGTAAACCTATACATAATCGTGACACATCCGTATTTAATTTAAATTTTGAATACTGGCCAGATATGTTTGGATATATTTTAAATATGGAACTTTCGCGCCATCCGTCTTAAAATAACAAAAAAAATAATTTTCCAAATCGGTTCATAAATGACAGAGATCTGAGGTAACAAACATAAAAAAAAAAATACAACCGAATTGAGAACCTCCTCCTTTTTTTGAAGTCGGTTAAAAAGGAATTAATTTTGTCTAATTTAATACCTTGGAGAGGACGCACAAGGAAGACATTCGTTTTTCGATATACCATAAACATCAGCTATAAAATTTGAAAATAAGCTAAAAAGTATAATGAAAATAACATAACCATGTTCGAAAACCAACTGGCTTATCGCCCATGAAATAAACTTCATCAGGCACTGCGAATGGCTTCCCTGCAGCCTATACTTAAACCCTTTGGATTATAATATTACGAATAACTTAAATTTAAATCGACATGTTTTTCTTCCAATATATTTATTTTATAAAAACATCAAAAGTCGTACAATTTATTTACTTTATAAAGTGGCAAAACTTATGATCCAACTAGTTTATTTTTTCCGGTTTCTCAAAAATCAGTGTATTTGCGGCTCAAATGTCTATCTATACATAATAACTCGCTGAAGACCCATTCCATATTATCCCAATATATGGTCTAAATATAGTACTGGGATTTAATTCTAGGTATAAAGCATGGCCTAAATAAAACTTTATTATTAAATGAAGTTTATCACTAAACCATAGATTATATATGGCATTAAAGTTACTAAGACTAACTTCGGTACTAAGTTATTTGAGGTCAGCTTGAAGTTTATTTTGTTTTCTAATATGTATATCTTTAAAATTGGATAATGACATGATTTATTTGACGGATATGCAAGACTTGGACACGCTGGACATGCTCCGGCGAACGAACAGACTTCGTCACCGTGAGAATCCTTTCGAATTGAGTGACGAAGATTTTAGATATAAGTATAGGTATACTTAAGACGCAACATTAACATTTGATTGTATTTTACGCCGCGCGTTTCACACCGTTTCACGCTACAGTTGTCAAAGAAATATATATAAATAATCCTAAAGTGATAGTTCATATTAGCTTGTTCGCTATAATATGACATACAGCGAAACTATATTCGGTTTTATTTTGTGAACAGCATGGTACATTTTCCGCAAGAATAAATAAAAACGTTATCATAATGTTTTCTTTACAATAAATACATTTTGAAATAAAACTATTTTTTAGGATTTTATCGCGTTTATATTTTGATTTTATAAATATATAAATTTAATAAAATCTTTTGTAATATAGAATTGTTATGTACCGTATTAAATAAATTTAGATTTCGTGGTTTTCTTTAATCGTAGGACACAATGTAAAGGAGTGGTTTGAACCATTACATCTCTATAGTTCGGTGCTCTAGAAATAGATTTTTCATTAATATTTGTGCGCTGGTTTAAGAAAACATTCGGGATAATACGCGCGGCATAGGCATCTGCATTGAAATTTAATATTAATGTTAGGAATCACTTAACTTGATTTTTACTTTTAGGGTTTTTATTTTACTAATTTAGTCGGCTTATATATTTTTTTAATCTTGGATTTTTTTCGTATTCGGTTTACAGTTTTTTGTAGAAAGACAAACTCATTAATTAAAAGACTAAGTTGTATTTATCTTAATACATATATATAAATTACGTGTCACAGTGTTTGTCCGCTATGGACTCCCTAAACTACTAAACCGATTTTAATCAAATTTTGCACACTATGTGCAGTTTTATCCAACTTGAAGGATAGGATAGGATAGGATTTTATATGGCAAAACAATGTTTGCCGGGTCAGCTAGTAATATTATAAAAATAATGACGATGGTTTACTTGAACCGGTACCTACGACACGTTTTCAATGCTGATATGCCTACGGAACCCTACCTTTTTTAAGACTCGACACGTATTGCTTTCCTTAAGGTCGTACTTTATGTGCTAGACAATTATATATTTAAGGCTTTATTGATCAGGGTGAGAATGAATACCAAAATCTGAATCCTACTACCTACTAGGCTGTTGACCCGCCAAACAGACGAAAAACTCGGTACATTTATTATTCAATTCGATTATAGATATCGCCAGCGATCCTCACTTACATTTGATAAAGGATTGGCATTGATTAGCAACCGAGTCAAAATGAACGCTAAGTATTGTAATTTAATATTTACAGTAATTAATTACTCAAGCCAAGATTTGTCCATCGATGGGACACAAAATAGGCTACACAACAAAAAATATCCTGCATTCAGATATAATGAAAAATAAACGCCTATGGATTGGCCTATCTGAACCTGAAATCAACCCGTACTGCATTTTTAAGTCACCATCGAAAGGGTTTTTACGAAATTATGTTACTTCAAGATGTTTTCATTTGTCCTTACACACCAGAACGGTTTACCTAGATAGGTATTTAGAATAAGTGTTCGTTGTTGACTTGGCTACGGAACCCTACTGTTTGCGATAGGCGGCAAGGCAACTAGGATCCATTTTTAATCCGGAGAAATGGAAGGGTTCCTTCCTCTGTCCAATAAAAATTAAAAAAATCGGGAATGACTAAGAGATTTTTAAAACAGCCAAAACAAATAGTCATTTAATAATAACAAGTACATTTTAAGCATATAGAATTAAAGAGTGGCCAGGACACAACATGTCATGGTCTGCAAATTTTCGAGATCGCTTCGCTCGCTCTTGCTAGTTTCAAGCGATCAAATTTGTGAGCGATGTTAACTTTTCATTTAAGTATTATATTATCCTTTCATTACAAATCTAAGACAAAACAACCTTGCTTAAGGACACAGGTTTAATATTGACATATTTACCCACTTTCGAAAAGTAGTAAATAAGTTTATTTTCCACCTTAAGTACTTGCACGAGATCTTGTTTGGACTCAGATTGGCAATAGGGTTGCAAACATTTTATATTCAGTATTTAAGTACCATTAGGTACCTCTGAAGATATAGTAGACAGCTAAATAAATGAAAATATTTCAAATTAATATTTAGTATATATTATTTTAAATATTTTTGCTGCTTTGAGCCCTTATCATCAGTATTTATTTCAAAATATACGATACAAATCTAAGTGTTTATTTCGTGATAAGCAGTTTTAACTAAAAACCTTGTGAACGTTACTGTCAACTTAACATACCAAATAAAGTACCTACATAATTAAAAATAAAAAGTATAAGTTTCTTTTTTCGCTCATTGTATATAACTATAGTTACGCGCTAAAGAAGCGCAGGTTTATTACGCGAAGTCAGCATTTTGAAGTAATTAAAATAATTGACCATTAGTCAAATAAGTTGTTTTTTTATCGCCAGACAAACGATAAATATACGATCGCACACTAAGCAACGCTTGTATTATGGGTACCTTACAATGGAATGGGGGCGAACTCAGCATGGAAAGGATTGATATTGACACACATTGTGAGTATTCATTACATAATATTCAATATTGATTTTTACGAATTTATTTGAGTATTATTGAATAAGTTATTTTAGGAAACTTATTCTGTACTTATAATTAAGTATACTTAATAATAATTTATTAGTTCTCTTTAAATAGCCTGACCAACCCTATTTAGTTACTTAGTAAAGTAAGAGAAGTTTATTTCACGAGTTTCTGGAGGCCAATAATCCGATAAGTAGGTACTTTGTATGTTACTCATAACTTAAGTACTATATTTAATAGCAGTAAGTACCTAATCCAAAGAATAATTTTTAAAATTATTTAGTATAGGCATTAGCAAACAATCATGGCCGGAAATTAATTTGCGAGTCCTATACAAACTAAATTTGGGACTTGATGTACCAAAGTTTTACTTTAGTTTGATTAATTTATATCGACAAATTACTTCCGATTATGGTCAATCACTAGATACGATAACAGTTCTTGAAGTATATTTGTTAGTGGGTCCGTATGACGACGCCCCGCGCCCATGCGTTTTTCACAGCGCTCGCCTGGGGCCCGTGGAGGGCGGTCGCCCGACACCGCCTACTTCGTCTGGTACAGGCGGCGCCCGCCACGTGTCCCGCTTCACCTTAAAATTACAAGTAGACAAGACGACGATCCATGGAGAAAAAGCCCTTCAGATAGCCTTAATTGCCCCATAAGGGTGAATAAGATAGGAACCTACTGAAATCAAAGATTCTCAACCAACGAACTGAATAAATTAATTAATATAAAATACAAATTAAAACCAAGTAGTTATTTTCAATTTAGTTAATATTCGTAAAATAGAATAGTCAGACATACGAACTATTGTGACAATAAATAATTTTATGAGTACTTATTAGAAAACATAAAATCAAAATTACGGACTCTAGTAAAGCTACACTATCGAATAGTACGTCGCATACTCAAATGCGTGCCGTACGAGCGGCGAGAGCGAGCTCACTAACTAAACAACAGCGCGGCGCGCGGCGGGCTCAAGCCAGGGCTGAATTCAGAATGCTTGCATATAACGATGCTCCGCTCTACTCATGTAGTTACCTACGTCATTGTGTGAGTCATTATATTTTCTTTAACTTTGTACCAGAGCCTGGTAAGTCTATGAACGGGTTTTTATTGGCTTTTTGAACTACATAACTGCTGTCTGATTTGACTTATGGTTACCCATTCACTTACCTTTGAATTCGGCCAAGTTAATCGCATAACCCGATAAAGCCCCTTCGAAAGTATTTCCCATAGCACACACCTACCTGGGCAAGTATGTCTTCCATAGGTGAAGTTAGATTTTTTTAAATTTCGATTCTAAAACCACGAAAACCTTGGGAATACCCTTTATAAGGGAAATTTGAGTTATTAAGCCAGTAGTTCGATAGGTAAGTAAAATTGTAGAAAATCCCAAAGAATGTTGTACCCCTTGACCGACTGCAGCTCATTGAACGACTTGTCCGGGCCTTGAGTTGTATACTACATTATGTGACGCGTAGTAAAAGGACTTGGGACAAACGTGGTAAGTAGGTAGGTACCGTAAAATGCTGTAAGTTTGCCTGGATTTTGACATTTTTGTTTTTATCTCGGTAACTATTTATTTTTCGGGCTTTTAATCAAATTTAAGGCAGTAGGCAGACGTTATACCTTGATAGATATGACCAAAATCTATCTAAATCATGCAGTTTCTAAATTACAGGCACTCAAGGCCGTAGGCAAAGTAGGTAAAGTTGTAGGTAAAAGTCGCAACTTAGTAAGCTTTACTGCCTAGTAAGCTATCTGTAATCTCAATAAATATAACACTTATCCTCACAGAATTTATTTCCCGTGTACATGAGAGACCATTCTTGGCCTAGGCATTCAAATTAGTGCCATTTTTGAGCAAAGTTGTATCAGTTACCAAAAACTCTCCATACAAAAATAAGTGTGCCAAAAATACATATTATTTTCGATTAAATGATATGAAAAATTGTGCTTAGTTGGCAAATTTGCAGCATTTTACGGTACTTGTGTATTCAGGGGGATAATATAATTTTTAGGATTAAGTAATATTCCCGTTGGGTGGGCACCATTATTAATTGGCCACTGGTGCCCAGTGCGGCTTCATTTTATAATTTCCGTTGATTAGCTCTTACGTGGCCACCCGTTGTGGGTAGTTTTTAAAGGTTCCGTAGTCAATAGCTGTCAAACTGTTGGCCACATAACACCACCACCACATAACACAGTTAGCCACAGGTGTGGCTGCAGCATTACAACAAAGACGTTACAGCGATATATTGTCACCTGATTGTCACATTGATCATGCAATCGAAAATAGGCCTTGCGATTCAATGGTGCGCAAATGATATTCGACCTTAAGGTGGTAAGGGACTTGTTCGACTCTACCTACAATACACAACGGACACATTGTGCGTGATCCGAAATGCACTTAGCCGGTTTTCATTTTTCTAGTTTCGTGAAACAAGATGGAAGTTTTCAAGTTTTCGTGTTTATTTATAGTCTGGGAGATACCAAAATACTATGGGCATCGAGCAAGCGGAGGATCAAATGAAAGAAGACTTGGATTCTACCAATTGTGGAGTGGAGTTCGACGCTAGTAGATGTAAATGAAACTATGTGTAAAGAAATCACACTACATGATTGAACAAATTTTAACACAATTATAGTTTAACGTCTCTTTCTAACGCTAATCTAATATCGCTAGCAGCTGCGTACCCGCCGCTAAGTTTGGGGAGACAACCCCTATATCCAAAATATAATTGCATAAAAAAACTATTATTCCGACGACGGTCCCATTGTATCAAAGCAATACCAGCTGCTCGAGCCTCGGCCAGCGGAGCTCGAGTTTGACCTCCAACTTAGGTAAGTAAAGTTCGTCACTCCCAATACTTAAGATTTTCAAAATGTACCATAAAATTAATAAAGAATTAGATCATGGAAAAAAATTGAAGCGCCCGACATCCGAAATGTAGTGGGTACCAAGTACTTTTGAGTGTTCTAGTGGCGCCACTGTCGCACGCATCTACTACTTTGTGAAGGTAATCGTATGGTATCCAGTTAGGGTTGCCGCCCGTGCTATATTATATAGTATCGTACTATATTATAGTCATTTGTACTATAATATAGTACGATAAAAACATCATACCCTATGGTCCAGTGGCAGAATTCAAACTTCAACCGTGAAACAATAATAATTAAGTACTTAAGCGTTATCACGCAGCGGCAGTATCATAAAAAAACAACACTTAATGTAACTGGTTTTTTTTTCAAACTTCAACAAGCTTTCATTTCACTAACTTAACACCAAAGACAGGATTCAAACTGTCTGTGGCTTTGTGCTGTGACCAGCCAGACACCGAAAATGTTTCTATGGTTTGACTCTAAACCGTCTAAAGTCTAAACTAAACTTTAGCCGGAGCTCAGACATTACAATATCAGATGGTTGAAACGGAGCTCAATGCCGTTGTAATAATAAAAAAATCGAGGTCATTACGAACGTTAGATGGCATCCGTTCGCAGTGGCAACCCCTCCGAAATATGAATTAATTGGCGATCAGGTTTTAGGCAGGATGAAATTATATAGGTATGGGTTGGATATTATTAGGTAGGTACAATTGAAAAGGGATAATATTTTAGTATTTTGATAATAAAAAGGATGAAAAGTATGAGAACGATTGTTGTCGTGAATTAATTACTTGTAACATAGTATCAGTGAGCCCAAACTGAGTATGTATCTTGGAACTCTGGATTTATAGTAATATAAGAACTTCGGTAGTTATATAGTAATATAGAATATAGGAAGTATAAGTAGCCCTTTTTATTTTTAACTTCGACGACTTAAGACTAAGTTCGCTCTAGTGTAGAGATAAACTCACTCACTCAAATAGATTTCAATAAAATTTTAAAGTCGCCATCATCAAAATCTAAGCGAACGGCCCAAAGTGGATTCGTTAACAGGCGACAACGACCACAGCAATAATTCTTGTATTGCCCTGGCAATAACTGAAATTTGCAATATATAACAGTTATGATCAAAAACATTTGGATGTGTCAAGATAAAATGGCTGCTCGACTTGGCGGGATCACTACTGCGCCCCTTGAATATTATTGTTGAGTGAATAGATAGATTGTATGAGACTCCACCGGGCAACCATTTGCTCTGCTTGTCTCACAAAATACAAATGGTGGCGTTATAATATAATAAAAGCAGGTAAACCAGCCCTCGTCAACGAACACGATGCTATCTTACTCCTTTATGATGAGCTCCTGGAACCGCACGTCGTTGCCAACACCACAAGTATACTTTATTATTATGGTAATCATTCATTTATCTTTTCAAACGCAATAACAAAATACGCAATGCTCGTAGGTATTTGCTTGGCCGTTATGACTGCAAGGTGATCCAGAAAGGGTATACCTACCAAGCTTTGAACCTGCGCTTCTTTAGCGCATTTGTAATGATTATGTGAAGTAAGAGAAGTAATTGCCTTTTTTTAAAATACATTTTGTCCCTTTTTTTTTAATTGACTTATCGAAATTTTGACTTCACATAGGTAATGATCACAAATGTGCTAAGATTCGCACATTCCAAGGTTAGTGCACCCTTTCAGAATCACGCTGTATTGGGAATGAATACGTCCCACTAATATTATAAATGTGAAAGTTTGGATGGATTGATGTTTGTTATTCAATCACGCCAGAACGGCTGAACGGATCTGGATGAAATTTGGCACAGAGATAGATTAGTCTGGAATATGAAACTTTTTATCCCGGTCAAATGTATGGTTCCCGTGGGATAGATTTGTTTTAATTTTTCATAGAGCAAAGGATTGACATGACTTTTTGCATAGGTAGCGGTAGTTTAGGGGTTAGAAAATGACATAGGCTAATTCTTATCCCGGAAAAATACACGTTTTTTTAAACTTAACTTTTTAATCGCGGGTAACACCGCGGGGCGCAGATAGTAGGTTATAATTGCACCGCAAATTGGATGTTATTGGCTTGACCTATTTTAATAATCACTCGAGTTCGATGACCGGAAAGTTCGTTATCTATAGTGGATACAATACCACCCTTGCAAGTCACGTTATGCAATGCAAGAATCAGCGCGCGGGCCAATAGTGAGCCGGCCACACCCCTCGCCCCTATATTGCACATGCACTACACTCACCCCACCTCTACTCACCCTGCTTGAGTGCACACAGTTGCACTGTGTGCACTCAAATCTCTATCAACATATTTTTTTTACCTATTTAGATACATGTTTTGAACGTTATCCCACCTGACTGGTTTTGATTTAAAACATTCACAGCAGCAATACAGAAGCTGGGAGAATTTTCTTTGTCAGAAGCTTGCCAATGAAAAGGTTCATAACGCCAGTGTTATTGACTGTCCGCGTGTAAGCAAGCACTTAATCCATGCTTTTAAGCAATGACTCCATCAAAAACATGTATCAGATAAATTTTGATGTGAAGAAACGTCTTTATAAAGGCTCCCATCGTAAGGTCCCGCTAGAATTAGGGGTGAAACGCTTTTGTTGTCCACAAATATTTCTTGTAAATCTCCAAGGTCTCCAATAGTCCAAGGGTTGTAGGGCCAATAATCTAATGTATTCTTAAAATTTGGCAAAGGCAAGTCGAACTTGCACATAGTATTCCGGACGTTCTATGTTGTGGTTATAACAATGCAGTTAAAATTGAAAATATTTATAGAAGCGTTAAGATAACCAATCCAATATGTATTACAGTTTATAAACCATTACTTAATAATTCTATAGTAATATTTTCTTCAGCTGCAAAAAGGCTCAAATCCTCCCAATAAGAACTTGTTGTTTCTTTTTAATGTTTATTTATAGTTTTAGGTTTAAATGAGTAATAATGGTTTACTCTCTTCAAGATAGACTTCTATTATGATTTCATGCTAAAATATATTTAAAAAGCACTGAAAAAATGCGTACAAATTATAAAAAGATCGACAGAAAATTTCAACTCTCGGGGGTTCAGTCATGAGTCTTGAGGTCTTGCAATGGTACGCTTGGTTTTGGATTTTATGATGTTTACTACTGGATCCCATGTCGGTGGTAGCACGCAGCCATCTTCCCTATTGAAATTAGGATGTTTTTTAATTTCAATGGCCTCGCGTATCATCCTTGGTCGGAATCGGTGTTCTTTTGCGAGGATCTGTGGCTTATCAAATCTGATATAATGGCGGGTGCGATCTTGTACATGTTCACAGATTGCAGACTTCGTGGAGCGCCGGTGTTTCACATCAGCAATGTGTTCTTTTGCTATGTGTGCTGATGTGAAACACCGGCGCTCCACGAAGTCTAATAGGGAAGATGGCTGGGTGCTACCACCGACTTGGGATCCAGTAGTAAACATCATAAAATCCAAAACCAAGCGTACCATTGCAAGACCTCAAGACACAGTGAGCTCTTTCTGCGTAGATCGGACCGCAAGTAACAACTAAATATGAGGGTACCCCCGTCAAACTATGACACTAGGACGTCAACCACCTCAGTCATTCCGTGCTGTAAAGCAGCCGAAACGTCGGGAAAGTAAAAACAAAAAATAAACGCGATAGAATCCTTAAAAATAGTTTTATTTCAATGTGTAGTATTCGCGTAAATATAAGAAATCAATATATGTAATATCTATGCCAACTATCCACAGTTTCTTTAGCTCGTCGGTCGTTCACAAGTTTCCAAAATCGAAAATAATGTTCCTCAATCTAATTCAGATCACATTGGTGGTGGGTTCAGTCATGTGATGCGAAGCATCAAACATTACATCTTCAAATTAATTGAAGTACCTATGCCAGTCTAGACGATCATTTCCTTTGCGCGCTGAGCGTTCATTGACTTTCCTCCTTAGAACTATCTAGCATAGCAAAATAAAGTGAGTGAATTGAATTCAAATTATTCGCTTAGTGGTCAGTCAGATTACCTTATTACTGTATTAGGTACTTTATATCCTAGGCTTACTTTACCTACTGTTGGTTTTTACGTTAAGTTTTCAGAAATATTTTTCTAAAGAAAGGTAAGGAAGAATACGAAGAAGTTAAGTTTCCTCATGGAAATATATTTCGTTCGCTTCTGTGCATAATTTATGTGTGGAAATGCAAGTAGGTAATTAATTCTGTTTTGGTGAATTTTACAACTTTCACTTAACTTTTCACTTCTTATGATCGTTAAGTCCCTGTTTATGCTGGGTGTAAGCAGACAAACTGCATATCATGCTCTAGTGCATAAAAGTGTTTTTGCTTCGAAGACAGACAAAATTAGTTCATGAAGCCACACAATAAAACTCATAGAAAAAAAAATATGTTATCAGATTCGTTTTAGTTGTTCAATCGATTATTACATTTGGGGATGGTCTCCTTTTTGAGATTTAACCAAAAAAGTGAGAGAATTCAAATATTATGATGATCAAATAAATGATGGAGATATTAAAAATGATACGAGAAACCTAAAGATGATTTTTAAATACCAATTCAATGATATCCCATTTAACATGCGTTCTTCAGCTTTTTGGCGGGAAGTTGAACCGTGATGTTGTCAATGTATACTACGCCATTTTCATTACCTTCATTAGTGCACATTTATGAACACGCCATGGTAAATATCCCACTAATATTACACATTATTTATTTATTAAATTATTTTTTTAGGAAAATTAAATAACATTGACCACTTCCCGCCAAATCACGTTTCATTGTTTTCTTAATACAAAGTAAAACATTCCTTAGATTAACTAATAGATCTTATGCATAGTTCATCACGTTTGAAATTGCTTTTCACTCATGGAGAGAAAATGGGATTTTAGTGAGCAGATTTCGAACAATAAAGGCCGCCTTTCCTGAGACACTGAAATGTATAATATAATAATGGTCCCTATTAATAGACCAAACTATAATAATATTATGTAAGTATATTATTATGATACCATGTTACATAAAGACGTATAATGTTTTCGCTGGACCGTAGTGAATAGCGCACTGTGCGGGCCGCCACGCGCCGTCCGCCTCGCCCTTGCCCTCCTGCGGACTATGAAAGCGTACCAAAGCTTTCTTTTCGATGCGTTTCGCGAACTTGTTGAGCCCTTTATTTAGAATTGAATTATTAACATAGCAAAAAATCATAGCACGCGGCGTCCACGTGCCATTATCCCATCCCATCACATCCTGTAGTAGTGTAACATGTACTGCAAAACTACAACTTGGTCTAATCGGTACGCTGCTTTTAGGGTTCCGTAGTCAAACTAGGAACCATTGTAGTTTTGCCCCGTCCGTCCGACGTCACAGTAACTTTATTTAGAGACTAGGTATTATGTATGCCATTACAGTGATAATTATGAAAACAGTCAAGGATCAATAAATCTTAAGCTATTTTTAGGATATATAGGATGGGTATATAGGATAGGTAGGATGTTGAACAATAAGTGATCATAGAAATAGATTTGTAATATCAATGTACCAAAACTCTAATATAAACGTTACCTCAGAAGCGCAGATTATGTAACTAAATGAGTTTATTTTCATTTCGTTTTTAATTAAACATTATCAAAATTGTAATAGTATTGCATGACAATGGAAATGGCGACCTATTAGGCCTCAGCCTCGAATTTAGCGGGCAGCGGGGCGGCGGCGGCGGCGGCGCGGGAGTGGCAGGATCTTATTCGTATAATCAAATGGACCGGTTCTCGAAAACAGCGGCGCGGGGCGAACGAGCGCCGCTCCCGCGCCTCCGCCCCGCTGCCCGCTAAATTCGAGGCTGAGGCCTTAAGCGCAGGCAACTGTTGCTCGCTAGACATTAGGCAGGAGGGTGCCACCCCAGCGCGATCCGCAGGCCAGGCGAGACGCGCTCTATCAACCGCTACCAACACACATAATCTGTGTTAATGTACACATTTATACCTATTACGTATTCTGTGCCGAAATCAAAATATGTTAAGCGGCCTGCCATGCGGTTAGTGAATGAAGGAGGCAAAGTAATACTGCATTAATTATTGTAAATAATTGAATGAAATTGAAACATACAAAGAATAATTATTAAGTTAACAAAACCAAACAAGGTATTTATTAGATGAGATTTTTTGACTGCCTACTTTACCTAGCTAGATCTGTTGCATGGCTAAGTTCTAGTTGCTAAACATTAGTAGCGTAATGTTTAAATTTTAGGACCTTTAATTATCACATTATTTTTTCGATAGATTAATAATGGTACCTACTATGCACTGAGAATCGTTGGTAAATATTAAATTCGATTGAAAATTTAATAGTTTATATTCTTATATTGTTTCTTTTAAATCCATGACACGATACGGCGAGACAGACATTTCCGTAGGTAGGTAGAACTATTCTTGTTTTAACCTATATTAAGGTGATTCATTCATGAATGACTGGCGGTCCAACGTCTCCAAGGTCATATCCTCGGAATACATAACAAAAGGGTTCCATATAATCGGGTGGTTGATCAACACACAAAGCTACGGCAACTGTGTTATATTTGTTATAGCTGTCTCTCTAGATTGAATCAACTAACCGATCGTTTAAAGGGCTTCTTCGCGGTCTGATCAATCGCCCAACAGAAGGGGACGAGAACTTCTATGAAAAAGAGACGGTTGACGTGCGCTACATTTCTTCTTACAGCTCCTTCTCTCTATGATGCGCGGAAGATCCAATCGTGGAGAACATGCTTTACTCTGGTCCTGGTTTACGTGACCGGATCAACGTCTCTCGTTTTTCTTGATTCGATCGTGTGGCCTGTGGACCAGGTGTTAACTACTTGAATGTGCACGACAGCAAGCCAACATGTAAGGTATGACCACGGGCAGCCAAATACTTATCAAACAAATACACTCGTCATAGCCTTTAAGTCGCTAGTTTACTAAAGAGTGGCATGGCATACCTACTTGTATGACAAAATCCATGCCGCCTTATCCAAAGCTATATTGCGTCCTATAGTGAAACAATTCTTATATGTACTACGTAGCGATACTAGCGATGTATGAAAACAGGCGAGTGACACCGGTTTTGAATCAAATTGTGAGCGAAGGTCATTAGGTATATTTTATTTTGAATTTTGTGGCATTTTCGTTATCGCCTATGTGAGATATGTACTTTGAATAATTATACTTATTATAGGAAAAGTGATGGATAGGTAGGTATTCCGCACCTAGTTAATATAAACAAATAATGTTACACATGTTTAACATAAACGACAGACAATTCCACCAGACACCTACGTACCACTAAAAGATAAGCAAGCTAAAATTATAGTTTTACTGTAATAATATTTATGCATGAAATGTAAGTATTGATAATGTTCGATAGCTACGCGCGAGTTCAACGCCCAAGCATCGTGGTTGTGGTCCGAATTAAACACAGAAGTAGGTAGCAGGCACCTATACTCGGAGCACGGAGCAATCAGAAGCCGGTCCCGCTCGCGTGCTCTGATTCACGCTTGCAGTTCCGCTGTACGTACTATCGTATTTCCCTTTGCACGGCACAGGGCCGTACCCAGATCTGAGACGCCTCAGTTGAAACTTTAAAACCTTTAGGTACCTATATGTGATTTATGGAAGCGTTTTCAAAATGTATGAACCAGGTATTCGTTGTTGTTGGTCAATATCCAAGTTAAAAGTAACGAAATAGTCTAAATTAAACTTGTCCATTATCTAATGGACCAACGTGTGGACATGATGAACATGTTTGTACAGAGAATTTGTAAATAAACGTGTGTCCAACACTGTAACTCATTAAAACACATCTACGAAACTAGGTGAATTAGGTATTATAATACCTATGTAAGGAGGTATGTAATACTAAAATTGATTGTCTTCGCCCTTTACTGTTTAATATCCGACCAATAGCAGAAATGTCATTGATCAACGTCAACGCAATTTTTAATATAAACCGGTAGCTGGGAAGGATATGATATAACCGGTAAAAAAACTTACCCCATTTATGCAACCGTACCGTACGTACGTATGAACGCAGCTACCTAGACTAATCGGTAACCGTAACTAACCAAAATAATAACGGTTTGGGGTCAACGACCGAATCGGTTTGCAAATTTGACCGATTCCGGTTATGCTAGTAAGGTGATAAGCACATAATCTACCAGGGTTTGAGGTCCGAGTCAGTTAAAATCGTCGTCGTTAAGGTCAATAACTAACTATTATAACGTATTAGTAGATATGTAGGTACCTAACTGGTAATAAAACCTGAATTATTCGGTTATCTTATTGGCCCACATCTCAAAACCTCTAATAACTAACATCAGATCTGTTTGATTTATTGTATATATCATTTTTATTAAATTTATATATATAATGTTCATAACAGGGATCATTTTGTCAGTTGGCCGTAGTATATAATAAAAAGTTAAAGTTGGGTTACATAGTAGGTAGCTTAATATTAATAAACAATAGTTAGGTACTAATGGCGAAACAATGTAAACGTAGGTTCCCGCAACGCAAGTCACACACAAGCGTCCCTAAATAACTAATTATTAAACGCCCATCACAAAAAAAAAACGTCAATCTATCGACAAAATGGAAAGTTAGGCAATAGTTTCTAGGTTTGTATTATTTGGTTGGCCAGTGATCATTTTAGTTTACTTAAATGAAACCTCAGCCAACTAGGTACATAGGTACCTATATTCATGGATTTAACAAACATGCCGATTGTATACAAGTAAAATTATTATTACCAAGGTAGGTAGGTACCTACTCGTAGTGTAGCCCAGATTTTTCGTAACTGTGTCACATTCTATGAAAGGTGCCTATCCAGGTATCTCACATCGCAAACATTTTAAAAGTAAGTTTGAAAAGTTTTATTTTGTTGTAAGTAAGTACCTACTTATCTACAATAAGAGAAAGCTTGCATTTTATCTTACATGATATTGGTGGGTACATGTACTCCTGTACCTACTTATTACCTACCGCGTGAATTTTGTTGTCGTTTACGGCAGATAGGGAGCCCAAAATACATTAAATAATCCTACCACCCAAATGAATGAAATGATATATGTAGGTACTTACTTGTAAATTTGTTAGTAATCTTATCATTTTTTATCAATGGGTAGGTTAGATTCTACATATACCTACTTAGTGAGTAGATAGGTACATCATTTTCACAGTTATCCATAAAACTATTTCATTGGTAGTTTCATGCAGTTGTCATAGGTAGAAAATATATAGTTCGGTAGGTACCTATGTCATGGACATACTCACTGGGTCTACTATACATAGGACTACTTAGGTAGGTACCTACTGAACTTATCTTCGGTACATAGTTCTTATTGGTATTGTTTTAAAATCGTTTTATTCAACATGGGCAACATGACGATAAATTAGATGAGTTTTGATAAATAACTCGTACACGAATAGGTAGGTACCTACACAACCTATAATCGCTAAGAACCGCTTCGTGAGGCAAAGTAGAAACACTTTTACTCTTACCTGTCTTCGTAGGTGGGAGAGGCCTCGCCTGAAGCCCCCTGGGACATGTCTCCTTCCATGTTGTGATGAAAGGCAGATCAGTGCCAGGAACAGGGAACTCGGGCTTCGTGCGGCGTTTACGGTACGGAAAATGGGCACACGGAATTAACCGGTGCGCGCGTGTAGCGAGTACTGAGCAGAGTGCGCGGGCAGCGGCGCGCGAGGGAGGCGCGCAGTGTGACCAGATAATATATTGAAATCTCGCCCTCTTGCGAACAACATTGAACCACGACCATGAGTGTAATATCGCGTGTACTACACATATTAGCTTAGTTTGTTGTGTTTCCATTTCAATATCTTGTTCGCGACATTCCGCCTCCGGCTATATTTTTTCTTCGTCTAAGATATAGATTTACGATCTTATTGAAATAAAAGCTATGTTACAGATTTTATCGCGTTTATTTTATGTTTTTACGTTCCCGACTTTCGGCTGCTTTATAGCAACCATGGTCATGGGAGGACTGAGGTGTTTGACGTCCTAGTGTCATAGTTTGAACTTAAAAACAAAATAAACGCGATAAAATCTGTAACATAGCTTTTTTCAATTTGTAGTATTCCGGTAAATATAAGAAATCTATTTACGATCCTAGCTAGACTAGACTTCGTGACAAAAAATGCTAAAACTTGCAAAAACGTCTTCTACACCACTAAGTAAAATAATCCAACACAGAGTAAACTGTATAAGTTTTTAAAATATAGGTATATCTACATATTTTCCTTTTCAACGGAAAACCGTTGTCACCGCTGACAACCCAAAGCTTATACATTAATATTATTCTATACAACCGTAGGGGTGTCAGGTCAGCTGTGTCATGAAAACTCAAAAAATATGAATTAGTTTTAGTGTAAAATATAATATGATTTATTCTATTGTGGTTAGGTATTTTTTTAATATTTTGCATCCGTGTTTTTAATAAAATATTATTCCCGATATTTTCAAAAGATTATTATCTGGAAACATTGACAAATAGTGTTACACTTGTCCAATGTTATTATATCACATTTGGCGGTGAAAAATAGTCATTTACAAAGCAGAAATATCTGATACTAGTTTTGGGTTACACGCATATCGGTTGCCAGCATATGAAAGTGACAGTAGTTTTTTTTTGCATTTAGAGCTAAATTGTGGGTTTAATGCTACTAGTATCGCATTATTCTGCTGACTCTGGTCACACTGGGCACGCGCATCGGTTGGTTCGTTCATTCGTTCGTTCGGTCACCTAGGCGCGGGCGGGGGCGTCGGCGTCGCATCGGGCGCGCGGGGCGCACGGCGTGGGCGAGCGGGCGAACAGGGGGCTCCGACTCCCGCGCCCCGCCCGCGTCTGCCTGTAGGTGCGTCGCCAAGGCAACGTGTCGGTGCCGGCCGGGCGAGGTGCACGTGGTGCTATGGCGTGGATGGCGCGAAGTGTTGCCAAATTATAGGGATTGCCTACAAACTAGGAGCTATTAACCGTTGAAAGAACCAGGGATTATGGGAATTTCATGGGGCAATTTAAAACTCGCCAAATATACTCATGTAATAATTTACGATTTTCACGTGGCTTAGTAGTTGGATAATGAAAAAATATTGCATTCGCTTCACTCATGCCTCATGCCTTCAAGGTTGGATGTCCTAGTCTGCGCTTGAGTGCAAAACAAGGTATTAGGTGTTGTAAATCCAAATTATGGGGGGATTTTATAGGTAGTTTGGTACCTACTTTTATAAAAACTGAATACTTAAATTCCCGGGGTGATCATCAAGCAACACTGCCTCGGGATACGCCCATAAAAATATCAAGCGTACGGCTTCGGGTGCCTCTCGGCCACATCCATCCTACGCAAGGTAGTTAGGTAAGTTCGAGGAATTCCTCAGGCGTCGATTCCACAGATTAGGTAATCGATCGATGACTACCGAACCCCCTTGGCCCTTAGCTGGACTACCTACTCCTATGTAAAAATATCTGGGTACCTACTTGTTTACTTACCTACTCTGATTGTTAGATAGATTGTTGGGTGGTAGGTATAGTCGCTCTTCCTAGGTAGGTATCTATCTACCAAAGATTATTATATAAATAATAACACATATATGTATGTAAGAACCTGTAAGCTGTCAGTAGGTTAAAAAAAGCTACCTACCTATGTGCTACTTAATTTTCTACTTTATCCGTTTCACTAATATGTAGGTAAGTATAATTGTTGTATATACCTACCTAGGTAACTACATATTTAAATTTTAACATAATACCTACCAACATAGGTACATAAAGCACAAAAAAATAAATTGTAAGTACCTACACAAATTAAACCCCATGTAGGTACCTACCTAACTACCTTCCTCATATTACAAGTTGATATTTATATGAGACCCTGGTCGATTTAGATGATGTAGTTATTTTCACCTGCCTCGGAATTCTATTTCCTGTACGTAGGTATATACCTACTTTAAGCATTAAATATGTAGGCTAAATTCGATGGATACAAAGAGGAAGAGAATAGCAGAGGCTTGATTTGATACCTATGAGTTCACGAATTGCCGCGGGCACTGCCGGCCGTGCCCCCTTGGTCCGAGCAAATCCAAAAACAATCGACTCAATCTCGATTACCTGTTGAACGCTCTACTTAAAAATAAAGACCGTGCCAAAACAGGTCCATAGATAAATCAAAAGAGAAACATTGATAGGAATGAAAAATCCGCGTTGTCTGTGGCCCATTGTCCCATACTATGGTAATGCCTAATTCCTTATCCACGCCTTGCCGATCCCAATGCAATCAAATATTTTTGATTGCATTGGCATCGGCTTCCAGTCCTGGCAGATATAACTGATATTTAATTAAAAGTAGGTAGGTTCTTCGTGTGTATGTAACAACAACACGGCTATTGAAAGTTCTGACTGCCCATAAAGACTTCAGATCCAAATATTTTTAAAATTGTATGTTTAGGTAGATACCTAGTTTTAACCGTTTGGCGGCTAAATGGCGGCAGAGTTGGCGCTTGCGCGAATCTCTATCGATTGTGGCACGTGGGCGCGCCTCCACCGAGGGTCACCCCAACGGACACGTGTCTAGGCGCGCCCACCACGGTATCTACTAGGTGCATCGCAAAACTGCAGGTACCTACACTCTTTGACAAGTTCGGCGCTGGCCTGTGTGATGTTAGCCATTTCCATAACGAATTGACAGCCCCATTGATCTAGCTTTGTTTCAATTAAATAGGTATAAGGAAATTAGAGCAAATACTCCAGCACGTATGTAATGTAGTTATTTATGAATACCTATGTACCTATTTACATAGGTAAGCATAGATTAAAGTTGCAATACCTATTTAAAAATGAAGCTAATATAAACTTATAATAATAAGTGACTAGATCTTCGGGTTGCATTATGTATTTTTTGTTAAATAGAGCCCACTGTTTGGAGTAGGCAGATAATTTAGATATGAATTATTTGGGAGTACGTATACTTACGTAATTAACTAAAGTGAAATTTGGGCGTAAACATCAATACCCTAAGTGAAACATAGACTACCGACTAGATGACTTATATCTATGGCATAAATATGATTAATACAGCTACTAAATGTAAATTCATCTGCGATGTGTACGCGAATTTTAATTTTAGAACATTCAACGTCTGGAATTTAGTCGACGATGTTTTTAAGCTTCGCAGCTTTGATTCGACACCACTCGATTCAACAAGGTGGAATGAAAGGCCACTTGTACCGAGATCACTGATCACACAAGTAATAGGGCGGCAATTGCTTCTACCTTCCACCCCTGCGAAGTGTGCCAACAAAACATTTTAACCTAGGGACCTATTTGAACGCTGGTAGGTACCTGGTTGCTCCACAATTGTGTATATTTTATTTAGATCGTATACAAGAGGTAAATCATTTGATTGAATATCACGTTACTGGAGAGAAAACTTTAGTTTGTAGTAAGTTGATAATACGAATTATGGGAAATGAAAAGTTATAGGTAAGTAGGTATATATTTTTTTTTTTTTTTTTTTTTTTTTATTTGTTTCGCTGTTTGGTTTTAATAATCGCAAGATTATAAGTTTTGATCAATTTGATTTTTATAGGAAGAAATGATTATTTTGAGGCCTGGGTTGGCGTGGCCCGCGATTTGAGGTATATATTATTAGGTAGGTACCAAATAATTACCTACCTAGGTACTAAATCGTTTTTAATTTTCAACTCGCGATTGGGCTACCCCTCCCACATTCAACAACAGAAAATCCATAAAATGTCCGTGTCCGGGACAACATAGGTACATCTTGAATCATGATCACGCAGGTCAAGCCGGCAGATGTTCTGTATTCTGGGTAGATGAAAGGAGACAGCACTTACCTCCAGCCTCCGGGTAAGGAGTCGTTACTGCCCTCTTTCAGTTGAGTGGTGCTCGCGCTTTGGAGATTCGGAACGCTCACACTAGGAGAAATAAACAGTATACATTAAAATAGAAAAGGACAAACCAGTGCGAAAACCTGAGCGTTATTTTAACCGTACAGTTATTTTTTGATTGACAGCCGTGCTACGATACATTCCTGCCTGCCTGCTAAATTTCAATTTTAAGGTAGGTTAAGAGAACATATTTGATAAATGATGCCTGTTAGCTCGAACCCCTATGGTCATAGTGTGATAAAACATAGCTTATAATGACGCTCGGCGATAATGTAGGTATGTAGCTTTCTATCAGTGAAAGCAGATCTGTAGCTTCGGTGATTAGCAACCTTAACATGCTAACTTCCAAGTCTACCTGTATAGAATATAGTATTGACTGGTAGGTAGGTGCTTAACAAAGCAAAATAAATTATCCTCTTCCCAGAACCTTGGGTGGAGGTAGCAACTGGAAACCTTCTTAGGTGGATGCGGCAGTATTAATAACCTACTAATTAGACTGATTTTAAACCCCGACACGTCGATCGCAGGTGTTATAAGTTTGAGGCCTATGTCTGTCAGTCTGCGTGTCTGTCCGTGTTATCGTAACACCCAAACGCTCGGACCAGTTTAATGGGGATCTTGGTGATTTGAATTATTGTAGGGATTAATGTTCAATAATCATTTGAAAACGAATACACAGATATTATTTTTAACTTTTTAAACGTCGTTTTCGTACACGAATCTATTAGCAAAGGCAATGTTATTGGCATTTAAATACCTATCTGAAGGCAAAAATAGTGAGCTCTAAATCCTAGGAGTCTGGCAAATATGAATAATGTTCGATTTGGGTCATATTCGGAACCATTGTCTGTGTGGGCATGGACAATGGTTTGTAGCTCAATAGGTATCAGGTAAACAAAAATGACCCTTCTGTGTGAGGTCACCTTATCTCTGGTAGGAGTTCTAAATATTTAGGTATAATTATCAACGCGCGTAATGAATTATTATTTATATACCATTTCACCACTTACATTTTTTTATTAGCAACTGAAGGTTCAACGATCAGCTGCAGGCCGCAGTACGAGTAACCTGAAACAACAATGTTGCATCAATAATATAAATTGTGGGTTAGTACCTACCTGTGTGGACTAAAACATCTATAAACGTCCAGATCAATGTGTATTGTATGTTGAAAATGGTATAAAAATAGGGGATGGTATTTAGGTTCATGATTGGCTACATTCAGCATATGGAACAGATACGCTGATATCAATGCACAGATGACTTATTTAGAACGTTATAGAAAGATCAGCCCAGATTTTGAATTACATACTTAACGAACTTGTGTAGCAGAATATCTTGAACATACATTAAAATGTGTAAGTAGTTACGTACCTACCTATAAAATGTATTCCTTGGGAATTTGTAAGTACAAGATCGTATTACGCGACGCCTTTGTAACCGTATTATATGCAATAATATTCTATGCTGTAGTACCGGCGTAAAATTGAAGTCAACTACGTGTTAAAAAGAAAGCAGTAAGAAATGATAAAAGTAATTCTCCCAATTAATTAGGGGTATTTAGATACTCTAATTTAAGTTTACTTTATATTTCAAACTTCACACACCAAATACGCCAGGCAGTTTATGCGTTATTTCAAACTTGTTTAATCCTATGACATGAGTATTAATTAAACTACCTTTGTAAAAATTGATATTACCATGTAGTTTATCTATGGCACGATCTGCAGCCGATTGATCAGGGAAATCGACGAAAGCATAACCACCTCTCTTAACGGAGATGTCGGCAACGGTCAAGTTTTGCTCGGCGAAAAGTTGTCTCACCGCCGCTTCGTCGGCTTCTATTGGCAAATTCCCTATGTACAATTTGTTCATAGCAGAAACTGTCTTCAGTTGCTCACTCATTTTAGGTCGCAGCAGGAGATTATTCACAATTCCAGTTTTTATTGTTCAGACAATAAGTCAATCACTAGTCAGTCGAAATTCTTTTGTCTCAGACCGTGAATTGACTGACATTTATCGAAATTTCGAACTTACCTATTTTTAACTCGATGGCCATGCTTTTCTTGAGCAAGGAGGTCACAGCACCTACATGCCTAGAACAAACCTTAATTTTGGGTAGGGTTGGTGATTTATTTCAACATCATTATTATCACGGAACACAAACTTTTATTATGAAATTCGACACTAGCATAAGTGCCTCTTTTTAGTAGCCGATTCACAATGAAAAAAAACCTTTTTTTTGGGGAAGGGAAGGAGAAGGCACGTTAGTTCAGTTGGATTTGTTTGTTTCGTCGTTTTGGCATAGTTAATAAATAAACGAGCCCTCTCTCACCATCATTAATCTCTAAATCCAACCAGTGGATGTTTTTCGACAGATGGATGATCTGTGGCTGGGATCATAAAGGATGGGATTGATTATCACTATGATACAATCCCTGAAGCTGTTTTCATATGCATTTAAGTATTTAAGTAATCCTTTGGTCTCGGATGAATAAATTACCTGCTTAAATCAAAATTATGAGCATCATGTAAGGACGGCTATAGAGTACGGGAAATCTCGCCTACAACAAATTGAATCAACGGATTGAATATGAAATCTCGCACGCACACGCACAAAAAATGTATAGTACTCACTTATGCAACAGCGCGAGAAGGTATTATACAAAAAATTTGCATCACCGGCCGGATCCGGTTTTACGATTGCAATCCCTAATCGCAATATAACAATTCGTGAAATACAATGTAGGTATAATTACCCTTATAATCTACCTATTTAAGTAGTTTTAATTATGGGCACAGACAATATAACTCGTAACTAGTTAGATGGTCTGTGATTATGGGTAAGGCATGAGTAGTACTAACCTAACTCTCTCTCTCTCTACCGTTAACAATAAAATCTACCTAGGTACCTAACTACTTATAATCTTATGCTTCTGATACACATTGACCTTTATGTAGGTCAACGCAACTACAACCTATTTGAGTACTGAAATAGGTATAGTGGCGCCCTCTAGAATCAAATCCTTGAACTAAAGTGCCTAGCAATAAGCGTAAAGAAGCATGCGCGAATCAGTATAATTTACAAGGAAATGAATGAAAGAATCCCATGATTGGAGACAAAGAGTAATTTTATTGAATCAAAATCTTGACCGTAAAAAGATTTGCTTCAGGGCGGGGCAAAGTCAGAGCAACTTCAAAGCTTTAGTAATGATATGGCTCTGATAATCATCATAGGTGCATACAAAGGAAGCGCGTTTTTTTACAATCAGAAAACAATCACCTTAATTCCCTGACATTTTTAGCTTAACTACATCATGGTCTAGGGAGGTTTGCCTGCGCATCCATCGATTTTACTCTGAACAACGGGCATAGCGTGATGATACTGCCCTATTAAGTTCAGTGATGCTTGAACAATACCAACAAGAATTCTAAAAGTACTTGTTTTGGATGGCACTTTTTTAATATCATCAATCTTAGGGCTCATTTTAGTTACAATTGTATAAAAGGTAGGTATCCATGTTTTTTTTAACTCTCATCCCGCAGGAACCCTTCCATTTTTCGGCCCATTATTATTTCTAGTTGTTAATCTGCGCTATCAGAAGCAATGAGAAGAGTCCGGCTGCAGGAATAAATCATTCAATCACAGTAAAACAAATTAATTCGAATATAGTTTTATTTTTTTTAATACCTACAGACAATAATTTAGTAACAAACCAATTACATTAAAAATAATAACAACCGATCCAACAAAAACGTTAATGCAATATAACAAATATCTGGTAGTATGGCTGACAACCGCAAACCTATTAACTAAGCTATGTAAACTGGATGTGCCTGACAACATTGTCTTCGTGGATTTCAGTTTGTAAGTCTCACGTAGGTAATAGGAACCTTCTCATTTCCCTGGAATCTTATCTTAGTACTAGCACCTACATATCGTATTATGTTCAGCCAGAGCCAGTCTTTTCTAAGAATTTATCAACATAACAAGATTCAAAATCTATTCACGGTTTCTGCGTGTTGAGCTTACGTACATGCAAACAATGACCTGATAATGTCAACGATTTCTTCATAAAATATTTTAGGTACGGTCTCTTTTCGTCAATGTAAGTTGAAAAAGTTGTTACCTACAATTGCTCGTACTCATATTAAATACTTATTTATCATCATAGCTGTGCTAAGGCCAGCTATGCTCAGTGGTTTGAGTGCACGTCACTCTGCACCGAGTGATTGCGGGTTCGATAGTATAATAATTGTGACAAATGTAAAATGTTATTATTCTTTTTTCTACTATAGGGTTGTATATTTATTCTTAATATAGAGGGCTAAGCTCTAGAGATATGGCTTACTACAGCTCTGCACCTGCACCATCCGAACAAACATTTTCTTATATGGCCTTCCAATATATAAATAATGCTTTATATCATTTCACAATCAAGTCATTGTTTTTAATGATTTCGTAACACAACACAGGTTAGTAAATATATAAGGTATAGTAATAATAACAGTTTTAAATATTCTGAGAAGTCCGTTGGTATGTTATAAACATCGCAATACATAAAGCAAATGTTTAGAAATTAAATAATAACACATCGTACTTTCTTAAAGTAAAAACACAAACTCGTTTTACACATTTTTTTAAACCTCGATTGCGCCCTTTTATGTATATTTTTCTTTTTGTGTTACAACTTATATTATATAGCCTAAATCTAATAAAATTTAAAATGAGATAAGTATATCTTTAAATTAATAACTAAGCACAAAAGAAATCTATAGAAAAACAACATCTTTCTAGTTCCAAAATGTACCTTTATAGTAAAATGTATAAAAAGATTACAAAAATAATAAAACTAGATGAGATTCTTATCATTGCCCAAAATATAAAAAAATTGTATCATTATGGTTCAGTACTTTTTGGTAATAGAATATAAATAGTTTTATTAATTCATCTACTCACACTCATATAGTAAAATCCTATACATGATGAGTTTTTTCCTATTAGGTACTGATGTCGCTCAAATCAAACGAAACTTAAAGGTCGCTGCTTAATTTTAAAGTATCACACAAAAAGGTATGTTAACGATGATTCTAACCCTAAAATAGGACTTAAAGACACAACGTACTCAGCAACAAACCAAACGTTGATTTCGGGCAATGACAAAATAACAACTCTATCACAATTTGACGTGTAACGTTACAACGTTCTTAAATTAAAAAATATAATAGGCAATTAATAAATAAAATAATAATGACAATATACTTGCTAAAGTGGCGTGAGCCCAGCTTGTTGTACTATGGCATAAAAAGGGAACGCGTGGGTGTTGCATTGTTGGTAATACAGTTAAGTGCATCGACAACTTGGCAACCCTCGTTATTCTGTTCATATTGCAGTTAAATTCCAAGTATATCATTCCAACAAAACAACGTAGCTTGCTGGCTTATTTTGTGTGTGCCCATTTTTACACTTTAAAACGGGATACTGTTCTGGGTCTGATTGGATCCAGTCTATATTTTAAGGCTGTCTTTCATGTCTTCTAACAGTATTTTAACTACTGTTTTGTAGTGGATGTAACTCAAAATTAAATTTGAGTAAACATAAAAGTGAACATTACCGACCTTATCTTCAATAACTATTTTAAATACAAGTAACGTTTTAACAAAGATATAGTATCTAATGAAAAGAAGATTGTTTGAGAACAGCTAAGGCAAACGCACTTTACAATCAACATGAAAAGTAACTCAAGGTTGTGCTGGAGCAAAAATTAAACAATATGCTCACGGGATCGTGCATTTTGAGTGCTTTATAAGCAAGATGACATTGTTAACTATATAATGTATTGTACTTTGAAACGACTGTTCATACGTATTAATAACAAAACTAAATGTTTCACAAAGAATCTACTATTGGCATCAAAACAGAGAAAAGGGGGTAGGTATTAATTTTCGAGAGGATCAAACACCGATCTAGTGATCCAATCTTTCCATACTACATTCGTGTCCCGAGTGAAATCATTCGACCTGTAGGTATCCGCTGCCCGCATTGACAGACTTTAATACCTAAGGATTCAAATCGAAAATGAACTCAGCTGTTTGCCTATTATTCATCAGCTTCGTTTGTATCAGAATTTTATATATATTAAAACTGCACTCACTCTTTGTATATGACCTATCTAATATTCACTTAATACTATGTTTGTAAATATCAATTTATTTTAGTATAAATTCAGATCTCATGTAGGTTATTGAACCTTAAGCCTGCGTCCGACAACAAGGCTAGAATAATTTCACTACGCTTCGAAAATGTTTGTTTTGCTGAAGACGTAGTAGTAAATGAGATGCTTATAGCCACCGAAACTGATACGTACGGTACGCCTTTGTGGAGTTTGATCTTAAAAATAGTTTTTTTTTTATAAAATCTTAAACAAAAAATAACGCTAGCACAATTGCACCGTATAGTCTGGAACTAACAAATAAAAATGATTATCTACAGACTATACGTGCGTTTTTGCACTGGATCCAGTTACGCATTTTCGCGAATACAATTTCTTCAGATTCATCTGTTATTTTAAAAAAATGTATATGCTCTATTTGTTAAAGTGTGGAAACGAATCATGCGTACACAAACGCGTCTGTATTAAATTTTATTTATTTATTAACCTCCTCAGTTTTATCTCTATTGGTTTCAAATACCGCAGACAATAAATTGATATAAAAAATCAAATGGATTCATGTATAGGTACCTAATATACATACTATTTACGAAAGTTAAGATTACATATAAATACTATTACTTACTAATGTACCCCATATCCGATGCTTACTAACATTATGATTACACATCTTATTATTGGTATATCTACTTGGTTTCGGACCACGAAATACCCAATGGTATACGTAGATGACTAAAGTTTTGTTGGATATCAGACTAGATAGATTTTACCGAGATTCCTTTCTATAATCTAACACCGAATTTGTGGAAAATGTTGTGGATATATACTTAAATACTAACATATTAAGTAGGTACATCCAATTTGTTAATGAATATGAGGTGTAACAAAATTGTGTAAAGTATTTTAACAGGGCCAAAACAGTAGCTTGTAAATATAACATTCCCAAAGAAATAAAACAAATTATTGGAAATTTAAATATTGCACGTGTACTGAACGCACGAGAAAACCCTTACATAAAAGTGATCCATATAACTTACCGATTCATCTGTGTTTTTATTACACTATTTTTAAAAATATTTTGACAGCTCCATTGGTAGGCTATAAAGGTCAAATTCCCGAAAAAAATTTCGACTTATTTAAAATTTTAAATAAAACACTACTACGTACTGAATGATGAAACGGTACTGGCTTGCTTTCTCAGAGAAAAATCAAACACTGTCACCGCATATATGTTGTACACAAACGTGATCGCTATGACCTACTTAATAGCCCCTTTAAATATTTTACACTATTTTTGTTACACCTTGTATATTTACGATTAGCGATATTCTAAGATCTATAATATTTAGAGAACATGTTACGAATATATATAATAATTATGTTAATCGATCGTTCCTAGTACACATGGAATACATAAATGTTATATATATTCTCATGTATAAATTTCATAGTGTAATAATTTCACTTGTAGTTCTTATCTCTCCTGAATTTGTTTATGGCAAAGGAATATTTAATTAAAAAATCTAACATCGATTAGATACCAATGTTTTACAATCACATGAATTCATTTAATAGTTCACGATTTTTGATCAGAATTTTGTAGTTTATGTAAACAAATAAGTACAAATAATGGGCCATAAGAACTTATAAGCAACAAGTATTGATATTTTTTTATAACTTTTGTATACACACTGTGTTTAGTAAGTTAATTCGAAGACAGGTTGACCAATAAGACGACATCTACCCGACTTATTTGCCTTTATAAAATCGTGTACTATTAACTAACACACAGTCAGCCTCAAAACTATCTATATATGTGAATAAAATAGCAATTTTACTCATTCCTGTTGCAACAGTTTTGACAGCTGATTGCACCGTATTACAATCAATGTGAGCGATTATATAATATAGACACATAATATTATAGTTTGGAATGGTTATCGTTATTAAAAATGAATGAAAATGCGATTCAAGTGGACTGCGCATAGGTCGCCCCGTGTGGGAATATGCTTACATTATCGAGCGAGGCAGCAGGTTTCATAAGGAGGTTACTTCCTTGCTCGTTACAGCATTGTCGCTGCTGGTCTTTACCAACTGGATCTTTGAATGCAAGCGAAAATGCAATCTAGACTCGAGCGAATATCCAGAATATTTTTTCCTGAAATTTAAATTTAAAATACAAGATAAACTAGATGAAAGCCAATTAAAATAAGTTAACTGATGATAAAACAACAGAGATGTGTTACCTTCGATTGTGGTACAAGGTGACGACAATTCAAAGGAAAGGCGTGCTGTACTGAATTATTTAAGTATAGGTAAGGTGCTTTAACTATAACTACTCGATTATCTATATAATAAAAATCAATTGCTGTTCGTTTGTCTCGCTAAAACTCGAGAACGGCTGGGCCGATTTAGCTGATTTTGGTTTTGAAATGTTTGTCGTAGTCCAGGGAAGGTTTACACGGTGAGAAAATATGGAAAAGTTGCGAGGACGAAATATAAGTCTTTATTGTGCTTTATTTTTTCTGACTGTCAGTTGGTTTGTCGAACGTCAGTTTTAATGTCGTTAGGATAGGTGATACGAAGTACAGCGGGTCAACTAGTTTATTATAAATCTGTGGCGTTTACCTGACATCTTGTAGCATTTGAAGAGCGCGCTCCTTGTCGCCGAGCTGGTGGTGGCACATGGCCATTTCGGCCAGCGAATACGGCAGCAAGAAATTGTCTTCCTTTATGTTGTTCTTCAACCTACCAATAACAAAAACGATGTAGTACAAATTATGATACTTACAAATACAAATCGACTTAGTTCTCTGCAAAATTTAGTTTCAATATCAAAAATCATTTTTTTGTTCACTTAGGCCAAAAAGCCTACCATACCTACCTACCTACTAGGCCTGCCAATGAATAGGTCAACAGTTACAGTTATCTTTTTAGCCTGGTATTGAATATATGCATCTCGAATTGAGTTGCAAAATAAACTTAGACGATATATTTAGCTAGCTTATAGTAAGTTGAATATATAGTATAATATAATAATAATCATCATTTATAAAAGTAATTTGCAAATGTGGGAACCATGTAGCAATTTAGTTGTAATTATATACGTATCTCCGAAATTATAGACATTCTATAACTTTATCAGACGTCATATAGTACTGCGCAAAGCAAAACTCATGTGCGCAGTACTATATGACGTTTGATAAATTTATAAAACGTTTATAAATTCGGGGGTTAGGGTTAGTCATTGTTCTCACATGCATACAACAATATACTGCTCAAAAATGTATAAGATCTTGTTAAAAAGAGAAAGCATGGAGTTTCTTGCCTGTCCTTCTTCATAGGAAAGGCATTCAGAAAGGATAGTAAAGTTATATCTTAAGCTTTTGTGACGATTCATAAGTACTGTACTTAATGGTTTGCACTAATAAAAGACAATCTGAATCTGAGAATGGCATGGTAATTGCCTCTTGTGGAAAATCTGTTAAAAGTGTCAAAGACGACGTCAATGGTGGTTGTGGGTTGGTATTCTTGGTATACTCACAGGAAGACGGAGTCGAGTGCGTCGAGCGCGAGGCGCGGCAGGCCCATGGCGGCGAGGCAGCAGCCGTGCAGGAACCGCAGCAGCGCGCGGTTGTCTGCCTCGTACCCGCCCATGCTTCCGATCGGGATACGTTCGATAAGCTCGCGTGTGCCCTCTATCAACTGTATAGAAAGTGTACACCATTAGGAGTAACTGATCGACCTTACGAGACTGCCTTAGACACATCCGAGACACCGAGGCTGCCTAGCATGGCAACACACTGGAGCTGAACTACACTGTATCTATGTATTAATACCCTATAACATATTACTGAAATCGGTGTGCAATAAAAAGTTATCTATCTATCTATCTAAACGTAACTTTTGTAAGTTATTTTTTTTATCATTATTTAAATTCACAATTCGATATGTTATTTAAAAACGTTGGACGCAAAATATGAAAGAAATCATGATTTTTGTCAACGCTGATTATAATAATGTTGCGGCTTACCTTCAGCATGTTTTGTGCGCACCTATCATTGTTGGCGAGGACGTGGAACATGTTCCACAGGCACAGCAGCTCGACGGCGGGCAGCACCAGCCGCCCGCCCTGCGCCTGGTACCGCGCGCACCGCTTTATCACGAACTTCTCCATGGGCAGGGACTTGCCCGCAATACGCTGTTTGTAATACGACGCATTCCTACAATTATAATTTCACTTACATTATTTACCGTAATTATGAAATCGTGAATCTACTTTCCCTATATGTATTAGGGCCAGCTTTGACATTTTGGCGGGACGTTGTTGTTGCAGTAAAATCTTGTTGGATCGGTTTCGATGTCAACTCTAAATCGGTTTCGACTTTTGACTAAATCGTGTCAAATAACTATACGATACGACTATTGTTAATTTAAATTGTTGCTATATGTACGACATCAAACTGAATGGGTCTATACGTAGCGTTATCGTTTTCTTTAGAATGCCTCGTTTGTGTAGCAGTCAAAGAACGGAATACCGACCATGAGGTTCTGATTTTGATACATGTGTTGTGCAATAACAAAAGGCTCGCCCCCGATTATATAGACCTATTTGCTCTGCAATGCTCCCAATAGTTTTGCAGTGCAATATGATAGTAAATTTTGTATTTAAGGTACCACCTACCTGAGCAGGTCATTGCACTGTTTTTTCTCTGTAGCTGTCATTTCATCACCCAGCTGCTGCAGCATGGCCGCCTTGGTGTACGAGTAGATGGTCCTCGACCACGTGCTCTCCTCTATTAGTTTATTCGTGTACGACGCTGCCTCCCGCCATTCCATTTTCAGACTGAAATAATACACACCACATTCATATCTAATCGTTATAATATAATTCTTACTACTCTTTAAATGTAAGTGTTTGTTTGTGTGGTTGAAAGAGGAGCACGCAAAAGAACTATTTTGTATTTGAATTGAGGCATGGTATACAATATAGCTACGCCAGGTATTATATTCCGACGATGGCCCATGACTACGTCACGATCAGTGCTGCCATCAATTAACATTTTCAACACAATGACCACATGAGGTAGTCTTGGGCCAATCAATCACGTGACTTAAGCTCTTATGGGAAGAGAATACGTGGCGTAGCATATTATTGTACCATGGTTTGAGGTAGGTTAGGTAATAACTCATTTTAATAATTTTCAACATTGATGTCTACGCGGGTCGCGTAAAGTTGCTTTTGAGTGTTTCGTGTGTCCACGTGCTGAGTTCGAATTCACGTGGCGAGGCAACTCACCTATTGACCCACATGAGCTCCCAGTAGCACAGGTGACGGAATTGGTGCCAGGTGTCGTGCCTGGCGATGGCCTGGTTGTAAATGCCGATCGCAGGCTCGTACTTCCCCCGCATCAGCTCCAGCCGGCCCTTGAATACCAGGAACCAAACGCTTTCCGGGTACACCTGCAATTATGAGTGATGCAAATATATAATATATAGCCAATCCTGCCTTTATATAACAGGTATTAGGGTCAAATTTGTGATTGTTTACCTTTAGCTCTTTTTGCAATATTTCATGGCAGACATTTATGTCGCCTGCGGAGCCGATAAATTGACAAATGACTAGATGGTAGCTTAGAAGTGTCAAGTCGCAGAGAACCGACCTCATGCCCGGGGCTCGGGAGCCAGCTTCCAGCTCCGAGAGGCCGAGGGACTGAAAATTTACAAATATTATATGTATTTATGTTCGTTTTGATAAAAGTCTTGACACCGTTATGCTTAAAGTAGAACCGAAATAAAATCAAAAGCGTTCTTTTTCTAGCTTGAAAATGCAATGATAATGTAGCACCTCTCCTCCACCTCCCTCCTCTCCTCCACCTCTTCAACCGCACCACAAGCTACAAATATGGCGCTGCAGACGCATTCAGAACAATAGATCATTCCCATCGTAATCCTGAATCGCGCTATAAGTTTTCGGAGCAAGTAACATACATACAAGATCCAGAAAATAACCGTCGGGGCATAGCGGCCACCCCGCCAGGCATACCACCCGCCTGGCTGGAAGATCTTCCTTTTCCGCTAAAATAATTAATGTTGTGGTAAGGCCGTACAGCCAGAGTGAGGTGAGAGATAAGCGGTGTGCATACATCAGCCGCGACTGCCAAGTTATACCACTATTATTCTTTCCACTATGACTGAGGTCTGGTTTATAGCCTACCTTATTTCCCGAGAATCCAACAAACTCGAGGAGGCTTATAATTTTGGGCGGGAGAAGGGATATCATCAAGTTGAATGTCGATATGCCCAAGCGCACGCCGCTTTGGAAATGGGTTTTAGACTCCTCTGACTCCCATTGTTTTTTCTCCAATATTTTGGCACATTCCCTGTATAAAATAAATGACTATATTAATAAAATATTATCTAAAATGTAAAATACGGGTTATGGTTACTTTTACACGAAGACCGTTTCATTGTATTATATTTATAAGACACGAGCACGGCTGTTATTTACACGGTAGCGACCACTTTATAGTTCATCGACCATTTTCGTGTTTATTTCGATAAAATCCTGGATTACCTGTTAGGGGAAAAACAATATTGCCATGTGAACATGCCTATTTTTAGATAAATAGAGTTTAAATATTGCAAAGTAAATGACGTTTATTTATTACATAACCACAACCCTTCTACATTGAGTAGAACTTTAAATGTAGACAACATAAATACAGGCGTGAAAAAGGTTACACTTTTAATGGAATAGTAATTACTTGTAGCTATTGTAGCAGTTTTTAACTTTGATAGTTCCCCTGATGAGGCCCGTAAGATCCTCGCCCTCCATAATAGTCATAGCTGCTTGGAGCAGTAGCGCTTCTGCATAGCACAGTTCTGCGTGCGCCTCCATATCAGTGTACATGCCATAGTTGGGCTGAAAAAGGGAAATTTACACAATGTTTTTTTTGTTCCTTTAAGGGTGCATATATTTGCAGTAGCGCGAAACGGATAGCGTGATATACTTCTACGAGGAACAGAATCAAATACAACCACAGTACATTTTACTGAAGTCAAGATATTATCACTACCTAGTAAATAGCATAAATCATCTTAAACTATGAGTTTTTGAGATCCAACCAGAAACATGTAAAAAACGAGGTGGTTTAGTTTTTCTTTCTATCATTCGCCTTTTAAGTCATATCGGTTTTAAGAGAATGAGCTCAAGGTTCAGTTAAATATCAAACTATTAGCTCGCATACATACCGAGAGCTGAAAATTAGATTATGTGCCTTCTTAAACATTTTGGCTATTGAAAAAAATCTCTAGTTATGTTTTTGAATATAGCGTGCACTTCATTTAAAAATGTTAGAATGTGTACTAGAGTGCAGACCACGCTCTGGACACAAAAGCGTGGGCAGGCCAGACCGACCGACGGTCTGTAAATGGCAGGAAAAACCTGGATGCGGAAAGCACAAAATATCAAAGAATAGAGTTCTATGAAAAATCTAAAATAATTGTTAAATAACTACTTACAAGACCATACATAATAGGTATAAATTTAACAAAAAAAATAAGCATCTATCGCATTTTTATTTCAATAAAATCATAATTTTAATGCCACAGATTTGATAGCCACAATAAACTATATCATTATTAGCATAACCCTATACCTATTGCACAATCATTCCGAAATAACTTTCGAAATCATTATTAACACGTCACATGCTATGTTCCAAGGTTAGACGCTGGAATGCATTAGAACCAAATTAGAACAGATTTTTTAGAACTACCTATATAGGTTAAGTCGATATGAGTGAAATGTCACGAAAATCACAATGGATAATGTATTAGTGAAATCTCTACGGATTAACGAGTAACATGTTTATGAAATGGACATACTCCATATCACCTTTTACAATTTACTAAAAGACGATATTTACTGAAAAATAGCTGCTTCCCGTATATGGAAAGTTTTTGTTTTGTTTTTAAAATCTTTATTAATAAATATAAATCACACAATAGTTACACCCAACGAGATGCAAATAAAGTAAGAAAATCAAACCACAAGGGTATTTTACCCATCATCATGGAGTTCCTTCATTATCATTGATTTCTATGTATTCAACGATTAGTCAAGCGAGTAGATTGAGCGCGGTTTATCTAAATACATTGTAAACTAGCAAAGTCCGCGACTTCATATACCGGGATAATATTTGTATTGTATACATAAACCTGAAATGTAAACTATCACCAGCCAAGTTTCAATAAAATATCCCCTATATGCGCGTACGGATTCAAATAAAAATGAAACAAATTGCGAATTTAACCTCTATATCTTAAATAACGTCGCCTTAGATTTTTCACGAATTTTCAATGTACATACAACCAAGTTACAGGTGACATTATATTGTACCTTTTTGATAATGGTTCCAATACTCTCCATCAGCGTGTAGATCTTGCGGTGTTTGTTGCATATAGAGATGCAGCCTTTTATAGCTACCAACGCTCGGTTTATTTGTGAGTTATCAAACGTCAACATGGCTGGTATAAACTCGAATATTGATGTTCCCAAACTGTGATACAACGATGTTTGGTTCCTGAAACAATTACTTATATGAAACGTCTGGTTTATTTTCTTTTTGACGCTATCTAAGCGTTACAACATACGATATGTTTTGTATTAAGTACTTCCATTTCTTAAATGCGATACTATCGACATTTCCAGAATAATACCGGCCAATGCGATCGGAGCGTTCTTTGAAGGGAATCCGTTCAAGGAATCCCTTGTAAACTGCATATAACTTACACCAGAAAATATAAAAGGTTTGTAGTTTACGCTTGCAACTCGAACGCAGTACCTACCTACATCATACACTGTTCGCAGTGAACGTCCACCGCCGTAAAGGTTGTTTAGAATTACATAGTTAAAGAATAAGAATATTTTATTGACCAGTAACATCCCGTTAAAAAAGTATATTTAAGCTCTAAACTAGATTCAGTCTGTATCGAAATTACATTAATTCATATAAACTTGAGGCCGCCAATGCAAATTTCTGTGATGTCCGTTGATATGATGTCTGGAATTGTTGTGTCTGTGCGCGCATCACGGAAAAGTACTGCACAGATTTAAATTTAATTTGGCTTGGTGATATATTATAATACAGACAGGCCGTGGGACAAATAAAAACGTGGCAGCTAAATTGGAAATGAGGGGTCCATAATGCAGCGAGACTCAAAGATGAACGCTTGTGTATTAAAATACTCCATTGGTTATTATGTGAGCATATAAAAGACAAAGAGGAAAACCGCGAAGTTAACATGAATACTAGACAATTAACTTACCAAGGTTTCATTATATTCATAGCTCCAATTAAGTCATTATTGAAGAATTTTATGATGGCTACTTCACAGTCTTTGAAAGCAATTTGTATATCCGTGAAGCTCCTAAAACACATAATGCAGATGATATCACAGTTTAGTCGTACTTATCACTAGACATAGTTAAATGAATCCACATTGACCAAAACATTTACTCGAAACCCTTTTAGGATTCCGTAGTTACACTTACACTAGGAAAACTTAGTTTTACCAATCCACCCGCGCCCGACCATCGTCTATACGTATGCGAAGATATTCATGGTTAAGGTCCATTTATTATATTCATGCTGATATTAAAACCCTTTTATGGTACCATTTTACCATATACAAGTGCCCCCGTAGACCTTTACGAAATAAGTTATTTGACTTGTATATAACTGTGACCGACCAATACGCGCGAGCTGAGCGAGCAAATCGAGTCTGGGGGGCGCAGCAACGGCCGGCAAGTACCAGACCCACATTGTACCAATTAACCTAAATTGAGTACATTTTTCTTTATTTTATAAATAGTAATTACATTTGAAAATGTACTTACGTCGGTTGCTCGTCAGACGCATCTTCGAACTCATCCTGTTAAAAAAAGAGTTTTCTTTGAAGGTTTTGGTAACAGTGAGCATGAATAAGAAATAAGAATAAACAACCGACCGCGTCATCGAGGTGTTCTTCCGGGAGGGCTGCAGCTCCCTGCGCATACGTCGCTGCCTGCACGTGAGCCAGCGCGGGCGCGGTCTCTTGTCTAAGCGCCATCTTCACGGTCACCAAAACTTCAAAAAATATAAAACAAATATTGACTAATAGTAGAGTTCGTTGAATAACTCCGACAAATACCTAAAACGCTTTCAATTGTGTGACTTCACTTGGGTTCCGCGGTTGCCAGGCGTATGAAGATATGTGCATCAGGTCTATAAACAGAATGCGCGCTCGCAGCGCTCACAACGCGGATACCTAAAAATCGCGCTCGCTTTTCTAGGTCTTTGATTTGAACGTGGCTCTGGTCTAACAGGTGTAGAAACAACACCTCAAACAAAGCACCTTTCTTCAGATAAATGCGATCTGCTGCCATCGTGAACATTTATAGAGGGGTATAACGAACAATACCCACAGTGATATGGACGCTGTAGCCCTCAGTGCTATATAACCATAAGTTGTATTAAAATTAAACATTGTACTCATAAACTATTCTAATAACTGCTGGCGGGTTTTTTTTCAAATATTACCAGTTTGCGAAGTTATTCAAATCATAACTCCGAGACATAAAATACAATAAAAATCATCTTTTCACTCTTAGGAATATCTTACCTTATTACCACTTCAAACGTAACAAAGAATCAATTTAAAAAAAAACCTGGTAACTTAATTTCCCTATTCCTTATGCAAATGGATGTAAAAAATAAAGAAAACAATAACTCAATATTTTTTATCTTGACACATGTGATAAATTGGTACCAATGCATTGGTTAAATCTTATTAATTCGTTACTGCAAACTTTTAGAGAAAGTCATCAGCAAGTGGTGCCTGCCCACCACATCACTTTCACTCTGTCTACACATACTACCATTTTAGGTGACCGCTGGACTGTTATGTATGTGATGGTCATGATATCTATTTTTATTGCATTTAAACACTTAATTCTCAAGATTTAAATGCAAATTCATAACTTAAATAAGCAATATTTTAATACAGGACTATTCATACACAGCTAGTAGGAAAAAAAATATTTTTCTCATTGGACAATTTAAAAAATAAACTCCACCTGAGTCAAAGAAATAATAAAGACAGAGTGTCACAAACAACATATTATAGCATAAAAACCAAGCCAATTTGTGTAATACATGCGAATTTACTAATTACAAAATGTAATTCACATGTAATGCACAAATCAACTTTGATTTTTGTGCTTCAATGTGTTGTTATCAACAGTCCGTTCTGTATTATTCCTTCATCAAGTATTTCTTTTATTCTTTTAAAGGATATATATTAATAGTCTACAAGTTCTGCCAAAAAAGTAAAGGTATCGGTTTATTTAAGAGGTGTCTATATCTTGAGTCAATATGTAATATATTCTGCATGGACATGCAGGCTGGATGTGTTTTTGCAGTTTGAGATATAATAAATAATGAGTGATTTATGTTTACAGAAGTATCCCATAAAATGCAAAATGGTCAGTTGCCTTATTTTCTCCAGAATATACAACTAGCTTTGTTACTTTATCATTCAAGTTGGAGTGACTATGTCTTATTACAATAATTCAATGCTAAGCAATTCACTGTCTATGTACTTATGGTAATTTGATAATCACATTTTTTGTTTAGTTGTATGTTATATAACTATCAATTTTTTATTCTAGAAACTGGATATAAAACAAAAAAAAACTTGAGAGGTGTCAAGGGACATGGAAATAATATGTATTTCACATTTACAGGGCTTTGGAACCACATTAGGCAATTATATTTTTTTCCTTAAGTATCCTGCTTTGAGAGCATAGCTATAACCATAGCTAGGTCGCAGAATAATTTACGATCCAGATATTGTTTACTTTCACCGAATAAGCACTAACGCACGACCAGTAAAACATGTTTTTAATTTAAGAGGTAAAATCTATATACCAACCTCAGTTATTTTACCATTTAATTAATTTATCTAAGGAAACTTGGAATAACGGGATTTATATAATGGAATAAATGGGCAATAAAATCAATAATAAATAGGTACTTACAATCTGATCTACACAAATATTACCTACGTTGGCTGCAAACAACTTACAACGAAACAGTTAGGTAGATAAATGCTTTGAAGCAGGCTCAAATACCTTCATGTTTATAAAATGACTATTTTTTAAAATTTACCCAAAGAACATCCAGGAAACCCACACTAATAAATTTATTGATCTACAATCAGGGTACCTGTGATTCTGATTCTGATTGGATTGTTTTGATTGCTTTGTTTTTTTTTTTAACTTTATACATAACCACAGACAATGACCATTGGATACAATGTCCATCAAACGAGGTACCAAATGAATACCTTTTTTTTATTTTGATTTACGGCCATGGGTGCTCACCTTTTGGAGCCTATCAGTAGTATAAAACGTGAGCAATATTGCTAGTACTGCTCTGCCATCAAAAGTTACATGAGTGAGAGCAACACATGAACCTACATGTAGGTATGTACATACCTACATGTACCACTTCACTGTTCAACTTCCCGCCAAAATGTCTCATGGGACATTTTGGCGGGAAGTTGAACAGTGAAGTGGTCTATTTAGTTTTATTTTCCAAGGAATGTGTTTCTTTGAAAATTAATGTGTAATATTAATGGGATACTAACCATTGCGTGTTCATAATGTGCACGAGTGAAGGAAATTGAAATTATCCACACAAGATGTCCGGTAAATTTTTAGTAAAGGATCCACCGCTTTACTGATAGGCGTAGGGGATTCAATTCATCATCATCATCATCATCGTTATTTATTATCATTATTATTATGACACTGGCAAAAATGGCACTATATTGTAGCTGGTTGCCAAACTAAAAAAAGAAGAAGAAGAAGAAAAAAAGGCCTATTTTTCTTTGTCTATGTTTGGTTTATGGCTGGCGAGTGGGCGAGCGAACCAAACCAACCAAACCGAAAGAAAATGGCGCAGGAAGGAATTAAAATTGAAAAACTGTGTCGAACTTGTTTAGCAAAAGATACAGAATTGTGTTCATTATTCGACATTTTTAACGGAAATATTACCCTGGACTATATAGTAACTGCTATAACTGGACTTAAGGTACATTGATAATCGTGTACCACGCCGAAAATTAAATGTTTCTATTCTGGTTTTTATGCTAGCGTTTATTCCGCGTCTCCAGTCTGTTTTGCTGTACATACAACACAACACAACTTTATTTCGTTTTATATTATGATTTTAGCCTGCCCCTCTTTATGCGCGCGGAGTAAAATGTGTAAATTTTGCTGAGTATAATGCGCTGTAAACGCGGCTTTCAAAACAAGCGAATGTTATAAGTAAATCTTTGGATACTTACATGTACTCATATAATAAAAATTGCGATCAAGATGTTATGTTCATGAATAGGTTCCTGTTATAGGACTACTGATGAAGGATATATTATGCTAATGTGTACAGGACTCCTAAGTATACATTTAGGTATCTATTCATACATTTATAATTTGTCTATGCTTATAAGTAATAACAAAAAATACTACCTAATAATAGTTCAACAAATTTTGTAAAAGGGCAAATGGCATAGTATTTATTTTATATTCATCTTAAAGTACTTCTGGGTCTTTACAAGCAGAGTTCTAAGCCATTGTTAGCTGTTTTGTTGGTAGGTCTATCACAGAAATAAAGTAGAAAAAAAACTATGAACCATTTACAAAAAAGACTTGCAGCTGAAAAAATATACACTACTAATTTCAACAATCTGATTATGGTAGTTGGTAATGATCCTGCTTTCTGTGCCGTAGCTCCCGGGTTAGAATTGTGGTAGGGACAAACATTGTGTGATGAGCATGAATGCTCGTACCCAACTCATGGATGTTTAATATTTATATAAGTGTTATATACTGAGTTCGTCCTCAGTCTTTTGTATGGTACCCATAAAACAAGCGTTGCATAGTGTGTTCATCTGGTTCCACATTTTAAAACTCCTCAACATTTGTGTTTTTGGTCAAAAACTCAAATTGAATTGATCACTACTCTAAGCATCATATTTCCTTGAGACATGCCAACCTTTGTAAATCTGACCTGTTCTGTAAGTAGGTTATAAACTTTATTCTGCTGCTAATGTGGTCCTGTTTTAAGTTTGATGATAACTGCAATGATGCAAATGCTTACAAAATGAAATTTTAATTTTGATCTCGTACCAGAGTAAAGAACAATGAGCTAACTTTCAACTGATTGAAAAAAAATCCAATTATAATTGTAAGTAATATATTTTGATTAACAACAATGTAAATGTTTGTTTAATCAACGTCAACATTGGTTGGAGGTCTTAAGTATTTAATTTAAAAACTGAATTGCTTGGACTTCTAGACAACTATTTTCATACCTTTATCCTTGTTGTGTTACTATGTTTCATGTATTTACATAAAACATAGTACCACATGTCATTTCCATGTACATGTATGTAACAACAGTTAGGGTGTTTAAAAATAACTACAAAGGTACAATTCCTTTTCCTTTTTAGAAATATTTATTTTACCAATTTGTATTCACTGGAGTTGATTTTTTTACATTTTAAGAGTATCTATTTAATTAACAACTAATAAATAAGTTTTTTTATATTGTCACTTAGATAAGCAAAAATGATGGGTTGCCATCAACTATATGCTATGAATGTAAAGAAAAAGCACAAAAAGCATATGATTTTAGGAAGAAATCAGAGGAAGCACATATGTCACTGCAAGTCATTATTAAAAAAGAAAAACAAGATTGGTCTTCAAATAAATCTTTGTGCCAAGTAAGTCCTCTAGCCTTGGCATTGTGGGGCTGTTAAACTACATGAGAGGTATTATGATATTTATTATTTTGGTGCTGAGCTTGTGGTTTTATCTTTTCAGGTGAATGCAATAAATGTTAAGACTGAAGAGTTACCACTACATGAGCATATTGATAATTCAGATAGTGATTTTAATCTGAATATTACAAGTGGGACAGACAAAGATGATTTAGGTTATTAGACTCATTAATAGTTAAATTTTACCTGAATATTTTTCATGGTTCGGTAGTAGACTCAGCAGCTAGTCAAAACATAATGATATTTACCAAAGATTAAAATCATATATCTCTCTCTACAGACACTGTAAAAAAAGAAACTGAGGCTCAAGATGAGAAGCTTTGTTTTGAATGTAAAGACTGCTTATTAGTATTTGAGTCAGGTAATAAATTAGATAACCACAAGAAGAAAAAATGTATTAAAGGTACACATTTTTATTTGCTTACATATTTTCTGTCGTAAAAAGTCAATTAGTTCTTAGACTTTCTAGTTGTGCCTTCTTCTGAATTATTAAGTACATTGATTTTGTTTCTGTTGTAGTTGAATATAATGTACCTAGTGGCAATCATTGCCCACTTTGTGGTTCATGTTTTGATGGTGCTGAACATCTAACAAAACATATGTGGGATAAGCACCCTGAGCTTATGGGCCCAAAAAAAAGAGGCAGACCTAAGAAAATAATAACTAATGTAAGTATGACATGACTGATGTTGTATGTTGATTTGATTCACTACAAATGTGTCAATGTAGTTAATTTTATTTAATTCTTTTAGGCAATTCTAAATAAGTTATCAGAAAATGGATTTTATATAACAGCTGTTCCAATTAAAAAGCACGACTGTGCATTTTGTAAGCAGCATTTTAAAGTAAAAGAAGAATTAGTTACACATATGGTAGAACATAAAGGTAAGGTTATTTCATGAATCCAACATGGAGCCCAGCTCCTCCATACTAATACAAAATAAGACTGATGACTAATAAAAAATAGGTGCCGTTAGATTAATACAGTATTCATATTTCAGATACAATAGTATTCAAATGTATGATATGCAAGAAAATGTATCTAGAGAGGAAATTATTTGATCTGCACACTTGCATTGAAAAGAATAGTGTTACAAACAATCATCAAAATGTATGTAGTTTCACAAATCATTTACTAATATTAGTATTTCTATAAAGTAGTTAATGAATATACGTGCATGTCACTCGTCTCCACAGAATAAATAATTCTTTTATGGGGCAATGTATACGCTTCTATAATAAACTTCCCAAAGGAATCCGAGATTTGCCCATTAATAAGTTTAAAACAACTGTAAAAAGTAATCTTTGTCGTAAGGGTTATTACAGGATCTTGGATTATTTGGATGATAAAGCTGCCTGGGACTGATCGCTTAAATATCAATATATATAATGTTAAAGTGTAGCGTGTGTGCGCCCCGCATGGCAACACACTGGAGCTTACATTTATATTGTAAAAATAATGAATTTAAAAAAAAAGACAAGCCCGCTGAGTTTCTTGCCGGATCTTCTCAGTTGAGGTCGCGTTCCGATCCGGTTGTAGACTTAAGAAAAAAAAATGTAATGACAATTTGTAAGTGCCCCCGTAGGCCTATACGAAATAAATGATTTGACTTTGACTTTGACTAAGTTCATAAAGAAGTCGGTTGCCTACTCAGTAAGCGGTTCTCATACAACATGGAATGACAATTCTTCGATTCCTGGGAGTGCACCTATATGAAGCGCACAATTACTATTACTACTAATTTCTATATCTGTTGGAATTTAGAGACCAGGGTGTTAACTAATAAAACATCTATTATACAATTCAAAAGTTAGAGTGAAAAATGACAAGAATATTTAGCCATAGTGCACCGACTTGTATGACTGAATCTGCAGTAAGAACATCTTCCAATGCATATAATAATATCTTCCAATCCATGTAATCCTAATATTTTTCAGCCTCAGTTTTTTGTATTATATTTTTTATTTATTAGATATTGTTTATCTACCTAAAAAAATGCTTCGAAAACTCCTTTGTGAGTCACCTGCCAGAACAATATATATCTAATTTCATGTTTAATTTAAAGTTGAATACTTCATGAAGTGTGTGATATGGTGTTATTTGACTTTTATTTAGATTTGTAACGCTATTGCAGAATTTATCACCTAGTATGGAGGCTAACAAGACCAAAGCATTAAATTATTTGAGTGAGATGCCATTACGCCGACTGTTAGAACCGAGTAGCGATTTGGTAACTATTATTATAATTTGATTTTGTTGTATGAGTCTAAATTTATAAAATTATTTGTCTCAGAAATCTGGATCCACATATATAACAATATCATATGGTGTATACCAACTATAGAAAACAATATCACATAATTAAACAATACCAACGTAAACTAACTAAACGAGCATTCTGTATATCTCGAATTTTATTCTCGAAAATTATATTAAGAGATGTTTAAAATCAGTAGCCCGAGCCATGAGCGTAGCCACCGTGGGGTAGGGGTGTGGACTTTCCCCCGCTGACTTCGGTACAGCTTTTGCCCGTGCCAAACAACCTAAAGTTTTTTTTAAGGCTAGTGCTCGAAGTTTCATTGCCTTTGACCCATCCTCCCCATGGTACGAGCGATATCTACTACTACGTAGCGTTGTGTCCCGATGCTGTTGCGATAAGAACAATAAATTAGTTATTGTTTACGATAAACTTTGACAACCCTGCGTTATTGTAGTGTTATATTTTTTTAGGAATGTATACATCTGATCCAGGTTTGTAGTGCTTGTAGCGCTGTATGCCGAACGGAAGAAGACCTTATCAATCACCACGACACCGAACATCCTGAGCTTTCACAACGTTGTAATCTTTGCACGAAGGTATGTATTTCATTGTAGTCAGTTACTATATTAAGCGATTGATATGAACTTAATAATGTGGTAAAAAATGGCGGAAAGTATATTATGAGTGTTTAACTAAGTAGCTCCTCATATCACTGATTGACACATGGCACATTGAACAATCTGAGATTTTAAAGTTGTCCCTACTGGTGTAATTGCTTTAGTTGAACTGAGAAGTTGTTAATTTTCAAAAAAGATCTGATAGATAAATAATGTGTAATATTAGTGGAATATGACCAAATAGATACTATAGTATGCAGGGTAGGCTTAATATTATGAATAATGAAACGCTGATTAATTAATTATAATAATTGAATTGTTTTTATTGCATCTAGCATTTTCCTCGCTGTGTGTGATGTAAATTTGTGTGTTTCGCACGGCTGCAAAATTATTTGATCTGGTGCCTTTGAATCCCTTGCTACGCTGAGGATTATCCTTTTGAACCACTCGTTACGCTCCACCTCCGAATCCTTCGTATTTCGAATATTGAATACCGAGCAAGTATATTCAATACAAGCTCTCTCACCAAATAGCAACTTTGCAACCTTGCATAACAAATAACCATTTTAACTTTAATTATGATTATCTTCCATAGGTATTTGCTTCAGTAAGATCAGCAGCCAGGCACAGAAGTATATGTAAAAAGATAGAAAGGAAGCATAAATGTACCACTTGCGGTCTTCAATTCGCTTACGAAATATCTCTTAACAAACACATCTTAAGATATCACGAGGGCCAAAGCGTTTCTGTTAAATTCATTGATTCAAAAACAAAACTAGCCGAAAAGAAGTTTCAATGTGATACTTGTAATAGACGTTTTTGTAAGTAAGTA